>CP137667.1:42024925-42117450 GCA_037976565.1 Mesocentrotus franciscanus | reverse complement strand
ACCACATCTACTACTACTACTACTACTACTATTACCACCACTAGTGCAACTACTGCTACTACTACCACTACTACTACTACTACTTCAAATACTACTACTATTACTCCTACTATACTACTACTACTACTACTACTACTACTACTAACACTACTCCTACCACCACTACTATCACTACACTTATTATTTCTGGGGTACAAGTAGTTCATAAAAAACATATTACTCTTTCACACCATTCATGCACCTAAATGTTAGTATTTCAGTAAGGACTTATACACACAATACAAAACGACAATCAACTAATAAAAGAAGTTATATATGTTACAATACAAAACTATATTTATATTCCTCTAAATAAAATGAAAGCATTACCGCTTGTGGATTCTGTTGTACTTGCTGGAATACTAGGTGTAGATCCCCCTAAGGTAAAGAGGTGTAATACTTTGGTTATTTTTAGTTCTAAATGAGAAAATTCATATCATTATTTAGAATTTTACAAGGGGCAACTTTTTTAGATATGAGTAAAATTACTATTTGCGTGCATAAAGACAGACCATGAAGAGCAAGTTGATATTAGTTATCAGTTACAAGATATAAGTTGGTACTTGCTGCACTATTTCTCTTTTGAAAAGTGATTCTTGCTGTAATGATACCTTTAATTGTTTTATCACTTAAAATGTAATACATTGATACAGAATAATTTACCTAAACAAATTTACGGTGTACCATGGTAGCAAATGCACCTCTAATGACACAATCATCCCCTAGAAACAACTCATATGGAAAAAGGGAGAAGACAAACATGAGAAAAATTAAAAGAGCCATCTATCACACCATCTACAAGCAGAATGACGTACCGATTGGGTCATATCTTGTTGTTGTTGTTGTATTTCCAAGATAATTCCCTGCTACACATTTGAACTCCGTGTAGAGGTCTAATTCTGATCCTAGAACATCCACGAAGTTGACTCCCGTTAAAGATTGATGTATCAGAATACCATTGGAGAGTATGTAGTAGTTCCTTATGCATGGATCAGGTTGGTTTGCATCAGAAATTTCACATGACACTCTGAAGCTTGGATCAAGGAACTGGAATCGCACCGTTAAAATACCAGCACAGGGGGCACCTGAATTGAAGTAAACACGGAACAGTAAAATATGCACTGATGGGATAACTTTAATTATTCACAATTATTAAGAAAATATATAGGGGGAAAATGTGACATTTCTTTTTTTGAGAGCAACTGAAAAAATGCAACTAAACATGTAACTTCAAAACAAGGATGAAACTAATGAAAACAAACAATTAACAATCAATTCAAGAATGACACTGACAGATGCATACTTGAGCTAACAATGTATCTTTCAGTCGCAGCATTTACAATGTTCAATATAATCACCTCATGTAGGGATATACATTTTAGGATGGGATAAGGGGAGGGTAGAGCGAAATAAATACATCTGAACTTGTACCCTCTTGTCGATCTGGCATTGTAAGCTAAAGTATTCAAAGTACATAATCTGTTGCACGACAATTTACTATAACATACACGTATATATCTATCAGGAGAAAAATTAAGTTTCCTAAATTGAAAAATACTTTCAAGTTATCCTAAGAAGAATTATTAACATTGTCTTTTTGGACCAATAAAGGTGTTAACTCATATCATTTTCAAAGAACTATCACCCTTCTGGCTCTATAGAATTGATATGAATAGATATAAATGTTATTGTTTCTATGAAGTATTACAAATTGCATTGTTACGGTTGATTCCAATTCTATTCGAAAACTGTCAATTATTCTGCTCTGAACAAATGTTCAAATATGCAAGCTCTTATCATAACAAGTGTAAAGTTACTCAACTTACTATGCATATTAAGAATAGTTGTTTCTTCTCCATTAAGATCAGAAACTTGATGACCGCTGATGACACATCAATGTTTGACCACGGTTCTCACTGGTAGCTTGAAATGTGCAGACACTCGTCTTACTAAACAGACCTGATCCAGCTGCAAGGTTCGTTTCTACTGGAACATCACAAGGTGAAGGACCATCACCTAACATCCATGTG
The DNA here is from genome assembly GCA_037976565.1 of Mesocentrotus franciscanus. Classification (NCBI taxonomy): domain Eukaryota; kingdom Metazoa; phylum Echinodermata; class Echinoidea; order Camarodonta; family Strongylocentrotidae; genus Mesocentrotus; species Mesocentrotus franciscanus. The sequence continues at coordinate 42,115,381 of CP137667.1, read as the reverse complement.
ATTGTTTCATCTGGTCTACCTCCTACAGCTTCACATGTTGCTTGGTACATGTCAATGTTGCTCTCTATTCTACTTTCTACCGACAGTGACTGTGTCGATTTGACTGCAATTCAAAAGAATTAATTCAAATTATAGGTAATAAAATAATACATTTGGTAACATCACTAAAGTGCGAAAAAGGCATTAAAGGCCATTTACCTTTCATTGAATTGTGTCAATCAATCTGACTTGAAAATGCTACAAAACAGGTAAAGATCCCCCCCATCCCCATGTGTACTTCAGGATAAATACCCCCCCCCCCAATGTGTAATGACAACTTTAGTTATAATAATACATACATACATGTATGATATAGCCAACACCCAACATGCAGAGATGTTTAGGTCTTTCTAGAATATTCACCTTGAAGGCTATATGCATATAAATTTTTAATAAGTATACTGTAAAACCAGAAAATTTCGCGAGTTGTGAATGACAAGACATATTCAAGGCAAGAAACTTTTGTGAAGTGCAAAAATCACAAAAGCACAGTCTTGTATTGATAGTGATTTGTGAACCTTTCATGCACAAGAATGTTTTCTGTTTTTAGTAGTTCGTTCATAGTTGGTACGTAACGCAACAAATTCATGTTGCCTTGTATATAAGCATCGAAAGGCTCGTTTGAAAGAAAATGGTTTAAAGCATAAATAGATTTCAGTGAATCCATATAGGCAATTTGTAAACAGATGTCAGACCTCAGAAATATTGATTATCTTAATTTCTTCTCCTAGTTATAGGCCTAAAATATAGCAACATATCTAAAAATGAATCACCAAGTATATGGAATTGTTTATATGGCTGTCGCTGCTAATAATCTGCTATCCTGATTTTTACATACACATGTATACTGTTTATGTACATATTACGCATGTAGGCCAACCAATAATGTACAAGTATATCATGCATACTTCTAAGAATACCAGAGAATTCTTTGCTTACCCTGGTAAGATAGTAGAATATTTGTTTGGTTCATTTTTCTTCTGTGCCTGATTAAGGAACTAACTCGTGGCCAAGTAGTCCCAGTGCACCAGTTCTATGCATTAGTTATTGACAAATGTACATACATGTACATGTACAGGGATGTAACCAAAAACTCTGAATGAAGAGTGACTGACATACACGGCAGAGACAGAAAATGGAATTTAATTATAATGGCGTACAAGTATACATTCCTAATTAAACTCATACCTGTTTTCTTTTAACACATTTATCCTCTTTATGTTCCGATATATGTAACCCAAAGATCAAGTATATTACTTACTTAAATAAAGAATTACATACATTGTGTAGGCAGAAACTACATTATCATTCAGTGCAATAGATTGTTAACAGATTTCTATGACCAACCTTCCACTGTAAGTTCTGCTATGTTGCTTTGTGGTACTCCTTCCTGACATCTATAGCGTCCTTCATCTTCTATCAGAGTATTATAGATTGTCATAGTGGATGTATCCCCATTTTCTGATGCATTGAAATTGACATATTTTGGATAAACAGAGGGATCGGTAACCGCTTCCCCACCAACGATGATACTAACACCTACGGTTGGATCATCCACTGAAACTTTTTGCCATGTAAAGATATAGTTTGGTGTTCCTCCAGTACAGGTGTAAACCGTATCACTCCCTTGCTCTATTGCAGGAGGACCTGTCAGAGTTACAGATTGGCTGTTTGTGAATTCAGTGATCTGAAGAAATAAAGATAAGTAGTTGAAATATTCGTTACAAAAAAGGAAAGCAGCAAACCAGTTTCACATGCAGGTTTACGAAAGCGAAGAAGATTTAAAATTACTTTTGCCCCTTCTGAATTCTTAATTTCGTTGAAGTTAGGCAAACTACGTAATATTAAATGAGGTTACCAGAATGGTTTCACATTTCATTGTTTATAAAAATAAAAAAAATTGTAACTATTTACTCTTGCATATAATGATGATGTGAGCTGAAATGACTATTTTCCCTTTATATCACGCTAATTTTTTTTTCTTGCTATACGTCATTACCGCTTATAGTTTCCAAAGAACCAATATTTGAATATGTTAATTTGATAAAGAAAACGTTTGCTCATGAATTCCGTTTATTTACAAAGAGTCCATTTATATTTTGTGTTACCCTTTGAATAACCTGCCGGGAGACTTTCGAACAGAAAAAAAAATATCTTGGCAGTATTGTGCGATGTTTTTCTTTTCGGGTGGATTAATTTCTCCTGCTCAAATCTTCTAATTTGAGCAAAAGAATAATCATAGTAACACTTACTTTATTTTGGAACTTATTTGTTTTCCTCATCCAAACGCACTACTTAAAGTATCAAAATTAATTACTTCTGTGGAAACATCACCGCCCGTATAAAGATATTCAGGCAACGAGGTGCCTGAATGTGAGGTGCCAGTTATATTACACGAATATTGGTTTTTTACCAATCTCATCGGGACTGGATGCACTCCCCCCTCCCCGCCACCTCCTCATACGTCAATGTTAGTAACCAACTTTTTTATCTGTTTTATGATTATAAGACTCGAGATGACTTTAAAAGAAAACTTAAAAGACACATAATGACTCAGTTTTCTCCTTAAAGATAAAGGCCAGTTCTGGTCATGCGATTGCATTGTGAAAGAAACGTTGTGGAATCGATCAGGAAAGGTTGATCATCTAGCATATAAGTATTGGTGTGTACTGCAAGGTTCTGGAATCATCAAAATGATAAGAAATTTGGTCCAGTCTTGGTAAAGTTACAAGCACTGTACACAGAAAGATGTATATGGGACTACGCGACCACGTGCGCGATATCTATTTGGTCCCAATAGATATAATAATTTACCAAATATATCAATTAGTAGGCGGTTTCCCGACTTTCCCGGCAGAATTTGTATCATCACGTATTAGTCAAAACATATTCTTTTACATGATTGGTAATGCGAGCTTCCATTTCATTTCTTTGAGAGAGGGGCGTTTCCAAAACTGGTCTTTACCTTTAAAGTTACTTAGTTATGTTTTATTGTAAGCACTTTCAGAGTAATTTTGTGTTTACATTTAAAACGTTTATATAAGCGCCTTGAGCACCATCTGGTGGATATGTGTGACTTCCTATTCAATTCCTAGATTTTCTACAATGAAAATTCCACTTTTGGCAAGACATTAATCCACATTTGCCACACGCCACCCAGGTGAGATAAATGGGTACCTGGCAGGAATTAGTTCCTTAAAATATGCGAGCGCTGTATTATGGCAGCCGTGTGAAAGCCTGGGTAATAATAACGGAGCGCCATAGAATGGCATTGTGCCAGAAGTGAGCGCGTTGCACCCATACATACTTTGTCTGCATGTGTCTAGTCGATTGGTAATAATATGTTGTATTGTTTTCAAATCGCAATTTCGCAGAACAACTTACCAGCATTAAAAGTCCAATAAAGTGCAAAATGGCTCTCAAAAGTTGGGTATCCATTTTAGAGCTGGCCAGTCGACTTCTGCAAATGATCAATCATACGATTTGTTTGTTAGGTGGGTTAATAAGACAGGAACGTAAACGCAGTGTTCAGACCTTCATTAGCCTATAAAGCTAAAGGGGAAAGTCCAATACAATCAAAGATGAAGTCTACTGTGATGCCACACGCCATAAAAAGCCACTCAACCTGAGTGAAAATCCAAATGTCAGCAAAAGTTATAGGGCCTTCTTGAGGTCCAGTAATAGGTTTATATAATTACAATGTAGGCTATAGCTGACAAAATATAATGCAAGGCCCACCATCAACCATCTGAATATATAGCGCTACTAATTACCTGCTACCCCCCCCCTCCCACCCCCAAAATCAGTGTAATGTTTTATTGTTTCACACATGTTGTGTATTCGCTTATAGCCAAATTAGCACTGGTTGTACATCCTATTAAGGTAATGATGTGTAAAACTATGCACTTTGGATTTTTTTAGTTGTAAATCAGATAAAATCATATCATTATGTAGAAATTAAAGTCAACCTTATTAGAATTGAATTGAATTGAATTGAATTGAATTTATTAACAACAACACATCACAATAATGACAGTACATATGAACAATCATACAATGCAAATAATAATACTGATACATGTATACATAACATAAGAGTAATGTTGATTGAACAGTAATGGTTTTAAAACGATATTTAGACATACTATTAAATGTACAAAAGATATGTACGTAAATATGTGTATTACTATATTTAGGTGAAGTTGTTAATGGGAACTAGAAGTTAGCACAAGTGCTAGTCGAGCCTAGTTCCATTCTTTGGAAAGATTTTTTTTTTTTTTTTAATACTTATGAATTAAAACCTGTTTGTTTTGTATTTACATATATACAACAAAATAATACAGTATTATGTAACTTTTTTACATTTCTAAAATGAAAAAAAAAACAACATCAACACAAAGTTTAAGTGTTTAAGCATTATGATGAAAGATAACAAATCTTTGAACAAATAAAGTCATCAATGTGTTCATAAAAATGAAAAGGATGTATTAATAAAAATAATATCATACAGATGTGCTTACATGCACAAATCCTGTAAAAGCTTAAGGCAGCTATAATCGTTAACAAGCAAGTGTATACCTAATAAAAGGAAGACAAGTTAATAAAAAGGACAAACGAAGAGGGGGCGCTGGGACTGAGCCCACGTCATTTACATAGAAGTTAGGTGGAAAGATGTCTCCGAAAAGATAACCTCGATGCTTTTAATCTAATTTCATCTGGGAGATCATTCCACAGCTTTGTTCCTACAAACGAAATACAAAATAGCCTTTGCGTTGTCTTACATTTTGGTTGATAGACTAAGCCACTTTCTTTTCTCCTAGTTGCATATCTGTGCTGTATCATCTGACAATAATCGACTAAAGAGTGTGGTAAAACACATTTTATACATAAATGTTGATACAAGAAGTTCATGAAGTTGAAAAATATTTAAAGTCGAAAAATATTTAATATTTCTAGACTTTGAAAAAGAGGTTTGGAGTCTGTTCTAAGTGGACTGAATGTAATTTCTCTCATTGCCATTTTTTGACTTAAATATATACAATTTAGATTACTTTTGTAAGTGCTCCCCCATACTTCTACTCCATCAGAGAGGTGAGGCTGTATAAAAGCCTTATATAATAACACAAGTATATTCTTAGGAACAAAATGTCTCCGTTTAAACAGAATGCCTACTTTCTTTCGTATGCATTTGTTTATTGTCTGAATATGTTCTTTCCATGAAAGGTGACAATCAATTTCAATTCCTACAAATGATGCAACGGATACCTCTTTAATATCTGATATTTATATTCTCACAGATCCTTTTTTGTCTATTGATCTACCTTTGGATTTCATAATCATATAGTTTGTTTTCTGTAGGTTAATTGTGACTTAATTTGCGTTACACCATTCCTGCACCTTCATTAAATTTTCACTTACAATTTCTAAATCAATTTCTTTTTGTCTAGGATTAAAGGAATGAAAACGATTCGAGTCATCAGCAAATAATCTGAAATTGAAAAAGTTTGTGGAGTTAGGTAGGTCATTAATATATAGTGAAAATAATGTTGGTTCAAGAACGGAGCCTTGAGGGACACCACATGTTATATTCAATTTCAAAGACATTTTGTCTTTATATTGTATAAACTGTGATCGTTTACACAAATAATCTTCAAACCATTGCAAGGCTAACCCACGTATTCCATAGTGTGACATTTTTAAGGAGAATGCTGTGGTTTATAGTATCAAATGCCTTTTGAAAGTCAATAAAGATGCCAACTGTTGTTCTACCTTCATCAATGTATTTCAATAGTGTATTTGCAAGATTAATCAAAGATAACTTAGTGCTATGTTTCTTACGGAAACCATACTGGTGTTGAAACAAGATATTATTTGCTTCCAAATAGTCAATTACACGATTATTTATTATTTTCTCAAAGATTTTGCCCAGTATAGGTAAAACTGAAATAGGTCTGTAATTACCAGCCAGATCTTTTCGTCCCTTTTTATAAATAGGTGTCACTTTTGCTACTTTCAGAGCGTCTGGAAATTTACTTCTTTCTATGGAAAGATTGAAAATATATGTTAATGAGCTTGAAATGTATAGGGCAGCATCCTCAACAATCTTGCAGGCAAATTATCATATCCACAAGCTTTTTTTGTATCTAAAGTCTGTAAGTGGCATTTCAATTCATTCTCTGTTATTGGTTTTAAAAAATAGTGAGTTTTCTGTTCTATTTCCTAAATATTCTGTAAAGTCAGAATTCACTGGTGGTATTTCCTTCGCCAGCTTTGGACCTATGTTTACAAAAAAGTTGTTAAATTCGTTAACTATTTCATTGTCAGATGTTATCACTCTATTTTCTCCACCACCTGAGCTTGATAAATAGAAGACGTACACAGCGAAACATGAGCTATGGTAGACCCACACTGAAATTTAATTAACATTTAAATGATATAAGGCCTTCTTGAGGTCCATTATAGGTCTATATTATAATGTAGGCTATAGCTGGAAAATATAAAATACGCACCACCAGCAGACATCCAAATCTGTATTGGCTGCTTCAAATTTCTTTTAGAATCACTGTAATTTTACGTTTTACACATAATTTGTTTTCTCTTATAGAAGAATTTACCATCAAATTACAAACAAAAAATCATACGTTATCGAATTGGAGTTAATAGAGTTACAAAAGACTTGAATTGATTAATTGAAATTTATTACTTCTTAATGACAGCATGATACAAAATAAACAAAAAGAACAGTATAGTAAATACATTTTAAAAAGCAGAAGGAAGCGAACATTTTGCTTGTGCTGGGAACGCTCAATTGTTGAAAGATGGAAAGATTGATTCTGTGAGATCAATTAAAAGGTGAACCTGTATCCAGTTATGTTTCCTTTCCTTTCCATATAAACATAGCATTGTTTTATCACATGAAATCTTGAAAGCAAATTTCTGTAAATTGTCAACCGATCATTAGGCCTACAAGTTAAAGTGATCTCATTCGTGACGTATCATATTGCACTGTATAATTTTTCACCAAATCCTTTTCATAGAGATTCTTTTCATTGTCTTTCAAACTTGGGCGGTAGAAAAAAATAAAAGAATAGGCCTAACATACACTCTAAAAACTAAAATATTAAATCACCATTTAAAAGGGCCGAGGAGTGCATGTCCACATTTTCCAAATGTTAGTTTAATGCTTTTAAAAAGCTAGATTCAACCTTTATATTGTTAGATCCAGTATGTTCAATGTGTTAATGTACCATTTAGAAAAAGTGCTCACTCCTCGGCCCATTGAAATGGTGATTTCACATTTTAGTTTTTTACATTGAAGGGGAAATAATATGTTTTAAAAACGCTTTAATCTTCGAATCATTGTTCCTTTTCACTCGTGGTATGTGCTTTGTATAAAGGCATCCTATATAAAAATAGAAGGGGAAATAGTATTCAATTTATTCAATGCACTAAAACTGTATTTCAGTGGAGCTCCCAATAGAATTCAGGAAATATACATGATATCGAGATTAACTAAAAGTTGATCATTTTAACTATGTTTACTCACCCACAGCTTGTCTTGAGCTTGCACGAACAGATCACAGCAAAATATAGGTTTATTATTCACTTTAACTGGTATACCACATGCTTTGCGGCAGATATAATGTTAGGTTCTGGACAGAATTGTTGAACGTACATGCCGCGGCAGCATGCCTATACTGTTTGAGGATGTATTAATACTGAGGGCGGTATAAATCTATACTTTTCCAATAACTGCAAAATTATTGAAATGAAGGAATCATGGTGATAACAGGCCTACCGATGTGACTACCCTGGGTAAATAAGACCATTGATGTTGAGAAACAGTATATATAACGGATTTTTTTTTCCCGCTCTTCTCTACTGGACTATATCAATTACCTCCGTCATTAAGGATATAGGCCAATTTAAGTTCATGGATTTTACATTAATAATCCGATGTAAATGGGTTAGGCCAAGAGACTTTCTCGAAATAGACACCACAATTTACCTATAATATTTCATATATAGAAGTTACTTAACCCACATAACTCATTTACTGAAATGTTGTCTGCCTGACTATAGCTGTCGGGTGAAGCCCCCAGAGCCCCCTCGACAGATCCAAAAGTAGAGTCGATTTCACCCCAACTACCCCATGCACCAAACTTTGTTAGTAGGACGTAGTGTGACTGGACATTACTCAACCAATTTGGGCAAATGTGGTATCATTTTTCTTATTTAAAAAAATCCCCTTCTCTTGGAACCAATGAAATATCCCCCACATTATTAAAGTGCGGGTTCAAAGAAAATCACAAATATGGCAAATAACATATTACTAGAAACTGGTAAGCTAAAAGATGGCCATCGTACAAGTTGTAGGTCAACTACAAATCGGATGATTTATAAAAATACAAATAAAACCACCTCCATAGCATCTGGGATATGCGAGAGATTCGCCAGAAAAATAACGATGTTTTAATGCCGTCACAATATGAACCAATCCTGCCCAAGCAGACGACATCCCATAAAGAATGAACATAATTGCAATGCTATTATTTCTCAAATTATAATGAGTTTAGTGTATATAAATGTGATGGAATTTTACACCATTCAAAAGGGATATGACCCCGATTCTGATAACTAAATTCTTTTGTTTGTAAATACACAGGATAGGGGTTAATGAACAATCAAAGAAACCACACTTTCAAATTTAAAACCCCAGGAATGAAAGCATGGACGCATTTGTTCCTCTTGAAACGCCGAACATACCGCGGTGTATGCAGCTGAAAATACAATGGCGTCTTATTTTGTTTACAAGCGACGGATTCCTTTATTTTTTATCGCTGCATTTTTCATCAAAATAATACCATGCGCGGGGTTTAGAGTGAGGCAATAGATTAAACATTTAGCCTGACGGTAGTGAAGTAAGAGAAATAACTGAAGAGAAGACGACGAAACAGGCACTGAAAATGTGTGAGATGTCATGGGACATCGTCTGCTTGTGCAAATCATGTTCAACATGTGACGTCACACATCTCAGCAGCGATCGGAGAGCATTTCAGGTGCTATGTCGGGGCTGTATTTAAGAGTTTTGTAATTCATAATAATCATTACTTCGAATGTTTCCGAGCATGGAATTTTGATAACCTTGTCAAATCAAAGTGTTACCTTTTTAATAATGACAATAAAGTTAGTTTTTAAAATCAATGAACCTGATCTTTAAAAGTATACCCGTCTGGTTTTTTTTGTATAGGCCACCCTGTATAGCAGCGTAGTTCCGGTCTTTAGGGAGGGGCTTGTGTTATGGAAGGGGCGGTAGCGCACAGGTGAATCTATGAAACACGAGTTAAAAGAGAAATTACAGAAGAGGGTGTATTTTTTCTTTCACGTTGCTCTCTCCTGATAATTTTTAGAAGACAACAAATATTTCCTACATTGCTCTTTTTCTTTATTTCACCATTTGATAGGACAGAAAATTGTCATTTTGCAAATCGAGTTGCAAGATTTATGTGTGTGCCATAAATTGTGTATGCTTCATTTTACAATTGAACAATCAACTAGAGAATTTATTTTATGAAAGAGTACCCTGAAATTTGTACCTGCTAAACGGTGTATTATAATATCAGAACTTTGGAAGATACTTAAACACATTGCCCCTACTTCCACCAAAAGTGTTCCCAATACATTGAACCTAGATTTTAATTGTGTTAATAAGTATTTCACATATATTGGTAGTCTGCTTGTTGCCAGTCATTCCTCTGTCGGACCTGTGATCTTGTCAATTTCTCAGGACGCTATTCAATCTGTCTTTGAATTCGATCTTATTTCTGAGGATTTTGAACGAAGAGAACTGCACTCAATTCAGATTAATAAGGCAACTGGCATAAATGGGCTTAGTGCACGTCTCCTAAAGTTGGCCACACCCGTTATTTGTACACCTATTACTCACCTGTTTAACCTTTCTCTGCAAACCAGCCAAATTCCAGCTGACTTGAAGCAAGCGTTAGCCCCCCAATTCACAAGGGTGGGAATAGGGACGATGTTAACAACTATCGTCCCATATCTGCTATACCGTCCATTATGAAAATATTAGAAAAGGCAGTTAACGTGCAACTTCGAGACTATCTGTCAGATAATGATCTCCTAACCCCTCACCAATCTGGATTTAGGAAAGGTTATTCAACCCACACCGTACTTGCATTTTTGAGCAATTATTTGTTGACTAACATGGATAAAGGTAGAATAATAAACTGGAATAGTCTTCCTTGACATACGAAAGGCATATTAATGCATGTTAATCATAGGTTATTATTTTTTATTAGATAAGTTCAACTTTATGGCATTACGGGACAAGCATTATCGTGGTTCGAATCGTATCTTTTTCACCGGGCACAATGTAACTCCTTACTAGGTAAAACACCCGACGTGCTAATGTTAAAGTCTGGAGTCCTCCAGGGATCCATATTGGGGCCCCTCATTTTCATGAACGATCTTCCATCAGTCATCGAGCACGGTAAAGTGATTATGTATGCAGATGACACTGCCCTTAAGTACAGTTCTCCCAATCCAAGGGAAATTGAAACATGTCTTAATCATGATATGGATTGTGTGAGAAAGTGGTTGGAAAGAAACCACCTTACCCTGAATACGGACAAAACCTGCTTCATGATCTTTGGAACACCACAGAAATTGCTGAACTTATTGCTGAGCAATAAACACCAATCGACCTAAAAGTTTATAATGTACCAATCAAGCACGTTCAAAATGTTAAATTTCTCGGAGTTTGGCTAGACCAGCGCATGACTTTGCAGGATCATGTGAAATACAGTTAAAATAAGATCGCCTCTAGGTAGGCCCTACTTCGTAGAGTCAGGAAATATCTTACAATTGATAGTGCCAAACTACTTGCCAATCCTCTTATCTTTCAATACTATGATTACTGTACTGTATCATGGAGTAATTGCAGTAAAAGAACAAAAGATATCTTGATTACGCAACACAAGCAGATGGCAAGAATTGTCCTTAAAATAAACACATTGATTTCAACCTCTGAAATGTTCAGTACCCTGAAATGGACTGATATAGAAAAAAGATGGGAGTTCCAAAAAAGTAAACTAATGTATGATATTATGAATAATAGTGCCCCATCATATTTATATGATATATTCACCCTGTCCCCCATACTCATAGATACAAAACAAGAAATTCTGAAAATTTGGGCGTTATTATTCCAAGAATTAAAACAGAATGTGGAAAACGTGCCTTGTCAGTTGATGGTGCTCTTCTGTGGAATAGCCTACCTCACTCAGTGCGAATTGCTCAGACCAAGAATGGATTTTGTTCTTTATATTTTAAGCAGTGACGTTAAAGATTGATTTGCCTTTCTTTCTTTCGTGAATATTAACATAAATTTCTCAATATGATTATATATTATAATTTGAACAGATCATTGATAATTATAAGTGTATACGTTAATTAGAAATCTTTGTCGATTTGTAATTGCTCATGGAAAATTATCATTCTTACTACGGCTTTGTTCATTATTCACTCTTATTGTTTACTTATTTTCTGTTATATGTTACTATGTATTGATGTTTTCGATGATGTTCATATATGTTGCATTTGTTTACAGGGCCCCCTGGAAAAGAATACTTTGATTACTGATGATTATCCTGTTTAAATAAAACGGAATAAATAAATAAAAAATAAATAAAACAATTAAAATATAAATGTTAATACAACATTGTACAACCTCCCCCATCGCTCATTTCTCTCTCTCTCTCTCTCTCTCCCTTTCGTTACGTTTATAACTTTTCTCTCTTCTGTATGTTGCTCCTTCTAATATATTGAAAGGGTTCGAGATAATAGACGACAAATAGTGCATCAGGAGTCAGAAGTTCTGAAGTTGAGTCTTCGTTTTTATTGCTTAACTTCTCATGGTTAAACAGCCTCTGTAACAATAAAAACCAAAGTTGAACAGAATATTTAAATCGTGGTGTATTGACATAAATGGAACAATGATATTGATACCAACATAACATTAACTATTATTTATTCATTGACATTGTTTTATTATATCATCTCGATCATCAACCGATTTATTATACAAAATAAATTACACTGATTGTTTTCTTCTGTCCAATATCATGAATTACCATATTGTACAAATGATAGTATTGAGTCATTCACATAAAGCAACATAACATAGTAAATTCTACTCACCGGCCAATACTAGCCATAACGCTAAACAATAGCGACATAGGTGCTACCAAGTACCATATCCATAGCTCGTCCAATTACAGCAGACCTAGCAATAAGATCAAATGGGAAATCTTACAAAAAAACAATGACTTACATAAAGGGAAGCTTATACTCATCAAAGTTGTAAGGATAATTTGTTCAATTTAACACAATATACATATACTGCAATTCCTTCATATCATGTAACAAAAAAAATGACAACAGTATTTCAAAGAAGCATCATTGTCCCAAATACAGTGCAATACATGATTCAATTAAGACTGATCCAACTTTCACCATCAAAACTCTCATTAGTAAAGCTTATAGGTATATAATATGGCATTATTCCAATAAGTTAAATGAAATACAATCATAATTATTAAACAAACCAACTGAACTTACTTTAAACAAAGTCTGACCACATTTCCTCTTAGAGTAGGCCAAATGTACATGTGCTTGCAGTCCTTATTACACAGCTTATAATGGCTTGCCTGCCTGTTATAGCATTCACCAATGCCAACACTAACACAAAAGAAATGCACTCATGCAAAGAGTTCAATGAGAATCCCTATAGGGGGTACTCCAATTGAGTAATACAGAAGGGAGGGAAACAATTCAATGGGAATCCCTATAGGGGGAGACAAGTTGTCATTGAGTGACGAAGCAGGGGGGGGGGCACCTTTGCACCACATAATTCCTATTTCATTATGACATAAATTCCAATTTATAACAACTTCCCCACAATTAATGTCATAATGTTTGACTACAATTGGTGAATACATGAAATTACGAGCAGTAAATGCAAAACCTTCACATTTTCAAACATTGTACAATAATAATAACACTTCAAATTCCTATGAATGACATATGCAATTAGACATGTACATAATACATATAACACACATAATATCAACAGATCTCTGTTCAAAACCGTTCGCTTCTCATTTTGGGAGTACAGATACTGGGAGATGTAGCGGATTTCGGTGTTGTCCCTTATTTATCCTGCGAGACCTCCGGCACTCAAACTCGTAGTTCGCGTTCTCTTGTTGAGGGGGAGCCCTCTCAGATCATGGGGTACATGTACATCTCCAATTAATGTGGTATCCTCGTTCACATTGTTCTCTTCATTGAGGATAATTTCATCATCACAGTTATTTCCTTCATTTAGACTATCTTCCTCATTTAGGATGACTTGTCTCTCTTCACCTGGGGTAGGCCTACTCAAATCCAAGGGTTCCCACACAAATGTGAAGTAGTGGTTGTTTCCATCTGTAGGCCTAGTAGCCAGCGATTTTTGTTGTGAGCTCACAGGGTCCCTTGCTCTGGCCTGTGGATTAGGAGCTAGTACATCCTCTCGTGGGTCAGCGATCAACAGCCTTCTGTTAACAACCCTTGTTGGTCCTCCCAACATAGGACGGATTTTGTACACATCACCGGTCTCGTTAACTGCGGTCACTATGAAGGGATTCCTTAAAGGTGAAATTCTAGGATAATCCCAAATATTGAGATAATTACATCAATAGAAATCTTGTAACCCCCAGAATAACACTAAATGGCGTTAAACCGACAAAACAAGTTCAGAATAGTTAATTTATGCGAGTAAACTCCACAAACATCTCGAAGTCGGAAACCCGGAAATGCACGGAATTGCCGGGTCCTCTATTCTTGACGTCACGACCGGGGATCATGGGCTGAGTGAGTGAATGCCAATGATATGCCTACGTAAATGCTATATCCTGTTAGAGCTTTGAATTTTTCTTGTTAATGAGTGTTTGTGATAGATTTTCTGTTTTTATTTGAATGAAGAATAACTAAGCAACTTTCCAGTCGTTGATTTCTTTTTATATCCTCACATTATCCTTTTTGGTAGAGTTTTAAGACGGGTTTACTGCTTGGAAAATATGGTTAAATCATATGCAGGTATGAATAGGCGGGAGTACATATACATTATCTTGTCATCAGATAAGGTACAGGAGCAGTTTTGTGAAACGAATAGGCCTAGAACTGTGACTGTAATCATCATGGATGTGTTTGACTGCCTCAAAAAAAGGATACAGAACCAGTTAGATATTTGTTTTAAATATATATATCACACTTGAACGAGATCAAGCTTCCTCTATTTAGCGGACGACGTCTATGAACGATATTCATCCGCGAGTGATACGGCTCTCGCACGAACGTTCGTGAAGCGAGCTAGCGGAATCGGCAGGTAAGACCAGGCCTCTGCTCTAGGCGGCTTGTTGAACGTACATCGCCGAAATTGTCATTGAGCTCCATGTTGAAATTCTTGCAGCCGTATTTTAAACTGTTACTGTCAATGGATGACGTCATCTTCCTCCATGCGCAGTAACAGTTTAAAATACGGCTGCAAGAATTTCAACATGGAGCTCAATTTCGGCGATGAAAATCCGGAAAAAGACCCTTAAACGCATCATACAGTCAATCTGGTAAGTGGAACCGATGTAGTTTAGCCTAGGCCTAATTTACAATAATAAATGCATCGGATATGCATCGGGTAAAATGTAGTGTATTTTGGGCATAAGTTTACTGCTCGGACGCGAGCAGTAGTTTGCAATGCAGTCGCTATGGTCGGCTTCTGTCTCTAAAGAGAGGAGCCGACCCTACCCAAATCAGAGCCAGAGGCAGAAATCTTCGGTCTAGACTGCCGCTACTCCCCGGCCCCGGCTGCAGGAACGTCGACATGCTCTCCGACTTCTCTATCGTCTTCTCCCCCACTTGTACTTGCGTCCTACAAACTTCCATCATCATCCTCGTCTGCACTCTCGTCCCTTTCTCCTTCATTACTTTCATCATCTTTCTCCATAAACTCTTCAAAATCCATAAAAAGATCGTTCTGGTCAAACTCTCCAGCCATTATCAATTGATATAATTATATAATATGTACCGCACGTGAATCGAAAGTATATGTATAAATTAAGCGAGCTAGACCGAACGCGAGAAAGACTCGAACGAAGCCAAACGACCGGATCTACTTTACCGAGCACACGAAAACAATCTCACCAAATTCAACACACTCGAACAAAATAACATGGTGAAAATATCGACTAATATCGCATCGTTGGCTTGTTTATGTCATAATTCTGAAAAGGGAATTGATATTAGTACTATGAAATATTAGGGGAAGGTGAAGAATTCTACATAGAGTTATGAAACTAAACTTTGAAACTAAATAGCAGAAATTCGTATCTGGCTGCCCATGTTTTTCTATGGAACATCCGGGTACGTGAATATATACTCGTCCCCGGGCGTGACGTCACAAATAGTGGACCAGCTCCGTGACTGACTTTCTAGGCAAAGAGAGGAGGCTATTTTTCGACATTTCAATTGAGGATATCCAGTAGCTAGAAGATTTTTGTGATATGCAATGAAAATGAACAACTTCGAAATAACAAAGGCGTGCCGTAGGTACCAAATTAATGGACATTTATTGTCCTAGAATATGAGCTTTAAGACCTTGTCGGCAAGTTTATGACGGCCCTCAAAAGCACATTTCTTCAGTAACACCCTCGTGCCGATGCTGAGTGGTGAACTCATTGAGAGGGCATCATGCCTTGTCTTTTGACTGTTCAGAATCATCTCCATATTTTGTTTTGCAACCATGTGAGCCTGTTGGAGTGACTTTGAATGCTCTGTCACAAAGTCTTCATCCCAATTTGCTTGTCCATTCCCGATGAGTTGGTCAAGCGGGGTATGGGGCTCTCGCCCATACAAGAGTCGGTATGGTGATAGTCCTGTCGTCCCATGAGGTGTACAGTTGTACAGGAATACTAACTGATGAATAAGACCAGGCCACTTCCTTCGGCGATCTGGCTCAAGTGAACAGATCATACTGCACAACGTTCGGTTGAACCTTTCTGTTTGCCCGTTGCCTTGTGGGTAGTAGGGTGTGGTGTGTGTTTTCTCAATACCATACAGCTTGCACAATTCCCGGACTAGAGAACTTTCGAAGTTTCGCCCCTGGTCTGAGTGAATTCGCAGCGGAGCACCGTAGTGGACAATCCAACCATCAATCAAGGCACGTGCCGTAATTATTGCCGTTTGGTTTTTGCAGGGAATTGCTTGTGCAAACTTGGTAAATGCATCAGTAATTACCAAGACATCTTCGTATCCACCTTGACCTATATCCAGTTTCAGAAAGTCAATTGCGATCAGTTCCAGGGGCTTGAATGCCAACAGATGTCGTCTTGGAGTTCGTAATGCTGGTGTTGGCGTCTTAGATGCAATGCAGACAAAGCACTTCTTGACGTGTCCTCTCACATCACTACACATGCCTGGCCAGAAGCATCTCTCTCGCAGGATTGCCAAAGTTCTGTTAATTCCCTGATGGCCCCATTGGTCATGAGCCATTTGTAGCATCTTCTCTTGGAGGCCCTTTGGAACAAGTAACCGCCTCCTCTGAGGGTGTTTGGAGTCTGGTGGTTGTCTATACAATACTCCACCACATTCTATAATGTTGTTACGTTCTTTCAGCCAGGACTTTGTCTCTGTATTCTCTCTCTTGATTTCATCCTCTGACTTCCATTCACCTCTGAGATATTGTCTACAAACTGATAGTGCATCATCCTGTTGTTGAAGGGTCTCAAGTTCTTCTGCAGAATACGATGGGTACACTCCAGGAGCTACTGGGGGCTCTTCCTCTGGCTGCTGCTCCCCATCTATCACAACTTCTGCTGGAAGGACAGTACTAACTGTCAGAGCTCCAATCAACTCTTTCACTTCTTCGCCATTTCCAGGACAACGGCTTAGAGCATCAGCGCATCTGTTGAGTTTTCCAGGACGATATCTGATATCCAGCTGGAAGGGTGCTAGCTGTGCTACCTATCTTTGTTCGGTTGCCCCCAGCTGTGCAGTTTGAAGATAGGCTAAGGGGTTGTTATCTGTGTAGACAATACACTTTGCACCTATCAGGTACCCTTTGAATTTCTCTACCACCGTCCATTTGAGAGCTAACAGCTCAATCTTGAAGCTTGAAAAATCTGGATAGTTCTTTTCAGCTCCACGTAGGCTACGGCTTGCGAAAGAAATTGGATGCAGATGACCATTTCTATCCGGTTGTGACAAACAGGCACCTAGTCCTTTAAGAGAAGCGTCAACCTCAAGTATAAACTCTTCTCCAAACCTAGGGTATGCTAAGACTGGCGTTGAAGACAGTCTGTCTTTCAGCTCCTGAAAGGACACTTCTGCTTCTGTGGTCCACACAAATGTTAGGTCTGAGACAGTGTTCTCTGTCTTCCTCCTCCTCTTCTTTTTAGACTTCTGTCCGGTTAGTGCATGTAGAGGGGCTGTCAGTCTTGTGAAGTCAGGGACAAATCTCCGATAGTAGGATGCGAGGCCAAGGAAGGAGCTCAATTCCGATCCACTTTGGGGTGTTGGCCAAGACTTGATCCTTGATACCTTGCTCGGATCCACCATGACACCCTTCTCACTGACGATATGCCCTAGATGAGCCACTTCCCTCTTGAAAAGCTGACATTTTCCACCTTTCAGCTTCAGGCCATGTTTCATTAACCGGTTGAAGACTTCTCCAAGTCTTGCTAGATGCTCCTCAAACGCTTTGGAGAACACCAGAACATCATCAAGATACAGTATAAGTTTTGTGAAGTTCATGTCACTGAAGATCACCTCCATCACTCTCTGGAATGTGCTTGGGCTGTTGCAAAGACCCTGTGGCATTCTATCAAATTCGAAGAGGCCCCACGGGACACGGAAGGCGGTTAAGGGCACAGAGTCTGGATGCATGGTGATCTGAAAGTACCCGTGGGATAAATCGAGTGAAGAGAAGTATTTGGCTCCATCCATGACTTCTAGTGATTCGTCTATCCTGGGAATTGGGAAAGAGTCTTTCACGGTAATCTTATTCAATTGTCGGTAGTCGATACATAAGCGTAGGGCCCCTGATTATTTTTCTCACTAAGACGACTGGACTGGCATAAGGGCTAGCAGATCTCTTTATGATCTTACGTTCCAGCATGTCTTGCAATAGACTGCGCACTTCTGAAGTCTCATGGGGAGTTATTATTCGATATGGCAGACGTACTGTTTTGTCAGAGGTCACCTTGATTTCGTGGGGTATAAGGTCACATTGTCCCAAGAGAATGCCGCTTCATGGTCTGTCAGAAGTTTAGCAATCTTAGATGCATCTTGATAGTCCATCCCAAGGAGGCTGACGCCAAGAGGAAGCTTAACTTCTGTTCCACCAGTGAAGGTGAATTTTTCCTGTGCCGCTGATTCATCAGGTGGTTGAGTATTTCTTGTATGTTCAGACTGCCTTCCTTCTTCACCCTGCATCATTTCTGTCGTGGTGATCAGTACATCACATACATTCACCTCAAGCTGGTCATCTCTAGTTTGAAGGTGAATCTCACTTTGTTCTTCCAATTGTATGGCAGATGCTATTGTTGAGTTAGGTGGTAGGATGAACTCCTTTTCTCCAGAATTGACTAGGAGTAAATGCAACTCTCCATTCTCAGAGCTTACAACCTTCCATTACGTGAACTTGGGTTTCAAACTCTGTGATACCCTGAATAAGCCAGACCCTTGACTCTGTAGTTTCACCACCATGAGAGGGCTTCATTACACACTCCACATGTTGTATAGTCCTCGCTGGCAATACTTCCTCCATTGCACCAGTAACAACTTCTCGTATATGTACATTGCCCACTTTCTCTAAGTCTAAGCAGTCTTTTACTAGCTGGAATTCTCCTCGAGCCTCCTCCAAGGGAAAAAGAGCTCGAAGTGCATTACACCCTAATAAAATTGGGAAGTCTCTTTGTCTTTCCCCACAAGACTCACGCTGTACAATCAGAAATCCGATAGTGGCTTCTTGTCCCTTCACCAAAACACGAGTTCGGACAAAGCCCTCTACTGGTACCTTCGTTGGACCGACCCCAACAATTTTTACTGGTGAATCAAACGGGCTCACTTCTCCTACTGCTGCTTCTAGCTGTGAGTGGTACACATCTGAGGGTATTATTGAAGCCTCTGCCCCAGTGTCGAGGACACAGCCAATTTGCACTCCAGCAACTTCTGCTATAGTGGTCGGGCTTGAGGACACTAACCCTGCAGTGTCCCTCATCTCCTCAAATGTCGTCGCAACTTCTGCTACTGAAGTCTGTCTACTGTGGGTCAAACTCAATTCTGCATCATCCTTTCCATTATCACTTAAGGACATACCAAATTGTGGGTTGGGGGTGGTTTCCTCCATGGGCTCTTCTGTGGTACACTGTTGTCTAATGTCCTCCGCTGTTTTGCCCTCAACAACAGAGGAAACTAGTTTTCCTCCTGTGGTGGAGCATGTTGGTGATGCATGGTGGTACTTGGTTGGGGTGGAGCTTGATAGTGTGTTGCCGGTATGTTGTAATTCTCTTGGCTCCTCATTCCCTGTTCCATACTCCAAGCAGGGAAGTTTTGATTATCCTGGTTTCTGTGGCCAGCGGGGAAGTTGTACTGCGGCATTGGAAAGTTTGGAGGCCCATTGGGACGGGAAACAACAATCTCGCAAATATAGCGATTTTATGCTCTCATATATAAGAGCAGAAATTTGTTGCGACAAACTCCTACTAGAAACTATATAGTAGCGAAATCTGAAATAGCGAGTTAGATCGCTATAGTTGGCTCTATTTTACTACAGTACTAATAGTGGCAAAATTAAAATAGCGAGTTAGATCGCTACGGCTGCTGCGCTCTTCTACATAAGAGCGAAATTCAAATAGCGAGTTAGATCGCTACAGCTGGCGTTCTCCTACTAGTACAAACTCTTACTAATACCTATAGTAGCGATTTCTGTTATAGCGAGTTAGATCGCTACGGCTGCTGCGCTCTCCTATATAAGAGCGAAATTCAAATAGCGAGTTAGATCGCTAGAGCTGCGTCATTCTCCTTCTAATAGTGGAAAATTCAAATAGCGAGTTAGATCGCTACAGTTGGCGCTCTCATAATTATAAGTGGTAGAATTCAAATAGCCAGTTAGATCGCTACGGCTGCTGCGCTCTTCTATATAAAGCGAAATTCAAATAGCGAGTTAGATCGCTACAATTGGCGCTCTCCTATTAGTAGTGGCAAACAGCCATAGCGATCTAACTCGCTATTTGGATTTCGCTCTTATATAGGAGCGCGCAGCAGCCGTAGCGATCTAACTCGCTATTTGAATTCTACCACTACTAGTAGGAGAGCGTAAACTATAGCGATCTAACTCGCTACTACAGAAATCGCTACTATATAGATATTAGTAAGGTATGTACTAGCAGGAGAGCGCCAACTGTAGCGATCTAACTCGCTATTTGAATTTCGCTCTTATAGGAAAGCGCAGCAGCCGTAGCGATCTAACTCGCTATTGTAAATGTCGCTACTATATAGTTTCTAGTAGGAGTTTGTCGCCACAAATTTCTGCTCTTATATATGAGAGCACAAAATCGCTACGTTTGCGAGAGAGTAAAGTCCCGTATTCCATTACAATAAGGGAAACAACAATCTCGCAAATATAGCGATTTTATGCTCTCATATATAAGAGCAGAAATTTGTTGCGACAAACTCCTACTAGAAACTATATAGTAGCGAAATCTGAAATAGCGAGTTAGATCGCTATAGTTGGCTCTATTTTACTACAGTACTAATAGTGGCAAAATTAAAATAGCGAGTTAGATCGCTACGGCTGCTGCGCTCTTCTACATAAGAGCGAAATTCAAATAGCGAGTTAGATCGCTACAGCTGGCGTTCTCCTACTAGTACAAACTCTTACTAATACCTATAGTAGCGATTTCTGTTATAGCGAGTTAGATCGCTACGGCTGCTGCGCTCTCCTAGAGCAACAAAAATTATACACGGAATGAATACGCTCTCCTACTAGTAGTGGTAGAATTCAAATAGCGAGTTAGATCGCTACGGCTGCTGCGCTCTCCTATATAAGAGCGAAATCCAAATAGCGAGTTAGATCGCTATGGCTGTTTGCCACTACTAATAGGAGAGCGCCAATTGTAGCGATCTAACTCGCTATTTGAATTTCGCTTTTATATAGAAGAGCGCAGCAGCCGTAGCGATCTAACTGGCTATTTGAATTCTACCACTTATAATTATGAGAGCGCCAACTGTAGCGATCTAACTCGCTATTTGAATTTTCCACTATTAGAAGGAGAATGACGCAGCTCTAGCGATCTAACTCGCTATTTGAATTTCGCTCTTATATAGGAGAGCGCAGCAGCCGTAGCGATCTAACTCGCTATAACAGAAATCGCTACTATAGGTATTAGTAAGAGTTTGTACTAGTAGGAGAACGCCAGCTGTAGCGATCTAACTCGCTATTTGAATTTCGCTCTTATGTAGAAGAGCGCAGCAGCCGTAGCGATCTAACTCGCTATTTTAATTTTGCCACTATTAGTACTGTAGTAAAATAGAGCCAACTATAGCGATCTAACTCGCTATTTCAGATTTCGCTACTATATAGTTTCTAGTAGGAGTTTGTCGCAACAAATTTCTGCTCTTATATATGAGAGCATAAAATCGCTGTATTTGCGAGATTGTTGTTTCCCTTGCTTGGTGGTTGAAGATACCTTGGCAGTCATCAGGAGTGAAGGAAGATCATAGACTGCCAAGGCGTAATGATGGGTCCTGGAGTGGCGAGGACAGCTTGATCCATTCCTCTGCCAAATGGAAGATATAAAAAAGAAACAAAACAGCAAATCCGACAATAATAGCGTGGTAGCATAAAAGGGCGACAACTTTTGATGATCGTGATCATGACACAAATAATGATCGGTGTAAATAAATGCTATGCATTTGCTTCTTTAATGTGATAGATGCAATAGTTTTAAAAGGGAAGTTATTTTGGGATGGGAGGGTAATACGTGCCTTCACGGTTGTTTCATCGCAAAGCATGCCGGGACAGATTTCTAGTCCGGCAGTAGATTTTCACCTTCGCCGCGATCAGCTGTTCCATTGCCAACAACGGGATTTTTATTTTGTCGAATCAACATGACTTCATAATCTTGTACAGGATCCGTTATTCTGCAGTGAATTTCTTTTGTTCCAGTATCATTTGTACGGTAAGAAACCAAAGTCTGTGATTATGTATTTTTATGACGATCCTTCAACCTAAAACACGAATGTTTAGCAGTTTTAAAAGGCAAACCATCGACGCAAACTGTACACACACACATTTGAACATATGGGACTAAATATTCATACAGCGGAGCCCACTCTCAATTGCCCACTTTACCTCGTATTATCAGCTTTATTTTTTGAAGAATCGTCATAAAAATACATAATCGCAAACTTTGGATTCTAACCGTACAAATGATACTGGAATGAAAGAAATTCACTGCATAATAACGGATCCTGTACAAGATTATGATGTTGATTCGACAGGATAAAAACCCCGTTGTTGGCAATGGAATAGCTGATCGCGGCGAAGGTGAAAATCTACTGCCGGACTAGAAATCTGTCCCGGCATGCTTTGCGATGAAACAACCGTGAAGGCACGTATAGAGCTCTGACTGCATAACCGAGAATGAGCGTGTAAGCTCGAATCTCGAATAACGAGAATGCATATAACAAAAGATTACGTAATGCAGCTGTTCGCGGAAGTATGCGTTCGATAACGAACATAAATTCCACTTTCTTTCTCCACTTACGTTCCGTCAGAAAGTTAATTTATATTCTATATCTACCTTAATACCAAATAAATGACAAGTTTGAAACAGAATATTGGTGAACAGATTGGTACGGAGCAGTACTGGCTCTTGAGAAAAAACGCCAAAGAAAGTTGGAGAAGGCGGGTAAAGAGTGACACTGATGCTTGTACATTTTGTTGTTGGGAGAAACTTGCGTACAAAACGACGCAATTTAAATTGGTGTGCCGAAAAATACGATGATAAACGCATGTCAACGTTTTGAAAATTACGAACCAAGAAGGTGAATTTCGAAATGCGTGTTTAGTGAAACATTGAGAAAATTGAGTGCCGAATGATGCATTGGAAGATACTGGTCAAGTGATGCATTAAATCAATATTGCATACCAAATGATGCATTGAAACGATTTATGCATACCAAATGATGCATTAACAATTTATGCATACCGAATGATGCATTAAACGATTTTTGCATGCCAAATGATGCATTAAATCAATGTTGCATACCAAATGATGCGTTAAAACGATTTTTACATGCCAAATGATGCATTAACAATTTTTGCATGCCAAATGATGCATTGAAAACGATTTTTGCATGCCAAATGATGCATTAAATCAATGTTGCATACCAAATGATGCGTTAAACGATGTTGGAGTTTGCATGAAACAATGAACTAAAACAAAGGTGCATGTCAAATGACGCATTAAACAAAATAGCATACCTAATAATACATTTTAGACACATGTTGAACAGTATTCCATTTCCGTACAACAAAATCCCCGATTATTCTGTCGGGGTGGACGTTTATAGTCGAAACGGAGAGCTAAGGAAAGAAAAGAAGGGTTCTCATTAAAAAAAACGGTTGCGACTCCTAAAGAAGACGGGTGAAAGGAAATGTTAAGAAGCCTCCAATCGTGCACGTGAGGGTCCAAATGAGATCCGTCTGGACAGACAATCGGCCAAAAGTAAGAAGAAGGCCACTTAGGGATGATCAAGGTAGCGGTGGCACCATCTGATGCTAAGCGCTTGATGACCTGTGAGATAAGGCATACGGGTGGACAAATATAATTGTTATCAAAGTGCCAGTCCTGGCAGAAGGCGTCCACACCGGAAGTACCCTGCACCAAAATCTGGAGTTAAAGGTTAAGACTTTCTTATTTTGAGGTGAGGCGAATCTGTCCACAGTATGAGGTCCCCACAAGGAGTCGATGACTGAAAAGGAAACTTCATCGATTTCCCAATCATCATAGTCTTGGTATTTACTTATTTTATCGGCTATTTTGTTCTCGCTCCTAGGCAACCATTCGGGATATATGACGATATTATGAGTTTGGCACAAATCGAAAATTGCAAGAGCAATGTCATGAAGGTCTGGCTTGACACTCCCGTTCTTGATAATGCGTGGGACATTTGCATTGTCTGTCATCCACTTGAGCTTTTGATTTTGGAAAAGAGAATGGCCTTCAGAAATTATTCGAAGTAGGGCGGCCAGTTCGCGCCAAGTAGAACTTTTGAGCGACTCTGCGCGAGTCCACTTTCCGTGGAAACGCGTGTGAGTGTTGTCCTGTACGTAGCCTCCGTAACCGGTATCGCTAGCGTCTGAAAAAACTAGCGCAGATGGGGCTAAACAAAATTTAAAAGGAAAACCATTAAACTCTGTAATATTCTTCGTCCAAAATTGCAGTTCTTTGATTACGGGATCGGGTAGCATTATGGAATCTGACCAAAGCACACGTGATTCAATTGCGCGATACGAGGCGCGTGTCTTGAGCCTACATACAGGACCAAGTGCGAGAGACATTGAGATGATTTGTCCCGCGAATGAAGCCAAATTCTTTATAGGTACTGGTCGTGCTGACTGTGTCAAAGAAACAATCGCTTCGATGCTGAGCAGCAATTTGTTGATCTTAGATTGTGGTACAAAAAATTGCTCTGTTATTGAATCTAGAACGAGACCTAGATATTGGATTTGATTGGTGGGTTTCCATTTGCATTTTGTCTTGCTGGGGACAAACCCGCTGCGGGTAAGGGTGTCGCGCACTAAGGTCATGCTCGATAGTGCCGAACTGAGGCTGGGGGAAATGACGAGACCGTCGTCGATATAAACGAAGGAAATAATGCCGCGGGCGCGCCAGTAATGGTCTAGTTAGTTTGGTAAACAAGTAACATGCGCTGTTGAGGCCAAAAGGTAGAACCGTGAACATGTAATATCTAACGATTGAATCATTATGAACCCAGGAGAAGCCTAAGTATTGCTGGTCTGGGGGAAGATATCGACGTGATGATATCCGGATTCTAGGTCGAAAGAGAAATAAAATTGGTTTGGACCGAGTACTTGCGAAATGTGGGGTAAATCTTCATACTTGAATTTAAACTTCTTAACATATTTATTTGGGTGGCGTAGGTCCAGAACCAATCGTAACTTTTTGCCTTCAGCGACTGTTAATGGATTGCAGCATGTGGGACGTGATTTTACTTCGACGACGCACTGTCTTTTCAACAAATCGGCAATGGCCGTCTCAACAAACTCAGGATGATTCAAACTTGATCTGTTATTCTTTGCATAAAACTGAGGGGGAAATATGTCAAAAGGTAACTTATAGCCTTCATTGATAATATCAAGAATAAATGGTGTGGCTTTAAGCTCAGACTTCCAAAAATTATAAGATCGTTTAAGTCTACCTTTGACTCCTGGTGGTAGCTTCACTCTAAAGGGTTCCTTGGGTGACGCCTGGGGGCCCTGGTTGCTGGCGTATTGGCTGTCGACTGGCTCTGATGGCTGGGCAACTGGTACGGACGTGACCGGCGATGCCGCACTGGAAGCAGACACGGTTATCGTAGCGGCGCTGGAAGTTTGGTATGAAGGTGGCCGGGAAGCGGCGAAAAGAACCAATAGGGCGTTGAGCAGGGCGAGGGTATGGGCG
Organism: Mesocentrotus franciscanus; assembly: GCA_037976565.1. Taxonomy (NCBI): domain Eukaryota; kingdom Metazoa; phylum Echinodermata; class Echinoidea; order Camarodonta; family Strongylocentrotidae; genus Mesocentrotus; species Mesocentrotus franciscanus. The sequence continues at coordinate 42,089,537 of CP137667.1, read as the reverse complement.
TGGTCTTCCCCGGGTCGACTTCTTGGCCGCGGATTCCGCTCTTTTTGCAGAAGCGGCTTTCTCCGCCTAGACGAAGAAAGGTGGTTATGAATTAATAAATACGCTCGGATATTTTGTGATACATAATATATAATCGATATCTAATACTGTGTGCAAATAAGAGAAATCGAGATTGGAAATTATAAGAGACAATAAATACGTGTAATCTTTCGTATAATTTTTTTTTTTTTGAGGGTTTTTGATTATTATTTATATAGGGTTATAATGTTACAAAACTGCTTTCCGCATAATATACAATCGGTTATAATTAAATTATATAACCGTTATTTCTAATCGTTCATTCATTTCATTGTGAACAAATTACGTAAGTGAATTCGAGGACAATTTAATGGAAAAATTACGTATTACCTTTCGAAGACGCTTCTCATCGCCGGAGTCGTCGGCAAGTTCATCGGCGACATATTCGTTTACGGTTGACCATCCGAGTGGCGACCGATCAGCGATTCTTATCAGCTTTCGCCTGTTCTTGAGTTCTCGGAGTGCTTCCTTCAGGGTTAGCGCTGTCGTGTCAAAATCCCCCTGCTCGTTTAGGGCGATGCCTCTCTCAATCAATTTTTTTGACCTTTTTAGAGTGTTCAAACTGTTGTTTGTTCCCTTCGCTCTTGAATGTTGGGATGGGTTTGGGTTGTTGAACCGTCGATGCGCAGGTGTCGACCCGACGCTGTAAGGCGTGGATGGCCGACAGGATTTCTTCGTTCGAGGCGGCGGGAATTTCGTCCATATCGTTATGGGTGTGGCAGTTAGCTTGAAGTACTTGTTAGGCCTATAAGAACCGAGAGCTCTGACTGCATAACCGAGAATGAGCGTGTAAGCTCGAATCTCGAATAACGAGAATGCATATAACAAAAGATTACGTAATGCAGCTGTTCGCGGAGGTATGCGTTCGATAACGAACATAAATTCCACTATTGAAAATGCTGTTCCATATGAACTTGAATACGTCAGAATTTTTTTTATTTGTCTTTGTATTACATTAATTTTTTCAGGTATATCTTTCAGGTATACTGTGATGTCTGGTTGTTGGAAGAAGGAAGCAACAAATCGGAGTAATTTCGATCTGATCATCAAGAATTTGGAAAGGATTCTAGAAAAGACTCATGTAAGATGGACTCAAATTGCCTTCTTCTAACATGTCTAATGCAGAATCTAGTTTCCTTATTTCATATCCAATTGTATAATTCCGTTACTATATTAACCCCAGTTTAACAGGTATTATGAAAATAACCTTAACCCTAATCTAATAATGATCTTTGACGCTTCTTTTCCTGGCGTACTGATTTATTACGTCATTTAGTTTATTCATTTACCATATCCTTCCGTTCACATACGTTTGTTTCATATTTATCTATATTTCCGTCCTTTATAAATATGCATATATAATATAATCAATCGAATTATGAAGAAAGAAATAAAAACATCTCGTATGGAAAATTCCATTATTATTTTTTAAAATGAAAAAAAAAAATTAAAAAATTAAGAGTCAGTGTGGTACCTGGAATTTATTCCTTGAATGATTTCAATACCTTAAATCAGCTAAGCTAAAGCCAGGGTATTACTACTACTTTGTACGCCCCTTGAGCGTCCCCTGAGGTGGATATGGGTGCGATTTGAATGCATTAATTGTTATTATTATTATTATTCTTATTCTTACTATTATTATTATTATTAATTTTGATTTTCACAGAAATACCTGTCTCTCAATGACTTGGATGACGGATTGTATGCGCCTACACTGGACATGTGAAATAAAGCCTTGTTCGGATGTGCAGCGGTTCTACAACGCATCTACATCTTTTACGCCGTACGGTGGTCGTACCCGAGCCAACTGGTATTATAGGGATATTATAGGGACATTATAGAGACTAACTTGTGTTAAATTTAAGTGTGCTGAATCAGGCTATCGCAAATACTTGTAGGAATTTTGCATTGAGTATACCTTTGTTTGAATTTTTTTTTCTTCAAGATTATTTGGTAGAAATTTGTAAAAAGGTTACTTAAAGAAGTTAAATTGACAATGTCTAGAGGTGCAGCTATCCATAAAAAAACATGACATTTGTGAATATTAAGAAGTTATCTCCTGATTTGCTGTCCGTTATATATTGTGTATGTTCTTTGTGAAACTTACTTTTAAGTTACCCTGTCAAGAATAACTCATATTTTCACAATATTTTCGTGAAAAGACGTATGGAAAAATGATTCCAACTTCATGAGCAACAGTGTATGTACGTGTGCGTTTGTGAGCATGTATGTTTGTTTTGATTATAAATATGAAGGGTATTCTGTAATGTCTAGTTTAAAATGACTGTGCTAAGGTTGTGTCAGTATTTAGATGGTGTATAGTCACCGGATGGCGATACGAGGTTTTTGGTGTTCTCTATGTAATTGACACAAAGTTCCATGTAAATGAACCCCCATCCCCTTTTTAAAAATATTCTCTTTCTACAGAATTGATTCACTGTGTTACATATATAACGTGTTATAATATATTCCTTAGCACTTACTAGAAATAGAAAGTAATTGCTAATCTAATTTATTCCTAAATATAACATTCTGGAGTGTACATGAAGTTTTTTCATAACGCAACAAAACTTGAAAAAAACAAAAGAGATTCTGCATAGAACCATTTTTTGGAAAGAAAACTCAAAAAAAGAATAGATATACAATAAGACAGAAAGAAAAGGACACAAATGAAACGGAAAGATGACTTACCAAAAGGAATTGTTGAAGTGCATTTAAAAAGTTGAGTGATATCTGTAAGCTAAATTTGATGTTTGTAGTTACCTTTTGTGCTATTTGCGTAAGATTACTGTTCCATTGATTTGTATGATTTGAATGTGAAATTAGTCGGCATATACATTATATATATATATATATATATATGTGTGTGTGTGTACATGAATATATTCTTCCGATATTTGTATATAATCTCTATCTTTCATTTACATTGCGAACTTTTAAAGATAAAGTTGAGTTCTGGTCATGCGATTGCACTGGTTTATTTTCAAATAATCAAGTGTTATTGTCTTTACATGTTTATTGTATGGATAAACTAACACATGATGTACACTAATTAATAAATGTTGATACTGAAATAATACAAAGTATTGATGGCGTACATTTGCATTGCCGTAATAACAATGAGGGCATATCGAAAATATGTAGGAGCTTAATAAAAAGGAAAGCTTGTATATCATAAGAAATACGGTTATAGAGGCATGAATATATTGGAAGAAACCACATATAGAAGAAAACAAAATTATAAACGGAATGAAAGAGAGAGAGAGAGAGATGAGCAATGGGGGAGTTTGTACAACTTTGTATTAACATTTTATATTTCAATTGTATTCTATTCGAATGGAAGAGGTGTCGTGGTGTAGTGGATAACTCCACGAACTGTGAATCCTATGTTTCGCGGTTCGAGTCCAGCCGTGGCAATTATGCCCTTTTGTAAGACATTTATCTCAATTTGCCACACTCTACACCGGGAAGGTAAATTGGTACCTAGTAGGAATTAATTCATTGAAATGTTAGAGCGCCATAATGGTAGCCTTGCTAAAACCGGGGACGCCGGGGTAATAATTGTTGAGCGCAAGGAATTTCAAGTCTGACAGACATGAGTTTTACAAAAACCCACTATTATTATCATTATCAATGCACCGTTCAGCCGGTAGAAATATCAGGGTACTCTTTAATTTTTTTTGTTCAATTGTAAAATGAACCATACACAATTTATGGCACGCACACAAAAATCTTGCAACTCGATTTTGCAAAAATGACAAGAAAACAAACGAGTTTTGTGTCTGTCCCATCGAAAGCTGAAAAAAGGGGGATGTAGGAAAGATTGTTTTTCTTTCAAAAATGAACAGGGGAGAGCAACGTAAAAATGGTTAATACAACCTATTCTGTATACCTTCTCATTAAACTCGCGTTTTATACAATCACCGGTGCGCTACCATTCCCTTCGATAACACAAGCCCCTCCCCAAAGACCGGACCTAGCTGCTCTGCTGTTCAGGGTGGCCCATACAAAATAGGGCGGACTAGCATACTTTCCGTAATGTGGGGAAAAAATTTGATTGGTTCCAGGAGAAGGGGAATCTTTTTATAAGAAAAGTGATACCACATTTGCCAAAATTGGTCGAATAATGTCCAGTTACACTACGTCCTACTGGCAAAGTTTGATGGATGGGGGTAGTTCGGGTGAAATCGACCCGACTTTGGGATCTGTCGAGGGGGCTCTGGGGGCTTCACCCGACAGCTATAGTCAGGCAGACAACAATTTAGTAAATGAGTTATGTGGGTTAAGTAATTTCGAGAGGTGAAATATTATAGGTAAAATGTGGTGACTATTTCGGGAAAGGCTCTTGGCCTAATCCATTTACATCGGATTATAAACGTAAAATTCATGAACTTAAATTAGCCTATATCCTTAATGACGGAGGTCATTGATATAGTCCAGTAGAGAAGAGCGAGAAAGAAAAAAAGAAAAAAGAAAATCATTTTTATATAATGTTGTTCAACATTAACGGTCTTATTTACCCAGGTAGTCACATCAGTAGGCATGATATTACCATGATTCCTTCATTCTATAATTTTATAATTTTGCAGTTATTGAAAAAGTATAGCTTATATACCGCCCTCAGTATTAATACATCCTCAAACAGTATTGGGCTGCTGCCGCGGCATGTACGCTCAACAACATTGGTAGAAAAGTCAGTTGGCTGTCCAGAACGTAACATTATATCCCGCAAAGCATCGGGTATATCAGTTGAAGGGAATAATAAACCTATATTGATGTGATCCGTTTGTGCAAGCTCAAGATAGTCTGTGGGTGAGTAAACATAGCTAAAATAATTTCAACCAATCAATTCAAGTATTTTGTAACTATTTTGACTCCGAATCGATAACTTTTAACTTTTTGTTTATATTTTGATCGTAAATTCTTCTATAAGAGAAAACAAAACATGTGTAAAACGGAAACATTACAGTGATTAACAAAAAAATGAAGCAGCCATACAGATTCAGATTTTTGATGGTGGGTCCTACATTATATGTATATAGACCTATAATAGGCCTCAAGAAGGCCCTATATCATTTGGATGTTGATTAACTTTCAGTGCGGGTCTTCCATAGCTCATGTTTCGCTGTTATGTCTTCAAATATTGTTGACCTTTCTTTCTGTCTAAATAATGATATAATTTTATCTGATTTATAACTATAAAAAAACAAAGTGCATAGTTTTACACCTCATTACCTAAGGAGGATCTACACTCAGTACTAATTTGGCTATAAGCGAAAACACAGCATGTGTGAAACAGACAAATATTACGGAGATTCTGGGGTGGGGGTAGCAGGTTTGCAGTAGCCCTATAGATTTACATGGTTGATGGTGAGTCTTGTATTATATTTTGTCAGCTATAGCCTACATTGTAACTATATAAACCTATCAATGGACCTCAAGAAGGCCCTATAACTTTTGCTAACATTTGGATTTTCACTCAGGTTGAGTGGCTTTTTATGTCGTGTGTCATCACAGTAGACTTCGTCTTTGATTGTATTGGACTTTCCCCTTTAGCTTTATAGGCTAATGAAGGTCTGAACAATGCGTTTACGTTCCTGTCTTATTAACCCACCTAACAAACAAATCGTATGATTGATCATTTACAGAAGTCGACTGGCCAGCTCTAAAATGGATACCCAACTTTTGAGAGCCATTTTGCACTTTATTGGATTTTTAATCCTGGTAAGTTATTTGCGAAATTGCGATTTGAAAACAATACAACATATTATTACCAATAGACTATAGACACATGCAGACAGACTGGCCCGAATTCACAAAGGAAGTTTGTCGACAAACCTAGGTTTATGTGCGTCATATGACGCGTTTCGATGCGTTTCAGACCAAGGTTCAGAATGTGCCATTCGGGCCAGTATGTATGGATTCATAGCGCTCACTTCTGGCACAATGCCATTCTATGGCGCTCCGTTATTATTACCAAGGTATCTCCTTGTTATTACCCAGGCTTTCACACGGCTGCCATAATACAGCGCTCTCTCATTTTAAGGAACTAATTCCTGCCAGGTACCCATTTATCCCACCTGGGTGGCGTGTGGCAAATGTGGATTAATGTCTTGCCAAAAGTGGAATTTCCATTGTAGAAAATGTAGGAATTGAATTGGAAGTCACACACCACCAGGTGGTGCTCAAGGCGCTTATATAAACGTTTTAAATGTCATCACAAAATTACTCTGAAAGTGCTTACAATAAAACATAACTAAGTAACTTTAAGGAGAAAACCGAGTCATTATGTGTCTTTAGTTTTCTCTTAAAGATTTGTAAAGTACCTATATTCGTGTAATATAACTGGCACCTCACATTCAGGCACCTCGTTGCCTGAATATCTTTATACGGGCAGTGATGTACCCACAAAAGTGATTAATTTTGATACTTTATGTAGTGCGTTTTGATGAGAAAAACAAATAACTTCCATAAGTGTTACTATGATTATTCTTTTGCTCAAATTAGAAGATTTGAGCCTGTTCGAAAGTCTCCCGGCAGGTTATTCAAAGGGTAACACAGAATATAAATGGACTCTTTGTAAATAAATGGAATTCATGAGCAAATGTTTTCTTTATTAAATTAACATATTCAAAAATTGGTTCTTTGGAAACTATAAGCGGTAATGACGTATAGCAAGAAAAACAAATTAGCGTGATATAAAGGGAAAATAGTCATTTCAGCTCACATCATCTATGCAAGAGTTTATAGTTATAAAATCAATTTTTTATAAACAATGAAATGTGAAACCATTCTGGTAACCTCATTTAATATTATGGAGTTTGCCTAACTCCAACGAAATTAAGAATTCAGAAGGGGCAAAAGTAATTTTAAATCTTCTTCGCTTTCCTACACCTGCATGTGAAACTGGTTTGCTGCTTTTCTTTTTTGTAACGAATATTTCAACTACTTATTTTTATTTCTTCAGATCACTGAATTCACAAACAGCCAATCTGTGACTCTGACTGGTCCTCCTGCAATAGAGCAAGGGAGTGATACGGTTTACACCTGTACTGGAGGAACACCAAACTATATTTTCTCATGGGAAGAAGTTTCAGTGGATGATCCATCTATAGGTGTTAATATCTTCAATGGTGGGGAAGCGGTTACCGATCCCTCCGTTTATCCAAAATATGTCAATTTCAATGTATCAGAAAATGGGGATACATCCACTATGACAATCTATAAAACTCTGATAGAAGATGAAGGACGCTATAGATGTCAGGAAGGAGTACCACAAAGCAACATAGCAGAACTTACAGTGGAAGGTTGGTCATAGAAATCTGTTAACAATCTATTGCACTGAATGTTAATGTAGTTTCTGCCTATACAATGTATGTAGTTCTCTATTTAAGTAAGCAATGTACTTGATCTTTGGATTACATTATATCGGAATATAAAGAGGATAAATGTGTTAAAAGAAAACAGGTGTGAGTTTAATTAGGAATGTATACTTGTACGCCATTATAATTAAATTCCATTTTCTGTCTCTGCCGTGTATGTCAGTCACTCTTCATTCAGAGTTTTTGGTTACATCCCTGTACATGTACATGTATGTACATTTGTCAATAACTAATGCATAGGTGCACTGGGACTACTTGGCCACGAGTTAGTTCCTTAATCAGGCACAGAAGAAAAATGAACCAAACAAATATTCTACTATCTTACCAGGGTAAGCAAAGAATTCTCTGGTATTCTTAGAAGTATGCATGATATACTTGTACATTATTGGTTGGCCTACATGCGTAATATGTACATAAACAGTATACATGTGTATGTAAAAATCAGGATAGCAGATTATTAGCAGCGACAGCCATATAAAAAATTCCATATACTTGGTGATTCATTTTTAGATATGTTGCTATATTTTAGGCCTATAACTAGGAGAAGAAATTAAGATAATCAATATTTATGAGGCCTGACATCTCTTAGCAAATTGCCTATGGCTACATTAAAATGTATACAACACCTAAGTAAATCCTTGTCATTTGATTGGAGGATTGTTGGTCACATGATATTCAATAGATATACTATTGCACGGGCGTGCATTTTTAGTACTATTCGCCGTAGTACTATTCAACGAGCGTGCATTTTTGGCTATATGCAGACTGCATACCTCCCTGCCCTGTGTGTATTTCATTGTTATATTAGCTGCGCTAATAACGTTAATTCTATTCAACTCGGCTGACGCCTCGTTGAATAGAACGTTAATGTTTCAACTCAAGAAAATATTCGCATTATTGAACTCATAACCATTTTGTATAATATTTATGATAAACATTTTTGTTTCACATCAGTAATTCAATACTTACAAGACAACATGAATTTGTTGCCTTACGTTCGTACCAACTATGCACAAACTACTAAACCAGAAAACACTCCTGTGCATGAAAATAATGTTCACAAAAACGTAGTTCGGGAAAGTTTCATGTTGCAAATTATATGAATCACAGTTAGTTAATACAATGCAAGAAATTTGCAATTCGCACAAGTTTCTTGCAGAGAAAATGTCTCGTCATTTACAACTCGCAAAAGTTGTTGGTTTTACAGTAGATTTATAATACATGTATCTACAGAACGACCTTAGCATGTCTCCATGTTGGAAGTTGGCTACATCATACATGTATGTATTACCAAAGTTGTCATTACACTTTTATGTGGGGGGCAAGGGTATACTCACAATTCAATTACAGGGAAAAGCCTTTTAATAATTGTATTACCTATAACACCTTTAATATGTGTTAATTATTTTTATTTGCAGTCAAATCGACACGGAACGTATCGCCAGAAAGTACAATAGAGAGCAACATTGACATGTACCAAGCAACATGTGAAGCTCTAGGAGGTAGACCAGATGAAACAATCACATGGATGTTAGGTGATGGTCCTTCACCTTGTGATGTTCCAGTAGAAACGAACATTGCAGCTGGACCAGGTCTATTTAGTAAGAAGAGTGTCTGCACATTTCAAGCTACCAGTGAGAACCGTGGTCAAACATTGAAATGTGTCATCAGCGGTCATCAACTATCTCATCTCAATGGAAACGAAACAACTACTCTTGATACGCATAGTAAGTTTAGTGACCCCTTTGCATATATATTTGAACATTTGTACTGAACAGAATAATTTGCTATAACCAAAAAAAGAGATCAACTATAGCAAAATTGTTTGTAGTAATTCATAGAAACGATTACTTTTACATACCATTATTGTCTGTTTGCAGCCAGAAGGGTGTTCATTTGATGTTATATGATATGAGTTATGACTTTTCTGGCTCCAAACAGACAATGTTAATAATTCTTCTTAGGATAACTTGGAAGTATTCATCAATTTAGGAAACTTTATTTTTCTCCTAATATACATGAACATGTACATGTAATAGCCAATTGTCATGCAACAGATTTTGTACCTTGAATATTTTAGTTTTCAATGCAAGATTGACAAGAGGGTACAAGTTCAGAGGTATTTTTTTCACTTTACCCTCCCCTTCCCCCATCCTAAGATGTATATGCCTATAAATGAGAAGATTACATTGAACATTGTAAAGGCAACAAGCTGAAAGATACATTATTGGCTCAAGTATGCATCTCTCAGTGTCATTGTTAAATTGATTGTTGATTGTTTGTTTGTGTTTTCATTTGTTTCATCCTTGTTTTAGGGTAAATTTTTAGTTGCCTTTTTTTTCAGTTGCTCTCAAAAAAAGATATTGCTCATTTTTTATGTATAAATTTTCTTAATAATTGTGAATAATTATAGTTATCCCATCAGTGCATATTTTAATGTTCCATGTTTACTTTAATTCAGGTGCCCCCGGTGCTGATATTATGACGGTGGAATTACACTTCCTTAATACAAGCCAGGAGGTCAGAGTGTCATGTAACATTTCTGAAGAAAACCAACCTGAACCACGTATAAGGAACTACTACATATTCTTCAAAGGTACTCTGAAACATCAATCTTCAACGGGAGTCAACTTTGTGGATTTTCCAGAATCAGAATATAACTTCTATATGGAGTTCAATTGTGTAGCAGGGAATTATCTTGGAAATACAACAACATTTGGACCAATTAGTAAGTCATTATGCTTTACATCATCAGTGAAATGAGACTTTGTTTTTGTTTGTTTGTCTGTGTGTTATGATGGTTCTGTGTACGTATTCTCTTTTATTTCTATCATTGTTTCTTGGGAAAGGTGATCACCGTGTCTAAGAAGATCAACATGTGCATACAGTGTACATGTACTCCTAACATATGCGTAGATCACTATGTTTGCATAAATCAAATACAAGAATACATTTGTAATCATGCAAAACCAATCATATGCATGCATGTATTGCATGTACATATTTTCAAAGACATATCAAGAGCATCTTCGTGCAATGTATCCCGTACAACCTGTAATGTGTGCCTGTATGTATTTTCTCCATTTATTTCAATCCGAAAATGAAAAATATCTTAATGTCTTTTTTCACAGCCAGAAGGGCATTAACACTGTGTTAAAGTATATGAGTTTAATAATGCCCTTCTATTTAACTCCAAACAGATTATATGACCATTGAATAATATTAATGATACCAAAATGAACCAATTTCATTTTTTAAATGTAAAAGCAAAATTACTTATATAGGAATCTTAACAATTAAGAATTGTTGAATGTTGTGAGGGAAACACCATTTTGCTCTTCAGATGGATAAACTTGGTGGAGGGGAATTCATTTCTAGATACATAATTTTCAAAGAAATTCTAGAAATCATTGTTTTTTGCCAAGAACCGAAATATGACTCCCTGCGGAGGCTTCAGATTTGACAGAGAGGTTGTGGGAGTGATTTTTTATTGGGGGAGGGGTTGGTGAGGGAGCTGTTTGGCAGGAATTATTTTAATCCTAAACACTTGGTTCAATTTGAAGAGTGATATATCATCTTGCGGAATTTTAGGATGTGTTTTAATAGGATCTAATCAATTTTGTAGGTTGAGAGTAATGACTTTACTCATGTTGCTATTCTTGTCAGGGAGGAGCGGGGTGGGGGTTGAGAGTGAGCAAACATTTTTTGTGTGATTTAACTTGTGTCAAGTGAATATTGGGAAATTGAGGCTTCTTGATAACTATTGTACAGTGTAAGTGGATTTAACATGAGTTGGTCCATATACTGTATGCACAGGATTAATTCTCTCTCAATATATCTTTCGTAATATAATAGCAATACTACAAGAAAATCTACTTGTAAAGGGTAATGTCATTTAGTATCGATTCTATGTAGTTAGAAATGACAGTGCATATACATGTACACGTAGATGAAGTTGAAATTTACTTTTCGATACGGTACGAATTGCATGATATACAGCTATGACGTTCAGTTTACTAGTTTTAGCTATTTCATTTCTTTATTGTATTTAATTATTTTCTTTTTTTTGACTACTTGTAAACTGTCAAGTGATACCTAATTCCATTCCAAGATTTCAAGGCCATTTGCCCATTTTTTAAGGTGCTGTAAAGCAAAGTGGCCGTTACCCCCTCAAACCTAATTGGAGGCCTGCAGTATCCTTATTCATTCATTGTATTCATATGTTAAATTGTGGATGTGTGTGTGTGTCTGTTTCAGTTCTGTATAAAAATATGCACTCAAATGAAAGTTAAAATTACTGTACAATTAAATTAGTCCAAGAAAAAAGAGGAAATCCGGAAGCAAACAGTTATTGTAAGCAAACTGTGAGCTCTCTGAAAATAGTGCCTTGCTTTTTGTTTAGTAGTTCTAAGTCATTCGCTTTCAAATGATACTTTGATTGCAATAATCCAGGCGCGGATTCAGGCGGGGGCACATCCGGCCCATGTAACAATCTATTATTGAATATTAAGAAAACATTGTATGTATTATTCGATTCTAAAAGGAAAAAAATTCCACCAAACACTGACCCGATAAGAATTGAAAATACTGTTATTGAGAGAACTGAGTCATTAATTTACTTAGGCATTCTTATTCATGAGTCACTTGACTGGAAGTATCACATTGCTAATAATATATCTTCTAAGCTTTCAAGAGTTGTAGGTGTTTTATCCAAAGTCAGATATTTCATACCCACCAATCCATATTGATGAACTTTATATTTTACAAAAATGTGCAATACGACTGATAAAAAATAGTTACTTTCGTAGTTCCAGTCTACCACTATTTCTTTAAATTAAAAGTTCCCCAGGTGTTTGAACTTGTAAAACTTAAAATATCAGTTTTCATGTTTGAGTATCACAAAGGGATTCTCCCAGTATTTTTCGATAATAAAATGTTTAGAAGTAATTCTTCATTCCATACGTATCACACTCGTGCACGGGATAATCTTTGTGTTCCCATTACCCGTTCAACTATAAAAAAAACCCTATTTTATCCGTTTTACAGGAGTATATGAATGGAATTCAATTTGTAATAACCTTAAATCCAGCTCCACATGTTCCCGTTCTCTATTCAAACGCTACATTTTTGGAACAATGTCACCTTGATTGAGTAGACCCTTTCTTATCTTTCGCATTCTCACCTCTTCCCTTTCTTCTCTTTCTATTTCCCATCTTATCCCTTTCTTCTCTTTCTCATTCTGACCTCTTCCCTTTCTTTTCTTTCTCATTCTGAACTCTCCCCCTTTTTTATATTGCTCTTGTGTGTTTGTGTGCGATTGTTGGTGTATGCATACCGTGTGAGTAAAAACAAAAAGGTTTACACTCAGAAATTTTAAAAGTCACCTATGAACGAAAGGTTATCATACATGTTTTGAAAGAGTGTTATATCCCGAATCGTTTGGTATCATTTTTGTGTTGTTTGTGTTCACGCTTGGATGAACAGGAGGCATTGTTTGCGAGAGTGCAAAAATCGACTTCCGCAAAAGTATCGAAGTGAGAGAATGAATTGAATGTATCAAATGAGATGCATTACATTTGCTTTTTGCAGAAACAAAGTCACACACATACACACACACGCGCGCGCACAAATGTTCTTTGATATTTGATATTTTATATTTGATATGTGTGGCATGATTAATTTTGTTAGGGATGTTATTTTGATCTGCAAAGACCGAATTCATACCCCAATCCCAATTATTTTATTCAAACATCACATGTATTACTTTGGCGCAAGTAGATTTTTGCACTCTCTTAAACAAAGTCTCCTGTTCATCAAAGCGTGAACACATACCACACGCAAATGATACCAAATGATTTGGGATAAAACACTCTTTCATAAGATGTAGAATGATTTTTAAAAGAATTAGCAATTTTCTTGGTGTAAACTTTTTTTTGACTCACACTGTATACATGGGTGATGCCTGCTGATTGTTAATGGTCGGTCTTTTTTTTCTTTCTTCTTCTTTATGTACGCATATTTACCTAAACAAGTTTTATTTATTTAATTTGATATTGTGTTTACCTTGATAGGGGCCTCATGTACAAGCACAAGTTGCTTCTTAGATGTCCTGGCCTATTATTTATTCTGTATTTATGATTTGTAATGCTTTTTATGATGCCAAATAAACTGAATTATCATAACATTTATTTCAGAGGAGTACAACCAATATTAATTTATTCTGACTACGTAGACTTTGCCAGAGGCAATATTTCCTTACTCTTTCTCTTTCTCTCTCTCTCTCTCTGTGACCCTCTCTCTATCTCCCCATCTCTCACTCTCTCTCTCTTTCTCCCTCTCCCCTCCTCCCCCCTCCCTCCCCCTCCACATTCTCTCTTTCTATCTCCCCCATCTCCACCCTCTTCCCCTCCCTCTCTCAATCTATCTTTTTAAATATAATTTATACCTTTTGACTAGTTCTCTGGAACTTTTGTAGACTCCCGGATGAGGAGAGAAAGATCATGAGAGTTTAAAATAACAGGAAATTACACCCACCCCGTATTCGGCCTAGGCCTAATTTGTGAAAATATGGGGAAAGTCCCCAAACATGAGCTCGCAAACAAAGTATTCTATTTTTGCTGCAGGCCTACTTGTACTATCTAGGCAGATGTCCTAATAGTTTGCAGACACAAAACCTTGCCAGGCTGTGCGTAACAGTGTCTGCACGGTGAGACAAGGCTGAGGGCATACTGCAAAGGCTCTACTTAGCTGATTTGATACAGCCAGAGACTGGCAGAGCTAGACTCTGCTCGATGCTTTAGGATTTGTGGTAAAGTGTCAAATCAGAGTCTGTGCGTGCAGACTGGTTTCCTTGAGTGGATTCCTTGACCATGATGAGAGTAAGAAGGGCATTAATACTCCGTATAAGTAGGCCTATATAAATCAAAATCCCTCTGGTTTAAGTTTATTTTAATTCACTATCACACTTTTCAGACCATCACACTTAACTGCAAAGAATGGTGGTGAAGCAGTATCTTGGACCACGTAAATAGAACATTTGTATAAGTCATCCCTGTTAATGTAGTAGGGGTATATACCAATGTTTAAAATAATTTTTTTCCCATTTTGAGGTTACCCTTTGAAGGTGCGCGTTCCCATCCCCCGGAAAGTGCCCTTTTTCTTGGAATAGGAAAAGATAGAAGAAAAAAAGAAGAAAAAGATAGATTCTGATGAAATCAATAGGTGCTCTGCTACGCTACGCGGCAGATCACCTAAACATAAGCTTCAAAAGACAAATCAAAAGACAAATTACGTTTAACAAAGGGAAAACTTAGAGCGGTCACTACCTTCTGATTATTTTGAACAAAAGCATAAACTAATCGTCGGTTTTAAATGTTCAAATATTCGGAAAATACGGGCCATAGTGTGCTCAATATGTTCGCAAGAGGTCTTGGGGACGTTAAAACCTTAAAGCGGAAGTCCACCCTAATTTAAAGTTGGTTTTAATAGAAGCAGACAAATGAGAGGAAGAGGTCAATGACAGTTTGAGAAAATTCTGATTAAAATTAGAAAGTCTATCTCTTATATATAGATACATGTATATATATATATATATATATATATATATATATAAATATACGCATGTATATAATATAATATGGAATTCTGACCAAACAAACCCATTCATACACCTTTGAAGAGAAAAAAAAAACGTTTGAAGAAAAAAAAAGAGTTTTAAAAAGATTTAGATAAGTATGATTTACACATCAAAACGTGTTTTTGGTGTCAAGCTTTTAACACAGGCACGGATTCAGGACGGGGCACAGCCGGCCCGTGCTCCCCCAGCTTAAAAAAAGGGGGAAATAAACTTTTACAAAAAATCCTTGGTATGAGTAAGAGTTTTTGTACTGCGCAGCTTATTTCCTTCTCGATTTTGTCGCACCGCACGAACTGCAGTGCGGTGCCGCAATAAAGTTAAATACATTTTAACTTGAAATGCGATGACTTTGCGGTGAGTTGCTGCAGAAAATAGTCGATATATCGGCAAGCAAAAAACAGTGTACCGCGCATGTACCGTTGCGTTTCGAGTATAAATTCAGTTTAAGTCTAATGGACCAGTCAAATGACATACAATTTTGAAAACTCCAAATCCAGCCACGAATCAGTTTCAACTGTAAAGAAATAATAAAGCCAATATAATGAAAATGTGGACAAAAAGTATACACCAAATCGCGTGATTGAGTTTGAAAAACTGAAACTTACCCCGCGCCGCTTCTGTCTGTCTGTCATTGTGCCCCCCCCCTTCCAAAATTCCTGGATCCGCGCTTGATTTAATCCATATATGCTTCACTAACCAACACGGCTTTGAAAATTGAATGTCAAAATCCATTTCTACCAGATTTTGGTAAAACGGTGTAAATGTTAGTATTACATGCAAAAATAGGGGTACATAACCGAATACCCATTTCTGGGATTAAAGGGGCATACACTCTTGAGCGATGACACTTTTTCATTTTGTCATTGGAAAGGGTGCCCATCCTGAGAGGAAAATGACATAATTTGATGGTTATTTTTTTGCCTTATGTGCCCATTCACCTAAATATGCATTCTCATAGGTTGCCATATTTTAAAGAATGATGTCTGTTCCATATCCCCTCCCCGTCTCTCTGTCTCTCTCTCACTTTCAAAGTTTTCAGCAAACCACATCTCAACAGATTCCCTCGGCACTTTTACAAGTTTTGAATGTGTATTTGGCTCCGCAACAGTATCGTTCTGTTACATTAGATTTTGCTTCTTAAATACAAGGAGTGCTAACAGTAACATGACAGTCACAGTAGGCATTTTTAATTTTTTAAAGCAAGGATTTTTCTTGTTCAGTGTATGGGAGAAGTCCTAATGGCGACTTTAAGGAAACCTCACCCCAAGAAATAGCTTTACTTATTCTAAAAAATATATTATATTCTTGCCCATCAATCTGCAAGATTCCCCACCAAAGTGTACGAGGGAGGCATAAAGCAAGAATAATGTACAGTTTATCAGCATGACATGGGCATCCCCATTTTCTTGATAATGTGACGTACTATGTGAAGTCATTTATCAAGTAAATGTATTAAAATTTATGGATACTTCCTTCCCAGGTGTGTGTGGTGATGAAGCATTTAAATCAGTTGCTATTATTCTTTGTACTACCATTGCCAGAAAGTAAATTGCATAGATAAGTTGGTGCTCTTCAACTGCTATATTTTAGTATTATAGTTACAATTGTTCTTCTGTTACATAATGTTCACCAAATATAATTTGTATCTTCTCAGCTATGATTTTTTCCTCATCGAAAGTAAAAGTTTTGTTATTGATTTAAAAAGTCTTTTCAACTAAATATTGGTGCATGATACATGTACAACTTCACCTGGTACGTCACATTTTCAAGAAAACGGCTTCACCCATGTCATACTAAAAGGCTTTACATAATGCCAATAATATCTTCATCTTTAACTTTCCCAATTTTACTTAAATTACTATACACGTGTATGCTTGAATTAAATTAGAATGTTTGTCAGACTTGCTTACATTGTACCTTTGAATATGGTTTTAGAACCATGATAAACTTACAGTAGAAGTATTTTGCTTAGTATCATATCCCAGCACACAAAATACATGCACAAATGCATCATGCTTAATTGTTTAATATCTACACAAATGACCAACCCATCCACCCAGTCACTAGGAGCTTCCTCTATGATGATGCGTATGCATTGCATCTCAGAAGCATGCTTTTGAAGAAGTAGAAGTTTCACTTAGCAATGCCCTTGACGGTCCCTTCCTTTTCTATGCCAATCATCTCAAAGCTAACCCAGACAAACCGCAAATAATCGCTTTACATCTGAAGAACAGGGAAGCTAACTGTCAACTACAGATTAGCTGGTATGGGAAACGGGTGCAACACTCCACCAAGCCAGTCTATTTAGGGGTCACACTTGACCGGTCCCTCACATACGAGGAACACATCACCAAGACTAAGGCATGCACGTGCATCCATGGGACTACATGTTAAAGCGAATTGTATAGGGTTTCATGTGACAGAGATTCCCCATTTAAACTTGTCGTGTTGTCCAGTTTTTCCCTTTGTCAGTCCAAATTAGGGTGTGCTTGCAAGAGTAGGCAAGGGCAAGCATACGCAGGCATGTGAGGTGTGTACATGAATGTGATGCAGTAATACATGTAGTTGCAATATGATTGTGGCTGTACTCAGCAAGCAGTTCAAATGACATTTGCAAGATCCACATTAATGTAGCTTGCATTTAATTAACCTCTACGCAATATCTGGAAAAAATGGAAACAATTTTTATGTTGATTTGAAATCTCTTGTCAGTATCCATGCCAGATTTACATGAACCTATAGTAGACTATTAATTTATAGCGAGATCATAGTGAGTTCATCAATTGAGAACTATAACCTAATGTACCCTTTAAAAGTTTGACTTCGTATTTGCTAAACACACACACGCCCACACAGAGAAAAGATAGAGTAAAGTAACCTCGCATAGGTGCAGTGTTGAACAGGAAAATTTATGGAAATCTTAAAAGAAGAGGTGCATTGAATTAAAATGTTGATTAAATTTGTATCATTGGTACTTCATTGCATAAGGGAAGGTTAGATCATGGTTAGATCAAACAAGTTCAAAATTCTCCGCTTGGAA
Organism: Mesocentrotus franciscanus; assembly: GCA_037976565.1. Taxonomy (NCBI): domain Eukaryota; kingdom Metazoa; phylum Echinodermata; class Echinoidea; order Camarodonta; family Strongylocentrotidae; genus Mesocentrotus; species Mesocentrotus franciscanus. The sequence goes on along the minus strand of CP137667.1, from coordinate 42,071,401 downwards.
ACATTCAGAGTCTCCTTCTTTTCGAGTCACTACGCCAGTACGGATTGTCTCAGCATCAGCGCCCCACTTTGTATTGGTCAGCTTCCTGAGGATACTATTCCTTGATCACACCTTCGCCTTCGTCTTGGTGATGTGTTCCTTGTATGTGAGGGACCGGTCAAGTGTGACCCCTAAATAGACTGGCTTGGTGGAGTGTTGCACCCGTTTCCCATACCAGCTAATCTGTAGTTGACAGTTAGCTTCCCTGTTCTTCAGATGTAAAGCGATTATTTGCGGTTTGTCTGGGTTAGCTTTGAGATGATTGGCATAGAAAAGGAAGGGACCGTCAAGGGCATTGCTAAGTGAAACTTCTACTTCTTCAAAAGCATACTTCTGAGATGCAATGCATACGCATCATCATAGAGGAAGCTCCTAGTGACTGGGTGGATGGGTTGGTAATTTGTGTAGATATTAAACAATTAAGGAGAAAGGACACTCCCTTGTGGTAGCCCGTTCTTCTGTGTCTGCCATCTACTCTGTCATTTAGATTAGCTTCATATTTTTTACGTGAAATTGTGCATGTGTCATACAAACGGCTATTTTTCTAACATCCCCTTTTCTGTTTGTTTTATTTTCTCTTTACTATTTTCCCCATACCATGAACAGGCACAACCACCCCTACTCCAACGGCCGGTATGTCCATATTTTTTTCTTCCGTTCTCTTATCATTCATTTTATTCATTTATTCTCATTATAAAAACGAACATTTGTATGCGTTATCATCCACACAAATGCTTATTGTCAGTTACCAACAAATTGTCCTTAATTTATTACTAAGTTAGAATCAAATTCAAATCAAATTTTGATATGAATCAATGTGATTATTTGCTTATTCTTAGCTTAAATATAATTTTAGTTGGTTTATTTTTTATCAGACATAATTTATTTATATATTTTAGAAATTCCCTATCATTGGTTTTCCTGTCCTCTAGTCAACCTTTTCTTCATTTCTTTTGTCATCCTTTTGACGTACATGTAACTGTTCACCTTCCTTTTCATGTGCATGAATCTCATATCAGTATTCCTTCTAATAATCATTCATTTGCATGATATTTATATGGCCACACAAAAATGCATTTACTACCAGGCATGTCCTCCCAATATTAGTAAGTGACTATTAGTAAGTTACTATTTGTAACCTTTGCCTCTAACCTTAATTGAAAGATTTAGATATATAGATGTATACTTAGATATATACATGTATATTAGCTTGTAGTATTGATAGTAACCGTCCTGTAACTCTATTCTTTATTATTATGAGAATTCCAGAAGCACTATTGCAAAATATTAATTTTTATTATTTCGTCTGTAGTTGATGCACATGTGTATGTGAATATGAAGCAAAATAATTTCACTTTTCCACAAACATTGAATTCCAATTTAGATCACAGAGCACAAGACACTTCCTGTTGCATTAAATGTGCTTGTGAATTGTATAAACATATATTTCAACATCCTTTCACGTTTATTTACATTGTCCTCTATTTTCAAATTAAAATATTCAAAGTAGAATATATTTCATTTCCAACTGTTAATCACCTGCAGTCTTGTTTTTAAATACATTTATTTTATTGTTTTATAAATGAACAATGCATGGTAGCTCTGTAGAGGGTAAAAAGGCCTAAATTCTTAGACCGACCTCATACTCTACTCCTTTCTTCACTTTTTATAAGATGAAGCTTTTTTTAAGTGTCGCATTGAATCTGGTCAAGTAATGTTTTGTGTACATATCAGATGCCAAATAAATAGCATTTGATTTTTAATTATTTTAGACATATACTCTTTGAATATTTTCTGTTGTTCCGGACTTTGCAAGTTTTAAAAATAGGATGCTTCGTTTTCTCTTTGAAACTGACAAGAAATATAATTTGTTAATATATATATATCATTCATATACAGTATGACAATTCTAACGTTTATGTATATGCTCTAACAACACCAGAACCAATTTCACCAGAAGGAACTACGACAAGTTCGTCAGGTGAGGGGTAGTTTTTGTTCAAGATGTTTGAATTAATATGTTATTCTCATTTACTTCGTTTTTTGAATAAAGAGGTATGTAGCCTCCCCCAGCTCAGCACATGCTCCCAAAAGAATTGCATTCTTTCATACAATACCTGCAAATTACCTTTCTTTTCCTGGTGATGCTACAGCACGTCTGACATAGCAACTTCTATGTTGGTATTGTATGGTCTATTGTAAACAGGTGGTCAGCTCTGGTGAAGCTACATACCACAGTGACTGTCTATTGTTAACTCACTAATGATTGACAGATGATGCCACAAGATGAATGAGATCTGGAGCATTTTTATTAGGGTGGAGCTTTGCAGGTCTGAGAAAATTATTTGAACAAAATATTTTAAAATCTATGAAATCTATTTAGATGTTTGAATAACAAAATGTGAGTTGTATGCAGCCCTGCACATCAACAGTCCAAAGTAGGGTGTGCTTGCAAGAGTAGGCAAGGGCAAGCATACGCAGGCATGTGAGGTGTGTACATGAATGTGATACAGTAATACATGTAGTTGCAATATGATTGTGGCTGTACTCAGCAAGCAGTTCAAATGACCTTTGCAAGATCCACATTAATGTAGCTTGCATTTAATTAACCTCTACGCAATATCTGGACAAAATGGAAACAATTTTTATGTTGATTTGAAATCTCTTGTCAGTATCCAGTCCAGATTTACATGAACCTATAGTAGACTATTAATTTATAGCGAGATCATAGTGAGTTCATCAATTGAGAACTATAACCTAATGCACCCTTTAAAAGTTTGACTTCGTATTTGCCAAACACACACACGCCCACACAGAGAAAAAATAGAGTAAAGTAACCTTGCATAGGTGCAGTGTTGAACAGGAAAATTTATGGAAATCTTAAAAGAAGAGGTGCATTGAATTAAAATGTTGATTAAATTTGTATCATTGGTACTTCATTGCATAAGGGAAGGTTAGATCATGGTTAGATCAAACAAGTTCAAAATTCTCCGCTTGGAAACATTCAGAGTCTCCTTCTTTCGAGTCACTACGCCAGTACGGATTGTCTCAGCATCAGCGCCCCACTTTGTATTGGTCAGCTTCCTGAGGATACTATTCCTTGATCACACCTTCGCCTTCGTCTTGGTGATGTGTTCCTTGTATGTGAGGGACCGGTCAAGTGTGACCCCTAAATAGACTGGCTTGGTGGAGTGTTGCACCCGTTTCCCATACCAGCTAATCTGTAGTTGACAGTTAGCTTCCCTGTTCTTCAGATGTAAAGCGATTATTTGCGGTTTGTCTGGGTTAGCTTTGAGATGATTGGCATAGAAAAGGAAGGGACCGTCAAGGGCATTGCTAAGTGAAACTTCTACTTCTTCAAAAGCATGCTTCTGAGATGCAATGCATACGCATCATCATAGAGGAAGCTCCTAGTGACTGGGTGGATGGGTTGGTCATTTGTGTAGATATTAAACAATTAAGGAGAAAGGACACTCCCTTGTGGTAGCCCGTTCTTCTGTGTCTGCCATCTACTCTGTCATTTAGATTAGCTTCATATTTTTTACGTGAAATTGTGCATGTGTCATACAAACGGCTATTTTTCTAACATCCCCTTTTCTGTTTGTTTTATTTTCTCTTTACTCTTTTCCCCATACCATGAACAGGCACAACTACCCCTACTCCAACGGCCGGTATGTCCATATTTTTTTTCTTCCGTTCTCTTATCATTCATTTTATTCATTTATTCTCATTATAACAAGGAACATTTGTATGCGTTATCATCCACACAAATGCTTATTGTCAGTTACCAACAAATTGTCCTTAATTTTTTAACTAAGTGAGAATCAAATTCAAATCAAATTTGTATATGAATCAATGTGATTATTTTCTTATTCTTAGCTTAAATATAATTTTAGTTGGTTTATTTTTTATCAGACATAATTTATTTATATATTTTAGAAATTCCCTATCATTGGTTTTCCTGTCCTCTAGTCAACCTTTTCTTCATTTCTTTTGTCATCCTTTTGACGTACATGTAACTGTTCACCTTCCTTTTCATGTGCATGAATCTCATATCAGTATTCCTTCTAATAATCATTCATTTGCATGATATTTATATGGCCACACAAAAATGCATTTACTACCAGGCATGTCCTCCCAATATTAGTAAGTGACTATTAGTAAGTTACTATTTGTAACCTTTGCCTCTAACCTTAATTGAAAGATTTAGATATATAGATGTATACTTAGATATATACATGTATATTAGCTTGTAGTATTGATAGTAACCGTCCTGTAACTCTATTCTTTATTATTATGAGAATTCCAGAAGCACTATTGCAAAATATTAATTTTTATTATTTCGTCTGTAGTTGATGCACATGTGTATGTGAATATGAAGCAAAATAATTTCACTTTTCCACAAACATTGAATTCCAATTTAGATCACAGAGCACAAGACACTTCCTGTTGCATTAAATGTGCTTGTGAATTGTATAAACATATATTTCAACATCCTTTCACGTTTATTTACATTGTCCTCTATTTTCAAATTAAAATATTCAAAGTAGAATATATTTCATTTCCAACTGTTAATCACCTGCAGTCTTGTTTTTACATTTATTTAATTGTTTTATAAATGAACAATGCATGGTAGCTCTGTAGAGAGTTAAAAGGCCTATATTCATAGACCGACCTCACACCCCACTCCTTTCTTCACTTTTCATATTAAAGATAAAGCTTTTTTTATGTGTCGCATTGAATCTGGTCAAGTAATGTTTTGTGTACATATCAGATGCCAAATAAATAGCATTTGATTTTTAATTATTTTAGACATATACTCTTTGAATATTTTCTGTTGTTCCGGACTTTGCAAGTTTTAAAAATAGGATGCTTCGTTTTCTCTTTGAAACTGACAAGAAATATAAATTGTTTATATATATCATCCATATACAGTATTACAATGCTAATGTTTATGTATATGCTCTAACAAAACCAGAACCAATTGCACCAGAAGGAACTACGAAAAGTTCACCAGGTGAGGGGAAATTTTTGTTCAAGATGTTTGAATTAACTTTCAAAAGAGTTATTCTCAGTTTTATTAAATAAATTTGTTTTTTGAATAAATTCAACATTGACAACTTTGTGGAAAAATGTCTTTGTTTGACTTTTTGCTTACTTTTTAAAGATTAATTTAAACAACTTCAGTATGGCTGACTTATTCTACCAAAGTTTGTTATTTTGATTTTTTTTTCTCTCAAAATTTAAACAATGATGAATAGGTGAACAATACATTTTAATCAAAGGAAGGAAAGAATTGAATGCATGATTTAAAAAAAAATTTAATATGAAATACAACACCTTTTGAAAACATGCCCTGGAAAGATAATGGCCCAATTAAGATAAATGATAGGTCTTGTGCATGATGTTTGTAATATAAAAGGCTAGTAAACTTTTTATCTGAATTGGAAGCTATAGATTAAAAAATGTGTCTCGAATCAAAAGTGTATTTAAAAACAGAATGCTAATTTTAGATTTGTAAAAAATAATTTAAAAGTAGGGGAGGGAAAGGCCTGTTATAAATTAAAAGTTACTTCCTTCTTCTGAATTGAATTAATGTACATGTAGGTCCCAAGCTAGAACCACAATGCATTGCTAACGAAGAATTAGCTCATCAATAACATTGCATATTAAAGCACTTGATACACTGACAACCATTTTAGCTTTCATTTTTTTTTCTTTAACTTGTTGATAGTCTTAACTTAGCAATCAATTAGAGATTGATATTTTAACTACTTGCATGCATTTGAACCGCTAATGGAGTTGTTTAGTGTCCTAGAGAATGTGGGCACACAGTCCGCTTGATGCTAATAAGATACTTTTACAACTACAGAACACTTCCATTTCGAACATTTATTTTTAAATCTCCTGGGGAAAGCAATATTTACATCATGCATAAATTGGTGACCGAGGCAACTAGTGCTTGGTACTTGGTTGGTAATCCTCCGAAACACTCCAACAGGAATTATGACTTGAGGTGTGTCGAAGTGAGTGGTCTAATTCTTTTTAATTGTAAGTTGTGGATCTGAAAGGAGTGCTTTTTTGAAAGTGGACACTGAAGGTTGTTTCACAGTGGAAGTGAGAAAGTTCTTCCATTCAGATACAGTACGATTGAAAAAAGAGTTTGTGAATGCTTCTGAGTTTGTGTGTTGCACTTGGAATTGATAGGAATGCCCTCTCCTACCTCGTGATGCCTTGGATGGTTATGTTGAAAGTATATAGAAGTAACTTGTTTGTATAATCTAACATGTAATGTTCAATAAATCTTTATGCACCATTATGGGAGCATATTTATGACATTTAGCTCTCCATAAGCTTAACGTGTGTAATATTCTAGCATGTATTGGCAGGGCCGTAGCCAGAGTTTGATGTTTGGGGGAGGGGCACATACATGTAATTGATCGACGTCCTGGGGAGGGGTCTAAGAGGAGGGGTGTCTGATCTTGGAAAATTTTGGGGCCCCCCCCCCCCGTGGCTACGGGACTCTCATATTTGTATTGGAACCAAGTTTTCATTTTCTGTTTGTGGATCAAGCCTCCATACTTATACTTTTCTGGAGGAGAGTTGAGATCTAGATTGATGATTTGGGGGACCGTGTGCAACACGACACACATTTAGACATTTTGGATCTCCATGTAGTCTGGAAAAAAATTATATATAGTCGTACATGTGAAATATATAAGAAGACAATCATTCTTCCGATATTTGTCAAAAATGGAAAGTATGAAAATATTCAAAGGATAGAATGTGCATGGGATCCATGATGATCACATTAGCAGCAGAATAGCATGATGACTACTAATTTCTCAACTAATTCCCATAGACTTAATTAATACAGGGACTCCCCTGGCTTCCTAGGCAATGGGTTCAGACATACATTGTGCACTACAGAGAAAGACACACATGCTTCTTGCTTCTACAGTGTACAATAGCACATGTACATTTACATTAAGAGTATCTATTGTGACATATCGGTTCGATGATTAGACAATCACTTCCTTGTTTGACCTCCCTTCACTTACATCAATACCACAGGTAAACAACCTTGATCAGCATTAGAAAAGAAGGTTAGCTACCTTTGTCTAAAGGTCATGACTACAACAAACTAGACGTTATTGATTTGCATTTTTTGCCCATAGCAGTTGCATGAATTAAACGCATACTAGAAAGAAAAAAATTTGTCATGATCGAGAAAAAAATGCAGTCACATTAGGTATTCATTTTAAAAGTAGATGTAGATTAAAAAGAAACATTGTAGAAGAGTGCTTAATTTTCTAATTTATTATTATGATTATGACGATCAAACCAATATGATAAAGATAATTGAAACTTCGAAGAATGATAATGATACATTGCCATTATGATATTCCTTTTATTCCACAATTTCATTCCTTGTATATCACTGTTTTTTATATATTTCTTTTACATGATCAGACATATTCACTACTGGCCGTACTACGACGGAATCAGAAATAGGTAAGATTGCTTTTTGGAAATTCTATATCTATCTTTTATTTATACTCAAGATATTTTCTTTAATTATTATTGTCTCATGTATCCATGTTTGTTATGCAAGATTGATCAATAAAATGATGAAAAAAGAAGATAGATTATAATGTGACTTTATTAGACATTATGTATAGCTAACGAAATACACATAGGTGCGTAATAAAATGCCCCGTACATATATTGGTGATAGAAAAAAAAAATCCACGCTTTCGAAATGTGGTGTTGGAGGAGGATGCTGAGGATATCCTGGAAGGTTCATAAATCAAATGATTTTGTCAAGAAAAATATTGGAGCGAGGGTAGATAAGAACAAGTTGCAGTATTTTGGACACATTTCTTGGAGAGAAGGTGACAACCTGGAGAAGATCATTACCCAAGTTCATGTTGAGGGTCAACGAAAACGTGGTAGGCCTAAAGTTCGATGGGATGACGCAGGCGTGGATCCGGGGCAGGGGCCTTGGCCCCCCACCAAAAAAAAGGGAGAAAGAGAGAGAAGGAACAGAAGGGAAAGGGAAAGAGGAGAGAAAGGGAAAGAAAGAAGAGGAAGCAGAAAAGAAAAAGGGGAAAGAAGGAGATCTGGGGGGCGAAATGGTCTTGCTGTTGCCCCACCCCCCCCCCAGCAACAAAAAAAAAAGAGAAGGAAGGAAAGGGGAGATAAAGGGAAGGAAATGAAGAGGAAGACAAAAAAAAAAGAAGGGGGATATCAGTTGTGATTTTCCCGCCAACAAGTTGTGGATGGGGGGCCAAAAGGCCCTTGCCACTCTCCCTCTCGCCAAAAAAAGGGAGAAGGGAAAGGGAAAGAGCAGAGCTAAAAGGGAACAAAAAGAGGAAGAAGAAAAGAAAAGGATGAAAAGAAGGGGAGATCAGTTGCGATTAATTCGGCCAACAACGTGTGGATCGGGGGGACCGAAAGGCCCTTGCCCCCTCCCCCAGCAAACTTAAAAGAGAGAGAAGGAAGGGAAGGGAAAGGGAAGTGGAGAAAAAGGGAAAGGACAAAAAGAGGAAGAAGAAAGGTGGGGAGATCAGTTGCGATTTTCCCCGCCAACAAGGTGTGGATCGGGGGGACCGAAAGGCCCTTGCCTCCCCCCCCCCCTCGATAAAGAGAGAGAGAGAGAGAAAGGGAAAGAGGAGAGACAGGGAAAGAAAATATAAAGGAAGAAGAAAGAAAAGGGGGAAATAAGGAAAGATCAGTTGCGATTTTTATCGCTTCTTTTTATCATCACTGTACAACTATCATTGTACAAATGTATTTATTAATTTGTTTATTTATTCCTGTTTGATAACAATAATATGAATATAAACTCATAACAGCAACAAAACAAATTACAGAAGAAAACTATTTTGCAGGCAGAAAGAAACGCAAAAATGATCATGCATTTGCATGTAAGTGTATCAGAATTATTCATATTGTTTTATTGCATCTTGTGTAATAGTATGCATTTAAGCTTTCGGAACTTTTTGTGTATATGTATGAAAGAAAGCGTTTGGAACTTATAATGCGCATGATGCAATTTCAGGTGCAATTTACTGCAGTGGCCCCCAAATAGATTTTTAAGCATGGCTTGTTTCTAATTGGATACTAGTGATTTACAAATTTTGCTGAAAATGACATAATTTTCCGGGATTTTTCCTCACTTTTTAGTAAATTATACTTTTATGCGTTTGTTGGAAAGTGACAAATTCCCAAATTTACAGTCAGGCAAGAAATATGCTTGTTTAGAGGCCTACATAACAGGGCCCGCGGAACGGCGGGGCTCGGGGCCTCGAGCTCTCCCCCTTTTTTGAAAAAGTATATTAAAGAGAAGTAGAAAGAAAGAGAGAGAGAAAAAAAAAGAATAGTGACCTGCCAGTGTCACAAAACAGTGAGGTATCAAAATATGCTCATCTGCCCGTGATTTAATACCTAAAACCCATAAGCTTACGGGGGCTCTGCCCCCTGGATTCCGCCAGGGCCCTTGGGCGGGCCCTTGGATGTTAATCTGACCGTAGTTAAATGCCTAAAACCCCTGAGCTTCCGGGGGCTCTGCCCCCTGGACCCAACCTAGGGCCCTAAGGCGGGCCCCTGGATGCTCATCTGACCGTAGTTTAATGCCTAAAACGCCTGAGCTTCCGGAGGCTCCGCCACCTGGACCCCACGCCAATTAGTGACCTGCCAGTGTCACAAAAAAGGTATCAAAATATGCTCATCTGACCGTAATTAAATGCCTAAAACCCCTGAGCTTCCGGGGGCTCTGCCCCCTTGACCCCACCTAGGGCCCTCAGGCGGGCTCCTGGATGCTCATCTGATGGTTATTTAATTCCTAAAGCTCCTGAGCTTTTGGGGGCTCCGCCCCCTAGACCCCACGCCAATTAATGTCCTGTCAGTGTCACAAATGAGGTATCAAAATATGCTCATATGACCGTAATTAAATGCCTAAAACGCCTGAGCTTCCGGGGGCTCCGCCCCTTAACCACCGCCGGGGCTTTGCCCCTAGACTCCACGCCGATTTACGCTACGCTCTACCTGATCGTAAATACTTTAGCCTCCCCCCACCCACTTTGAAAAACGTTCAGCAGGGCCTGCATGTAAGAGTGGTGGTGATGCGGATTTTTTTTCCTGCCCCCAAACGATTTTGATCATTACGCCACTGCTTTAGTGGTCACCATTACGTACCAATATTTGGATTGCACAATTTCAAATTTGGGCCCCCCTAAGAAATCCTGGATCCGCGCCTGGGATGACGATATAAAAGAGATTACTGGCATGAACATCTGCACAGCTCATCACTATGCCCAGGATAGAAGTGGTTGGAACGTCATCATCCACAAAGGGTCAGTCAGGACTCGTAGGACGACGACGACGACGACATGTAAGGGAAGGCAGTCAAACCTCAATGTGTTGAATAGGGGATCAAGACCAACAAGTATAATAAAAATATAACCCTGTCCCAATTTAACCGTATACTTTATACAAATAAGTGCTCGAGTGTGTTGGATAAGTGAGCAAAATGATGAAGTGAAAGAAGCATTTATAGAACGCTGTAAATAATATTTTTTCTTCGAAAAGCCTTTCCTTTTTTCATTAAGGCATTTTATATTTAAATGAATCACTCATTACATACAGACCAACAAGAGATCTTCGAACATGTAAACAGAATTTGTCTACTGTTTTGACAACAAAAATAAGGTGAATGTTCATTTACCTATGCTGCCTCAATTATTTAGCCTCGCCGACTCTCTTATAAAAATTCGTACAACAAATAAGTTTGAGCCTGCCCTTTAAATACACTTTTGACAAATGTTTGACAGATAAAGGAACTCAGTAACCTTTATCTCTTTGCTTTCCTTTTCTTCCCAAGCACATAGGGACGTACTCACATAATGCGTTATGCACGATACAAGAATGTTTTTTATTATTATTATCATTATTATCATATATTACTAACATTCAAATGTCACGTGAGAGTAAGATAATGCTTTATTCGATTTATGGGCCGGCCATGTCATATTATTTACTTTAGAAAGTAATAGACAAAATCATACGGGGTAAATATTTATCATGAATACACATAAAGAAGCCAATTTGATTTTGAATTTGTATCAAACACCGGTCCGTTCTCCTTATTATCATCTTATATAGAACGTAATTGGAAGGAGTATAGATGTATGGAGGATACAAGCTTTAAATCACATTATAATTTAGCATAACGAATGGAGTGTTACCTAAAATCGTATGTATGGTCTTAAACAACTAAACAATTAAAGTATACCAATGTAAATTACGATATGCGATATACAAATATCAGAAAGATCAATTTCAAAGGTTGTTTATTTTATCCAAGCAATGTATTTTGTTCCCCTGTTACTTCAGCAAATACGGGTCTTCAATGTATTTGTGAACACAGACCAGAGTTCAAAGTCCTGTTCATGCTATGGTTAAATTGAACCATCATAGTATGTGAAAACGCAAAGAATACAATTTGTCCTCAATTTCATCAGAAGGTTCGTGTTTTGAGGGGTATGAATTCAATTGGGATTTCCCCTGAATTTCTTTTCATGATGATTAATTTGATTCAATATCTGATTGATATACTATTGTAGAAAGAAAAAAATCAGGTTTGCTTTAAGCCAGTCAGTGAACTGATTCTTTTGGTAAAAAATTCTAAATTTAGAATGATACTGATTAGTATTTATTTTCAGTATTTTTGTTTTGTACGGCTTAAACACGTTTGTTATTGTATGTTGTTTTTACCGTTATTCGGTATAAATTTGATTCTTAAAGTTGGTTATAAATCTATAGATACCTATAGTTTATATTATTGGTGTGGTGATCTTACATTTTCTCCTGCGAAATTTTTCTCCTGGTAATTTTTTCGTCTTAGGGTAAGGGTTACGGTTGCGATTAAGTTTTTAGGTTCGGTTTAGGGTAAGGGTTACGTTTGCGATTAGAATTTAAGGTTACTTTTAGAGTAAGGGTTAGGGTTGTGATTAGGTTGTTAGGTTAGGTTTAGGGTAAGGGTTATGATTAAGTATAGTATTTGGTTAGTGTATGAAATGGATCCGGAGCAATCGTCCCGTTCGCATGTGTCATACAACCGCTGAGTATTTGTAGAAAACTAATCATAGGTTCGATGATTTCATCTAGAAGCTTGTGTCTTTAGATCTTGTATGAAACATTACTCATCACCCAGAGCCCACACCATGTACCTGCGTGCCAACTGGTCTGAGTTCTGGAGCTTCTGCAGGTATTGCTGTCTTAGCCATCCTGTTAGTGGCTTCTGTCATCATCAACATCAGTCAATTCATCATGTTGAGGAGACATGATACCAGACCAGGTGATTATACTCATCAACTCTGATAGAACACATCGTAGATGAAATATGGGATCAGAAAGAAGATAAGCTATGTAAATGTTTGTTTGATGATTGTTTTACCTGACTGCTTAGAAAGCAAATTGACTTGGTACTGATTAATGAGATTAAGGAAACATAATACTGGAAATCGATAGCGAAGGTATTTCTTGTTGCATATCACAACATCTATCGCTTTCCTGAATGTATTTACCCATACCATATCAATATCTCAAGATAGAGATCCATTTACTTGAGACTAAATTTTACTTCCTTGTTGATAAATGTGCCATATACCTCTACTGTGCATAGAAAATGTTTCAACATTTCGATATTTGCTTTTTTTTTTTTTTTTTTTTACAGGTTTCGAAGAGTCAGAGAAAACTGTTTCTGGGTTAGTATTTAGCAGTTCGAAATGTTTAACAGAAAAAATATGTATATTTATATATTGATCACACCTGTGTGCACAGAGACACTCACACACACACACGCACACACACCAATTGTTGGATGTAATAGAATATGAGAAATCACCAAAATTAAGGATGATAACATTATTCATGTGTTTACGTGTCAAATATGTAAAAATTAAAGTGAAACTCGAGTTTGTATTTATATGAATCAACATTTAAGGGCAGTGAAAAGTGGTCAATTTGAATGCACAATGAAGACATTTCATTATTTGGGAAACGGAAATAATTAGCTATGTACTTTAACACACAAAATGAGCAACCCTGCTCTAATACGAGTATTTGAAAATTAGTTATGTGAGATTGCTATGAGATGGCGCTGTACAATAAACAGTACGCTAGGGCAAAAAATGTATAAGTACGGTTTTGCTTTTAAATGCCATATGAAGGAACATCAACGTTTTTGTTGTTGACAGAAAAGGAAGAAATGTATCCCATGAGGCAAACGACAACATGGCATATGAGATGATTCAGAATGGAGATAGAGGTGAGAAAATGTGTAAAATCAGTCAAGAGTTTAAAACGAGGAATTCACCCACAACATAAAAAGGGTAGATGTATGGCTTTGTACATGGCCATAAACACGTATAAAGAAACGTCTCAAAACCATGCACACAAATACTATGTTACTATATGATAATCGTTTTGCCCCACACTGCACAATACATCGTAACTGGCATTACTGTGTATTAATTGATTAAAGTAGTAGTATATATTCCAAAGGAAACATTATAAGCTTAATCATTTTTCCTTATCAGATTTTTGCTAGGCCTACTAACTTAAAGTTGATATTCATAGAAGAGCCCTAAATATGAAGATATTCATATCTACAGAAAGCTTATAAGCCATACAATGAGCTTGGATGACATTCAAACAATACAACACTTCCAAAAAAGCGAAATTAGGGTGAAAACAATCACCCTATTCTCTGGGACAAATTTGCCCTATTGTCATCCGAAACGGCCTTTAGCTGTGACGTAGGAAAAGGGAGGCGTGGCTAGTGTGCCACTTGCGGGTATCTAGTAGAATGCATGTATAACACTATAAGGCTGAAAACACAGCTTCAACTTATGTGTTATTTTACCCTTGCTATAGAATAAATTATAATACAACATCGTTTGTAAGTTACTTCTCATTAATATTTCCATCTTGATATTCTAAGAAATGTATTATTTGTGAAATAAAAACGTTGAAAATGGGGAAAAAGAAGGTGAAACTATGGCTGTGTCCCCGGCTTTGTTATACAGCGAGCCTGCATATTATATGGGGATTTGTGTGCCGGCGATTTTTACCACCATGTAGTTTCACTTTGACATATCAGTCGGAGACTTCACCTCTTCCACTATTGAAAAAACAGTTAGTATTGATTTAATCATTATTATGAATAAAATAAAAATCAAACAAATCGAAGAACATTTCATTTAGTCGATCGTATCATGGCTAGATTAGCTGGAAAATCGAGGCGATTCTGCTGTTGTTACGATTCATCTGCGAGTAGTGCGGCTTTTGGCAGCCGCATTACCTACACGGCTGATCGCTGATTGAATTTAGTATCGCTGGCGGATTTACATTACCTGCGCGCACATCAAAACACACGTAGACGTGACTGCACTGCACACCGCACACACACAGTACTATACGCTTGCATTTCAGTCGCGATAGACGAAACCCTTACGAAACCAAACCAACACAAAACGGCGAGAAATACACTATTCTATGTAATTATAGTTATCGACAAATAAAAATGGAGAAGAAACATTAATCATTGTTATGTCAAAGGAAATTCCACCTCGGAACATGATTATACAATAGGTAATTTTGTTTTGAAACACAGCTAGTTTGATTTTTCATACTATCTCCGTGTACATACAGCTCAGCTGGCAAGCTAAAGCCGGTGAAAAAGTTGAGTTGTAAACAGTTATTTTACGGATATTGTCACTTTTTCAATGCCAATAATGACATGAATATTGACATTAGGATATGTTTCAGGACGGGAGAGGACAACTGTATGTCAGATATTGACCATTCAGGCAATATTTCAATCGTTTTGAGAGCTAGAGTGGAACTGACATCCACTCTATGATCATTAATGTGTAGATCGCAGTTAGTCTCTATATGCTGCGTGAAGCATATCCCGGCTCTGACGTCACTCACAAAGCCACTTTCCCTTGGGCGATTTCGTAGGTCAGGATAGAGTCAATTTAGTGAAATTTGATTTTCATAAAACACAAAACTGCACACTTTCATGGCATGTTAGCTGGATAAATTGCTTTAATAACTCATTCAATTATAAAATAAACTATATTTATTTGATTTTATTTCCTATAAGTATCAACTTTAACAGAGGTTTTAAATTTTATATTTTGAAAGAATCTAGAATAGATTATCCAAGGGTAGCTTTATCCCTGTTTTAGAGTTGCTTTTATTTGATCTTTTAAGTATTAGAAGCTTTGTGATAATAGTTTATTTTTGATTTATAGCATACACAGCTCTCAAACTCGGTCCATCCCACTCTCCCATCATTGCTCCTGAAAACGTGACGTTTTTCACCAGACTCGGTTCAATTGGACGGGGTGACTTCGGCGGGGTATGGAAGGGAGAATTCCACTCGAATCAAAGTCAGGTAGACGTTGCTATCAGGCAGATTCCAGGTGAGGTTTTGCCAACCACTCGCCAAAAAAAATAATGAGTTAAAAAGAACGCAAAGCAAATCACTGTAATGAATATCAATGTAGCCTCAAATAACTTGGAACTTTACGAGATGTTGTGCTATCATTAATAAGCGGAGATGCCCTCAGCTTTCTAGAAAGTTACATTTTAGTAGGACCAAAACAAACGTACAAAGTAACACATCGGTTTAAAAGTAAACCATGTATATATATATATATATATATATATATATATAAAAGTGCGAGAATTCTCAACTCTGACATGACAACGGGTGTTCCAGAATATGTAGGCGTGAAGAAAAAATGGTCTAGGAACGTGAGACGTAGCTGTACTTTACAATTTTATTACGAGCTTTAGGCTTGTGAGGCCTTCTTCAGGTTCTGAAGTGCAAACACATACAGAAACAAATACATTGTATGAACAGATAGATATACATGGCGTAAAAACTTAATATCACTCAATCATATAGTCAAGCATCATGAACATAGCAAAAATTAGTACGAGAAATACTTCGGAATAAACTTAGAAATAATTATGCAATTTCAAAGTGTTTTGCCTTGCTTGTGTGTTGGGCTGTCGTGTGTGTTTATTCAGTTGATGTGATGTATGTGTACGAGTAATAAGGGAAGTGCGGTCAAGTGTGGATAACTGACCTGTGACACGGATGTTACTGATCTATGACACCGCCGGTGTCATGACCTGTGTCTAGGGAGGGGAGAGGAGGGGGATAGAAGGCTTCATTCAAATGCATTGGAGTGTACGCAGTCCGATTGGCCCTACATTGTATAACAAATGCAAGGATAAAACGTGAGAATCAAAGACTAACAATAAAATAAAATAAAATAAAATAAAATTAAGATAAAATTAAGATCGAATACACTGCGTTGGGGCAGTTTTTTTTAAATAATGTGAACAAAAGTGCATCTGATATGTCGGTGTGTTAATTGCCTTATTGATCAGCATTGATCCCATCTGGGTGTAGGGTTTTAGGTTTTGATATCCAAAAAGATTCTCTGTGGAGGATTGTGTGGCGTGATTTGTTGTGGATTAATTCGATTCCGGTGATTTGAACATTGTCTAGTGAGTGGGATGGAAGGTTGAAGTGTACTGTGTATGGTAGTATTTTGTGTTGTGTTGCCGAGTGGAAGTTCTTTATTTCGGATCGTGTGTTGTTGAAGCGTGTGTATAGTGTAGTTTCTGTTTTGCCAACATATTGTTTGTTGCATTGAGTGCAGGTGATGAGATATATCACCCAACTGGATTTGCATGTGATGTGTGAGGTTATGAGGTATTCTTGGTTAGTTACTGTGCTTCTGAAATTGGAAGTGTTTGTTATGTGTTTGTGGATTATGCATCTTTGAGATGGGCATTTGGAAAATCCATTGGGCATGGGGGTCCCGTGTTCGTTTTCGTTTTGGAGGGGAATGGGTGTCCCGCTTTTACGAGTAGGTCCCGTAGTGTGCGCCCTCGTCTGTACGAAGTTGTTGGCTGTTTAAGAATGACGGCTTTAGTTGTATTTCCTTGTTGTAGGAGGGGGAAGTGTTTTTTCATTATGCCTGGGATCTTTGCAGTGGCGGGGGAGAAGGGTACCGTACAGAAGACGGTGTCCTTATGTTTTCAGAGCGTGGTTTGTATTCAAGTAGTTCCTCTCTGGGCTTTTCTTTAGCTCTTTGTATTTGTTGTCTAACCATGTCTGGTCGGTAATTTCGGTCTTGAAAGTTCTGTTGTAGCTGTGTGAGGTGGTGATCTTCACGATCAGGTTTTGAGCAGATTCTTCGAATTCGTAGTGCTTGGCTGTATGGTATGCTTTTGAGGGAGTGGCTAGGGTGGCAGGAGGATGGCAGGAGGTATGTGTGTGAGTCCGTAGGTTTGGTGTATAGTTCTGTGTCTATTTGGTTATTGGATAGTTGGAGTGAAACGTCGAGAAAGTGAGTCTTGTCATTAGATGATTCGAATGTGAATTTGATAGTTGGGTGTATATTGTTCACTTTTTCTTGCAGTTTGGATAATGTTCTGGGTGAGCCTGTCCAAAGAAAAAAGATGTCGTCTATGTACCGTTTCCATGAGTTTGCCAGGGTGGGTGGTTGTGTTGTGTTGAGTATTTGTTTCTCTAGGCGGCCCATGAATATATTTGCGTAGGTGGGGGCAACCGGTGTACCCATTGCTGTTCCCTCAATTTGCAAATAATGTTTTCCATTGAACTGAAAATTATTTAGTTTAAGGATGAGTTCAAGTAATCGTATTAATTGATCTGTAGGTGGGTTCTGTTCCTTTCTAGTATTGAGGGCTTCCCGACAGGCTTCAATGCCTTCTCCGTGTGGTATATTTGTGTACAGAGAAGACACGTCTGCTGTTGCCAGTATGGTTCTAGGGGAGAGGGGGTAAAAGTCTTTGTTTATTGCTTGGATGTGGTTTAGAAAGTGTGTTGTGTCTTTTATGTGGGAGGGCAATTTTTCAGTGAGGGGGCGTAGGTAGAAGTCCAGGTATTTGGAGATCTGTACTGTGGGACACGAGCAGCCTGAAACAACCGGTGTACCCATCGCTGTTCCCTCAATTTGCAAATAATGTTTTCCATTGAACTGAAAATTATTCAGTTTAAGGATGAGTTCAAGTAATCGTATTAATTGATCTGTAGCTAGGTGGGTTCCATATTGCTCCGGTTGTCTCATTTCGCTCGCTGGACCACTGCTAGCACAAACGTAGCTCGTTCGACGTCACTACCAAACTAGCCAATCAGCTGCCATTGACGTCATATTGTATGCGGCGACAAACATATTTTGTGAAATTATCGAAAAATTGACTATTTTTAACCGCAAACTAGTTTTATTTCTGTATGGAAACGCAGCCATTGTTATCTTGGCATGCATTCACGTCATCAGAATAGGGTGAATTACGTCTTACATGATTCAAGAGGTCTATTTTGCAGGGAAAATGTCAATTTCGTAGAATGTTCCACTATGTTGCAGGGTGTATGCCATTGGGTATGATGTGTGAACCGGGTGTGCGGAAATGGTGTTTTGGGAGGGAAGTGAGAGTGTTCGTGTGTGTGGTAATTGTATGTGTGTCAATGACAGATGGCTTACCATGAATCTACAATGACGAGTAAACTGTCTACATCACAATCCACAGATAAATATGTGCCTTGAACGTACATAGCAAACGATAATCGGCGGAGCAGACGACACTTGATTGTGATTTTGTATGTGAGATTGCTTTGCTAAATATAAAATCAAAGAACCTTTTCCATATCTTTAAACTATCATTGATATCTGATAATTAAACAGTAAAATAAACCTACCAAACTACATAATACAATGAAATACTTGACTGAAAGTAGGGGAGTTTGATGTGGTTCACAATTGCACCCCTCTGTAAATAATCGAATAGTCCATGGCGTGTCATGAATATTCATGTTTTTGCTTACCTCGGCAAAATATTTGCCTATAGTAAATGGAAAAATTACGGTGGGGTGGGGGGTTGGCTGAAATGGACATAATAAACCAATCAGAACTGATCTATGGTAATTCATGCTTGTTATCCTTGGTGTGATTGACCTATAACCTTACACTCGCGTGGCAAATTGCGTCCAAAGTTCGAGTTGTTGCACATGTGTTATATAGGCAATGGCGAGCTGGCGACCTATTTTCATCAAATTACGGTGGGTGAACTTTCAAAAGTCAATGGGACATGAGGGTTCCAATGAAAGAGCTAGCGTCAACGTACGTCTGGGTGGATGTGATTTTTGTTTAAACAAAAAATGAATTTGTAACGATTTTATTGGTAAAAGTCCATAGGCTAACATGTTAGGCTGCTGGACTCTGACGATAGGGGGCGTTGTCCAATGAGACTAATCGGAGCTATATGTGTTCCTTTCTAGTATTGAGGGCTTCGTACAGACGAGGGCGCACACTACGGGACCTACTCGTAAAAGCGGGACACCCATTCCCCCTCCAAAACGAAAACGAACACGGGACCCCCATGCCCAATGGATTTTCCAAATGCCCATCTCAAAGATGCATAATCCACAAACACATAACAAACACTTCCAATTTCAGAAGCACAGTAACTAACCAAGAATACCCCATAACCTCACACATCACATGCAAATCCAGTTGGGTGATATATCTCATCACCTGCACTCAATGCAACAAACAATATGTTGGCAAAACAGAAACTACACTATACACACGCTTCAACAACACACGATCCGAAATAAAGAACTTCCACTCGGCAACACAACACAACACATACACAGTACACTTCAACCTTCCATCCCACTCACTAGACAATGTTCAAATCACCGGAATCGAATTAATCCACAACAAATCACGCCACACAATCCTCCACAGAGAATCTTTTGGATATCAAAACTTAAAACCTACACCCAGATGGGATCAATGCTGATCAATAAGGCAATTAACACACCGACATATCAGATGCACTTTTGTTCACATTATTAAAAAAAAACTGCCTCAACGCAGTGTATTCGATCTTAATTTTATCTTAATTTTATTTTATTTTATTTTATTTTATTGTTAGTCTTTGATTCTGTTTTATCCTTGCATTTGTTATTAGGCCAATCGGCGTACACTCCAATGCATTTGAATGAAGCCTTCTATCCCCTCCCTCTCCTTCCTAGACACAGGTCATGACACCGGCGGTGTCATCAGTAACATCCGTGTCACAGGTCAGTAATCCACACTTGACCGCACTTCCTTATTACTGTACATATACATCACATCAACTGACATAACACACAAGCAAGGTAAAACACTTTGAAATTGCATAATTATTTCTAAGTTTATTCGAATTATTTCTCGTACTAATTTTGCTATGTTCATGATGCTTGACTATATGATTGAGTGATTGAGTGATATGCCATGTATATCTATCTGTTCATACAATGTATTTGTTTCTGTATGTGTTTGCACTTCAGAACCTGAAGAAGGCCTCACAAGCCGAAAGCTCGTAATAAAATTGTAAAGTACAGCTACGTCTCACGTTCCTAGACCATTTTTTCTTCACGCCTATATATATATATATATATATATATATATAAGTGCGAGAATTCTCAACTCTGACATGACAACGGGTGCTCCAGAATATGTAGGCGTGAAGAAAAAATATAAATTTGTAAAAAAATTATATATATATATATATATATATGTATATGTATATATATATATATATATATAGGCGTGAAGAAAAAATGGTCTAGGAACGTGAGACGTAGCTGTACTTTACAATTTTATTACGAGCTTTCGGCTTGTGAGGCCTTCTTCAGGTTCTGAAGTGCAAACACATACAGAAACAAATACATTGTATGAACAGATAGATATACATGGCATAAAACTTAATATCACTCAATCATATAGTCAAGCATCATGAACATAGCAAAATTAGTACGAGAAATACTTGGGAATAAACTTAGAAATAATTATGCAATTTCAAAGTGTTTTACCTTGCTTGTGTGTTGGGCTGTCGTGTGTGTTTATTCAGTTGATGTGATGTATGTGTACGAGTAATAAGGGGAGTGCGGTCAAGTGTGAATTACTGACCTGTGACACGGATGTTACTGATCTATGACACCACCGGTGTCATGACCTGTGTCTAGGGAGGGGAGAGGGAGGGGGATAGAAGGCTTCATTCAAATGCATTGGAGTGTACGCAGTCCGATTGGCCCTACATTGTATAACAAATGCAAGGATAAAACGTGAGAATCAAAGACTAACAATAAAATAAAATAAAATAAAATAAAGATAAAATTAAGATCGAATACACTGCGTTGAGGCAGTTTTTTTTAATAATGTGAACAAAAGTGCATCTGATATGTCGGTGTGTTAGTTGCCTTATTGATCAGCATTGATCCCATCTGGGTGTAGGGTTTTAAGTTTTGATATCCAAAAGGATTCTCTGTGGAGGATTGTGTGGCGTGATTTGTTGTGGATTAATTCGATTCCGGTGATTTGAACATTGTCTAGTGAGTGGGATGGAAGGTTGAAGTGTACTGTGTATGGTAGTATTTTGTGTTGTGTTGCCGAGTGGAAGTTCTTTATTTCGGATCGTGTGTTGTTGAAGCGTGTGTATAGTGTAGTTTCTGTTTTGCCAACATATTGTTTGTTGCATTGAGTGCAGGTGATGAGATATATCACCCAACTGGATTTGCATGTGATGTGTGAGGTTATGGGGTATTCTTGGTTAGTTACTGTGCTTCTGAAGTTGGAAGTGTTTGTTATGTTTTTGTGGATTATGCATCTTTGAGATGGGCATTTGGAAAATCCATTGGGCATGGGGATCCCGTGTTCGTTTTCGTTTTGGAGGGGGAATGGGTGTCCCGCTTTTACGAGTAGGTCCCGTAGTGTGCGCCCTCGTCTGTACGAAGTTGTTGGCTGTTTAAGAAAGACGGCTTTAGTTGTATTTCCTTGTTGTAGGAGGGGGAAGTGTTTTTTCATTATGCCTGGGATCTTGGCAGTGGCGGGGGAGAAGGGTACCGTACAGAAGACGGTGTCCTTGTGTTTTTTAGAGCATGGTTTGTATTCAAGTAGTTCCTCTCTGGGCTTTTCTTTAGCTCTTTGTATTTGTTGTCTAACCATGTCTGGTCGGTAATTTCGGTCTTGAAAGTTCTGTTGTAGCTGTGTGAGGTGGTGATCTTCACGATCAGGTTTTGAGCAGATTCTTCGAATTCGTAGTGCTTGGCTGTATGGTATGCTTTTGAGGGAGTGGCTTGGGTGGCAGGAGGATGGCAGGAGGTATGTGTGTGAGTCCGTAGGTTTGGTGTATAGTTCTGTGTCTATTTGGTTATTGGATAGTTGGAGTGAAACGTCGAGAAAGTGAGTCCTGTCATTAGATGAATCGAATGTGAATTTGATGGTTGGGTGTATATTGTTCATTTTTTCTTGCAGTTTTGGATAATGTTCTGGGTGAGCCTGTCCAAAGAAAAAAGATGTCGTCTATGTACCGTTTCCATGAGTTTGCCAGGGTGGGTGGTTGTGTTGTAAAGAGTATTTGTTTCTCTAGGCGGCCCATGAATATATTTGCGTAGGTGGGGGCAACCGATGTACCCATTGCGGTTCCCTCAATTTGCAAATAATGTTTTCCATTGAACTGAAAATTATTTAGTTTAAGGATGAGTTCAAGTAATCGTATTAGTTGATCTGTAGGTGGGTTCTGTTCCTTTCTAGTATTGAGGGCTTCCCGACAGGCTTCAATGCCTTCTCCGTGTCGTACACATACATCACATCAACTGAATAAACACACACAACAGCCCAACACACAAGCAAGGTAAAACACTTTGAAATTGCATAATTATTTCTAAGTTTATTCCGAAGTATTTCTCGTACTAATTTTTGCTATGTTCATGATGCTTGACTATATGATTGAGTGATATTAAGTTTTTATGCCATGTATATCTATCTGTTCATACAATGTATTTGTTTCTGTATGTGTTTGCACTTCAGAACCTGAAGAAGGCCTCACAAGCCGAAAGCTCGTAATAAAATTGTAAAGTACAGCTACGTCTCACGTTCCTAGACCATTTTTTCTTCACGCCTATATATATATATATATATATATATATATATATATACATATATATATATATATATATATATATATAATTTTTTTACAAATTTATATATATATATAACAATTGTATTCACTTGTCTACACGGTTTTTACTCGATCTTATTAACACATGAATGATTGACTTGTTCTGCAAATGACTTTAACTCACCACTCTTCGAAATTGAAAGCAAATGAGGTAGTTATTTATTGGATGTATCTTCTCTTAGATCAAGTGACCAAATCAACCAACGTTCTTCAAGCTGTCAAGGTACTTTCTGAGATACCGGATCAATCGAATGTTGTCAAGTGCCTGGGATATTGTCACGAAAAAGGTAAAAACACCTCCCGCAATTACTAAGTTTTTTTGGTCATATAATCATATTAACGTGAATATGAGCACTTTTTCCCTAAATATTTGGATCGACCTTTGCAAAAGTCACTACAGCAAACCTAGAGGTGCAATACATTTTAAGCAATTCTTGCAATCAGTTAAATAAGAGTTAAACAACAGTCCATTGTAATTAATGATTAATGTAGAGGATTTTTCTTCACTATAACATGATGTCTAATGAAACATAACGTTAAATATCAGCTTCATACATTTTTTTTTTCAATTGAACGAATTTCCCATAATGCAGGTAGCATTCTGTATGAGTTCATCTCTGGGGTACTCTACTTACCCATCTACAGACCACAGGGTGCAATCCCAACCCACATACGGCAACCTCAAACCAAACGGAGTTCGTGTCGATGAAGGTAGTCTAATCACCTTGGCTTGGCAAATTGCAAAAGGGATGCAGTATCTTGCATCAAAGAAGGTAACATTATTTCATGACTTACAGTAGAAGAGAAGAGGCGAAGGAAAAGGGGAAGGTAGGTGGAGGGGACAGATGAAAAATAAGAGAAACTTAGAAGGCCTGGAATGATTGAGAATGAGGTGCATATAAAGTAGTCTAATCATCTTGGCTTGGCAAATTGTAAAAGGGATGCAGTTTCTTGCATAAAAGAAGGTAACCTTTATATCTCATGACTTACAATAGAAGAAAAAGGACAAAAGAAAGGGGGAATGGAGGGGGAGAGGACAGAGGAGTAAAATAACGATAGACTAAAAAGGCCAGAATGAGAAGGAGATGAATAGATAAAGGCAGTCTACCCAACTTGGCTTGGTAAATAGTCAAAGGGATGCCGTCCCGATGCCGTTTCGATTCATCAAAGAAGAGGAGACGGAGGGGGGTTGAGAGTAAGAACATTGAGGCCGGGGATAAGTGCGAGAGGGATGAGAATTAAAAAAAAGGAAGAAGAAAGTGGAAGAATAGGAGAGGAGGAAGCCAGTATGGTATGAGGATGGTTATGATGATCAAAGGTGAATAAATAACATCAAGATTATTTAATTGAGGTTTTTATTCATGTATTTATTTACTTATTTTTATCTATTTTCTATTTTTTTAATACAAAGATCATCCATGGAACTCTCTGCGCTCACAACGTGTTACTAGCTGATAGAAAGCAATGCAAGTTATCAGATTATGGACTATCTTCATCATTGTTTAGCGACAGAGGTGTAAGTATTATCGCCTTTATTTAATGATATATCATCAGCATAGATTATTTAATTATTATACTTATAATGGTATTTGTATACACCCTGATTATTAGCAATTTTATTGACCGTGGTGTTTGTATAATTTTTGCCATATGCAATATTGTATTTGATGTATTTTCAAATTTGCTTGTAAATTGTGAACAATTCAGCCATTGTCTGCTAATCACGATTTGTTTTAAACCGTGAATAAATGATTATATACTCTAACTTAAAAGTTAACACGATTTTAAACCTTCTTTGTATTTTCCAACATCTCAGAAACCAACCAGATGGAGTTCGCCTGAAACCACGGTTACTGGTGACCAATCAACAGAAGGAGATAGCTGGTCTTTTGGTATCGTCTTGTGGGAAATCGTGACATTAGGTGGACAAATAATGTTAATATCGCATATAATGTTGCGTACCATCTTAAAGACCCTGAAGTTCTTTACGTAGGAAGCCTTATGAGCTTTACAGCTGTTCTTCCTCAGAGCCCTGCCATCATTATAAGTACCCTAGCAATATTACTGCCAGGTGGAGTGGAGTGGGTGGAGAGTGGCAAATATGGATTAATATCTTGCCAAAGGAAGTTAGTGCCGAGTTTGGATTCGAACCCTTAAACCTTGGATTGAGAGTCAAGAGAATGACACACTAGACCACGATCCCTCCATTTTACGTGTATCATATGGTGTTATGAACTAAAGTGACATATATCATTGCACTTTAAATAATCATAATATATCATGACTAATACTTGTTTGATGCATTTTAGAGATGACAAATTCAAGCCACGTACTTCGCTCTATGAGACCCACCAATAATTATTTGCGATTTTTAATTAATTGCATTATTCGTATTCAAATACATGTCCCAGATATGATTGATATTTAGTCTTAAATTTAAGTCTAAAAAACATGTAATGATAAATATCATTTCTCTCCATAGCTTTAGATGTCACATATTCGTATATTGAAAAAAATGTTTTCTTGTTATTTTTCTTCGATTCTTAAAGGTGCAAGGCCATACCCTAAAATGACCTTTGACACTGTCCAAAAGGAGGTTGCCAATGGTTACCAGATGCCACGCCCTCGACATTGTGGACAAGAAGTGTAAATAATACTCTGTTAAGCAGTTTCTACTTTGTCTTTTACGGATTGTTCCGTAAATGTCATAATTAACTTGACTCACTTGATGCTATAATTAGTTATAAGATTTCATGCCGATGTTGAGTATCAAATGCGGATATGTTTCCCAACAACAATTTACATGATTAAACTTGATTCTGCTATCTTTCTTTGAATCTTAATCTGAAGCTGAAATTAATACGTCTCAACACTCCCGATGGAGTAAAACGACTCGGACTGGGTGCGCACATAAAATAATGAAACAATAATAATGAAACTGCTTTTGCACATGAACTTTGAATTTGTATTTGTCTTTGTATTAGATTCATTTTAGTATTTCTATTGGATTGTATTAGATAAGGATCGTCTCTTTCTTATCTTTCAGGTATAAGGTCATGTCTGGTTGTTGGGAGAAGGAAGCTATAAATCGGAGTAACTTTGATCAGATCGTCAAGAGTTTGGAGAGGATTCTAGAAAAGACTCACGTAAGATGGACTCAAATCACCTTCTTCTATTAACATGTCTAATACATTATTTAGTTTTCCTTATTACATATTCATTTGTATAATTCCGTTACTACATTAAACTCGGCTCTAAGGGTATAATGACAATAATGCTAGCTCTTAACCTTTATCATCTTTGCAATTTTGGTGATTCATTACATTTCTTTTGAAATTAACTTGTTTCCCATATCCTTCATATTCATGTTCATGTTTTTTATATTCACGTTTATAAAATAATCATATTTAGCAAATTTTCATTCTTCATTTTAAACATGAAAATGATAATGTGAGAGTCATTATTTGTGGTCGGCTACCGGGTGTTAACTGGAAGTGTCGTGGTATAGTTGATACGTCACCGGACTGTTGATTACATGATTCGTTGTTCGAGTCCCGCCGTTGAACTAATGTCCTTTGGCTAAATATTATTCAATATTTGCCACTTCCACCCAGGTGTAGAAAATGGGTACTTGGAAGGAATTTATTTCTTGTATTCATTCAGCGATTCAGCCAGTGGAATAAGAACAGTACTTAGCCTCGAGCATCACCTGAGCTGGGTATGTGCGGGATATACATGTAGCTATCGTTATTATCGTTATTATCATTATTGTTGTTTTTAATAATGTTATTATTATTACCATTAATATTTCGCAAAAGACGATCAAGTCCGTATTTTTTTTTGAAGACTTTGTTTAAACAAAAAGCACGAAGTGCTATCAAGAGCGACTTTATTTGTTGTTCTACTGTTGTATCAGTATAGCTGTCTTCTGCAGCTCTTAGACGTGTAGATGTGGGGACATCTTGGTGATGAGATACCTTAAATTCCCTTTTCACCATGATTGTGTGTCCAATGATGATTGGAATCATCTCTGCTTTGACGTTCCACATTCTCTCTAACTCTATCCTCAGATCTTGGTCATTTAAGCCGCTTGAGGAATGGGCATGAGGGGTGCTCACTTCGATAATGTTATATTTCCTATCATATCTCATAATGGTATCTTACTTTTATTATTATTATCATTGTTATTATCATTTTGTTGACTCTCACAGAATTACCTGTCTCTCAATGACTTGGATGAAGGATTGTATGCGTCTACACTGGACATGTGAAACACAGGCGTGTTCTGATATGCAACGGTACTACAATGCATCTACATCTTTTATGCTGTACGATGGTCGGATCCGAGCTAACTGGGACTGTAGGGCCGTTATGGACATTATAGGGACTAACTTGTGTTTAATTTAGCCAATAGTGCTGAACCAGGCTATCACAAATATATGTATGAAATTGGCATTGAGTATACGTCTTTTTGAAAATCTTTTTTTGTCAAGATCATTTGGTAGAAATTTGGAAAAACAAATACTTAAAGAAGTAATATTCAAAATGTCTAGAGGTGCAGCTATAAACAAAAAACATTATTTTTTTGGATATCAAGAGGTCCGGTGTGTAGCAAATGATCTCATACAATCATCAGCACATTCTCATGATTTACCAATGTTAGTGTCATTACATAGCATTATTGTATGTAGATGACCACCTATTCCCTTTCTTCTTTCTTGTCACCACCCCTCCTCTCTCTGTCTCTCTCCTCTCTCGCTCTCTCTCTCTCTCCCTATGTGTCTCCTTCCACATTTCTTTCCCCTCTCTCTGTCAATCCATATCTCTCTCACTCTCTCTCCCTCTCGCGCTCTAGCTCTCTGTCTCTGTCTCTTTCCCTCTGTTTCCCCCTTCTAACTTTATCCCCTCTCTTTGTCATTCTATCTCTCTCCCGCTCTCTCTCTCTCTCGTCCTGGCTCTCTCTAAACCTTAATCTATACATGTAAAACATATATTTCTCATATAATACTAGACTCTCACGTATTTATAACCCTCATGAGTAAAATACAATTGCATAAGGATTGT
Organism: Mesocentrotus franciscanus; assembly: GCA_037976565.1. Lineage (NCBI taxonomy): Eukaryota > Metazoa > Echinodermata > Echinoidea > Camarodonta > Strongylocentrotidae > Mesocentrotus > Mesocentrotus franciscanus. Next base: position 42,043,174 of record CP137667.1, on the reverse strand, counting down.
GTACCTGTATTTTTATGATTCTACTTAGTGCATATTTTAACATGTAAATACTTTTGTAAGAATATCGAACAATTCAGCCCCGGGCTGCAATGCGTATCTTTTAAACACATAAACCATTAGGTCTTGTTTTTTTTTAATGACTCTTTCTTGAGTTTCAGCGCATTCCAATCCGACATCGAATTTTGAGATCGCGATATCTCCAGATTCTTAGACGATAAATTTTCTAGTTGAACCAATTTGTAGTCAAAGACTTTGATGGCCATTCGGTAATGATTGAACTAAATACATTTGTGTAGAATATGAGAAATCATGGATCGAATATCACATTTCCTAATATTTAAAAAAATCTCAACGAACTTTGGTCACCCAATCATACATGTGTATGTGTGCGTGTGTGTGCGTGTACGTGTGTGTGTTGATTATAAATATGAAGGGCATGGTACTACACTGTGCTAAGGTTATGTCAATACATTTTCGATGGTAAAATGCGACGGTATGGCTTTACGATGTTTGCTATGCAATACGTAGATTACTTATGAACAAGTTCCATGTGAAGGAATCCCTTTTTTTTTATTTGCGCATTCTATTTATACAGAATTGATTCACATGTGACATATGCAAGGTGTTATAGTATATAGCTCGGCACTTACTAAATATAGAGAGTAATTGCCAGTATAATTTATTCCTGACCATAACGTTCTGGAGTGTACATAAAGCTATTTTACAACTCAAGAAAACTGGAAAAGATCAAAGAGATTCTGTAGTGAAACATTTGTGTTTGAAAGAAAAAAAATCAGAGAATGCATAGAAATAAAATGTAGCGGAGAGGAAAGTATACAAACAAAAAATAAATTTACTTACCAAAGGAATTTTTGAAGATCATTTGAAAATTGACTGATATGTGTCGGTTAGATTGGATGTCATAGTTACATTTTATGTTATTTTTTAAAGATTTATGTTTTATTGATGTGTAAGATTTGAATGTGAAATAAGTCCTCTAATTAGGCAAATATATATATCTTCCAATTTGTTTAAATGTTTTTTATATAATCACTCTCATATTTATCGCGAACCTCTGTGTTTAAGCATACTATAGCAAAGGCTAAAAGGAAATCGCAGTGTTTTGTTTTATAAACCTATTAACATTTGATGAAGAAAATTTAATATAATATTGAATTTATTTGATACTGCTTCTTTTTCATAATGTATTATTGTGAAGTACTACTATTAAAGTTGTTTGTGATTTAAATCAAACTGACAATGATTTGTCAGTAGATCATGATCTCATATTCAAGACTAGGTGTATTAAAAGTATAATTCTTTAAGAATTTCTTAAGGGCATATAATATTGATACAATATTTGGAATATTGCTGATGCCAAACGTAGATATGGCAAATATAGAGTTAAATTAATGTGCACATGATTCAGTTTTAGTTTCATTTGTCTGTTCTCAAAAATAACCAAGGGGATTACTGTCTGTACTTGTGTTTTCTTTTTATTAAAGATAAAGACCAGTTCTGGTCATGCGATTGCATTGTGAAAGAAACGTTGTGGAATCGATCAGAAAATGTTGATCATCTAGCATATAAGTATTGGTGTGTACTGCAAGGTTCTGGAATCATCAAAATAATAAGAAATTTGGTCCAGTGTTGGTAAAGTTACAAGCACTGTACACAGAAAGATGTATATGGGACTACGCGACCACGTGCGCGATATCTATTTGGTCCCAATAGATATAATAATTTACCAAATATATCAATTAGTAGGCGGTTTCCCGGCAAAATTTGTATCATCACGTATTAGTCAAAACATATTATTTCACATGATTGGTAATGAGAGCTTCCATTTCATTTTTTGAGAGAGGGGCGTTTCCAAAACTGGTCTTTACCTTTAAAGAACGTTTTAAAGAACGTAACAAAATATGCTCTTGTTATGTCACTATCATTTTATTACGTAATAAAAGTTAATAATTAAATAATACAAAGTTTTCGCAGCGTACACTTGCATAACCGTAGCTGCATTTGGTGCGTCCTGAAAAATATACGTGGAAGCCTAAATCTTAAAACGACAATTTGATTTTCATGTCAATATGCCCCTGTCTGAAAATATTTAGTTACGATTATTTTGGTTGAATGAATAACTTGATATATCATGAGTGCAGCGTCAACATATAATTTGTTTCCACTCCCGACTCTCCCCATAACACTACAAACTAAAAAAAAACAGGACTTCTAAAATACGAGAGAGAGAGAGATGAAGAATGGGAAGGTAGCGCACTTCTACTATATACAAAACCCATTTAGGATTCTTTTGATTTTGAAATGATGCAAGTTTGTATCTGGGAGCACTACAAACTTATGTTACATGGGTTTAATGAAAAATAAAAGTAACCTTTTTTCATGTGAGTACCCCCCACCAAAAATAAAGTTGAAAATTTAAAAAAAATCTTGAATTGTGGGGGAACAGGAACGCCAACTCTGCCCCTTTGCTCCTCGCACCTCTCCATTTCGAAGCCTCATTATAGATCTTTAACATTATGAAGAGTCCTGAGTTTGATCCCCCCAAAATAGAAATAGTTAATATACGAATATAGCAGTTGAATGAAATCTGATAATTTCATGGATTTATGGATTAATTAATTAATTTGCATTAATATGATTCTTTATAATGTCGTAATATCATTTATTATGATGTATAGTCTATGCTCTCTAATATTATATGTTGACGAAACAACAACGGAGTAGAACTTGTCTGCAATACACCCTCACGCAGCATGCGGGGTACAATTTTTGTAATCGTACATATAAATTGTGACCGTGGATTAACTGTTTTGATTATTACAGAAATAAGCTCTCTTGTTACATTAGTACCATGTGTATGGAATCTTGTAGGTAGCTGTAAAGGTGAGTGTGATCGCTATTCTCATTACCCTGTTTTTTATGATTTCACTACCTTGTTACTGAAATTGCACTGTAGATGGCATATATACGACTGTAATAATGTATTAATTGCTGTTAAAATATACATTTTATAGAGATTTCCTTTTGGTAACTTAACCATGCAACTGATCATATTGATTGCACTCCAATCTATAATTTGACTAACACATGTACCAGGTAGACTATTGAGAATATAAATAAAAGAACGCACCATACATTCGCTTGTCGAAAAAAAATAAAGCAGGAACTCCCGACGAATAGGGACAATACAGTTTAGTGCCTTTGTGAGTGGTAAACATACTCGTCACGTTAGGGCGAGTAAAAGCTCGACCTTGCAAATCCTGTTCGTTTCCTTTCATTTGTGACAAAAATTCCGTCTGTAAACGGTAAAGCATTTGGTAGTTTTCTGCCATAACTGTCCGACACATCATTCAAACGCGTCTCAGAGGTGAATTCGACTTTCATAAAATAGGCCTGTTTTTACACGAGCTGCGGACTGACTGAAACTCCGCGACGTCCGCTGAAATATTTGACATGTCAAAAAATTCTTTGTCTCCAAAGCCCCTGGTTACTAACTATATGATTTCCCTGCTATACATATTGTCACATCTAAAGGTAGAATCTACTTTGCATACATTAATTGTTGGCATGTATGGCAAGCCTCTAGCAATTTTTTGAGTTGTCAAGGGAAACCTATATCAAAGAAGCATAAATTAGTTAACTGGTCTATAGATTTTTAATCACGTTTATTTATTTCAAGATATATTTTACTTTTAAACCCAGATCTGTCATGCAAAATAGATTTGGAAATGATTGGAAGCCGGAAGAATTCAGGTGAAGCTCTCCTCAAGAATCAGCCAGATTTAATGCCAATAATTCCCCCACATACAAGGAGACACCGGCATCGAACTGTATAGCATGGATGTTTTGACTGCATCACGGGTTTTTACAATCCTTATGCTTGTTCATGGTAATAAGTTTTTAATGTATCTATTAATTAAATACTTCTTATATTACGTACCGTAAGTAGGATATGATGAACATGTTTGAAATATAAACCTACCTCTTTTACTGTAAACGAAACCTCAATACTAAAAGGAATAGTTGAGTTTTGTTGCAGAGGGCGCTACACAAAACAATTTTTTGTGAGATTATGAAAAACTGAGTGTCAAATTTGTAAAAATATACAATTTGAATGACAAAATAATCTTTATTTGATCAAAATCGGTTCAGAGACGGCTGAAATATCCATAAATATAACCATTTCTAATATTTGTGGTGCCCCACAAATATTCGGTAATTTTGAACAAGCCGTTGAAAAACGAGATAGCGCCTTATACGTTGCATTCCAGCCAATGCCAATATTGGCTTTTTGTTGGCTTTTTCGTGTTGGTTATAATACGCACAACCAGCCGGTCCGTGTATTGTTATTATTAATTAATTAACTAATGGTCAAGGAATTTTTTTTTAAAGTGGAGCTGAATTGGTATGATCGTATTCAATCTAAATTCACACACTTTGGGGTCTAAAAATACCTTCATAGCAATTTTAGGTTTTAAAAGGGCACTAGAAATGTCATAAATAAAAATAAGAGCAATAACTATGCACTTTGAAGGCATTTGCGGTCTTAAACAAGAACTCAACTATCCCTTTAAGAGTTCTCTATTATAGTCATAACATTCTATGATTATACAAGAAGCTAACATTTAGCGTGCAATCAAAGATCATAAACTGAATTAAATTTTCCTTAGTGCCGTTAGGAGTAGATCGTACATAAAAGCAGTATATGAATAATCATGACTATGCATTCAGAATATTCTCTACGTCTTCAAATGCTCTTGTACTGTGCTTTCACATAATAATCTTACAACAGTTTGACATTTACTTGCTTATTGCTTGATAATTACAATGAACATGCTTGTTCGATTACTTTTGATTTCGTAATGTTTCTAAATCTCTCATAAAATACACGAATTTAAGCGATTTCAAACGATGAATAAATATCTTATTAACATTTCGAAGGTTAGAATAGATTAATTCAACGATATTCCATTTCCGTCAGTTTCTAGATACTTATACAAACCTTATGAGAAGTCTCCTACAAGGAATTCCCATGATATTGCAAAGGGATAGATGATTTGAATTACTCGTGGTTTCATTATGATTATATGTATTATTTTTGGTAATGGTATATTTAGTAAAAATCTGTTTCACAGCCTTAATTAACGTTGAATTTCAAAATTATAATTGAAATTAATGAATAACCTGTTCTGTTCCATTGCAAACTTTTACTCTTCAATCACTTCTTTTTCCTTTACATCTTTTAAAACCTCATTAATGTTATAATATAAATATTTTTAGTCAATTCAAGTGAGTTCAGTTTTATGAGAGTGATTTTCTAAAGAGAATATTAGCATTTTCTGAGGTACATTTTCTTGATTCGATAAGGAGCTATGTTCCTCAAGTGTAAATGGTTTTCATGTGAAGCGCATAGAGATTAGAAAAAATTAATATGGTGCGCTATATAAGTCGAATATGTATTTTTCCTTTCCAGCAACCAGTGATCAAACAACAGTAACTGTGTCAGGTCCTTCCAGAGCAGTAGCTGGTAATAATACTTCACTCACATGTACTTTGACTGGTGGACCAACAGACAGGATTCAATGGCAAGAAGTTTTTGGAGATGGGCCATAACTTTCTATATAGGAACCACCCCTCTCATTGATGCACCTAAATACAATAATTTTGATGTGACGTCATTAACAATAATTGAATCTGTGATGACGATTGAGAATGCAGAAGTCGAGGATGATGGGGTGTATAGATGTGTTATCCCAGCAGACGCCGTTGGCGATGATATTGATCTGGTGGTAGAAGGTGAGTACAATACATGCAATGTAGGCATTGTGTGTAGAATGGCAAAGTATTTAGGCTATCATACAAGGAAAGAAATTGAATGGCATATCTTGAAAGATAGTACTATTATTATTATTACTTTTATTCACTTTATTATTGGGGAAACAAGAGAGTGGTTGACTCTTGACCCATTCAACACCACTGCCACAGTAGGTGATAGGCATTCATTGATGTTTGAAATATTAGGTGTCCTGAATGAGGACTCATTCAATGACATGTAATACTTCTTGAGATTATCAATAATTTAGGATTTGCTACATCATTTAATGTTAACTTTCATAATGTGTCTTATGGAAATAAAGGTTATTATAAAGCTGATTAACCCCTTGCCTACATTGTAAGTGAACTGGAAGACTCCTGTATACAAGCCTATGGGAATGAGAGAATTCAGTAGTCTATGGGTTAAGACTTCTACTATTGTTTCTTCGTACTTGTAGCTGCATCAACTAGGACAGTGACTCTGACTAGTCTTGTGACAAACAATGAGGATATGTACGTAGCAACATGTGATGCTGTTGGTGGGAAACCACAAGAGACTCTTACATGGACCCTCAATTGACTTCCACAGACTGATGGCATTGAGAACATAAACCCACCAGCTACATCACCTTTATCTAATACAAAGAGCGTGTTCACATTTCCTGCAGCTCTAGAGAATTAGGGACAGACCTTGGTTTGTCAAGTCTCTGGACATGATGGGCTTACAGAGCTGAATGGACAGGAATCTAGAGATATAGATATTCATAGTAAGTATGATTTGAATTTTGGATAAGAAGGCAAAAGTTTTCATTGTTTACATCTCGTACATGTTTAAGACAATACATGTTTACCTTCAGTACGGTCATTAGACCAATGGTTCTGTATGGGAAAATAAAACTGTGTGGATTAAAAGATGTCTTTGAGCTGGTACATGTTTTTATATAGAAGTACTTAATATTCAGATTTGAATGAGTATAGCGACTATATTCTTAGTTGAATAATGAACCGTGTGGATACAAAATATTCGGTTGAGATTTTATGCAAAATCACTTAGTCCGTAGTTTTGAATCATTACAACCCCCCCCCCCAAAAGTTTTGTTTCATCTTCATTACTCACGTTTTATGGGGTAGCAGGCTTAATGTGGATGGTCATTTATTTAATCCAACCTGTTTGTCTTGGCCTTAATACTTATTTGAAACCACAGTATAAGGCAACATTTAATGTAGAAGCTTGGACAGTATGTACATGTACATGTATATGTGGCACTGAAAGATCAGATTGGAAATATGTCTTAAATTCAACCGTCTACAATTTTCTCAGCAGAAACATTGGCCCCCATAGAGTTGTAAAGTGCCAGTTTTCTTTTAAAACTACTGAAGAGCTATAGATGAATTTGATTTTTTTTTCTTCTCATTTCTCACTTACCAACCAAGGCCCCCCATCTGCAGATACCACTGTCACTGTAGATTATAAAACCCAAGGAACAGGCATCACAGTGTCATGTAGTGCCCAAATTCCACCCCAAAATCCGCCTAGACCAGCCATGAGAAACTACTACATATTCTCCAATGGCACACTGATACATGAATCTATGGAAGAAGGTAAAGAAATCACTGTTTCAGATCCTGAGAAGGGTACAGAGTACACGTGTATGGCTGGCAATTACCTTGGAAATACAACACTAAGTGCAGCAGTAACATATGACCCAAGCAGTAAGTAATGTTTCTTTATTATTTGTACATGCACATGTATGTCTGTGATTAGAGAAATTAGTAATTTTTGCATATATATTTTCCTTTTTATCCTTGTGTTTGTTTATGCCAAGTTGTGGTTCGGTGTGAACTTCGGGTGGGGAGGGGCAGAATCAATGTTCATGTTTCGATAAAAATTGTGATGTGTGCATGTAGAGGTGTAGTTAAGGAGAAGGTTGAGTTCTGGGAAGAGGTGAAAAATAATTTGTGAGCGTTATCATTGTTATTATGCAAGTGTGGAAGAACATCAGATACAAAATGTTCTCTGAAAAGAATGGCTCTTCAAATGCCTTCATATTCTAAATATGGCATGTAACTGCATAAAGATCGGGACAGATTTTTATGCCACATGTTCGTGTAGTCCCAAATGCATCTTTCTATTTAAAGTTCTTGTAACTTTACCAAGAATGGGCCAAATTTCTTATCATTTTGATGATTTCGGGACTTTACTCTCTAGCAAACGTAGTACACACCAATACTTATATGCTAGGGAGAGTACATATTTTTTTTTTGGCCCCGGAAATTGGAAAATTATACCGACCGATATTTTTTTCAGTGGAGGGGGAGGAGGTCATTTTTTCACCCTTTAGCACACAAAAAGAGTATTTTTTTATTTAAACATTTTTTTTTACACTTGAAAAAAAAAGTGAGCGGGAGGGGTTTTTCCTCCGAAACACACACATAACACAAAATATCCTCAACCCCCTCTGCGTACGCGCCTGTACCAGACACAATCCCCGGGAATACTATGCGATACTGCTGTATCATATTTACATGTATTTATACTGGCGTAATAATCTGTAGGCCTATAGATTTATAACATGAATTTATCTCTTATGAATGCAGTCAGTGTTTCAAATTAAGCACTTTTTTATAGGTCTTCATAGCCCTCCTAGTTTTCTATGTTCAATTTGTCTTTGTAGTGTAAATTTGGAAGAGAAGCTTGTGTTATGTGATGTTAAGTTCAAGAGAGTAGGGAAAATGATGCGAAAGGAAGTAGAAGTGAATGTGATAAGGGACTCGGAGATAAGACAGAGCAAACTGAGATGGTATATACAGGTGAAGAGGAAAGGTGAAGATGAACTGATTAGATGGGAGCAGAAATAATGGAATGCCCAGGAAGAGGTGGATAGATTGTATTGAGGAAGACGGTAGAGAAATTGACACGGAAATTGCTTCAAGATGGAGAGTGGTAATGAAGAACCCCCTCACCTCCCATAGAGACTCACATGATAACGGTGACGTTAAAGGACAATACAACCCTTGTAAAAAGTTGATTTGTATGAAGTAGGCTGCGACGAGTACTCGAATACTCGAGTACTCGCACTGTTGACAACTACTCGAGTACGATTTCTCGTACTCGTATACTCGGCCGCCATTCCCTCACCCCGTTCAACTGGCACTGTGCAGGCCGACGGCCACCCGTGCCCGAAGAGCACCGGCATTGGTCAGTGGATTGTGACGTAGGACGTGGATAACTCTCCCATTTGCCGTGTACAAAAATATCACTAATATCTGTTTTTCTCGTAAGTTCCTTCTCCCTTGGGGCACTACCGGTACTCAAAATATATTATAGATAGCATATTATTATAGGCCTTCTAAAAAGAATGAGCCATGATTTTTTGAAAAATTTAAATTTTAGTCATTTTATATGTTGGAACAAAGGGGCCCATACGTATAGTGATTGCAACTTTTGAAAATTCATAACTTTGTTATATTTATTCAGATTTAATTGAAACTTTTACCAGTTTGCTTCTCGGATTTTTCTGCTTTTTTTTTATAGATTAGTTGTCTATGTCATGTATTTGGGTTGGAGTTTAAGATGTTCAAATTTTGTCAATGCTGTCAGGATTTTAATTCAATTTACTTCAAGTAATACTCACTAGTAGGGTTGAGAAAGAATATGGAAGCCATTAAATATGACTTGCTCGAATTTAAATCTGCATAGATCTCCCTTACAATGAACGATTCATGTTAATGAACGTGACACTAACAAATAATCATTGTTCATAATTTTGTATTATCTTATGGTGGTGTTGCAATAGTTCAAATCACATAAACATGTACAGTATATACATCCTCAAGTGCCCTCCCTCATGTGCCCACCCTCACACATACACGTATGGGAGAGAGAGAGAGGGGGGAGGTGGTGACAGAGAGGACTTCAGAGGAGGGCATGGAAAGTAAGGAGCAGAAAACATATAATTCATTAGAATGAAAAACTGTGCGACTGTGGTATTTAAAACCACTGCCAAGCACCATGTTGCAAATATTTTGGTAACTAACTTCCCCTCTCTACTGCCACACAAAGTGAACAGTTTGTTCATCAAACCAGAGGATCAAACTATCGCACAAAAATGCATTCTACATACTACCTCATATGAAATACACTACACGTTTTTGTCTTGTGGGTACATGTAAACGTACAATTTTAGAGCTGTGCTTTTTTCCTGCAAAATATATGTATGATTGAGTTTGGGCAAAGCTGTCTACAAATTTACCATGACCTTTATTGAGTACGCATCAACTTCCAGGCTAAAGGTATGCTCAGATATTGCATGGTAAACCCTTGCAATAAAGCTGCTGTGGTTTTATTAGGTGCAAGTGACTGGCAACCGCACGGCTTAAAGGACTTGCTCTTATTCACAAAGCTATATGTTATAACATAAGATACAGCCACGGTTTCGTCGACTCATGTTCATGTCTTTCTAACGAGCAGCAGAATATTTACATGTATCTACTATCACAAATTGTACGGAATAAAAATATGACACTGTTGAGCGTGCTTTCCTGCTAATTTGTCTGGTGCATGTTGACATGTTTCACAGGTTGATTCCTCTTCCATGGTTTGCAAAATGAATAGCTTTTTGGGTTACATCACATTTAACCATTTTCCAAGCCTCATTTTGAACAAATAAACTCAAGGGAGATTATCTCAATCTTCATCATCTGCCCCCCCCCCACCCCCGCGCTTTTACGAGTTTCTATTGATTGAAATTTACCACAACTCCTATGTCTTAAGTACACAGCAGCGATTAATATCAAGTTGCGATTGATTTGAATCATTCTCAACTCTTTATGATACAGGGCCAAAATCATTGATGATTGATAACAGTATATTTATTAGCTTTCGAGTTTCGACTGATCTTGAAAAAAAAAATCTGTTTTGGCAATCATACAACTGAATGAGCGCTTATGGAGAAATCCTCATCCATTCCTGTACTTTGTTTATTTGAGCTTCAGTCGTGAATTGTTCTGAAATGGTCCCGTGTGTGAGAAGCGTTAGGTGTTGTATTGTACACAACTGTACTGACCCATTGTAAAGAAAACACGGAGGATTGGAGAGTGAATTAACTCTCGAAATATACATCAAAGTTGTAAAATATGTATGGATGTGTAGCCATGAATATTGGTCCTTTAAAAAAAAAATCTTTTTATTCTACTTCTTCCTATTTTTTCTGAGTGTGGATATAAAGGTAGAAGACGTTATGCACAAAAATGTAACACAACTCAGTTAGATAGTTGCAGACATGCAGTGATGTACATGCACATAAATTCATATTTTATCGGGTAAGATTTTGCATATGTCATGCAAACAGCTATTTAATCTAACATCCCTCTATTATTTGTTTTATTTCTGTTTGCTCTTTTCTCTTACCATGGACAGGACCAACCATCCCCCTCCAACGACCGGTATGTTCATCTTTTTTTCAACCGTTTTATCATCATTTATTTCATGCATTTATTCTCATTTTCTCATTATAAAAACAACACTTTGTGTGCGGTATCATCCACACAAATGCTTATTGTCAGTTGCCAACAAATTATACTAAATTTAAAACTAATTTAGATTTAAATAGGCAATTAATTTGTTTCATGAAATATTGTGTTTGTTTTTTATAATTCTTAGATTTTATATAATATTAGTTGATTTATCTTCGTCAGACATGATTATTTATATTTTAGAAATTCCCTATCATTTGTTTTTCCTGTACTTTTATTTCAGCATTTTTTTTTTCCTGTGTCGTCCTTTTGACATACATGTAACCATTCACCCCCCTTTTTCATGTGCATGAACCTAATGTCAGTATTCCTTCTAAAAACCATTTATCCTGCATGATATTTATTTTGCCAAACAAATATGCATGCACAATAAGTAAGTGACTATTAGTAAGTTACTATTTGTAACCTTTGCAACTAACCTTATTGAAAGGTATATTAGCTTGTGTTATCGATAGTAACTGTCCTGCATCTCTATTCATTATTATTATTATGAGGATTGCAGAGGCACTATCACAAAATACTCATTCTAATTATTTAGTGTGTAGTTGATGCACATGTGTGTATGTGAATATGATGCAAAATAATTTCACTTTTTCACAAACATTGACTTTCACTTTAGACCACAAAACACAAGACACTTCCACGTGTTGCATTTAATGTGCTTATGAATTGTGTACACATTTTAATAGATTTCAATAGCATTTCACATTGATTTAACTTGTCCTCTATTTTCAAATCAAAACATTCTAAGTAGATTATTTTTCATTGTTAACTGTTACTTACCCGCAGTAAAAAAAAAGTATTATTTTTACATACATTAATTGTATTGTATTATAAATTAAGTATGCAGGAGGGTAAAAAGGCATAAAATTCCCTCACCCCACTCTTTCCTTCACTTTTCAATAGATAAAGCATTGTTCATGTGTCGCATTGAATCTGGTCAAATAATGTTTTATTTTACACACTCTTCATACATCTATATTAAAACAATATTTCTATTTAAAAAATACATAAAAATTCTGCTTTTAAACCTAACTTTAGAACTAAAATGACTGTGGTAATTTAACTTTCCATTGAGTACCTTGTAAAGAATTAAAATAAATATTCTTAAAGTTATATAAAATGGAAGTAGAAAAGGCACTCTTCGGATGTAAATTTAATATGCTTTAAGATATCTAAGATGATTTTCTTTGCTAGTATAACAACCGCCATATGAACTGAACAACAGGTGCCAAATAAATAGCCTTTGATTTTAATAATTTTAGACATATACTCTTTGGATATTTTCTGTTCTTCTGGACTTTGCAAGCTTTACAAATATGATGCTCCGCTTCCTCTTTGAAACTGACAAAAAATAGAATTTGGTTATAATTATCATCCATATACAGTATGATAATTCTAACGTTTATGTGTATGCTCTATTAAACAACACTAGATCCAATTGCAACAGAAGGCACTGGGAAAAGTTCGTCAGGTGAGGGGAAATTTTTGTTCAAAATGTTTGAATTAACTTTCAAAAGTGTTATTCTCATTTTTATTAATTTTTTTTTGGAATAATTTGAATATTGACATCTTTGTGGAATTTTTTGTTTTGTTTGACTTACAAGAATTTAGCTCACTTTTTAATGATTCATTTAAACAAATGGCTAACTTATTTTACCAAAGTTTGTTATTTTGATTTTGATCTCTCCAAATCTAAACAATGATGAATAGGGGAACAATACATTTGAATCAGAGGAGGGAAAGAATGGAATGTATTTCTCTCATTTTTTTTATATTGCTTTATTAGATGTATGCGCGTGTTATGTCATATTATTGACTCCATCAAATAATAGACAAGATCATACGGGGTAAATATTTATCATGAATAAACACAAAGAAGTAAATTTGATGTTGAATTTGTATTAAACACCGGTCCATTCTTCTTATTATCATCTTAAATTGAACGTAAGTGGAATAAGTGTAGATGTAGGGAAGCTTTAGTTCACATTAAAATTTAGCAATATGAATGGAGTGTAACCTACAACATGTATATGTATAGTCTTAACAACGTACAAGTAATCTCTGCCCTTTGAGCACCTGATGAATAAGCCAATATAATATACTATGCCAATGTAAATTATGATATGCGATATATACAAATATCAGAAAGATGACTATCAAAGGATGTGTATTCATCCAAGCAATGTATATTGTTCCCCTGTAACTTCAGCAAATATTAGCCTACAATGTATTTGTGAACACAGACCAGAGTCCAAAGTCCTGTTAGGGCTATGGTAGAAGTAAAGCTTCCTCAATTTCATCCGAAGGTTCCGGTTTTGAGGGGGATGAAATAAATTCGGGATTTCCCCTGAATTCCTTATCATGATGATCAATTTGATTCAATATATCTGATTGATATACTACTGTTGAAAACAAAATCAGTTTGCTTTAAGCCAGAATGTGAAATGATCCTTTTGGTAAACAATTCTAGATTTAGAATGATACTGATTTGCATTTTGTCAGTACTTTTGTTTTGTATGACTTAATCACGTTTGTTATTGTATGTTGTTTTTACAGTTATTGGGTATAAATTTGATTCTTAAAGTTGTTATATATCTATAGATACCTATATGTTATATTACTGGTATGGTAATCTTACATTTGTTCCCGCGTTATTTTTCTCCTGGTATTTTTTTCGTCCAAAGTATGTGTTAGGATTACGTATAGTATTTGGTTAGTGTATGAAATGGATCCGAGCAATCGTCCCGTTCGCATGTGTTATACAACCGCTAATTATTTGTAGAAAACTAATCATAGCTTTGATGACTTCATCTAGAAGCTTGTGTCTTTAGATCTTGTATTAAACATTGATCATCATTCAGATCCCACACCATGTACATGTATGCCAACTGGTTTGAGTCCTGGGGCTTCTGCAGGTATTGCTGTCTTAGCCATCCTGTTAGTGGCTTCTGTCATCATCAACATCATTCAATTCATCATGTTGAGGAGACACGAGACCAAACCAGGTGATTATATTCATCAACTATGATAGAAAAAATCGTAGATGAAATATGGGACCAGAACGAAAATAAGCTATGTAAATGTGTGTTTCATGACTGTTTTACCTGACTGCTAAGAAAGTTTGTATATGCTAGTAAATAATCAACCACAAGACTGACGGTTGTAAGTCCTCTCTAAGGGTCTTTGTAATGAGGATGAATACCATACCAAAGGGCATGAGCAGATTGATTTGGTATTGCTTAAAGGGATTAAGGAAACATAAGACTGGAAGTTGATGGCGAAGGTATTTTTTCTTGCATATCATAACATATATCGCTTTCCTGAATGTATTTACCTAAACCATATCAGTACCTAATGATAGAGATCCATTTACTTGAGACTAAAGTTTACTTCTTCGTTGATGAATGTGCCTTAATATACCTCTTTGAGCACAGAAAATTATCTCAAAATTTTAATTTGCTTCTTCTTCTTCCTTTTCCTTTTCATAGGATTTGAAGAGTCACAGAAAACTGCTTCTAGGTTAGTATTCAGCAGTTCGAAATATTTAACAGAATATATATATATATATATATATATATCGATCGATAAATATTTATACAAACACCGCCTCCACACACACACACAATCTCACACCAATATTCGGATGTAGTGAAACATGAGAAACCTCTGAAATCAAGCACAATATCATTATTCATGTGTTTACGTGTCAAATATGTTAAGAAGTAAAGTGAAATTTGCGTTTTTATTGATATGAAACTCTCTCCACATTTAAAGGGATTGAGACGTAGTTAGTTTGAAAGCAGAATGAAAGACATATTTTGTAATGTATATAGAAAGCGAAAATGTTAGCTATGTACTATAACACATAAAACGAGCAAAACCGCTCTAATACGAGTATTTGGAAATTAGCTCGAAGAGATGGTTATGAGATGGCGCTGTATAATAGGCCGGGTAGGGCAGAAAGGTCATTTGTTCAGTATCGCTTTAAATGCCTTATTAAGGAAAACATTTTTTTAAACAGAGATGAAAGACACGTATCCCATGAGGCAAACGACAACATGGCGTATGAGATGATTCAGAACGGGGATAGAGGTGAGAAAATGTAAAATCAGTCAGGAGTTTAAAACGAGGAAATCGTTAGTACTACAACGATTAACCACGAAGCAAAATTCATCCACAAAAAGGGTAGATGAATGGATTTGTATGGCCATAAAAACGTAGAAAACGTCTCACAACACAAATACTATCATACTAAATATATATTTTGAAAGAAATCTAGTATAGATTATCCAAGGGTAGCCTTATCCCTCTTTTTCAGAGTGTGAAAATTGCTTGTACTTGATCTTTCAAATATTAGAAGCTTTGTGATAATATTTTATTTTTGTTTTATAGCATACACAGCCCTCAAACTCGATCCATCCCACTCTCCCATCATTGCTCCTGAAAACGTGACATTTTTCACCAGACTTGGTTCGATCGGACGGGGTGACTTCGGCGGGGTA
This sequence comes from Mesocentrotus franciscanus, assembly GCA_037976565.1. Taxonomy (NCBI): domain Eukaryota; kingdom Metazoa; phylum Echinodermata; class Echinoidea; order Camarodonta; family Strongylocentrotidae; genus Mesocentrotus; species Mesocentrotus franciscanus. The sequence continues at coordinate 42,027,299 of CP137667.1, read as the reverse complement.
TGGAAGGGAGAACTCCGCTCGAATCAAAGTCAGGTAGACGTTGCTATCAGGCAGATTCCAGGTGAGGTTTTGCAAGCCACTCCCTAAAAATATTAATGAGTTAAAAGACTGACAGGCAAATCGCTTTCGTGAATATCAATGTAGCCTAAAAACTTGAACATCATGAGAGGTTGTATTTATCATAAATAAGCAAAGATGCCCTCAACTTTCTAGAAGTTCAATTTCAGTATGACCAAAACAAACGTATACAGTTACACATCGCTTGAAGAGAACACCAAATACTTGTATTCTCTCATTTACACAATTTTCTCCTAAATCTTATTAACAACTGAATGATTGAGTTCTTCTGCAAATAACTTTAACGCACTCTCTTCAAACTTGAAAACAAAAATATATAGTTTTATATAAGATTTATCTTCTCTTAGATCAAGTGACCAAATCAACCAACGTCCTTCAAGCTGTCAAGGTACTTTCTGAGCTATCGGATCAACCGGATGTTGTCAAGTGCCTGGGATATTGTCAAGAACAAGGTAAAAACACCACATGAAATTTCAAAGGATTTTTGAGTCTGCTGAATTCTATACATATTTATGTGAATATGAGCATTTTTGTCTAATAATTTGGAACGCAACCATTTTAAAAGTCACTATAGCTAATCTAGTATGCCTAGAGGTACGTAGCATTTTGAGTAGACTTCTTTCAATCAGTAAAACAAGAGGGTCTTGGAAGAGCAGTCAATTGTACCTATTTTTATAATTAATCAACACATTTTCCTAAACTGTAACATGATGTCTGATGAGACATGATGTTATATATCACTTTCAAACATTTTTTTCTTCAATTGAACGAATTGCCCATGATGCAGGTGGTATTCTGTATGAGTTCATCTCTGGGGGTACCCTACTCACCCATCTACAGACTTCAGGGGTACAATCCTTACCAACATACAGCAATCTCAAACCAAACGGGGTTCGTGTCGACGAAGGTAGTCTACTCAACCTGGCTTGGCAAATTGCAAAAGGGATGCAGTTTCTTGCATCAAATAAGGTAACCTAATTTCACCACTTGCAGTATAATAGAAGGACAAAAGGAAAAGGGGAAGGGAAGGGAGAGAAAAGAGGAGGAAATTAAGGAGGCCTGAATGAGAAGGAGGTGCATAGATGAAGGTAGTCTACTCAACTTTGCTTGGCATATAGCAAAAGAGATGCAGTTTCTTGCATCAAAGAAAGTAATATTATCTCATGACTTGCAGTAGAAGAGGAGAAGGAGGAAGATTTAAAAAACCAAAATAAGTAAAAATTGAAAAGGTCGGAATTGGTGGAGGACTGGATGAGGCGGATACCGTAAGGTATAACAAGACTCTTTTTTGGAGGACCGGAGAAAAAGAGAAGGGGATTTTTTTGTTGGGGTGGGAGGTTGAGAGTGAGAACACTGAGGCCGAGGATAAGTGGGAAAATCATGAGAACGAGAAAAGAGGAACACATTTGAAGAATAGGAGAGGAGGAAGCGAGTATGGTACGAGGATGGTGAAGCTGAGCTAGGGTGAGCTTTGCGGATGAATAAATAACATCCAGATTCTGTAATTGATGTTTTTGTTTATTTATTTATTGTTATTACTATAGTTACAGTTATTCATTATTTATTGTTTTATAATTGTTTGTACTATAGATCATCCATGGAACTCTCTGCGCTCACAATGTGTTACTAGCTGATAGAAAGCAATGCAAGTTATCAGATTATGGACTATCTTCATCACTGTTTAGCGACAAAGGTGTAAGTATTATCACGGATATGTAACGATATATCACTAGCATAGACATGGCACATCTATAATGATGACTATCATCTATTTATTGGAAAACATATGCCAATAAAGAAATGAAACTAGGAAAACGCGACCATGGAATTATGTTTTTATGATTCATGACGTTTGTTCATTTTCCCCTAAAACTATTTAATTCAATTTCGATTCAATTCAAGGTATTTTATTCTCTCATTGTAGCCATAGGCTAAATTACAAATGAATTTACAAAATTTAAAATATTAAAAACATTATACAAATTAAGAAGAATCATACACAATATTATAGAAATTCATATAAATGCAAATGAAAGGAATTATACATGTATAATGATAACATCTAAATATTGCTTACAAACAAAAACAATTTGAGAATTAAAATATAAATGTTATCCACTTTTCATCGAAAGGCTTATACAAAGTAATTTAAGTTGTTTCTGATGGCAAAAATTAATAATAAATTGATATTTTTTGTACATAGCTTAAATCATGGAGTCTGGAAGTATGAGGTTTCTATTAAAAATACAAATAAAGGTATAATCAAAAGGAACAAACATGAATTATAAAATTGATG
>CP137667.1:41566101-42024425 GCA_037976565.1 Mesocentrotus franciscanus | reverse complement strand
CACTGAAATTTTGACGGTAATTTAATATTTTGTAATTAATGTGAAGCTGGTGCCTGGCCTCCGAAATTCCCCGCAGTGGAAGAGCGGCTCGGAGCATGGAACTTCAAAGCCAAGTGGAATGTTACACATCTCATTGTTACGCTTTAGAACTCACGTATGCGTTTGAATATATTACAAGAATTTCCACTCCTTTCTTTCACCTCCCTGGTTTTACCCTCTTAACCGCATAAACAACTACAAGACCTCCAGAATCACAAAGTGTTAAGGGTCATTGTACATTACTTCGCCTTTTATTCGTGTTATTTCTGATGAGGCATAACTTTGCTTAAAAATGATTATTAAAGAATCTTATAATTCAAAATTCTGTTTGAGTGAAATCATTGTTTATGATAACATACAAACTTTGAAGAATGAAAAAAATAAAGACAAACTAAAAAGCTGGAAACCTGTTTGTTTTTGTTTTTGTTGTTGCTGACAAGTAACTCATCATCTACTTTAGTACAATGCCATTAAAATAAAGTAAGTTTATCCCATAATTCCATGCGTGGTATATCACTGATTTATTCATTTTCGTTTTAACATGAACATATTCAAACATGTACAAAGAACATTTATAATCAATAATGACATAAAATAATATAATATGATTGCATAAAAGGAAAAATAGGAATATTGAAGAAAAAAACGGAACATTGTTGACCTAAATGTGTACAATAAAACGGAGGAGCATGCTAAATAAGCAATGCTTGTATAACGCGAGCCTCAAATGATTAAGAGATCGTAAATCAGATTCATCAGTTATTTAGGTCTTACAACATTTGTTTTATGAATAGAGGTAGGGTCGTTCTGCAAAATTCAGTGCTCATTTGTATTCGAAAGATATCTATTAATAACATTAAAATATTACGTAAGAGGAGGATATTGTCTTATTAGATTTATCCGAAGTTTATGTCATATAGACAAGGTTATACGGGGTGAATATTTATCATGAATATACACAAATAAGTAAATTTTATGTTGAATTTGTATCAAACACCAATCCATTCTCCATATTACCATCTTAAATATAATGTGTATGAAAGGAGCATACATATATATATATATATTCCTCAATTTCATCAGGAGGTTCCTGTTTTTATGGGAATGAATTCAGTCGGGAATTTCCCGATGATTCATTTGATTTCGTATCTGTATGATGTACTACTATAGGAAAATTCAGGGTTGCTGTTGGTAGAATGTCAACTGATTTTTGAAATCTTAAATTCTATATTTAGAATGATACTGATTTGCATTAATTTCAGTATTGTTGTACCATTCACAAATTAACGTTTGTTATTGTACATTGTTCTTACAGTTATTGGGTATAACTGTGATTTTCAAAGTTGAAATATATCCAAAAAATCAGTAAGTGTTATATTACTGATATGGTGATCTTACATTTTGCTCCAGCGAAATTTCTCCGGGTGTTTTTATTTTCGTCGAAAGTATAGGGTTAGGGTTGCGATTAGGTTTTAGGTTAGGTCTAGGGTAAGGGTTAGGGTTGCGATTGGGTTTTAGGTTAGGTTTAGGGTAAGGGTTATGTTAAGGTATAGTATTGGGTCCAGGGTTGAGGCAAATAATTTGGCTTGTGTATGAAAATTGAAACGGAGCAATCGTCCCGTTAGCATGTGTGATTTACAACCACTGATTTTTTGTAGAAAACTAATCATAGGTTTGTATCTTGTATAAAACATTGCTCTTCATCCAGAGCCCACACCATGTACCTGTGTGCCAACTATTGCTGTCTTAGCCATTCTTTAGTGTCTTCTGTCATCATCAACATCCTTCAGATCATCATGTCGAGGAGAAATGAAACCAAACCAGGTGACTACATTCATCAATTCTAATAGAACAATTAATAAATGGAATCACAACGAATATTAGCTACTTAATTATTTGTTTCATGATTGCTTTACCTGACTACTAACACAACATGTGTTTGTTTGTAAGTTCACAATTAGAGGACCGACGGATCTAAATCCTCTCCGTTAGATTTTGTATAAGGATTAATGCCTTACTAAAAGGCATGAGCACATGGACTTGGTTTCAAACACGGACCTCCCTGTTACGAGGCCACTGCTTTACCACTGAGTCATCTCCCCTCCTTTCTTGGGTATAGATAATGAGAGATTTTATCAAAATGACAGCATGTTATTGTAGTTGGAAGATCTTTTCTAGTTAAAGAGGTTGGCTGGGCGTATGAACAGATACGAAACAAAAATCAGCTGAGTACATTTATCAACGTAATAAAGTTTTTGACGGATGGAATCAGAAGGAAAACAGCCGATTGACAATGAGAGATTTAATCACTTTGACATCATTTCCTTTTGAAAACATTCCAGTTAAAGAGGATTGACTTGGGTTTCAAGTGGTATCTTTACCATTCCCATATGCCCAACAACAGCCCATGGTTTAGTTTTAGGGTTAGGGTTAGGCTTGCGATTGGGTTTTAGGTATTGTTTATAATAAGGGTTAGTGTTGCAATTGGGTCTTAGGTAAGATTTAGGTAAGGTTAGGTTTAGGTATAGTATTGGGTCCAGGGTTGAAGCAAAGAGTTCGGTTTGTGTATGAAAAAAATAGATGCGAAGCAATCGTCCCCTTTTAGCATGTGTCATTCAAATCGCTGATCTTTTGTAGGAAACTAATCACGGAATTGTATCTTGTATGAAACATTGCTCTTCATACAGAGCCCACGATATGGACCTGTGTACCAACTATTGCTGTCTTGGCTATTTTCTTAGTGTCTTCTGTCATCATCAACTTCATTCAGTTCATGAAGTCAAGGAGAAATGAAACAAAACCAGGTGACTATATTCATAAATTATAATAGAACAATTACAAAATGGAATCACAACGAAGATTGGCTACGTAAGTGTTTGTTTCGTGATTGCTTTACTTGACTGCTAAAAAACATTTGTTTACTTGTAAGTACGCAATTAGAGGACCGACGGCTTTCAATCCTCTCCGCGGGATTTTTAAATAAGGATTAAAGCCTTACCAAAAGGCATGAGCACATTGACTTGGTTTCAAACCCGGACTCATCTCGCCTCCTTTATTGGGCATTGATAATGAGAAATTCCATCAATGTGAAAGCATTTTATTTTAATAGTTTGAAGATCTTTTCTAGTTAAAGAGGTTGGGTAGGAGATTGAAGAGGCACGAAACCAAAAACAGCAGGGTATATTTATCAGCTGTAATATAGTTTTCGGCAGATAGAATCAGAAGGAAAACAGCTGATTGATAATGAGATATTTCAGGGTTGAAGCAAAGAATTCGGTTGGTGTAAGAAATTGATGCGGAGCAATCGTCCCCTTAAGCATGTGTCATTTACAACCGCTGAGATTTTGTAGAAAACTAATCATAGGTTTGTATCTTGTATAAAACATTGCTCCTCATCCAGAGCCCACACCATGTACCTGTGTGCTAATTATTGCTGTCTTAGCCATTCCCTTAGTGTCTTCTGTCATCATCAACATCATTCAGTTCATCATGTCGAGGAGAAATAAAACCAAACCAGGTGACTATGTTCTTCAATTCTAATAGAACAATTGTAAGATGGGATCAGAACGAAGATGGCTGTGTAAATGTTTGTTTCATAATTGCTTTACCGGACTGCTAAAAGAGCATGCGTTTGCCTTTAAGTACGCAATCAGAGGATCCACGGCTTTAAGTCCTCTCCGCGGGATTTGGTAATAAGGATTAATGGCATGAGCGAGCAAATTGACTTGGTTTCAAACCCGGACGTCCCTGTTACGATGCCACTGCTCTACTACTGAGTCACCTCATATCCTTCATTGGGTATAGATAATGAGAAATTTCAAGTTGACAGGATTTCATTGTAGTTTGAAGATCTTTTTTTTTGGTAAAGATGTTGGGTTGGAGTCTGAACAGACACGAAACCAAAATAAGCTCAGTGTATTTATCAGCTGTAATATAGTTTTCGACAGATGGAATCAGAAGGAAAAAAGCTAATTGATAATGAGAGATTTTTATAAAGTTTACATTATTTCCTTTTGAAAACATTCCAGTTAAAGAGGATTGTGTTGGGTTTCAAGTGGTGTCTTAACCACTCCCTTATGCCCCATTACAACCCATGAACTAGCCCTTGAATTAAAACCCCCTAAAATATTAATGGAAAGGTTATTTTCAAGAAAGATTGGATAAATTTGACACCACCGATTGACAATTGGAATAATTTATGTAATCAAATAAAATTACCCCTAAAACTTACCTTATAATGATTCGTGTTTAAAACCTGGTTTAATATGGATGCACATCAATAATTTCACTTATCAGATTTGCATGTAAATAACGAGTATTTTTGTACTTGTATCACTGATCCACTTAGCTATCTATATAATGAATAACGTCAGAATATCGAGAACAATTTATATATACGCTAGCTTCTTATACATTTCACAGAATAGCACTGAGCCAAAAATAAGGTTTGTAGTAGAAGTCATAGCGAGTGCTATTTATAATATGGAAGTGAATGGAAATGACATGATTTGATTTGACTACATATATTTGTGAAATAAATTATATATTTTGATCATAACTTGCATACATAAAAACTAATCCTCATCATGATATCCTAAGCAAGCTAACAAACCTATTCATTATATAATGTGTTAAAAGTTCGTGGGCTATTATGGAAAGCTCATTCATTTTATGCGTATGTAGGCTATTCAGTCTTCATTGTACATAAAACATAATACTGGAAAGTATTGTTTCTTACATGTCATATCCTCTATCGCTTTCCTGCATGCACTTACCCATATCACATCAATACCATAAGCTAGAGATACATTTAGTTGGGACTAAATTTTACTTCCTTATTGAGAAATGTACCGAATACCACTTTATTGCACGGGAAATGTATCGTTCTTCCTGTATTTCCTCTTTTTTCAGGTTTCAATGAGTCACAGGAAACGGTTTCTAGGTTAGTATTTAGCAGTTCTAAATATTAAATAAAAACAAATATAGATTGATTACACAAACACATGCGCCCACCGCCCAAACGCACACCTCGCACGCACACACGTTCACGCTTCTGGTTTCAATCAAGGAATCGGATGTGCACATCAGTAAACACGAATATGGATACCCCCCCCTCACACACACACACACACAGACCCATAGACACACCAATATTCAGATGTAATAAAATATGAGAAACCACACAAATTAAGGATGATATTAGCTATCATTTGTTTACATGTTAAACATTTTAAAAAGTTAAGTGACACTCGAGTTTGTACAATATCTATATAAATGCCTTATTCAGGAGCAAAAGTTATTTCTTTTTCACAGAGAAGGAAGAATTGTATCCCATGAGGCAACTGAACACAAATCGAATGAGATGATTCAGAACGGAGATGGAGGTGAGAAAATGTGTAAAATCAATCAAAAGTTTAAAACGAGGAAAGCGTTAATACTACGAAGTGAAATTCATCCACAATTGACATAAATAGTTGAGATACTTATGGCTTTGTAAGTTGCCAAATAAACATAGAAATAAATCTCTCGTAATTATACAAATACTATTATACTAAATGATAACCATTTTGCCTCAAACTGTACAATACATCGCAATTAATGAGGGAAATACTTATATAATATGGACTGGCCTTGAGGGAGATACAACATATATTTCCCAAACTAGACTCATATTGCCCCGAGTCAAAGACGAGGGCAATATGGGTCTTGTGAGGGCAATATATGTTGTATCTCCCGAAAGTTAAGCCAGTCAATATTGTTATTGTTATCCAAATCAGACATCTAGAGCAAATACATAAATCAACCATGACAATCTCAAAGAACTGAACAAACTTTTTCAAACCAGCACTGTGCATCCAGTGCTTGACGAAATTTTCGATACACTGCAAACAGTGTGCCTTTGGTGCGATTATTATTACGTCACAACAGAGTGCGCGCAAAGTGCGCGGTTCTCGTACGCATAATAGATGCGCAATGAAAATGACAAAATACGGCGTGGTGAATATGGTCTTATATTTCCTGCTTTTTTAACACGTAAAGTCCATAGGCTTTTTCATGAGAGGGTAATATGGTCTTATATTTACTGCTTAGCTCTTTTAGGATTACAAGAAGTGTAATATGATTTTGTAAAACCACTGCTCAGATGTCTGATACGGGTAATAATATGTATTAATTGACTCAAGTCCGTAGAAGTATATTTTCCCAAGGAACATTACAATCTTAATCATTCTCCCTGATCAGATTCTAACTACTAAGTTAACGGAGGTATTAAGTCTTAGCTCTAATAACAGCCGCTTTTTAATCGGAAAATTCAGCCCCTACAGTTCAGTTCAGTTCAGTTCAGTTCAGTTTATTAAAAAACACATGGCATAGTAATCATGACGAACAAACATGATCCAAATTGAGACCCCAAAAAGCAATGCTTGTGAGTGGGGCCCCTGTGGAGGATGGACATCTCAATCCCAGCGGATTGGCAAAGAGACCAACGTGTTTCAAGGATCTGCGCAATTCAAGACATGAAAGATGGTAGGATACGATCATGGATACAATACAGTCTCACGCGCGCAGAGCCCCCAAAACAAGCAGGTCCCAGAGTCCGCCAACCGAGATCAAGAAGTTCTTTCACAACAACAAAAACATGGTAATGTACACAAATTATTACAAGGGAATGGCAAGGTTGTGTAACTTAAAAACATATTTACAAGGAATAAAGCATGTATTAACTGATTACAAGGTTATATAAATTTAAAACACTTAGAAGGAAAAAGCTGAATCACTGACAACATCATGAACACCCTTAACCCCCCCCCCCAGCCGTAAACCGGCTTATCATGCTGTACGCATTAAGTTCACAACACACACACACATACACACGCGCATACAGAGGCTGACTGGTTAATCCTTGCTATAATATAGTACAGTCAGTAATAGCGGCAATCTACATGTATTTCAATCTATCTAACAGATATGATTTACACAGAAGTCTGAATCTAGTAAGAGTGGTACTGTCCTTAATGTCTGCGGGTAAATGGTTCCACTCTTTAATACATGTGATTCGAAAGGAATTCAGTGCAACATTTGTCCTTACATGAGGTTGATGCACTAGGTTACTTTGACGTGTATTGTAGCTATGTATCTGAGAGTTACAGGAAAATAGGTCTTTTAACAGGCAAGCTTGAGGACAAAACTTAAGTTTAAACATAAAAATCATACTACTTAATGACACAAGCTCATCTAAAGGCAACAATTTCATCTCAAGGAATAATGGCTTACTAGGCTGTCTGAAGTTAGAACTGGTAACAAGCCGAATAACTTTCTTTTGCAATATTTTGAGTTTATCAACATAAGTCTTGAAAGTGTTACCCCATGCAACATTGCAATACGTAAGGTAAGGGAGAAAAATACTGTTATATAAAATTAACAAAACATTCTTAGGTAGGATAAACCTTAACCTACATATGACACCAACACTTCGCGAAATCTTTGTGCCTATAGCATCCAAATGGGGTTTCCAAGACAAGTACTCATCTATAATAACTCCTAGGAATTTAACATGCTCACTTCGAGCTACTCTATGACCTCCTACCTCCAGAATATCAACATTGTTTGGAATTCGTTTACCCCTGGATCTGAAAATAACACAGTTTGTCTTTTGAATATTTAGCAACAACTTATTGCAGCAAAACCATGCAAACAATTTTTTAATTTCATCATTTGCAATTGCCATTAAAGTAACAATATTTTTATGGGATAACATCAAACTAGTATCATCTGCAAATAGTGAGAATGTAAATAGAATTGACAAATTGATAACATCGTTGATATAAATTAAAAGAGCAGAGGACCAAGCACTGATCCTTGTGGTACACCATACTGAATGACAGTAGCCTGGGATTTGACACCATTGACCACAACATATTGAGTTCGATGACATAGGTAATTTTAAAACTAAGTTAATGCTATTCCACGTACACCATAGTGCTCAAGCTTTCTTAGTAGGATAGAGTGGTCAATGGTGTCAAATGCCTTCGACAAGTCAAGGAAAATTCCTAAGCAATATTTACCATCATCAAAGGATTTTGTAACTGAATTTAACAGATTAAAAACACCCATGCTAGTAGAGAAGTGTTTCCGAAAACCAAACTGCTGAGGAATTAAAACATCCTTTTTTAACAAGAACTCATTTAAACGCTTATAAACAAGTTTCTCTAAAATCTTAGAAAAAAATCGGTAAAAGGGCTATAGGTCTATAATTCTTGTTATCATCCTTTTTATACACAGGTACTACCTTGGCTACCTTAAGCTTATCAGGAACTGCTCCCTGTGACAGTGATTTGTTAAAAATATCACACAAGGGCTCCACAAAAACATGAATACATTCCTTAACAATCCGAGGGGCAATATCATCTGACCCACTTGACTTTGTTGACTTCAAGGTTGAAACAAACTTTAATATTTCAGAGATGGAAGTTGGTCTCAAGAACAAAGATGCATTGTCTATAGTCGGCTCTTAGTACTCATGAAAAGAGTTTTGGACTAAAGGAATTTCCCTGCTTATTTTAGCTGGCAACCCAATAAAATATTGATTAAAGTAGTCAGCCTTCTCCTTACTTGTAACCAATAAAGTATCTTCATGGAACATCTCTTGGGGAAACGTGTTTTTTTTTAGCCCGTCCTAATACATCAATAATATGTGACCATGTTTTCTTTATATCTCTCTGAGCTTCCTGAAATAAATTTAAATAATATCTTTGTTTAGCTAGCCGAAGAGTAGTGACTAGTACATTTGTTATAATCAATATACTTCTTCTTATTATTACTAGTTGGTCTTTTAATATCAGTACTATAAAGTTTATGTTTACGATTTATTGACTTCATCAGGCCATTGGTAACCCATGATTTCTTAATACATTTTTTCTTAACAGCTATTTCAACAACAGGAAAACACCTATCATATAAACCAGAGAAAGCGTGGAAGAAGTGTTTGTATGAATCATTAGCATTATCCAACAAGTAAACATTCTGCCAATCAGTCAAACACACACACACACACACACACAGCATTCAGCTCAAACTCTCCCTTTAGTTTTAAATCTCCTTAGAAATAGAAAATAAATGTAAGGTCACCCAAAAGTAGCCTTAACTCCATTTTAGAGTGTGAGAGATTGCTTTATTTGATCTTTCAAGTAGTAGCCTTGTGATAATATCTTATTTTTGTTTTATAGCATACACAGCCCTCAAACTCGTTCCATCCCACTCTCCTATCATTGCTCCTGAAAACGTGACGTTTTTCACCAGACTCGGCTCGATCGGACGGGGGGACTTCGGCAGGGTATGGAAGGGAGAACTCCACTCGAATCAAAGTCAGGTAGACGTTGCTATCAGGCAGATTCCAGGTGAGGTGTTTGTCAACCACTCCCTATTAAGTAATGAGATAAATAGACCGAAAGGCAAATCGCTTTAATGAATATCAGATGTTGTGTTATCATTGATTAGCAGAGATGCCCTCACCTTTTCACAAAGTTAAATTTTAGTAGGATCAAAACAATCGTATAAAGTAACACATCGGTTGAAAGTAAGATATCTATATAATTATATATGTATATATATAATGTATATATATATATTGTATTCACTTGTGTACACTGTTTTTCACTCGATCTTATTAACAAATGAATGATTGAGTTGTTTTGCATATGAATTTAACGCGCCACTCTCTTCGAAATTGAAAGCAAATGTGGTAGTTACATATAGGATGTATCTTCTCTTAGATCAAGTGACCAAATCAACTAACGTTCTTCGAGCTGTCAAGGTACTCTCTGAGCTAACGGATCAACCGAATGTTGTCAAGTGCCTGGGACATTGTCAACAACAAGGTATCAACATCTCCTCCCGCAACTACTAAGGGTTTTATTTTTGTCTGCTTAATTCAATACCGTACATATTAATGTGAATTCGAGCATTTTTGCCATGAACATTTCGAACGACCTTTACCAAAATCACTATAGCTAACCTAGAGGTGCATAACATTTTGAGCAATTCTCGCGATCAGTTAAATAAGATTTAAACAACATTCCAATATAATTACTTATTAATGTAGTGGTTTTTCCCTGCACTATAACATGATGTATAAGGAAACATCATGTTACATATCAGTTTCATACGTTATTGTTTTCAATTAAACGAATTGCCCATGATGCAGGTAGCATTCTGTATGAGTTCATATCTGGGGGTACCCTACTCACCCATCTACAGACTACAGGCGTGCAATCCCAACCCACATACAGCAATCTCAAACCAAACAGGGTTCGTCTCGATGAACGTATTCTACTCAACCTGGCTTGGCAAATTGCAAAAGGGATGCAATTCCTTGCATCAAAGAAGGTAACATTACTTCATAACTTGCATTAGAAGAGAGTGAACAAAGGAAAAGGGGAAGGAAGGGGGCCTTGTTGCCCCCTAGCAAAAAAAAAGAAAGAGAGAGAGGAAAAGAAGGAAAGGGAAAGAGGAGAGAAAGGGAAAGAAAAAGAGGAAGAAGAAAAGAAAAGGGGTAAAGAAGGAGATAGGGGAGGGACGAAATGGCCTTGCCTCCCAGGCTGTTGCCTCCCACCCCCATCAAAAAAATAAGAGAAAAGGAAGGAAAGGGAAAGAAAAATGGAAAATAGGAGATAAAGGGAAAGAAAAAAGAGGAAGAAAGGAAAAGAAAGGGATATCAGTTGCGATTAATCCCGCCAACAACGTGTGGATCGGCCGAAAGGCCCTTTCCTCCCAGCAAATCTAAAGAGAGAGAAGGAAGGGAAGGGAAAAAAAAAAAAAAAAAAGAAAGGTAGGGGAGATCAGTTACGATTTTTCCCGCCAACAAGGTGTAGATCGGGGGCACTGGCGTACTGATGGGGCTTGAGGGGGCTGCCCCCAATAAAATTAAAACGTGGTTTATTTCTAATTCAATAACGGTGATTTACAAATGTTGCTGAAATGACATAATTTTCCGAGATTTTTCCTCACTTTTCAATAAATTATATTTTTTATGCGTTTGTTGGAAAATGACAAATTCCTAAATTTACAGACAGGCAAGAAATATGCTTATTTAGAGGTTTACATATCAGGGCCCGCGGAACGGCGGGCTCGGAAAAATAGAAAGAAAGAATAGTGACCTGCCAGTGTCACAAAATAATAAGGTATCAAAATATGCTCATCTGACCGTAATTAAATGCCTAAAACCCCTGAGCTTTCGGGGGCTCCGCCCTGGACCCACTCAATGGCCCTAAGGCGGTCCCCTGGATGCTCATCTGACCGTAATTAAATGCCTAAAACCCCTGAGCTTTCGGGGGCTCTGCCCCCTTGACCCCACCTAGGACCCTAAGGCCTGCCCCTAGATGCTCATCTCACGGTAATTTAATGCCTAAAACCCCTGAGCTTACGGGAGCTCCGCCCCCTGGACCCCATGCCAATTAGTGACCTGCCAGTGTCATGAATAAGGTATCGAACTATGCTCATCTGACCGTAATAAATGCCCATACCCCAGGGCTTCCGTGGGCTCCGCCCCTTGACCCCCGCAAACGTTGAAAAACGTTCAGCGGGGCTTGAATGTAGAGTGGGGTGATGCGGATTTTTGTCTCCCCGTTTTTGCTCATTACGCCACTGCTGGTCACCGTTACGTACCAATTTTTGGCTCGCATAATTTAAAATGTGGCCCCCCCCCCCCTCCTAAGAAACCCTGGATCCGCGCCTGAAAGGAGGTGAACAGATTAAATTTTATATCTCACCTTAGAAATCTAGCCATCTGATTGGTCGAAATTGGAGTCGTGATTTTAGCCATGCCCCGCCTACTAGTCAATAGTCTTTTGAAAACCACCCTAGGGATCTTTTCAAAAGACTATTAACTTGTAGGCGGGGCATGAGTACTGCGATCCCCGTTTGTTTACGTGTTAAAATTGTCTTTGTGCGAGCGCGGACAACATACAGTGCTTTTTGTCTGCGATTCCCAAATGATTGAAACTTTCAGTAATTTTTCTAGCGAACATTAGCAGACAGTGTCTCAGATTTTCTGTGATTTTTTAACCAATCTTTACTCAATAAAAGGCTAAGGTAAGAATTCTTGGTAGATTTTTTAATTTTTATATTTGGCATATAAAAGTCATATCGACTGCTTTAACCCTAATAAGGCCGGGGGCCATCATGGCCCCTTCCGCGATTTTTCTGATTGTTCGGGAACGCATACGGATGACGCCCCGCCGCTTCATGACTTTATTCTTTCGAGTCTTGCGCATCTTTTAAAACAATTTTTTGAAAATCGGACCTACCGTTACAAAGTCACGTGACCTTTTGTCTTTACATGTCGGCCCGAAAATCGCTCATTTTCGTGATTTGTGTACAAAACATATGGAAATATAATTTTTCCTAAAAAGAGATAAAACATTGGTTATTTGGTCTTGTTTAAAGTTTAGGTGTTTTTTTTGGGGTCAAAATAGTTAAATTATAGTTAGAAATGAAATAAAACAACAAAAACAATAAAATACATAAGTTAAAAAAACAATGAAATACATAAGAAATTATCAAAACAAGAGATAACATAAGGAATAACCTAGCTTTCCAAATTTTTTTCGTATTATTATTCCAAATGGTCTAACAAATATATGTAGTGGAAAAGAAAGCTTAAATATGAAGAATATATGATTTATGGGTAAAAATATGACTTTTTGACCTTATTTGCATAATTTACCATAAATATGCAAATGAGTAATTTTTCAAAAATTGAAATTGCTATATTATTCTATACACTTCACTTGACATGCATGCAAATTTTCGCGGCGATCGGCCGTTTCACGGCCGAGATCTTAGGGGGCCATAATGGCCCCCGGCCGTATTAAGAACTCAAATAGCCCGGCCTTATTAGGGTTAATACTCGAGGACTGGCTGTTTCTATACTGGCTCGCGGGAAACCCAGGAGCGCCTCGGTGTGATGGCAGCGGATTCAACTTTCCCTTGAGCGTATAAAAACAGCCAGTCCTCTCGTAGCAGTCGATATCTCTATAGTATAGTCTTCTCTACCTGGCTTAGCAAATTGCTAAATGGATGCAGTTTATTGCATCAAAAAAGGTAACCTGATTTCATGACATGCATTTGAAGAGGAGAGCGGAGT
Source organism: Mesocentrotus franciscanus (assembly GCA_037976565.1). Taxonomy (NCBI): domain Eukaryota; kingdom Metazoa; phylum Echinodermata; class Echinoidea; order Camarodonta; family Strongylocentrotidae; genus Mesocentrotus; species Mesocentrotus franciscanus. Next base: position 42,011,245 of record CP137667.1, on the reverse strand, counting down.
AAGATTTTATTTATTTTTAAGTAGGGGGAAAATAACGAGAAATTTAGAAGGGGGAAAGGAGACGGGAAGGAATTTAAAACATTGATGCCGAGAGTAAGTGCGAAGATGATGAGAATTTGAAAAGTTTAAGAAGAAAGTAGAATAGGAGAGAAGGATGCGAGAATGGTCGATGAGATTTATGATAAGGATTAATAAATTACATCCAGATCATGTTATTGTGGTTTGTATTCATTTATTTATTTTGTATTATTATCATTGTGCTTATTTTGTATAATTATGGATTTTTTTGTACTATAGATCATCCATGGAACTCTCTGCGCTCACAATGTGTTACTAGCTGATGGAAAGCAATGCAAGTTATCAGATTATGGACTATTTTCATCACTGTTTACCGACAAAGTTGTAAGTATTATCGATGATATTGAATGATATATCAGCAGTATAGATATGGCACATTTATAATGATGTCTCTATTCACTCGAGAAAAAGATATCGAAAACAATTGAAACTAGGAAAACGCGACCATTGAATAATTTTGTAATGATTTATTACGTTTGATAATTTTCCACAATGATATGTATATTTATATATACCCTGATTATCACTAATTTTATTGACCGTTGTGTTTGTATAATTTTTCCATTTGCAATATTGTATTCTATGAATTTTCAAGTTTCTTTGAATTATCCAACATCTCAGAAACCAACAAGATGGAGTTCGCCGGAAACTATGGTGACTGGTGACCAGTCAACAGAAGGAGATATCTGGTCTTTTGGTATCGTCTTGTGGGAAATTGTGACACTAGGTTAGAAAAAGAAAATAAATGGTCAAACTACATGTACTTTGCGTGCCATCTTAAAGACCCTGAATTATCTAATAATAACAATAATAATAATAATGCAGGGTGGCCTATGCAGCTCAGGCAAGGCGTGGCTCTAACTTGCAGAGAACAAGCAACACATCTTCACTCATTGCTTGCCTGTGGGGATCCGCCTGAGATCATGCATGCTTCCCAACCTCAGGGGTTTATATTTACATGTACATTTGTATCACAACTGTAAATAATAAATATTCAAATAACAGAGCTTATAAATGGAAGGAGGACATGAATATACATAGATCTTTGTGCATATAAATGAGCTGCTATGAATATTGATAACGGCTTAACTAATCACACTGGAAAGAACAAATCTACTGAACCATGGGATGAACATGATACGGAGGACAAAAGACACTGAAGTTGGGAGGGTGAACATAGCATGATAGATGGTAAAGGGAATGATGATGGTGATGGAATGTGATGAAAGAATAAATGGACTTTGATGATAGAGGGATACAAATAGACATATGGGAAGGTAGGATGCTGACATACATTACAATGTTCTGTTCAAAATATAGCTCTACAATGATAATGATGATAATAATACTAATAACTTTGATTGCTTACGGAAACCCTATCAGCTTCAATTGTGTTTTTTCTGAGAGCCCTGCCATTTTAAGTACCCTGGTAATAGTATTGCCAGGTGGTGTGGAGTGGGTGGACAGTGGCACATATGGATTAATGTCTTACCAAAGGACGTAAGTGCCGAGTTGGGATTCGAACCCTTAAACCTTGGATTGAGAGTCAAAGGGATAGAGAATTCAAGCCACTCATTTTTCTCTAAAAGAACCACCGATAATATATTTGCTATTTTTATTATATTGCATTGTTCCCATTTAATTACATGTCAAAGATATGAATAATATTTAATCTATAATTTTCCACTTATTCCGCCTGTACTATCTAATGTGGACAGAAACTTCTTCATCTGATGAAGCTAATTCGTCTCCAAATGTTTAGATGTCACATATTCATAAATTGGATTAAATTTTTTACTTGTTATTTTTCTTTGATTCTTTAAGGTGCGAGGCCATACCCTAATATGACCTTTGACACTGTCCAAACGGAGGTTGCCAATGGTTACCAGATGCCACGCCCTCGTCATTGTGGACAAGAAGTGTAAATAATACTCTTCCAAGCAGTCTTTACTTTGTCTTATACGGATTGTTCCGTAAATGTCACAAATTACTTGACTCACTTGATGCTATAATTAGTTGTTAGATTTCATGATGATATAGAGTATCAAATACGTATTCCCAACGGTTTATATATCTTACGTAGAATAATGTATAACATATAAAATTATTCTGCTTTTTTACCTTTGCATCTGAATCTGAAAATGAAAATGATACCTCTCAACACCCTTGGTGGAGTAAAACGAGTCGGAATAGGTATGTGCATAAAATAATAAAATTATACTATTAAAAATACGTTAGGACTTTGTATTTGTAGATTAGTAGATTAAAGAGAAGGTTGAGTTCTGGGAAGAGGTGAAAAATAATTTGTGAGCGTCATCATTGTGTGGAATACAAAATTCAAATTCTAAAGTGTGGAAGAACATCAGATAAAAAATGTTCCCTGAAAAGCATGGCTCTTCAAATGCCTTAATATTCTAAATATGGCATGTAACAGCATAAAAATCAGGACGGATTTTTATGCCACATGTTCGTGTAGTACCATATACATATTTCTGTGTACGAGTGCTTGTAACTTTACCAAGACTGGGCCAATTTTCTTATCATTTTGATGATTCCAGAACCTTGCAGTACACACCAATACTTATATGCTAGATGATCAACCTTTGCTGATCGATTCCACACCGTTTCTTTCACAATGCAATCGCATGACCAGAACTCAACTTTATCTTTAATTACACTTCTTTTAGTCAGTATTTCTATTAAATAAGGATCGAACCTTTCTTATCTTTCAGGTATAAGGTCATGTCTGGTTGTTGGGAGAAGGAAGCTACAAATCGGAGTAACTTTGATCAGATCCTCACGAGTTTGGAAAGGATTCTAGAACAGACTCATGTAAGATGGACTCAAGTGGCCTTCTTCTAACATGTCTAATGCAGAATTAATTTTCCTTATTACATGTCCATTTGTATAATTCCGTTACTATATTTTCCTCAGTTTAAAAGGTTTCATGAAAATAACCTTAGCCTTAACCAAATAATGGTCATTGAATCTTCTTTTCCTTATGTAATTATTATATTTATTTAATTTAATCGATTCCCATATCCTTCACATTCATTAACGTGTGTTTCATATTCATCTATATTCATGTTTTTTTAATATTCATCTATAATCATATTTTTCATATTCTCCATTTTCAATATAATTATGAAGAAAGAAAAAACACATCGTATGGAAAGTTCCTTTCTTATTTTGTAACATCAAAATTACGTGAGAGTCAGTGTGGTACAGTGTAGGAATTTATTATATTAATGTTTTCAGCGCCTTAAAACAGCTGGCCTAAAGCCGGGGTAATTATATTACTTTGTAGGCCCATTGAACATCCCGTGGGATGGATATGTGCGCGATATAGACTCATTAATAATATTCATTATTATTTATCTTTATTATTATTATTAATATTATTGTTATTATAATTATCATAATTCTTATTACTTTTGATTTTCGTAGGATTACCTGTCTCTCAATGACTTGGATGAAGGATTGTATGCGTCTACACTGGACATGTGAAATTAAGCCTTGTTCGGATGTGCGGCGGTTCTACAATGCATTTACATTTGTTACGCCAACTGGGACTATAGGGAGACTATGGTGCCATTATAGATACTAACTTGTGTTAAATTTAGTCAACAGAGCTGAATCAGGCTATCGTAAATACTTGTATGAAATTTGCATTGAATATACGTCTTTTTGAGAATTCTTCATTTTTGAAGTTCATTTGGTAGAAAATTGTTAAATAGTTACATACAAAAGTTAAATTGATAATGTCTAGAGGTGCAGTTATTCTAGAAAATTTGAAATTTGTAAATATCAAGAGGTCCCGTGTGTGGCAACTGATCTCATACATTAAACAGCACATTCTCATGATTTTTTGCCCGTTATTTTTTGTATATAATGTTTGAAAATTACTTCTGATTTAACTTGCAACGTTTGTCAATGTTTGGGTTATTTCATAGTATTGTTGTATGTGGATGACCACCTACCCCCTTTCTTCTTTCTTTGCTCGCCCTCTCGCTCTCTCTCTATCTCTCTATCACTCTCTGTCCTTTCTCTCTCTATCCATCTCTAATTCCCTCTTTTCCCCTTTTTATCTCTCTTTCCCCCTTTCTATGTCAATCCATCTCTCTCTCTGTCTCCCCTCCTTTCCCTATCTTGCACTCTCAGTCCTCTTTCTCAATCACTCCCCTCCGCCTGCCTTTTTAAAACATGGAGCTTGGTTATACCTCACCCTTCCTTCTTCTGTCATCATTGACATCACACTATACTTTGTTTACTTTCATCTATACATTAAAACATATACTTCTCATTCAATAGTAGAGTCGCATATGTGTATTACAAACTTGAGTAATTTAAAGTTGTATAAAGATTGTTTACTTGTATTTTTACGATTCTACTAGGTGTATTTTTTATCATGTAGATACTTTTGTAAGAATATTTTACAATTCAGCCTCCTGGCTGCGATGCAATTTTTTCCATATAATAACCATTATTAGTATAGTATACTTTAACCCTCCATTAAAACCAAATAGCCTCACGATGCTATACCTGATCGGGTGCTGAGCTGGCCTGACCCCAAATGTACGTGTATTATTCCCAAAAAGTTGGAATAATATTTTCTTACCTCTTTTCATGAAATAATTGTGACAGTATCATTTATTCTTGAAGATTAAGTTTAAGTCTTCTTAGAGCTTAATCGATTAATCTAAAGGGTCAGAGAGATTCGTCAATAAAGTTCTGAGAAGATTTAAAGTTTATCTGTCAAGAATGAGCCTTACTGTCACCATCATTTTATGAAAAAAGGTAGGACAAAAATATTCAAAATTTATGAGCAACAGTGTATATGCTTGTGCACATGATTGTGTGCGCGTGTATGATTGCGTTGATTATAAATATGAAGGGTACGGATATTTAAAATAACTTTGCTAAGGTTATATCGATAAATTGTCGATGGTAAAATATCACGGTATGGCGTTTTTGATGTTTTCTATGCAATATGTCGATAAATTATCAACATTATACAAACACAACACAAAGATGACTTGCCAAAGAAATTGTTGAAGTGCCTTGGAAAATTAGACTGATATGTGTAAGTTAATTTTGTGTTTTAGTTACCTTTTGTGATATTTGTTTACGATTAATGTACTATTGAATTGTAAGATTTGAATGTGAAAAAAAGGTCCTCTAATGAGGTGAAAAAATATCTATGTATATATATCTTCTTACACATTCTATGTATACAGAATGGATCTACTGTGTTACTTAAGCAAGGTGTTTTAATAACACTTAAACTTCTTCCAATATATTTTTGATATAATCTCAAGCTTTCATTTACATGACGAACCTTTACGCATGCTATTGCAATGGCTAAAAGAGAACCACCCTTTTATTGTTTATAAGCCTATTAACATTATATATATATATGTACGCGTCACGCCATCCAATTGTCGGCAATCTGTGTCTGCGGACGCAGATCGACACCCGGTATATATATATTATATATATATATATATATATATATATAGATAGATATAAAAGTGCGAGAATTCTCAACTCTGACATGACAAAAACGGGTGTTCCAGAATATGTAGGCGTGAAGAAAATGGTCTAGGAACGTGAGACGTAGCTGTACTTTACAACTTTATTACGAGCTTTCGGCTTGTGAGGCCTTCTTCAGGTTCTGAAGTGCAAACGTCTCACGCTCCTAGACCATGTTCTTCACGCCTATATATATATATATATATATATATATATATATATACATATATATATACCGAATGGCGATCTGCGTCCGCAGACACAGATTGCCGACAATTGGATGGCGTGACGCGTCCGTCTTCGGCGATATGTGTCTTGGGTCGGACGCATGTCGCTGCGTATATCACGGCGAGATGTGTCCACTGGCGAAATGCGTCCTGAACCTTACAACTTAAAAAATCTACTTTAAATGTATTTACCTCCACTTTGCTCTACCTGATTGTATCTTATCATTAATATTGTATTTTTCTGTAACATAAGACAAGAGAGATGCAACTGTTTACTCCCAAATCGTTTGTTGGCTACAATCAGGCCACTGAAGGAAATATCTGACGACGTAATTTTCCAAATTCCGGGGCAAAAAAAAGTGCTCTTACCCCCCATATATATATATATACATGATATATAAATATTTCATCAACCATGTATGTTTTCCTCTGCTACGTATATTTCATATTCCCATTACACTATGTGTTTTTTCCTCTATACTATGCGTGTCACTTTCTCCACCATGTATATTTCCTCTACCAAGTATACCCCCCCGCTCCCCTGATTCTGGAACCGCCACTGAATTTGTTGTAGACGCATATATATATATATTATAGGAAGTACGAAATATATATATGATTTGCGTGTTATGCTGAATAGACAGATAGATATAAAAAAAAGAAAAGAAGGGTAATCTCGTTTATGAATGTCACAATGCGTGAGACTAGTTTCTCATTCTGGATATAATTTAAATACACGCTTTTATATTTGGCGTACAATGATAGTTGTGATCATATAAGGCTGAATCGCACGTGTATTTGCTTGACACAACCCATGGATACAAACGCCCGATGATACACCGTTACCATGGATACGGGATGCCGTCCATGTCGTTGCTAAAGATGGTTTGGGATATCTTCAGGGAGACAAAATTTAAGTGCCATGTTTTTCCTCATTTTTTGTTTTAGGAAAGAGGGATGTTATGAAATAGAAATGAAATAATGAATGGCATGTCATTTTCATATGTAACGTACAGTCACATTGCATCTCTGCGAATTGTATCAATACGTTTTTCATTCGCTCCTTTCTATGTGTTTCATTAAAGTAGCAAATTATGTGTGCTTTGATAAATGTTAAATATTAGTGTATAAATAACAAATCAGTTTTGTTTTTTGTTATGTTTTGCTTCTTAGATAATAAAGGCTTTATAAATAGAAGCTACCTTGGTCAAGAGTGACATCATATATTCATTATTGCTATTATCATTATTATTACTATTAGAAGTAGTAGTAGAGTAGTAGTAGTAGTAGTAGTAGTAGTAGTAGTAGTAGTAGTAGTAGTAGTAGTAGTAGTAGTAGTAGTAGTAGTAATAGTAGTAGTAGTAGAAGTAGTAGTAGTAGTAGTAATAGTAGTAGTAGTAGTAGTAGTAGTAGTAGTAGAGTAGTAGTAGTAGTAGTAGTAGTAGTGGTAGTAGTAGTAGTATTAATAGTATAAACACAATTCCCATATAGTAAGCTGCTAATATGTATTATGACGGACAAGATTAAGATGATGAATGTAATTGTAAATGCGGTAATATTGATGGGTGTGACAGTCGTAGCATGGAAGTGATGGGTTATCATGGTTAGGATTAAGATGGTTGGTGACGGAAGTGGTGCTTGTGGTCGCGACTGTGTAATGATGTTGGTGGCTGGTGGTTCAGTTGGTTGGAGAGAAGGTGACTAACAGGTCTATGAGAACTGTGATGATAAGAGCCATTTATACAAAGAGTTTGGCCAGTTTGGTTTCACTTGGTCACAACATGGCGTATGTTCTTTTGTTTTGTGCTTGCCAAATAAAGCACTATATTCGCCATATTGTGTCCAACTCGAACCGGGTTGACCAAAGTGAGCATTTACAAATAGCGCCCCTTTTACAATAACTCTTTCTTTGGATGTCCAATGTTATCCGAACGGCCCATAGGCACCAAAATTAGAGCTAATTGTGCTAAAATATTCAAGTCATAATAAAAATGAAATGGCGTATTTCGTGAAAAGTCATTTAGGGTCTACTGTGACCGGGTTAGGGTTATCAAATAAGACCCCCCCCCGTCTTATTTGATGAATGATTATAACAGAACAAACCAAAGTGGGGTGGACATTATAGTTTTTCAAATCTTTATTTCATATCCCTTCTCTCCCTCCCCCACTCTCTCTCTCTCGCTCTCTCTTTCTGTATCTATCAGCTACTTCCCTTGATCATCAATGGTTTGCGTTAAGCCATGTTGGAAAAATCTTTAAAAACACAAATATGATACGCACACACGCACACACGCACACACAAAAGGTATCCTTCCTTTCTCCTTTCCTTTCTCTCCTTCGCCTCTGTCCACCTAAGATTTTTTTGTTTTCCTCTCCTTGATATTTCTCGATTTTTCTCCTTTTTGTTAAATTCTTTTGTCTTTTGTACATTTTTGTATTATAAATATTATATCTAAAAATGCAATTACGCAATTTTCCGGATCCTATTCCTTGTCCTGACTATGCATGCTTTAAAATACAGTTAACGTCTTAATTTTGCGCCGATGGGCTTTTCCTGTTTGATCAGTAGTGCTCAGATTTCGTAAAATTCAATAATATTCAGTTGCACTCATAATTCCTTCCGTACTTGATTGAATATATAACCACAAAGCCCTCTATCGGTCAGACTATATGCTGCTTATTTCGGTGACTAAAAAAAAATGTGTCAAACCATGCTCTATAAAAGTATGACAAACAAACCAAATCTTATACTTCAAACAGTGCACCCCCCCCTCCCCCAATATCTACAACACTATTTATAATATTTCTGAAAACAGCGGGCGAATCGACGTTGTCATTTTTCGTGTAAGGAGATCAAATCTACAACGTTCAAATCTGATTTGATTTGATTGATTGCATTTATTGATTTCCCCTTTCAATATAAACATGTTTAAACATGTACAAAGTACATCTAAATTCAATAATGACATAGAACAATGTAAAAATATTGTATAAAAGACAAAATAGAACTGAAAACGATAACGGAAAATTGTTGACGTAAATGTATACACGCGATGGAATTGTCGTTTTAGCCGTAATCTTGGAAATATTAATAAAATATTCATCTGAGGATAAAGTAACAGATTTTTAGGTTTTTTTTATTTGTATTTGTTGCAGGTAGGAGCAGTGGCGGATCCACAGTGGGCCCCCTCCCCTGGCGCTCAAGGGGTGAATGTTGAGTAAAAAAAAAAAGCACTGTCCCCCCCGTTGAGCAAAACAAAACAAAAAAGTTAGTGCTCACTATCCCCCCTCCTTAACCCCCCACTGAGCGAAATATCGGCCGGCACGATTTTTTAATTTTCGGGGGGGGGAAATTTGTCCTCACTACCCCCTGACCGAAATATCGGCCGGCGCGAGTTTCAAATTAATTTTTGGCCCCCTCTCTTGCCGCCGGCTGGATCCGCCCCTGTGTAGGAGAAAAGGGTATACAAACACATGTGTCTTTCATTTCGTTATGCACAATTCCTAACTATTCCGGTCTGTGTCTCTACGATATAAACGTAAACATTATACCTTTATGCCTTGTTTATACCAGCTTATACATTTAGATTCGGACTGCCGAATAACATTATTGAGGAAAGGACTCACCCGGATATAGCGCTTCCGATACGTGGAAAAGGCAATGCCGTAAAGAAAACGATGGTTTCATGGAGGAAATTAGACTCGATTACATTGCAAAAAAATTCAGGAAATGATGCAAATAAAACATATTATTTTGACCTAGAAATAACCCCAAAGTTCAACAAGGCCATTGACTATATTATCATGATTATCAACAATGTTTGGCCATTATCATGGTTATAGCTCTTTTCAGGCCTGTTGAAGGTATTCAAATACACTTAATGAGTCCTTCAACTGCTAAGCCTCGGTCACAAATACCATTACGAACTGCTACGAACGCCGTACGAACGATTTTCAGACCATTTCGTAAGATCTTCTTAAGAAAGCCGTACAAACTAGTGTTCGTAGATCGTTCGTAGACCGTTCGTAAGTTCGCAAACTGGTCGATGGTCTTGTCAAAGATTTTTTCAACTTCGTACGAAACCCTCTCTTCGTAAGGCGGCCGTACGAACGTGTTAAGAACATCGTAAGAACCACGCAAGATCTTCGTACATTTCGTTGGGTCGAGAGACAATTCTAGAAGCCTCAAATTCTTACGATGATCGTAAGAACGCCTTAAGTTGTTTATAAAGGGCTCTTACGGCGTTCGTAAGAACGCCTTACGAACGGAGATTCGTATGGCCTTCGTACGAACGACTCCTGGCGTTCGTATGGTGCTCGTAAGAATTTGAGGCTTCTAGAATTGTCTCTCGACCCTACTAAATGTACGAAGATCTTCCGTGGTTCTTACGATGTTCTCATGACGTTCGTACGGCCGCCTTTCGAAGAGAGGTTTTGCAACCCGAAAAATATACAAACAAATTGAAGATCTTCTTACGAATGACTTGAGAATGCCGTGAGTTACACGTACGACCATCTTGCGAGAACAAAAACTCGTAAGATGGCCGTAGGTCTGACGTAAGAAGAACTCAAGGCATTCTTACGAAAAACGTACGAACTCTAGGGCCATTGTATAACCGAAAATCACTTCGTTTCTCAAGAAGTTCTAAGTTGTTCTTGCGAATTAAACGGCGTTCGTACGAACTCCGTGAGAAGGAAGTAAGAAACTGTGCCCCATCTACGAATCTCTACGAACTCCGGAATTCGTACAAACCGAGAGATTCGTACGAACGCATCGTTCGTACGAACCTTTGTGACCGTAGCTTAGTACACCGCACAAAATATATAATGACTGTTCCTGGATTTGATTTCTGATCAAAGGTTGGAAATTATATTTGTAAGTCATCAATAAATCTCTGTAACTATGTCATATAGTATTTTTTCAAGTTTCTCCTCTTTCCTACTAACCATTTCTTCTGATATTACTTCAGTTCCTCTCATTATTTCCTCTTTTTTTTTGGTATTCTTCTTTTTGTTCTACTTATTCCTCCTCTTGTTTTAATTCTTCTGCTTTTGCTATTCTTCTTTTTTTCTTCTTCCCCTTTTTTTCTCTTTCGATTTATTTTGTTTTGATAATGTTCATTCTCTTACATAATTGTCTAATTTTAAGCGATTTTAAAAGAAATATGACATGAAAAAAAACCATAGCCTTTTCACAAAGGTGTTCGTTCTCGAAAGATAAGAAATACATTTCTATTTATTCTAACTTTACATGAGGTGGTATGGACAAACAAGATTACGAAACTGTGCGAAAATATACAGCTGAAAAGGGGGCTCTAAGTCGCCTCGAATTAAGGGTGCATGTTATGGAGAAAGAAAAAGTAGGCACTTAGCAAAAGGGAAAAGGACAGTTATTAGAAAAGAAAAGGTGCTCGTGTCAAAGTGAAAGGGCAATTATCAGAGGTGAAAATGGCACTTCTTGTACCTGAAAAGGGACACTCAACAGAAATGGAAAATGGAACTGGAAATATGTTGAAGGAAAAAGGCACATATCCGATTTTAATAGGGGCATTTATCAGATGTTAAAAGGGGCATTTTCGAAAGGGGGAAAGTCTCATAAAAAATGAAAAGGGGCACTTATCCGAAGGAAATATAGTACTTATTAGAAAGGAAAAGGGGCACGTGTCAAAATAAAAGGGGCACTTATCAGAGATGAAAAGTGGCGTTTAATTGAATTGGGAAGAGGGTTCCTTCTACGAAGGAAAAAGTACACTTGTTAAAAAGGAAAAGGGGCACGAGTAAAAGTAGAAAAGTGTATTTCCTTTTTCACGGTTTAATAGTGTCCAATTTAGCAGCTGATCACAAGTGAACACTGAAAGAGACAACGATGGATCTGGAAAACCGGCGATTGGTCGTCATTTTGTTGGTGCTTTATAACGGTATACATGCCAATATTCTTAACATTGTATATATTCATTTTTATAAATTCTTTGCTTATCACTTTACATTTGAATATTCTTATCTGCAACTCGCAGAATTACCCTTGTCGGTTCAAACTTATCAACATGCATAAGCCACGCGGGGACAGAGCCAAGAGGCGACGTACATGGTTATAATGTTCCAAAAATAACTGTCAAGCCTAACAAAAGAAGAACAAAATAGAGAAAGGTAGAAAAAAATGCTTGTAATGATTTTTCGGTGCCATTTTAATCTCAAACTTAATTGACAGGCAAGAAAAAGAAGGAGAAAAACGGGTACCATTTAGATAGGGGTTGTGTACTACAAGTACGTCACTGGTATTCCACAGGGGGAGGGGCACAACAGGTACGGCCCATGCCCCTCCCCTAAATCCGTCAGTGTATGAGACTGTGAATTGTAAATAGGGTTAATACTGCCAAACATTATACAGGCTACCAAGTCAGACTTTAATTCCCGAAACTTATCCGATGTAAACGCGAAATGTTTTATTATGAGTCCACATCAACCGGAAATTAATGATGGTAAGAATGATAAATTTCAAGCCATTCGCTTCAAGGGGCACTAGAGAAGTAAAAAACATAAACAGTACCAACATTTGATTTGTTATTGATTGGTTGGATGATGTTAAGAATTGATAAACTGTTCATGATAATAAGATCAACAACAACAACGACAGCAACAATAACAATGATGATGATGATAATAATAATAACAATAAAAATATTTATAATAATAATAATAATAATGATAGGGATATTTTGTTAAGTAGTCTAACTTGTTTACAGTGTGTACACGCTGTTTTTAATGGTCTTTTGATAAGCATAATATATGCATACTATTCTGCAAGATTAGCTAATGGGCCCTTAACCGTATCCGCCATTTTATAGACACATTGGTGCTTCCATATTGTTTCAGTTGCTTGGCAACCATGGCGGATTTCACCTTGTATGACTTCAATTCAATAGGAATATACCGTATCGCAGATCTTTTGCGTCTACAATTACCCGCATTCGATTTAATCTGTCTGGATGATGATGTGGGTATATAGGCCTATGTGTTTTAGTCAATATTCCATACACAGAAAAAAATTAAATCATAATATGATACGCAGATGAACCAATAGACTATATTCTTATTCTCTGCTTGTCGTAAACTAAACGATATGTAGTTTACAACCTGTATTTTGGTATGGCTTAGGTGCTGTTCCAAGTTGATTTAAATTCTATTTACAAATACTACTACGACGAATACTAAATGTACTACTACAGCTACTACCTACGTTAAATGTCCTATGTCCCATTTGCAGGCAACATCAAGTTCTGTAGAACTTTGCAGGAATTATGAACATGTGACTTATATCCTATCTGTGTAATTTAAACGTTAGAAGTGCCTTAATATTCAAATTATGCAAGGAAACCCGTTTACTCTCTAGACTTCACTGTCAGACACTATTGAGTGACTGACTGACTTCTTTTTTTTTCTTTGGTAATAACATACATAAAATGAGCTGTAAAGGGTACATGAACATTTGTCTACATCAATAATCCACTTCTTGTAATGGCCAAAATTAAACTGATTGAATCTTTGCGCAGCACAAAACGTACGACCATTCGGTAATTCGGTACAAGGCTCTGAAAATCAGAATATTACTTTAGTGACTGCAATCACTAAAGCGCATCGAGGCCGGAGTGCCGCAGGGCACGCGTCTGGGACCACCGATTTTTCTTGTGTTGACCGATTATCTCATGCGGAATCAATTGGTGAATCACTGGAAATATGTCGATGATATGCCCAGCTCACAAAAAGCATGTGACCAAGATGAAACATTGCGTCATACATTGTCATGTCTGAAAAATTGGTGTGAAGACAACTATGTTAAGCTAAACCCAAACAAGTGTGTCACCTTTAAGGTGTCATTCAGTATTAAAAACCGCTGTCTCAAAACCTGACATTGAATTGTGTCAAGTAAAGGTTCAGCAAGTGAACGACACCACAATCCTAGGCATTACAATTCAGGACAATCTTAAATGGGATACACACGTAGAGGCCATTGTTTCTGGTGCAAACCGCCGCGCCGCACCGTCTCTTCTAGTCAGGTGGCTTAGTGAAATTACCGTTACTTGCCGGATAAAAGCACCATTTTTGGTACAGGGCTTCCTTAGGACCTACAAAACGCTGCCCCCGGCAAGAATATCATATAAGGGTGTGGGGCGGGGCGTCGCCTCGTAGCCCCCAAATAAATTAGAAGGTAATATAACATTGATTTGTTGTTGTACAAATGCCATTTTTGGTACAGGGCTTCATTACGACCTGCTGAATGATGGTAGGGTAGGAGCCCCCGGCATAAATATTCATATATGTGTGATTGGGGGCCCCATGGCGTTTGTACAACAAAAACTCAATGTTATATTACCATACAAATTATCTGTGGGCTACGAGGCGACGCCCTTGCCCCACACCCTTTTATGATATTCTTGCCGGGGGCTCTTACGGTCCTACCCTAATATCGTTCAGTAGGTCCTAAGGAAGCACTGTACCAAAAATGGCATTTGTACAACAACAAATCAATGTTATAAAATTATTTGGGGGCTCCAAAAAGACGCCCCCGCTCCCACACCCTTAAATTTGATTTTTTTTGCCGGGGGCTCCTAGCCATATCGTTAAGTAAGTCCTAAGGAAGCCCTGTACCAAAAATGGTACTTTTATCCGGCAAGTTACGATAATCGATACATTTGACGCTAAGCCACCTGACTATTCATATTGCGATCGTTAAAGCCATTTTCTTGCCCTCCTGAAGACATGATAGCAGTGTTCACCGGTTTCATCAGACCTGTGCTGGAATACGCATGTCCAGTGTGGCATAGTTCTCTCAACCAGCAACAAGCAATGGATATTGATAGCGTCCAGAAACGTGCCCTACGAATCATTCTGTCCAATCGGTACATTTCCTACCGAAATGCTCTTACTTTGACAAATTTGCTTACGCTGTCTGACCGTCGGGATCAGTTGTGTCTTTCATTTGCTCGTGATACTTTTAAGTCAAACACAATGCACGGATGGTTCCAGGCGCGGATCCAGGGGGCCAGGGGGCCTTGGTCCCCCCCCCAGCAAAAAAAGAGAGAGAGAGAGAGAGAGAGAGAGAAGGAAAATAAGGGAAAGGGAAAGAGGAGAGAAAGGGAAAGAAAGAAGAGGAAGAAGAAAAGAAAAGGGGGTAAAAGAAGAAGATCGGGGAGGGGGGAGGCCTTGCCTCCTAGGCTGTTGCCCCCCCCAACCCCATCAACAAAATGAGAGAGAAGGAAGGAAAGGGATAGAAGGGGGATATCAGTTATCAGATATCAGCAATTTTTTCGCCAACAAATTGTGAATCGGGGGCAAAGTCCTTGCCTCTCCCCTCCCCCCCCGCCCCCGCCAAAAAAAAAGGGAAGTGAAAGGGAAAGAGGAGAACTAAAAGGGAACAAAAAAGAGGAAGAAGAAAAGAAAAGGGTGAAAAGAAGGGGAGATCAGTTGCGATTAATCCCGCCAACAACGTGTGGATCGGCCGAAAGGCCCCACCCCCAGCAAACCTAAAAGAGAGAGAAGGAAGGGAAGGGAAAGAAAAAAAGAGAAATAAGAAAGGTAGGGGAGATCAGTTGCAATTTTTCCCGCCAACAAGGTGTAGATCGGGGGGCCCACTGGCGTACTGACGGGTGATTGGGGCGGACGGGGGCCCTGCCCCCCCCAAAAAAAATTCAAACGTGGTTTATTTCTAATTCGATACCGGTGATTTACAAATGTTGCTGAAATGACATAATTTTCCGAGATTTTTCCTTTTGGTAAATTATACTTTTTATGCGTTTGTTGGAAAATGAAAAATTCCTAAATTTACAGTCAGGCAAGAAATATGCTAGTCAAGGCACGCGGAACGGCGGGACTCGGGGGCCTCGAGCCCCCACCCCACTTTTTGTGAAAAAGTATATTAAAGAGAAATAAAAAGAAAGAGAGAGAGAAAGATAGAGTAGTGACCTGCCGGTGTCACAAAATAATGAGGTATCAAAATATGCTCATCTGACCGTGATTGAATGCCTAAACTCCTGAGCTTCTGGGGGCTCCGCCCCCGGACCCCACGCCAATGAGTAACCTGCCAGTGTCACAAATAAGGTATCAAAATATGCTCATCTGACAGTAATTAATTGCCTAAAACCCCTGTACTTTCGGTGGCTCTGCCCCCTGGGCCCTACCTAGGGCCCTAAGGCGGACTCCTGGATGCTCATCTGACCGTTATTTATTGCCTAAAACCCCTGAGCTTCCGAGGGCTCCGCCCCTGGACCCCACGCCAATTAGTGACCTGCCAGTGCACAAATAAGGTATCAAAATATGCTCATCTGACCGTAATTAAATGCCTAAAACCCCTGAGCTTTCGGGGGCTCTGCCCCCTGGACCCCACCTAGGGCCCTAAGGCGTGCCCTTAGATGCTCATCTCACGGTAATTTAATGCCTAAAACCCCTGAGCTTACGAAAGCTCCGCCCCCGGGACCCCACGCCAATTAGTGACTTGCCAGTGTCATGAATAAGGTATCGAAATATGCTCATCTGACCGTAAAAAATGCCCATACCCCCTGGGCTTTCGGGGGCTCCGCCCCTTGACCCCCGCGGGGCTTTGACCCCACGACAATTTACGCTACGCTCTTCCTGATCGTAAATACTTTAGCCTCCCCCACCCTCTTTGAAAAACGTTCAGCGGGACCTGCATGTGTTGAACTGAAGAATACAATGTATTTATTCCCTTATTAGTATGTGCTATTCCAATTTTAACAATTTGTCTTTTTAAAATACTCAGACTTATATTTTTAGTGTTTTAATCAAATACCATTTTCGTAATGTATTCAGATTAAATACATGTCTTCGTGGAGTGCCTGGAGATGAATGATCGCATTCACTTACTGAGGGTCATTGTGTCTTGGTGGTCTGGGTGCGGATTGCGCGCATTAGTCGTTGCTGGGCTGGACGAACATTATAGCTTGTCCAGCCTAGCGGTGGATGATGTGTGCGGTCCGCGTTCTGACTATTGGAGTGCAGTGTCTCTCGGCGTGCGAGTGTGAAAGCTCGTTGGTATTTCCTTTCGATTGGATTTGAATGCATTGCGGTAGTGGCCTATTGGTATCTCACATTATTATGTTAATGTTCTTTGGAAATATTTATTGTAATTCATGTTTATTTCAGTTTTTAACTGCCAGACACGAAGATTTTAATAAAATCCATTTATCTATCTATCTTTCTATCTACTAAAGTCGATTCGACAACTAATGGTCGTCATTTTCCCACTTAAAGGGCAATCCAACCCTTGTAATAAGTTGATTTGTATGAAAGCAGGAAAATACCAGAAACAGAATGGCAAAAGTTTGTAATGAATCAGACCAATAGTAAGGAAGTTATGGATGTTTGAAATATGAGATCACTATTCTATGCGAATCTCAAATTGGTAGTTCGGTTAGTGGATTGTGAAGTAAGACGTGGATAACTCTCCCATTTGTCGTGTACAAAAATATCATTAATTTCTGTTTTTCTCGTAAGTTCCTTCTCCATTGGGGCACTACTCAAAATAAATTATAGATAGCATATCGTTATAGGTCCTCTAATTAGAGTAGACCCTCCAGGGCAATCCATTAAAAAAAATTTAGTCATTTTACTCAGTTACTCAGTTCATAGTCCATACTCATTCAGCAATCTATGAAAATATGGGACAGGACTGTTTCAATTTTTGTTGTTGGAACAGATGGGAGAGTAGTCCGGCACTACATTACATTGACATTACCACTTCGGCCAATTTGAAGTGCCAATACGTGGAGTGATTACAACTTTTAAAAATAACTTTCTTATATTTAGTCAGATTTAATTGAAACTTTCATCAGTTTGCTTTTCTGATTTTCTGCTTTCTTTTAGAGTAGTCGTCTATTTGGGTTGGATTTCCCTTTAAAAACATTTTCAAGCCCTTTCGTTTTGAGGGAAGTTCTAAATTAGTATTATTTTTCAAATGCCGTTGGAATTTAACGTTTTCATTTTTATGGCCTGCAAATGGGACAAAGTACCTTTAAAGATCGGTCCCCAGACGTAAATAATCATATCTGACTGTAAAAACCCAATTAGGGTACATACACATACACACACACACACACTACTAATATTGCTGTACGATTACACTTCAGTACTGTATACTTACACCTATAATATATATAAGCCTAACTATATTGCCCTTACTTTATTTATTTACACAAAGTCTGAGTATGGTCATCGTCATTTAAGTAGCTATATTCCGGGCCCCCGAGTCGGTCAAGGTTTTCTGTTTGTTTTCCTTTTGTTTTCTATTCCGCTTTTATATAGCGCTTAATACATCGACGATGTCTCTAAGCGCTTTACAGATACATTACAGAGATGTATAATAACGAGGGTATCGACCGATTCTCTTACTCGTTCTTTGCTTTGTTCGATAGGTTTTGGTGATAATATTACAGTAGTCGTAAACAAGTCAATGCGGAATAAGTTTTACTTTAATGTCCTTGAAATCTGTGTTTGAATGGTAACGGAGACAATGGCAGACATACATCCGGTATGAACTAGAAACTGAAGTGATAAGCACTTGTCTCTTCTGCCCAAGTCACACCAACAAGATCGACACGAGACCGACAACTGATCGAACAAAAAAGTTATGGACAAATGGACTTGAATCAGTCGGTTGGGAATCGGTGTGGAGTCTATTTGACTGTCTAACTGAGATACTAAACTTTATACAGCGGGTTGAAAGTGCCATGTGTATTATCACTTAAACATACTCCAAATCATCTAGATTTTGCCTTAAATGGAAATCCAAATCAGAGAACCAGACTGCTGAAACTTTGAATGAAATCAGCCAAAAAATGAGAAAGTTATGAATTTTTAAAAGGAAGTAATCACTATGGGTATGGGCTCTTCAAGTTGGCTGAATCGGTAATGTCTATGTGCGTAGTGTCGGACAAGTTTCCTATTTCTACATTACAAAAAAGGACTAAACTTTCAATTTATCAAATATCATGACTCGGGAGGATCTTTTCTCTTTAGAGGACCTATTATAATAATCCTATCCATAATATTTTTCGAGTTGTGCCCTAAGGGAAAAGGCACTTGAGAGAAAAACAGAAATTAAAGATATTTTTGTACAAGACATACGGAAGAGTTGTCCGTGTCTACGTTACAATCCACGGACCAAATTGTCAATTTGAGTTTTGCATCTAATTAGTAATTTCATAATTCAAACATTCATAATTCTCCTACTATTGGTCCGATTTATCTCAAACTTTCCCCATTCTGTTTAACTTATGCTTCTGCGTTCAACTTAACTATTACAAGGGCTGGATTGGCTGTTAATAATCTTGAAGTACATTTTAAAATCCAATCTGATAAATGTCTTTATTGTCGCTTGCATGCACTCCAAGTTATGTGGTTTGGCTCAAAGACCTTTGATTTAGAGCCCTGAAATTATACTCGATGCATTATAAGTAGTCATGGCATACATTTCTGCACACAATGTATTCATTTTTCTTGCATGACCGCATTGTGTTTGATTCCATGAAGGCATTTTACAAAGGGAAAATACAAGTGAAACTTTGCGTATTGTTTTTTTATTACATAATTACATTCGGTTAGAACGATATATAGCTTGAAAATAAAAGAAAATTATTGTTGCAAATTTGAAGAACAACATGTGATAATTCTAACCCTATAATAATTCCTGTACTGAAAGTGTTAAAGATACTATGTCCCTTTTGCAGCCAACATCAAATTCTGTAGAACTTTGCAGGAATTATGAATATGTCATGTATGTCCTTTCTGTGAAATTTAAACGTTAGCAGTGTCCTAATATTCAAATTATGCAAGGAAACCCGTTTACTTGCTAGACTTCACTGTCAGACACTATTGAGTGACTGACTGGCTTTTTCATCTTTGGTAATAACATACATAAAATGAGCTGTAAAGGGTACATGAGCATTTGTCTACATCAATAACCCACTTCTTGTAATGGCCAAAATTAAACTGATTGAATCTTTGCGCAGCATAAAACGTACGACCATTCGGTACAATGGTCTGAAAAATCAGACTATTACTTACTGGCTCTATAGCTCCTAAGTCGATTCGACAACTAATAGTCGTTATTTTCCCACTTAAATACATTTTCAAGCCCCCCCTTTTTTTAAAGGAAGTTCTAAATTAGTATTGTCTTTCAAATGCCGTTGGAATTTAACCTTTTCATTTGTTTGGCCTGCAAATGGGACATAGTCCCTTTAAGGGTCCAGATATGAGTTATCGTCGTCATATTGCTATAGCAACAAGTCTCTTAATGGATATAAATCTGGATTTGCAACATGTACCAATGGATGATGATTCAAATTGGTTTCGACATTAAAGAGAAAGTAATAAAAATAGTTTCGCTTCCTTCAAGCACTAGGAAGAGAAGCCAAACCATTAACAAAATTTAATTTATCTGTGAATCTCCATCTTTTATGCAACAAATGTCTTTATCCCAAACATCAGAACACAATATTTCGATAACGGCATTGTCTGTAATCTCAAATATTTGAAAGTTAAAACACGACATATTCAAAATTCTTTGAGCAATTCCGTTACAAGTTTTCTTTTGATGCTTGGGCCTCCCATGAGCAAAAATCTTGCAATTTGAATATTATAATAATGATAATATTTGAATTTATAACTTAGCACCATTTTATTTCATCTCAACAATGTTACCAAATCCCTTTAAAGACCACAACAAATACCCTCAAAGTGATGTTTCTAATATTTCATTACGTAATAAAAGTCAATAAAGAAATAAGACAATATTCTTATAGCGTACATTTGCCTTAACGTAATTGGAGCACACTGAAAACTATTTCTGGGAGCCTATATAATAAAAACGAAAGTATGACTTTTAGGTGAAAAGAACTTGTCTGATAACATCTAGTTACAATATAAATAAATAAATTGGTATGGCACGGGTGAAGCTTCCTCCAATAATACGTTTCTCCGTCTCAGCTCTCCCATTACACTACAAACTGACAAAAAACAGGATTTCTGAATCACGGGCCAAGGTATACATATATAAGAAGCAAAAATATAGAAAGGAAAAATTAAATGTTTTTAATTATATTTTGTATTTACCACTTGTGGGATGGAACGCCCTTATCAACACGAGTTCTGTTTTTCATAGGGTCCAAAAAGATAGAGGGGGTGGAGGAAAGAGAGGAGAGAGAGAGAGAGAAAGAAAGATAGAGGATGTCGAGGTAGAACACCTGTTCTAATATGTTTTGTTTTCAGTTTGGCATTTAACAATTAGGTATTCAGGTTACTCTTCATTCAGTTATACTTTTTTTTATTTATAGGTACTACCGCTCATCTGAGCAATTTGGTCATTCCATTCAATATCAAGAGCATTTAAATTCACGATAGTTGTGATCGCCACGGCAAAATGTCATATGAAACCATTTTAAATTCGTTATTCATGGAAAAAACTCTTCATATAAGTCACCTGAATTTAGTAGATGGCATGCAATTTAAGGCCCCTCTGCACTAGTTTGGCCAGGAGGGATTAGAGGTATTAGCGTGGTCACTAACAGGTGTTTATCTCATCAACTCAGCTCTCAATTAACATAAGAAAAAGAGGATCATGGGGGACCAACGGGCATCGCTAAAGGGCCTATCTCACTGAGCGGCGAATGCTTGCGAACGTAGCGAATTTTGGATTCGCCAACTTTTCTGACGAATGATGGCGAAAATCAGGGTTCGCCTCTGCCATTAGCGATATTTAGCGACTTTTAGCGATGTTTAGCGACAATTAGCAACATTTGAGCGAATGTTTGCGAAAGTGTTGCGAAAGGCAGTTGGCGACTTTTAGCGACTGTACGCAAACGTTAGAGACAGTTTTTGCGAAGATTAGCAACTATTTGCGAATCCTTTGCCACTATTTGTGAATGTTTGGGACCTTTTGCCAACTCCTGGTAAAGTACAAGGCGAATCTATGGACCCAATCCTATAAAATTGGTGAGCAACCTTCCCCAGCATTCAGATTTCTTGTGACCGCAGTCGAGTAATTTTTTCAAGATGGATTTCCAGAATGTGGAAATGAATTTCTGCCAGGAAGAGGCCCAACGTGCTGCTGAAATTGAAGAACTGCTTTGCCTGGCTGCTGCTACAGCTATCGTGCAACTTAAGAGAAAGAAAGAAGATGAAGAAAAAAAAGAAAGGAAAAAGAAAACAAAGACTGTTTGGGTCAGAGAGTGGTTGCTGCAGAGAAGAGACTTCGGTCAATATGAAAAGCTTTTGCAGCAATTACATGATGGAGATTTCAATAGCTTCAAGAACTTTCTCAGAGTGGAACCTGACCTGTTTCACGAGCTTGTTGAGAGGTTAACCCCTCGCATCCAGAAGAAGGACACCAACCTAAGACGAGCTCTGGAGCCTGGTCTGAAGCTGGCCATTGCATTGAGATACATGGCCAGTGGTGAAAGTTATATGTCCCTGTCCTATGGGTTTCGTGTTGCACCCAACACCATAGTGACCATTGTGCCAGAAGTCTGCCAGGCCATCTACGAGGAACTTCATGAAGAGTTCATCAAGCTTCCTATAACCGAGGAAGAATGGAAGCAAGTTGCTCAAGGCTTCTCAGACAGATGGAACTTCCACCACACGCTAGGAGCCATTGACGGCAAGCATGTGGCCATCCGGGCTCCATCTCACTCAGGATCCGCCTACCACAACTATAAGGGATATTTTTCAATTGTAATGTTGGCAGTAGTGGATTCCCAGTATAACTTCATGTACTTAGATGTTGGTTCCAATGGCAGCTGCTCAGACGCTGGTATCTTCAAAGATAGCGAGTTCTACTCCGCTTTGGAAGAGGGAGCAGCAGCACTACCTCAACCAGAACCCCTGCCTGACGATGATCACCCAATCCCCTACTTCTTTTTAGGGGATGATGCTTTTGCCCTCAAAGACTGGATGATGAAGCCCTATGCCACCAGGAACATGACCAAGCCAGAGAGGTTGTTCAACTATCGACTCTCCAGGGCCAGAAGAATTGTTGAAAATTCATTTGGCATACTAGCACACAGATTCAGATGTCTGTTAACTACAATGCTCCAGAAGCCTGGAAATGTGGAGACGATTGTACTGGCTTGCTGCTGTCTCCACAACTTGTTAGCCGCTAGAAAACCACAGAAGATCACCAGAAGAGCTGACAGAGAAGAGACTGATGCAGACCATTACTGGTAGGCAGATGGAAGCTGGAGGTCAGAAGATACTCTTGACTCTTTGCAAGTTGTTGGAGGAAATAATAATAATAATTATAATAATAACAACGTCTCTTATAAAGCGCTTACCACCGAAGTCTCTAAGCGCTATAACACACAGAATAGACTGATAAACAATTACATATTAAACAAAACATAAAAGTGCAAATAAACCTACAAATTACAATACATATGAAATACACATCAATGTGAACAGAGTACATGTAAGTTAATCATTAAAAGCAAGTTTGAATAAATGTGTCTTGAGAGAAGTTTTGAATTGGTTAATAGTTTGACAGTTTTTTACATTTGAAGGTAGCTTGTTCCAAAGTTCAGCAGAAGCTTTGGAAAAAGAGCGATGGCCATAAGAAAGTGTTGATACAGAAGTAGACATGAGGTTTAATTGAGAAGATGACCGAAGATTACGTGAGGGTTTGTATTCATGAATTAGTTCTTGCAGATAAATTGGTGCCAATTCATGAATGCATTTAAAAGTTAAAACCAATATTTTGTACATATGCGGTACGTCACCGGCAACCAATGCAATTTACGGAGTACAGGAGTTATGTGTTCACAAGAACGTGTGTGTGTTACAAGCCTGGCAGCAGAGTTTTGGATTCTCTGGAGTTTTGCTATGTGCGAGTACGGAAGGCCATAAAGAAGGCTATTACATTGATCAAGACGGCATGTAATAAATGCGTGTACAAGCGTTTCGGTGGTTTCTTTATCAAGAAAATTTCGAATACGACCTATCTTATACAAGGCATATGAGGCTGAGCGACAAATATTTTTAATATAATCATCCATCCTAAGATCATTTTCAAAGATGACACCAAGGTTACGTGCATTTTTGACAGGTTGTATGGGAACATTAGCAATTTCGACAGATGGTAATTGGTTGGACTTTCTGAATCGAGATGTTACATGAATAACATCAGTTTTATCCTCATTTAGCTTCAAATCATTAGCAGTGGACCAAGCTTTGATATCATTTATACATCTTTCAAGTTTGGTAATGACAGAATGGTCGGAATCACGTTTTAAAACAACATATACTTGGGTGTCATCTGCATATATCATTCGGCCTAAACCATGCGCTTCAATAATATCTTCAAGTGGTGCAGTGTACAAAGTAAAAGACAAAGGGCCGATGACAGATCCCTGAGGAACACCTTCAAGTGGTACATGAGGTTGGATAAAGAGTCATTAATGACAATAGATTGAGAACGATTCATAAAATATGTTTTAAACCAATTCAAGGCAGTACCTGATACACCATATCTATTTCGTAAGCGATCAAGAAAAATATTATGACTGATAGTATCGAAAGCCGCAGAATAGTCTAAAAGTATCAAAACAGCCTCATCACCTTGGTCCACAGCTAACAACAAATCATTATATACACGTAAAAGAGCAGTTTCAACGCTATGACAAGGTCTATATGCAGATTGCATTTTACTACACAGATTGTTTGATGATAGATAGCCCTGAATTTGAGAAGCACAAGCACGTTCAATTGTTTTAGCAAGAAACTTAAGGTTGGCAACAGGCCGATAGTTTTTCAAGATTTCACAATCCAAGTTTGGTTTCTTCAAAAGAGGAGTTGTTGGAACCAGAAGTGCTAGAGCCCAGAGAGACTATCTTAGAGACTATTATACCACCATCGGCAAGGTTTCATGGCAGGACAAGGCTGTAGATGTGAACAAGTATAGAAAGTGGTCTACCTGATTTCCAACTGTGTTCAGCACTACCAAAGGCTGCTGATCGGACGCTATGACGTCATCATTATGCCAAAAACTTTGATTTTCATGATCATTTTTGTAATATTTGTCATAGTCTTACTGACCTTTTCCCATTTTCCGGAAGCTATATGTTGCTTAGCTTTGGTCATAGTTCTCTCAAATTGTTATGTTGTAGCTGAGAGTGTACTCTAAAGGATAGTGCCTCAATATTTCAATTTGCTACCGACATCGTGACGTAAGTTTTGATTTTCTGTGACATTAAAAAATCGGCCCTATCGCCATCGTGTCAGATATGTGTTTTATACCTATGGAAGATGAGAGAATATGTTTAGCCTGAGAAGGAGTTGAGATATTTTTACAGCCCCAAAATGCTTTTTAATTAATACATGTGTTTTGCCAATAGTACATTCCAAGTACCGATTACTCCAAATTTTGTATGCAGGTAGTCTATAATATAATCATATTTTGTAATAAGGCTAAAATACCACAATCTTAGTAATGCAAAGGAGGGTCAAAAGTTTTTTTTTTAATATCCTGAGTTTTCACGTTTAAAGGATATTTAAGTGTTATTGTTATTATTGTTATGCTGAAACCCTAGTCATTCATAAATTTTACTGATGATGCCGTTGCTTTTTTGCAAAGTTTGATCTAAGTACGACAAATTTCGGTTAGTTTCCCTTTATTATTATGCACATTTTGATTGTGAATGATGTAATAAAGTCTTTGCGAATAAATAATTTGTACGACTTGGTTTCTTGATTCCTGTAAAATTGTTATCGATCAAATACTGTGAATTCATTTTGTTGCGTGGGTACCAAGTTTCGTGGATTGAACAAATAACCATTTCGCGGACATCCAAAATTATTAGCATTTCTAATTGTTGAAGGAGATCTCACTGTGGTTCGTCTGTTCGTTGTAATTTGAAATACGCGTATTGACCAGATTACGAAATCCGCGTTATTTGGTACCCCACAAATAATAATGAATTCAAAGTAGCATAAATGTTTCTTTTTAGGGGTTCAATGTGAAATGGAAATAAAAGTTTTCACAATTTTACTTGCAATTTGCATGCAAAGTTCACTCCATATTTGTAAACTGAAATGATGTTAATCTTATAATTAATTGGAAATGAATAAAGGAAAAAATACTGAGATAAAAAAGGTGTTTTATTAACTCTCAAAATCAACACAGGAAATAACAACATGAAATAAGAAAATTACATAAACTACAATGTAAAAAACTTTCCTGTCTATCTACGTTTTTATTCTGTAGGGTTTCAATGTGAAATGTAAATAAAAGTTTGCAAACCTTTTCTGGCAATTTACATGCAAAGTTAACTCCATACTTATGAACCGCAATGATATCATACTTATTAATTTATTGGTAATACGATAGAAGCATAAATACTGAAATGAAAAAAAGGTGTTTTAACTCTTAAAATCACCAACACAGGAAATGACAACTTGAAATAAGAAAATTACATAAACTACAATGTAAAAATCTATTAAAACTCTTTAACCGGATTAAGTGGTGATGGTGGGTGTGCTGGTCTTGCTGGCCAGGAATTCACTTCCTGGGAAGTTCAGCAGTAAACCTAGACTGGAGTTTAAGCCAGCACTGACTGTGGTCACAGGAGTCAAGGTGGTGGTGGTACTGGTGGCGCTCTGTTCTGACTGCAGCGTAACTGACTGGCGGGTGTACTGTAGCAGCTGCGGAGGGAATTGCTGTTGCTGCTGTTGAGGGTTTTGCTGTTGCTGCTGTTGAAAGTACTGCTGTGGCTGATAAAAGTACTGCTGCTGCTGACTGTATTGCTGCTGCTGAAGGCAGCGTCTACTGCTACACTCCATAGTAAGGGCCAGCACCTGCTGGCTGTAGTCAATCCATTTCTGGCCTTCTGGAATCCTAGTCATAAGAGTGGTAAGATACTGGGCGAAGCTCTTGACTTCTGTCTCGTGGCTCGAGAGGGATACGTTCTGTCCTAGTCTTTGCTGCATTGCTTGATCTGCTCTGGCCAAAATCTGGAACACAGAAAAAAACAATTAGCATCAATTGTTGACCCCAAGACGAATCTTGGAATCAGTTGTGAACAATGATTAATGCAGAGGGAGGTGCTGGAAGTAAGGGGCTACCAGAGCACTTTACATTGACTTCTCACAGACGTGCAATATATGTATATATATGTACAGGAAACTCGACAATAATACAAGAATACCCAGAAAGCGCTTGAAAGCACATGATTAAATCCATATTATTCATACAACACTACAGATAATATTTTGGATGTGAGTGATTGATAGACAAATGCAGCTTTGAAGAAACTGCACTGCAGAAATAGAAAATTAAAAATGGAACAAGTGTATTACCTGTGAAAGCAGTTCATCGGTGTTTTCATGGATGGTCGAGGAATCCCGGCTGGACTGTCTGCTGGCAGTAGCACTCTGCCTGATAGCCTCCTTATCCACTACCTTGTGCCCAGAAACAGTGCTGGTGGATGGGGCGGATGGGATGCGATCTTCCTCATCACTGTAAGAGGCAATTGATGGCGGTTGTGATGCTGGGTTGGAGGAAGCCTTGGAAGAAGGGAACTGCAACAGAAAAATATAAACGCATGTTATGCATATAGTACAATAAACAATGTTTTGAAAAAAAGAACAGTAAATCACTATAATATTCTTTTTTTTTATTTGTTTTATTATTATTATTATTATTATTATTATTATTATTTTTTTTTTTTTTGGGGAACTCTCACCTGGTGTGTTACCTTGCCACGTCTCTTCTTGATATGTGGGCGGAGGTAGGCAAAGTTGGTCATAATCCACTGGTCCGTAGCTGTGAACTGCTCATCTGCCTGTCCAGACTTCTTGGAGTTAACCTTGACGAACCTGGTCCTGTAATTTTTCAGGAAACCCATGACTTGCTTATCTATAAAACAAAACATGAACAATAAAATACATGTACATATAAATACTTGTTTCCAATGTATTACCCCATATATGTATTAAATTCACAATACCACAATACTATACTAATTTACTTACAGGTTGGTGCAGACCTGCCCTTGTCTTCGAATTTTTCCTTGACAAACTGCTTCACCACCTCTCTCTTGGCAGTCGTGTCCTTAAATTCATCTAAATAGGAGTTGTAGAACATGGGGTACTTCTCAAAAAAGGCTGCCAACAATTCTCTGTCTGCTGATTTCCAAGCATAGGCAACACATGACTTCTTCTTCTTCTGTTTTTTCTCACCATCATCAGAGGGTGATGGGAAAGAGGACTCATCATCTTCTACAACATCAGGAGGTTCAGCAGCAGCAGAGGGGTTAGCAGCACCCTCCTGGACTGAGGGGAGTTCTTCCTCGGCCGGGGCCTCAGCATAGACCTCTCCCGTCCCAGGAGGGGTCTTAGCTCTCCTTTTAGTACCTTGTTTCTTCGGCATGACGATCTATATGTCGAATTTCTCTCAATGGGTCGATTTTATATAGGAACCATGTGATCACGTGGTCGCTATAGCATTGGCGAAACAAAAAGAACTTCAGCGACCCCGTCTTACAACCGTTTGCAAAGGCTTACGACTGTTTTGAAAACGCTTGCAACTGTTTTGCAAACGCTTACAACTGTTTGCAAACGTTTGCGGAAAAATAAATTCGCAAAGAAATTTTGAACATGTTCAAAATTTCTTTGCGACAAGAAAAACCGTTTACAACAATGAAAACTGTTTGCGATCTTTCTTGCAACCTTTTACAACCTTTTACGAACTCTGGCGAAACCCCAAATTCGCTACGTTCGCAAGCATTCGCCGCTCAGTGAGATAGGCGCTTTAGGCATGGTTTTCTATATAGAGGTAGCAAGTAGGTACAAGTAGTACAGTGGGCCTTTAAGGGATGGCCATTCGAAATAATTTTCCTTCGTTCGAATTCATTATCCTTGAAATTAATTTACAAATTAGCGAGTCGATGATGACATCCCCTCACTTTTCTCTATCCTTTGTGTAAAAAAAATTAACAAAAAATCACTTTCCTGCTCTAGGAATGTGAAACATGACTTTAATTCTTTATAGAATATGTGCAAAATCCCCATCACTCTAAGGTATTGTTATTTTTAAAGGGAATGTGTTATACAGGTCTGTCTAAAAACAAAAAGAATAACAAAAAAGATAGAAAATCTTGAAATTTCATGAAACTAATTTTATGGGGAATAGTTAGGGGATGACAACATCAATTCGCTAATTTTTGCATAAAGCCTATGTAATACATATTAATATGTCATAAACATTATGCAAAATTTTGTAATTCCATAACTTTCTATATTTTCGTCAAATATTGATGAAACCCTCACCGCTTAGTTTGTTTTTATTATTCCTATTTATTCAATTCATCATGCAAATGGGTCTTACTTGACTTTAAGTTACGAATTTCTGGGGAGTTTTTTTCTGAGAAATGTATTTGCAATTGAAAGAATACTTTCACAAAATGAAATGGCCCTTGAATACACTTTTCAAAAGACTTTGCGATCATGTTTACTGTAATGACGGAACAAAAAACAAAAACAGATAAAGGCCTGCAAAAAGAAATAATTTTGTAAGTGTGCAAAAGATAAAGAAGGGACAAACAGGCACACTTGTGCTTTTGCAGGAGGATTATTTGAAGGGGCAAATTTTGGTTGCTGAAGGGGTACTTTTCCGGTTTCTTAAAATAAAAAAGTAGTGGGGAGGCGGAAACCAGGCCCCTGTCCCCTTCCCGCTCCACCGCCGCTGCATTTTGCATAAATTCCAAATTTCTCATCTCCAGCGCTTCCACCATGATGAGGAAATTGTCCTAGGTGGGTATTATGTATACTGATGTCATGTATCATTCTGGATGCACATGTACAAATCATTTCCGCACAGGTGAACACAAAATCTGAGCTTTATCGTCGCGTTAGATTATAATCATAATACGTATGTTATGTTTCTCGATATTTGGATCTAAACAACGTATCTAAGACAAGGAAAGTAACATGGCGGTGGTTTATTTGGTAGTGTTGGTTCTCAGTGTCTTTCATGTTATAATATCAGGTAAGTACAATTGCACTACGGCTACAAAAGTAAACACGTACAGACCGTGTTATCATGCATGACGGGTGCACTATAATTATCTTTAAACAAAGGGGTAGATTAAAATGGCCCTATTTGACAGCGTATGTAAACCGACGGAGAGCAGCCTGCAGGAGAGACTCGTATATACTCTGTGGAGCAGAGGCGGCGTTCCTGGCAGGGGGAAGAGGGGGGCATTGCCCTCCACTTTTTCAGGTACCCCAAAAGGGGATGAAAGGGAGGGCAGGCGGAAGGGGAACCTGCTATATACTCTTCGGAGATGTAATTTGATACCAGATTATTCAAGTGAGCTTATGAGTTGTACACCGGACATTTGGATTAAATAGTGTCACTCAATAAAACATACACATTTTATATACATGTATCTATGAAGAAAAAAAAGAAGAGAGACCTTCATGATTAGAAAGGAACTCAAGAATAGTAAAGTTCCTATAATGAATAATAACATCCACGGTCTCTACTAATAACTTCGAAGGGTTATACATTATTGACGCTATGTATACTAGGCACGTACAAATAATCTATACGAATGATACGATATTGAAATAATTCCATGGCATTAAAGGGACTCGGTAACATTGTTCAGATGAGAGAAAATGGTGCTAAGGTAGTGACTTCAATGGTAGATGTACAATTAAAGATAATCTGACAGTTTGAGTAAAAACAGACCGTTATTAATGATAAAATTTGGAGAAAACTGATCTGATCGATTCCTGAATTCCCCCAACTATATTATTATGATTTAATTACATTTTAAGGAAATTTAGGTGAATGTAAATCGTCACAAAGCAATGAATTGGCTCTCCATGTATATACCATTCCAGACATTTAAGTGTTGAAAGATTTTTAAAAGCCCGTGTCTTATTTTCATGGAAAAGCGGTTGGAATATTCAAATATTGGTTGAGAGAATTTACTGTTAGAGGGTGTCGCACAGTGGCGCCTTCAAAGAAAACCATAAATATCTTTGTGGTTTGAGATTTTTTCAGGATTTTTTGCATGTTAGAGGGTTAGTACAATAGAAGGAATATAATAAGTAACATTTCATACAAAAATTACGCAGTTTTTTCATCAACCTTCAACAATGTTACCGAGTCACTTTAAGATGAATTTCTTCTCTTCTTCTAGTATAACTATATTTTGTTATCCCAGGAATACAAGGTCAAGCCATCACACCATTATCAGTGGATATAGGTGTTGGTGATGATGTTTCATTGGAATGTACCACTACAGCAGCACCTGGCTTTACATTATCATGGACTGATGTTTCTGCTGGAGTTGTAATATATTCAGCGGGAACCAAGCAGACTCCTCCTGAAGAGTATGTTAATTTTAACGTGACTGAAGATACCACTGCAAAGAGTTCTATATTGATCATCAATAGTATCCTGAGGCAAGATGCAGGACAATATCGTTGTGGGGTCAGTCAACAATCTAATCAAGATCCTGCTACTGTAAATGTAGAATGTAAAGTCCTAAGGTCTTCTTGACTATCATGTAAATCAATCTGTTTTATTTTGTGATGTACATGTAACAGAGTGCTGTATCTAAGTTTAAAGACACATAGTTGTTACCACTATCATTACTTGTCTTCTTTATTTGCTGTAGTCTGAGACTTTGGGTTGCCAGAAACTTGTCAAAATTTTACAAGTGGTCCAGATTTTTTTCTTCTTCGCATTGCTATATAAATTGAGGTAAAAAGGTCAATGTATTTTTTTCTTCACAGAGTTACCTTAAAGTTACTTAATGTACATATCCCTTTTCGAGTTTTTCACTTTTATGAATTAATTATTTTCAGTTTCGCAAAGTGTTTGCGATGGAATACATTCATGAGCAATGACATATGTACAGCTTTCATATACTTCTAAAACTACTTCTTTTCCCCCAAACGTTTACAAGATACCTGTAATATTTTAGGAGTGCAAAAGCGGAACACTGTGTTAAACACAACAAAAAGTGATATAAAGTTGACACCAACTATGTACTGAAAATCATGTTCAATTTCACAATAAGGCTCTCCATTTTCCTTTCATAATGTGTTGTACAGTGGGATCAGTTTCAGAACCAATAGCATTGATTGTCATTGGTGATGATAGCAACTCAACGTACATGTACGAAGCAACATGTGAGGCTATAGGCAGTTCACCAGAAGAAACTATAACATGGATCTTAGGTGGTGTTACCCAGTCTGATCGCATAGTGAAAACAGACCCACAAATATCAGATGATACTCTGTTTGATGAAAGGAGTGTGTTCACATTTCCATCAAACACTGAGAACTACAATGTGCAATTAGAGTGTTACATCGGTGGTCATCAAGTAACCACATTGAACAGACAAGAAACAATACTGGTCGATATTCATAGTAAGTTTTCTAAGTTTTCATTTCCAGTTGAATAATGCATCAGATGCACCAAACAGCTCATATCAGAAATGAAACCAGAAATTAATATGGAAAATGATGTACATGTACTTGCCAGTAATTATGGTAATATGCTTCCCTCTCTTTCTCTCTCTGTCTGTCTACACTGTCTCCCTCATTTTTCCTCTTTCTCTTTTTATAATTGAAAGGTGACTGTAGTTTTGATTGTTGGGGGGGGGGGAGCAGAGATGTGGATAAAGTAGTACGTTTTCAATCCTTAGTCCTTACATGGAATAATAAATGATAGTATAGATGCTGTCTTGTATTTGCAGCCTAAAAACCATGTGAAGTCCTGCACATACTCTTATTACAGAGCCGCCACAAAGTGAACGTGGAGTCATCATGATTGATTTTACCATCAATGGAACAGAACTCACAATATCATGTGACGACACCAATAGTGCAGCCGTTCCTGCCATGAGTACCTTCAACATCTATTCTGATGGAACACTGATCACCAAACCTGTCTCAGACAAAGCTGTCACCGTCACAGAGCCTGAACAGCGTACAGAGTTTACATGTGAAGGTAGCAACTATCTGGGAAGTACTACGACTTCACAATTTTATGGCAGTAAGTCCTCATTTATTTCATTATTGTTTCATTGGATGTTGTGTGAGGGTGATTGGGGCTCAATACACAGATGCTCCTAGGAATTGAGTTATCATCGATTATTTTATCTTTGTGATGATGATTTAATTTATTGTATGAATTTGATTGGTGATAATTGAAGTCATAGCTTTCGGTATGAGTTTGATTGTGGAAGACATTCTGATTTGTGACGTGCCTCAGAATTTCGAAATCATTTTAGATTATGATTGTCAAGTTTTCAATTTTCCATTCCTCATTAATTATTTGGTACCTGTGGTGCACCTTTGATAAATCTATCTTCACATGCAATGGATACCTGGGTACATGTGCCTTTACAGACACATTTACTTGTTCGGCATAATCGGGACTACAATAGATTGTGCCTGAGGCAAGTGATTGGACATCAAAATGATCAAGGGGAAGGGGCTGATAGTGTGTACAAGTAAAGGTGTTATATTTTCAATCATTTTTCACTGAGATATCAAACATGTACATGTATTCCCATGGAGACATATGTATAGCTGTAGTATTTTAACATTTATTGCAACAAACATTACAATTCTGATGCGTAGGGAAGTCACGTACTCAATAGAGTAGCGAAGTGTGACGTCACGGTCATAGTGCCCAATTTGTCAAAGTCCTTGGTTCCAAACATCGTGTGGTGATCACACCAGCCATTAATACTGAATTTTCCCTGCTCCGGCCCGCTGCTTTCTGTTGTTTAAAACCAGTAACTTGGACGACGACTGAATATGACGTTAGCACTTTGGTACTATGTGTGTCACTATTATTCATCCATTATGATAACAGATTCCACAAAAATATAGACCCACATCACAATGGACATTTCTTGATACAATCTAAGTTAATGTGTTACTCTTACTTCATGAATGTACATGTACATTGTAGATTTCGTATTTGTGCATACAGCTACAGATTAATGTCTAATAAGAACGAAAAATGTAAGTAATTTGGCAAACAAGAGGCTAAGCATTATTGCGGTGCATGTTACTAAAAGAACTCTAGTGTTTATAGCTAGTTTAATAGCTAGATGTAGTTAACAACTAACTTACTGATACCCTTACCAAGTCTTGTAATTTTGTTTGTCCTGAGTTATGTTTCTTGAGAATCCGACTTAAAAAAGCTTATACCTAAAAGCATTTAACTCAGGCCCTAATTCAACCAGTCCACGTTTAATTTTAAAGTTATCAAAACACACTTAAAGAACATAAAATTTACAAGGGGACTTTGTATTCAAATTATTCAGTTGTTAAATCTACATGTACCCTACAAGTTAATGCTAATGCTTGTGTACACGTGTCTTCTCCCCCCTTTTTTTTTTAGGTAGGGCTCCTCACTTATTTTTTGAGGGGGGTCTGAAATTGAACTTTTCAGAGTCAATTGTATGCTTGAATCATATGCAAAATTCATGAAATTTAGGGGTCTGGTCTTAGATTTTCGGCTCTCATGTGTCCTGGGTGCCCATTACTGTTTAGTGTTGAGCCCTTCTTTGGGGGTTTTCATTAAGTGAAAATTAAGTTTATTGAAATTGCGAACGCATACTATACTGTACTTGTACCACGCTTCATGTAAACATGCAGTAACCTCATTTGGGGGATTCGGGTGGAGATTATTAACTTGAAATAGAATGTAAATGTACATGTACTTGCGTTTTCAATTTTTTCAATTTGTAAATATCAAATGTAGGCTTACCTTGTATGAAATGTCTGGGCATTACAATTCATTCACAATCCATATTTGAATTGCTATTTATATATGTTATCATTATGTCGCTGTTTCAATCATTCTTTAGTCACTTAATGATTGTTATTGATGTAGAACAGCCGTGTTTTCAAGTCTCACATGCACACTACTCACCCCCAAAAATCGGTTTGAGCAAATACCGAAGTTTTTTAAAGGGTTTTTCCGGTAGTGTAAATGGCAGTCCAAAAAATCAAAGATTTTTCAAATGGTATTTCGGATGTGTAAATGGGCCTATTGTTGAGAAAGATGCTGGATTTACAGCAGGCAAAGTAGACTTCTCAATATCCAATGGTTTCAACCCAAAATGGACAATATTAGCTAGGCTGCTAGCCAGCGCCGTAGCCAGAGTTTGATGTTTTTTTTTTTTTTTTTTTTTGGGGGCACATACATGTAATTGATCGACGTCCTGGGGAGGGTCTATGAGGAAGTGTGTATGATCTTGGATTTTTTTTTGGGGGCACGCCCCGTGCCCCCTGGCTACGTGCCTGCTGCTAGCTAACTTAAATGATCACTCAGACATTCACAACTCGACAGTTTCCCATACATGTACATGTACACACCTGGATGAAACGAAGGTGAAAGCAATGAATATAAAATAGTTTGCTAAAAGACATGAATATATGTTCATCCCATGCCAGGACTTGAACCCCTGACCTTTACATTAATACTAATAATAACAATAGTGGGGATTCTTGTATAGTGCTCACGTCTGTCAGACTTGATACTCCTGACGCTCCACAATTATTACCCCGGCTTTAGCATGGCTGACATTATGACGCGCAAGCATTTCAATAGATTATTTCCTGCCTGGTACCCATTGACCTCACCCGGGTCAAGTGTGGCAAATGAAGATTAATGCCTTGACAAGGACATTAGTGAAGGAAACAGATAATGCTGACACAAAAGGGGACAGGAAAAACCTATGATAGGGAATTCCTAAAATATATAAATAATATCATTAAATACATGTACATGTTTTTCTTAGGTGAAATTGTGCATGTGTCATACAAATGGCTATTTTTGTAACATTCTCTCTTGTATATGTTTTATTTTGTTTTATGCTCTTTTCCATACCATGAACAGGAACAACCGCCCCTCCTCCAACGATCGGTATGTCCATCTTTTTTCATTCGTTCTATCATCATTTATTTCATTTATTTATTCTCATTATAAAAAAACAAACATTTGTGTGCGTTATCATCCACACAAATGTTTATTATCAGTTACCAACAATTTGTACTTAATTTATAATGAATAATATTTACATTAAAATTGTTTTATGAATCAATGTAATTATCTTTTTATTCTTAGTTTTCATATAATTTTAGTTTATTTATTTTTGTCCGACATGATTTATTTACATAGTTTACCTATCATTAACTATCATTGGTTTTTCCTGTCCTCTTTCGTGTCAACGCTTCCTGTTTTCTTCATTTCTTTTGTCATCCTTTTGGCGTACATGAAACTGTTAACCCCCCCCGCCCCCGTTTTCATGTCAGTGTTCCTTCTAATAATCATTCATCCTGATGCACATGTGTGTATGTGAATATGAAGCAAAATATTGTCACTTTTCCACAAACGTTGACTTTTTACTTTATACCCCCTTCCCATACACGGATTTTTTTTTTACGAGTCCTTACAGATCGCATAAATCCTTATGGGGCGTTCCCACTATCACGATTGGCGCCGCGATTGAAATTGTGGTCTTAATCGTGATGTAATCGTGGTGATCCTATCAGATATTATCAGATCTTGAGGTCAGTCGTGGCAATCGTGTTGATCGTAGGAAATTTTTGGACGGTTCAAAAAATTTCTACGATCAACACGATTAATTTTCAATCGCGATCATCGCATCAGATCGTATTGGATCGTAATAAAACGCAACATATCGCATCTAATCGTGCTTCCTAATCGTGGTGATCGGGATCAACCTTAGAAAAAGACAAACACCACGCTCTGTTGAGATGTGTTGCGATCTGCCACGACCTGTGACGCTCTGTCGGGTACCATTGCTCACGACCTGACACGAACGACTCAAGAGCAGATACAAGATGATACGAGTAGATGCGAGTAAATGCGAGTAGATACGAGAAGTCACGCTTTACACGGACGTTTACGATCTGTTACGAGTTCTCGCGCCCAGTATATTTACACTTTCTCTCCTTCCCTCTCTCTCTCTCTCTCTCTTTTAAATCATATATCTCTCTCTCTCTCTCTCTCTCTCTCAACCATTTGTTTCTCATTCACTATCATTCTCTTTATAGTCCTTAATCATAATAACTCCTTTTCCTTCACTCCATCAGCTTCTTCAACCTCACACTCTCTCCCTCTTGTTGTTAATATTCCTTCTCCCCTCTCTCCCTCTCTCCTCTCTCTCTCTCTCTCTCTCTTCTTATCAATCATGGAAGGTAATGTAAACATGTATACCATTAATTTGCAGACTTGAAATAGAAAGTTGTGTCCATACAATCAGAAGATGATAGATACCAACTTTATATATTTCGATAACATTATAGACAGATATATACATACAGGTGTGACAATTTTGCAGTGTGTAAACTATAGTGCCATACTATTAAGTATAAGGTCAAAAAATAGCTTTTGTTCAGGTAACTGCTATTTAAAGGGATCGTTTAACAGTGTTAAATCTGAGATACACGGCCCTACATGTTATTAGTGTCTGTGATATGGTGTAATAATGAAGCCCTAAAAAAATTGCGCTTCAAAATGATCAAGAAGTGCCTCAAAAAGTAAAGATCTTTGATTGACCGGTTTTACCATACTCGTTTTCCCTAATAGACTATAGTGTTATGAAAACCATCAGGCGAACGGTTTTCAAAATTTGTAATTCCAATCATAAATATCTTGATAATCAGACAGGCGATCAGCTTGTAAAAGTCATGGGGTTCCTGACTGACCTAAAGGTTTATGATTATCATTGCATCATGAGCTAAATCCAGAATTTTGTTTCAGAATCTGAGACAAAGTTACCGGATCCCTTTAAACATCTTTTAAAATGTATTACATTATAGTTGATCTTTCACATGGAAGTTTTTTGTTGTTCTTGCACAGACATGGACAATGAAAGAGTTAAAATTCTCTCCCTTTTCTTTATCCATAAATATATGTCACCTATATTTAACAACTTTGCTGTAATTAACCTAAAATGAGTTTCCACTGCTCTAAAACATTGACTTAGAATAGTCAGTAAAAATAGAAAGAAAATCATGCATCTTCAATATCAATTTCCTGAATTTTTCAAAAATAAAAATAACAATATCAAATATCATCCTCTCCACCTTCCGCGTCATGCAGCCTGGCCATCTTTCCTGCCATGCGACCGCACCTTGTGGTGAGTTGAAGAAGGCCTTTAGGAGTTCCTTGTGATGATTTGCATCTGCTGTAGCTGAGTTGCGAGGTACAGAAGGTTGATTCACATCTAGCCAGTCCACATGGTCCCTCCATGCTCCTGGGATGACATTCTGGTTTTCCGCCTCAACCATATCATTCACATTAGACACCTGAATCTATTGGCCAGGATACCGAAGGCATTTTTCACCACTCTTCTCCCCCTTGAGAGTCTGTAGTTGAAAATCCTCTCCTCCCTGGCCATCACTCTTCTTCCGTATGGCTTCATGGGGTAGTTCCTGAGTGCGAAGGCGTCATCCCCAGGATGAAGAAGGGCATGTCTTGGAGGTCATCAGGGCTTGCAGTCAAAGGGCAGGGTGGGGTGAGTCCTAGGGCTTCCTCTTCCAGGCCATTGAACAGCTCAGAGTCGCCAAATATCTGATCATCTGACATGTGTCCTTTTCCACCAAGCTCGATCCACACAAAGTTGTAATCTGCATCCACCAGAGCTAGGAGTGGTATCGAAAAGAAGCCCTTGTAATTGTAGTACAGGCTTCAAGTGTGGGGTGGCTTCTTGATAGCAATGTGTTTGCCATCCAGGGCCCCAATGGCATGGGGTATGTTCCATCTCTGCTCAAACTGGTTAGCTACGGCTGTCCAGGCTTCAGGGTGACAGGTAGGCTAAAACCTCATTTTGTACGCTTGCACAATTGCCTGGCACACTTCTGGAACCATCTCTGAGATGCTGGACACTCCACACCTAAATGCATACGCAAGGAACCGATAGTTGTCCAGTGGCAAGGTGCCTCAGTGTCACTGGCAGTTTCAGTCCAGTTGAGAGGGGTTGCCTGAAACTGGTGCGTCCCTCTCGATTGCTGGGGCACCCCTGCAAGACTTCATCGAAGAGCTGTAGTGTTAATCTTGTGTAGTTTTGGAACACTATTGGATCTTCCAGCCTCAATTTGGTGTCTAGGAGGCTGGAGAACTGGCCAACTGTTGTCTCGTCTCCTCTGTGAGCCATGGTTGCACCCAGAACTGCCTGACTGCAGCTCTCCTGTACTTACGTGATTGGGGCTGTGGCTGGTCTGTACCGTCTGGCTGCTGCTCGTCTTCTTCCTCTCTGGCGATAATAATATAAGCATACAGTAATACTGCAAATGTCACGTTGTCATCATCCTCAACTCCTGTCATCATCAATGGTTGTGGGTTGTAGTGATCACTTTGTAGAAGTTCAAGAAACAATGAAGTCCATGGTCAGTCGGCCTGTATATATATCCGTCGGGGTCCAATCGTAGCTCAAATCCTGATCACTCTCGACCCTTATCGTGAAAGACATCGCAACCACAACCGTATACTGTCGCAACAGAGCGCATCGGTTCGTGATGAACGTATCGGAAGGTATTCGAACGTATCTACACGTACCCGATCGTCCCAAATCAGGGACCCCGATCGTGATGATCGTGTCACATCGAGACCCAATCGTGGACTCAATCGGGACAATCATATCGGAACGTATATGATCGTATCTGAACGGGAGACCAGATCGTGTCACCTGAAATTGACCAATCGTGACCATATCGCAACCAAGCGCACCAAATCGTACCATAACGTATCGACTCGCATCACCTCGTATCCAAACCTAGC
Source organism: Mesocentrotus franciscanus (assembly GCA_037976565.1). Lineage (NCBI taxonomy): Eukaryota > Metazoa > Echinodermata > Echinoidea > Camarodonta > Strongylocentrotidae > Mesocentrotus > Mesocentrotus franciscanus. The sequence goes on along the minus strand of CP137667.1, from coordinate 41,971,561 downwards.
AATTTAGAGAATTTCCACGATCAGCTACGAATGGCCAATCGTGGGGTTCGTAACGGATCGCACGACAGTGGGAACGCCCCATTACGATTTGGCCACTTTTACAACCGATTTAAGAGTTGTTACGAGTTATTAAGAGCTATTTACGGCTAAATTTTGCAGCTTTTATACCTTTCCCCAAATCGTAAACAATACGTATAAGAATACATAAAATATACATATCTATTTGTAAAATACTCGTAACTACATGTTAAGTGCTCGTAATAACTCGTAACAATCCGTAAAGCAATCGTAACACGACCCAAATGAAATCGTAAACAGCACGTAAGCACCCGTAATAATCCGTGAATAATCCGTAAACAAATCGTAAACTAACTGTAACAAATCGTTAAAAAAAAAATTGTTACGAGTCATTTACGGATTCTTGCGAGCAGTTTACGGATGGTAACGTATTGTTGAGAGCGCTTTACGATACTTACGGATTGTTACGAGCTATTTACGAGTTATTTACGGAAAAATCATTCCGTGGACAATCGTAAGAAGATTTTTGACATGTAAAAAAAAATGCCTATCCTTTCACGGATCCTTAAGAGTGTCTGCGAGTTGTTGCGAGTTGTGTCGAGTTATTTACGAATACCAGCGAGATATTTACAGATGCTTGCGATTGACTACGAGTTGGCGATTCGTAAGGACTCGTAAGAAAAATCCGTGTATGTGAAGGGGGCATAAGACAACAAAACACACGAGACTTCCACATGTTGTATTTAATGTGCTTTTGAATTGTATTAAATTTAGGTATCAATATCCTTTTACAATTATTTACCTTGTCCTCTATTTTCAAATTAAAACATTCAAAGTAGAATATATGCCATTTTCAAGTGTTACTTAAAAATATAAAACAGGTTCTTGTTCTTACATTCATTTATTTAATTGTTTTAGAAATGAACTATGCATGGTAGTTCTGTAAATGGTAAAAAGGCCTAAATTCTTAGACCGACCCCACCCCACTCCTTTTTTTCATGTGTCGCATTGAATCTGGTCAAGTAATTTCTTATGTACTTATACTCTTCATAGATGTATATTAAAACCATATATTTCTCTTAAAACATACATGTATGTTATGCTTTAAAACCTTACATATATTATGTAACTTGTTAAGAATTAAATATTATATTCCTTAAGTTATATACATAATGATTGTAGAAAGGGCATTCTTCAGAGGTACATTTAATCTGCTTCAGATATCTAAGATGACTTTCTTTGCTAGTTTTACAGCCGCCATATGCACTAAACGACAGGTGCTAAATAAAAAACCTTTGATTTTAATCATTTTAGACGTATAATATTTGAATATTTTCTGTTGTTCTGGACTTTGCAAGTTGTAAAAATAGGATTCTCCGTCTTCTCTTTGAAACTGACAAGAAATATAATTTGCTTATATATATATCATCCATACACAGTATGACAATTATAACGTTTATGTATATGCTCTAACAACACCAGAACCAATAACAACGGAAGGGACTAGGACGAGTTCGTCAGGTGAGGTTACATTTTTGTTCAAGATGTATGAATTAACTTTCAAAAGTGTTATTCTCACGTTTATTAATTTGTTATTTGAATAAAGTCTGATAGACTCAATACAAGGACCATTTGGCGTCCTAGCCAAAGGGTTCATACATACATTGTGCACTACAGAGAAAGAGAATCAGTAGCTTCTTGCTTCTACAGTGTACAACAGGACATATACAGGGTAACCATTGTGACATATCGGTTCGATGATTAGACAATCACTTCCTCGTTTGACCTCCCTTTACTTACATCAATACCACAGGTTTACAACCTTGATCAGCATAACAAAAGAAGCTTAGCTACCTTGGTACAAAGGTCATTACCACAACAAACTAGACGTTATTGATTAGTATTTTACCCATAGCAGTTGCATGAATTACCTGCATACTAGAAAGAAGAAAAAATCGGAAAAAATGCAGTCAGATTAGGTCTTCATTTGAAAAGTAGATGTAGATTAAAAAGAATAGTCAAAAGTATTTGCAGAACATTACCCATACATGTACATTTTATGAGGCAAAAGACACAAACAAAAACTAGAAACACGAAACGGCTTGTCAGGCCTTCCCTCTTGAAATTATAATTTCCATCCTCATTAAGATGACCACCATAATGTGTTATATAGTTGTCAATATACTTGAAAATAAGTATTTCTATCTAAGTCATAAGCATATAAAGGTGCTTTTTTCGCCCGTTTTGGGGCTGATATTTAGATTTAAAAAATGGGTGCATGTCTATGGACGTCTCTAATCTAAATAAAGTGTATTAGGTTTGATTATAATTATGAATTAGACCCCATTCACATTCACTTCATTAGACCGCTCTCAGTTAGAACGATTTGTAATAAGAGTGGTCTAACGTCAGTGTGAAGACTGAACCGTGTCAGGAAGCTTACCTCTGGACCGGTCCAGAAGACCATAAATACGTTTTGAAGGTTTTAATACTTCGGGTCTCACGTGAGTGTGAAGGCCAACTGTGTCAGAGAGGGTACCTCTGGACATGTCCAGAATACATGACATGATCTGTATTATAAACAATGAAAATAATAATCTATGTGATATTGGTAAGATCCCAGATACAACTAACCACCTTCTCCTGGCTTGTAAGAAGGTATCTTTTTTGGGGGAAGATTGTATCCAAATTAATTGATACTTTGTTTAATTTAAGAATTTTTTTGAACGAAAAAATTCTCTTAATAGGTTATGAAAAAGAAAAGAGAAATGAATCTCGTCAATCTTATTTTAAACTTTGCTCAGTTTATTATCTATATAAACTGTATTAGAGAATGTTTTGGAAGTGAAAAGCACAGGATACATGCTGTATATTTGATAAAAGAATTAGAGGTAGAAATTCTCGATATGAAATGTAATCGAAAGAAATTCGATACAAACCAAGTAAAAAATATATTTTCAATACTTTAGTTAGTGCTTATGTCACATTAGCTTCATATACATATATGTTACAATTGCATAAATTCTGTATATAGATATTGTTGTAAATAGCTGTTATTCTATGACATGAACAAATAAAGTCCCTCAAAAGAGGATAAATAGAAGAAAAAAAAAACAACGAAAATAGCTGTTGCAAGTAAAATGCAAAGATAACTGAACATAGTTTTACCCTCTTAACCGCATAAACAACTACAGGACCTCCAGAATCACTAAGTGGTAAGGGTCATTGTACTATTCTTCGCCTTTTATTCGTGTTAAATTATTTCTGATGAGGCATAACTTTGCTAAAAAAAGGATAATTAAAGGATCTTATTATTCAAAGTTCTGTTTTAGTGATATCATTAAGTGTTTTTAATAAAATTAAACCTTTGAAGAATGACAAAAATAAAGAAAAAACTAAAATGCCGGAAACGGCTTCTTCCCCCCTTTTCTGGTTCAGGGGAACTTTTTGCTGACAAGACCTCAGTAACCCATCATCTGTTTTGATACAGTGCCATTAAAATATTCATTTATCCCACACTTTCATGTGTAAGACTGTATTTAAAAAAATGAAATATTGAAGAAAAAAGAAAAGAAAATGATAACACTGTTGACATAAACGTATACAATGAAATGGCGGGGTATGCTAACTAAGCAATGCTTGTATGACGTGAGCCCCAAATGATTAAGAGATTATAAATATGATTCATCGGTTATTTTAGGTCTCACAAAACACGTTTTATGAATGGAGGTAGGGTCGTTCTGCAAAATACAAGGCTCTTTGATATTTAAAACATAGCTATTACTAACATTTAAATATAAGGTAAGAGTAGAAAATTACCATCTTAAGTAGCTAGTGTATGAAAGGAGCATACAAATAGGGAAGAAAATGCTTTAATTCACATCAGAATTTAGCAATACGATTGGAGTGTAAACTGAAACTTTTTGTACAATCTTAACGATATAAGTAATTTTGGCCCTTGAACCACTTGAATAATTAAAGCCATTGTAATAAAGTATGCCAATATAAATCATGATATGGGATATACAAATATCAGAAAGATCAATATCAAAGAAGTGTGTTGATGCAAGCAATGTATATTGTTCCACTTTACTTCAGCTAATATTAACCTACAATGTATTTGTGAACACAGATCAGAGTCCAAAGTCCTGTCTATGCTATGGCTGAATTGAACCATCATAGTAGGTGAAAACGCATACAATAAAATTGTTCCTCAATTTCATGAGGAGTTTCCTGTTTTGATCGGAATAAATTCAATTGGGAATTCCCCTGATAATTTACTTGATTCAGTATCTGAATAACATACTGCTATAGAAAAAATCAGGGTTGCTGTTGGAAGAATGTGAACTGATTTTTTAAATCTTAAATTTTATATTTAGAATGATACTGATTATTATTTTGTTTAGTATTTTTGTTGTGTATGGCTAAAACACGATTGTTATTGTATGTTATTTTTACAGTTATTGGGTATGAATTTGATTCTTAAAGTTGTTATATATTTATGGATACCTGTATGTTATATTACTGGTATGGTGATCTTACATTTGCTCCAGCGAAATTTTCCCCTGGTATTTTTTCGTCAAAAGTATAGGGTCAGGGTTGCAATTCGGTTTTAGGCTAGGGTAAGAGTAAGGGTAAGGGTTAGGGTTACGATTGGGTTTAAGGGTAGGTTTAGGGTAAGGGTTAGGATCAAGTATAGAATTGGGTCCAGCGTTGAAGCAAATCATTCGGTTAGTGTATGCAATGGATCCGGAGCAATCGTCCCGTTAGCATGTGTCATAGCTGAGTATTATTTTGTAGAAAACTAAGCATAGGTTTGATGATTTCATCTAGAAGCTTGTGTCTTTAGATCTTGTATATAAAACATTGCTCAACATCTAGAGCCCACACCATGTACCTGTGTGCCAACTGGTCTGAGTCCTGAAGCTTCTGCAGGTATTGCAGTCTTAGCCATCCTGTTAGTGGCTTCTGTCATCATCAACATCGTTCAATTCTTCATGTTAAGGATACATGCGACAAGACCAGGTGACTATATTTATCAATTCTACTAGAATACTTGAAAGATGGAATCAGAACGAAGATAAGCTGTGGAAATATTTGTTTCATGATTGTTTTACCTGACTGCTAAGAAAGTACGTATATGTAAATAATCAACCGCAAGACTGACGGCTGTAAGTCCTCTCTAAGGGTCTTTGTAATGAGGATAAATGCCTTACCAAAGGGCATGAGCATATTGATTGGTATTGCTTAAAGAGATTAAGGAAACATAATACTGGAAATCGATAGCGAAGGTATTTTGTCTTGCATATCATAATATCTATCGCTTTCCTGAATGTGTTTTCCCATACCATATCAAGCGCTCAGGATAGAGATCCATTTACTTTAGACTAAATTTTTACTTCCTTGTTGATAAATGTGCCATATAACTCTTTTGTGCACAGACAATTATATCAAAATTTCTATATTTGCTTCTTCCTCTTCATTTTCTTTTTACAGGTTTTGAAGAGCCACAGAAAACCGTTTCTAGGTTAGTATTCAGCAGTTCGAAATATTCAACAGAATATTTATATATATATATATATATATCGATCGATTTATACAAACACCCTTCCCCCACACATACACCAATATTCGGATATAGTGAAATATAAGAAACCTCTCAAATTAAGCATGATACCATTATTCATGTGTTTACGTGCCAAATATGTTATAAACTTGAGTTTTTATTGATATGAAACTCTCTTAATTCGAGGGCATTGAAAATTAGTAATTTTTAAATGCAATATGAAGACATATTTCGTAATGTAGAAAGCGAAAATATTAGCCATGTACTATAACACATAAAACGAGCAAAATTGCTCTAATACGAGTAATTGGAAATTAGTTCGATGAGATGGTTATGAGATGGCGCTGTACAATTAGGCTAGGGCAGAGCCATCTATACGCACAGTTTGGCCAACCTGGTTTCACTGGGTCACAACATGGCGTATATTCTTTTGTTTTACACTTGCCCAACAAAGCAGTAGTCGCCATATTGTGTCCAACTCGAACCGGGTCGGCCAAATTATGTGTATAATTAGATGGCTCTGGGCTAGGGCAGAAAAGTCATTTGTTCAGTATATCGCTTTAAATGTCTTATTAAGGAGCAACAATTTTTTTGTTTTTTCACAGAGAAGAAAGACACGTATCCCATGAGGCAAACGACAACATGGCGTATGAGATGATTCAGAACCAAGATAGAGGTGAGAAAATGTGTAACACCAGTCAACAGTTAAACACGAGGAAAGCGTTTGTACTACGAAGATTAACAACGAAGCAAATTTCAACCACAAAATAAAAAGGGTAGATGAATGGCTTTGTATATGGCCATAAAACTTAGAAAAAGTCTCACAACCACACAAATACTACCATACTAAATGATAATCATTTTGCCCTAAACTGCACAAAACATCATAACTATCAAGGGCATTAATTGTTGATTAAAGTAGTAGTATTTAATCCCAAAGAAAACATTATAAGCGTAATCATTCTCCCTTATCATTTTTTGCTAGGCCTACTAACTTAAAAGTGGTTTTAAATCTTACCTCTAATAACGGCCGTTCTTTTTTAAATCGCAAATTCACCTCCCCCTCCAACATACACATACAATTATAAGTTTATGGGAAATACCCTTTTACTTTCGTTTCATTTTTAGAAAGAAATCTAGTACAGATTATCCAAGGGTAGCCTTATTCCTTATTTAGAGTATGAAAGATTGCTTGTATTTTATCTTTCAAGTATTAGAAGATTTGTGATAATATTTTATGTTGTTGTTTTATAGCATACACAGCCCTCAAACTTGGTCCATCCCATTCTCCCATCATTGCTCCTGAACACGTGACATTTTTCACGAGACTCGGTTCGATTGGACGTGGTGACTTCGGCGGGGTATGGAAGGGAGAACTCCGCTCGAATCAAAGTCAAGTAGACGTTGCTATCAGGCAGATTCCAGGTGAGATTTTGCCAACCCCTCCCTCAAAAACATTATGAGTTACAAAGACCGACAGGCAAATCGCTTTCGTGAATATAAATGTAGCCTAACAACTTGAACATCATGAAATGTAAATAAGCAGAGATGCCCTCTGCTTTCTAGAAGTTCAATTTCTGTATGACCAAAACAAACGTATACAGTAACACATCGCTTTAAGAGTAAACCAAATACTTGTATTCCTTCGTATACACAGTTTCTCCTCAATCTTATTAACAACTGAATGATTGAGTTCTTCTGAAAATGACTTTAACGCACCAATCTGTTAGAAATTGAAAACAAAAATATATAGTTATATAAAGGATTTATCTTCTCTTAGATCAAGTGACCAAATCAACCAACGTCCTTCAATCTGTCAAGGTACTTTGTGAGCTATCGGATCAACCAAATGTTGTCAAGTGCCTGGGATATTGTCAAGAACAAGGTAAGAACACCTCCTCAGACAATTTCAAAGGATTTTTGAGTCTGCTCAATTCTATACATATAAATGTGAATATGAGCATTTTTGTCTAATAATTTGGAACGCAACCAATTGAAAAGTCAGTAGGCCTATAGCTAACCTAGCATGCCTAGAGGTACGTAGCATTTTGAGTAGGCTTCGCGTCTGAAGAACCCGAAACTATTCATCAGTAAAACAAGAGGGTCTTGGAAGAACAGTCAATTGTACGTATTTTTTATAATTAATCAAGACATTTCCTATACTGTAACATGATGTCTGATGAGACATGATGTTACATATCAGTTTCAAACATTTGTTGTCTTCAATTGAACGAATTGCCCATTATGCAGGTGGTATTCTTTATGAGTTCATCTCTGGGGGTACCCTCCTCACCCATCTACAGACTTCAGGGGTACAATCCATACCCACATACAGCAACCTCAAACCACAGAGGGTTCGTCTCGATGAAGGTAGTCTACTCAACCTGGCTTGGCGAATTGCAAAAGGGATGCAGTTTCTTGCATCAAAGAAGGTAACCTGATCTCATCACTTGCAGTACAAGAGAAGGGACAAAAAGAAAAGGGGAAGGGAAGGGGAGAGGAAAAAGAGGAGAAAAATAAGGATAAATTAAGGAGGCCTGAATGAGAAGGAGGTGCAACGATCATGACGATGAAGGTAGTCTACTAAACTTTGCTTGGAAAATAGCAAAAGGGATGCAGTTTCTTGCATCAAAGAAAGTAATGTTATTTCATGAATTGCAGTAGAAGAGAAGGAGGAACATTTTACAATACAAAAGGAGGAGAAAAAATAAGGAAAAATTGAAAATGTCGGAATGGGTGAAATTCTTGATGAGGTGGATACCGTAGGGTATGATAAGACTCTTTTACGAGGACCGGAGAAAAAGGACTGAGGCCAAGGATAAGTGGGAGGATGATGAGAATTAGAAAAGTGGAGGAACACATTTGAAGAATAGGAGAGGAGGAAGCGAGTATGATTAGAGGATGGTAAAGCTGAGCTAGGGTGGGCTTTGCGGATGAATAAATAGCATTCAGATGATGTAATTGATGTTTTTATTTAATAATTCAATGTGATTACTATAGTTACGGTTATTCATTATTTTTGTATTATTATTTTGTTGTATCAAAGATCACTCATGGAACTCTCTGCGCTCACAATGTGTTACTAGCTGATAGAAAGCAATGCAAGTTATCAGATTATGGACTATCTTCATCACTGTTTAGCGGCAGAGGTGTAAGTATTATCACGGATAGTTTAAAGCTCATATTCTAGGACAATAAATGTCCATTAATTTGGTACCTACGGCAAGCCTATGTTATTTCAAAGTTGTTTATTTTCATTGCATATCACAAAAATCTTCTAGCTACTGGATATCCTCAATTGAAATGTCGAAAAATAGCCTCCTCTCTTTGCCTAGAAAGTCAGTCACGGAGCTGGTCCACTATTTGTGACGTCACGCCCGGGACGAGTATATTCACGTACCCGGATGTTCCATAGAAAAACATGGGCAGACAGATACGAATTTCTGCTATTTAGTTTCAAAGTTTAGTTTCATAACTCTATGTAGAATTCTTCACCTTCCCTAATATTTCATAGTACTAATATCAATTCCCTTTTTTCAGAATTATGACATAAACAAGCCAACGATGCGCTATTAGTCGATATTTTCACCATGTCATTTTGTTTGAGTGTGTTGAATTTGGTGAGATTGTTTTCGTGTGCTCGGTAAAGTAGATCTGGTCGTTTGGCTTCGTTCGAGTCTTTCTCGCGTTGAGTCGGTCTAGCTCGCTTTATACATACACTTTCGATTCATGTACGGTACGTATTATATAATTATATCAATTGATAATGGCTGGAGAGTTTGACCAGAACGATCTTTTTATGGATTTTGAAGAATTTATGGAGAAAGATGATGAAAGTAATGAAGGAGAAAGGGACGAGAGTGCAGATGAGGATGATGGAAGTTGAGAGGGGGAGAAGACGATGGAGAAGTCGGAGAGCAAGGAGATGTCGACGTTGCTGCAACCGGAGCCGGGGGGAGTAGCGGCAGTAGCACCTAGCGCTCGTATGTTCAACAAGCCGCCTAGAGCAGCGGCCTAGCTGGTCTTACCTGCCGATTCCGCTCGCTTCATGCACGAACGTTCGTGCAAGAGCCGTATATCACTCGCGGATCATATCGTTCATAGACGTCGTCCGCTAAATAGAGGAAGCTTGCATGATCTCGTTCAAGTGTGATATATATTTAAAACAAATATTTAACTGGTTCTGTATCCTTTTTTGAGGCAGTCACACACATCCATGATAATTACAGTCACAGTTGTAGGCCTATTCGTTTCACAAAACTGCTCCTGTACCTTATCTGATGACAATCATACCTGCATATGATTTAACCTTATTTTCCAAGCAGTATACCCGTCTTAAAACTCTACCAAAAGGGATAATGTGAGGATATAAAATGAAATCAGTGACTGGAAAACGTTGCTTATAGTTATTCTTTATTCAAATAAAAACAGAAAATCTATCACATAAACTCGTTAACAAGAAAAATTCTAAGCTCTAAAAGGATAGCATTTACGTGGGCATATCATTGGCATTCACTCTCACTCAGCCCATGATCCCCGGTCGTGACGTCAAGAATAGAGGACCGGGCAATTCCGTGCATTTCCGGGTTTCCGACTTCGAGATTTTGGTAGAGTTTACTCGCATAAATTAACTATTCTGAACTTGTTTTGTCGGTTGAACGCCATTTAGTGTTATTCTTGGGGTTAAAAGCATTCTATTGATGTAATTATCTCAATATTTGGGATTATCCTAGAATTTCACCTTTAATGATATATCATCAGCATAGATATGGCACATCTATAATGATGACTATAATCTATTTACTGGATAAAATATGCTAAAAAAGAAATGAAACTAGGGAAAAGCAACCATGGATTTTTTTTTGGTAATGATTTACGACGTTTGTTCATTTCCCCCTAAAATTATTCAACCCACAATGGTATATGTATACACCCTGTTTATCATTGATTTTATTGTTTGTATACTTTTGCCATTTGCATATTGAATTTCATGAATTTTTAAGTCTGTTTGTAAATTGTGAACAATTCAGCCATTGGCTGCTAATCACGATTTGTTTAAACCATGAATAAATGATGATAAATTTGAACTTATAAATTAAGACGATATTCAACCTTCTTTGTTTTTTCAACCATCTTAGAAACCAACAAGATGGAGTTCACCAGAAACCATGGTGACTGGTGACCAATCAACAGAAGGTGATATCTGGTCTTTTGGTATCGTCTTGTGGGAAATTGTGACATTAGGTAAAAATTATTAAAAAAATTGGAGTTGATAGCGCATGTAATTTTGCGTACCATCTTAAAGACCCTGCATTTATTTACAAAGAAAGTGTTATCAGCTTTTCCGCTTTTCTTCCTGATGGCCCTGTCATTATTATCAACCTAGCAATATTATTGCCAGGTGGAGTGGAGTGGGTGGAGAATGGCAATGTGGATTAATGTCTTGCCAAGGACGTTAGTGCCATTTTTGGATTCGAACCACCAATGCTTGGATTGAGAGTCAAGAGAATCAACCACTATACCACGAAACCTCCACTTCACGTGAATAATATGAGTTAAAGTAACATATATCAATGCACTTATGTAATCAAATAGATGTTTGATACTTATTTGATGCATGTTAGGGGTGAAGAATTCAAACTAATTCTACTCTATAAGACCCACCAATAACATTTGCGATTTCTAATTCATTGCAATGTTCCTATTCAAATACATGTCACAGATATGAATAACATTTAGTCTAAATTTTAACTAATTCCGCCTATACTATAAGAAGAATGTTGATAGAAAAAAATAATATATATGAGGAATTCCTCTGTAAACCTTTAGATGTCTTATATTCATATAATGGATTAAATGTTTGACTTGTTTTATTTCTTTGATTCTTGAAGGTGCGAGACCATACCCTAATATGACCTTTGACACTGTCCAAACGGAGGTAGCCAATGGTTACCAGATGCCATGTCCTCGCCATTGTGGACAAGAAGTGTAAATAATACTCGTTTAAGCAGCCTTTACTTTGTCTGGTATTGATTGTTCCGTAAATGTCTTCATGTTACAATTAGTTGTTGGATTTCATGATGATGTTAAGTATCAAATGCGGATATATTTCCCAACAACAAGGTACATAATTAAACTTGATTCTGCTATCTTTCCTTTAAATCTTAATCTTAATCTGAAAATAATACGTCTCAACACTCCGAGTGAAGTAAAACGACTCGGACTAGGTTTGCGCATGAAATGATGAAATAATACTATTGAAAATGCTGTTGCACATGAACCTTGAATTTGTTTTAATTTGTTTTAATTTTTATTTGTCTTTGTATTAGATTCATTTCAGTATTTAGATTAAATTTCTATTAGATAAGGATCGTCTCTTTCTTATCTTTCAGGTATGCGGTCATGTCTGGTTGTTGGGAGAAAGAAGCTACAAATCGGAGTAACTTTGATCAGATCCTCAAGAGTTTGGAAAGGATTCTAGAAAAGACGCATGTAAGATGGACTCAAATTGCCTTGCTCTTACATGTCTAATAATAATAATAATAATAATAATAATAATAATAATAGTGGGTTCTTGTATAGCGCTCATAATTATATCTGTCAGACTTGACACTCCTGGTGCTCTGCAATTATTACCCTGGCTTTAGTATGGCTGCCATTATATTACTATATTATATTATAGTATTAATACCTGCCAGGTACCTATTTACATCACCTGGGTCGAGTTTGGCAAATGTATTACGTGATGTAGATTAATGTCTTGCCAAAGGACATTAGTGCCGCGGCGTGACTCGAACCGCGAACCTTGTGATCCGGAATAGTCTGGTGACGTATCCACTCGACCACGACACCTCTACATGATAATGCGAAATTTAGTTTCCTTAATACATATCTGTTTGTATTATTCCGAATTTTTAACCTCAGTTCAACAGGTAATATGAAATAATTCTAGCCCTCACCCAATAATTATCTTTGCAACTTTTTTTCCTTCTTTTCATTTAATTTCCACAGAATTACCTTTCTTTCAATGACTTGGATGAAGGATTGTATGCGTCTACACTGGACGTGTGAAATTAAGGCTTGTTCGGATATGCAGCGGTACTACAATGCATCTACATCTTTTACGCTGTACGATGGTCGGATCCGAGCTAACTAGGACTGTATGAACATTATAGGGACATTATAGGGACTAACTTGTGTTTAATTTAGCCAAGAGTGCTGAATCAGCTATCGCAAATACATGTTTTATTCTCATTGAGTATACGTCTTTTTGAAAATTCCTTTTTTAAAGATTATTTGGTAGAAATTTGTAAACCAGATACTTTAAGAAGTAATATTGGATATGTCTAGAGGTTCAGCTATTTAGAAAACATGACATTTGTGTAATTCAAGAGGTCCGGTAAATAACAACTGATCTCAGCCATTCATCAGCACATTTCCATGGTATTCTGTCGGTTATATTGCGGTTACACTGTGTGAAACCGGTCCATGGTGAAACTTACATTTAATTTACTTTGCCACTTTTGCCAATGTTTGTTTTATTTCACAGTATTGTTGTATGTGGAGGACCACCTATTCCCTTTCTTCTTCTTTTTCATCACCCCCTCTCATTCTATCTCTACCTCTATTTCCTTCTGTTTCCCCTTCTACCTTTACTTAACCCTCTCTCTGTCAATCCATCTCTCTCTCTCTCTCTCCTCCACTCCTCTCCCCTCCTCTTTCTTTCTCTCGCTCTCTATCTCTCCACTCCTCTCCCCTCCTCTTTCTTTCTTGCACTCTCAGTCCTCTTTCTCACTCTCACTCTTCCACCTACCTTTTGAAAACATGGAGCTTGCTTATACCTTACTCTTCCGTATTCGGTTATTATTTTCATCACACTATACTAATTTGAACCTTCATGTATACATTCCAAATATACACTTCTCATTTAATAGTAAACTCACATGGTTGTATTATACTCATGACTAATTAACAATTGCGTAAAGATTGTTTACTTGTATATTCATGATTCTACTTCGTGTATTTTTTGTCATGTACATACTTTTGTATTAATATTGTACAATATTATTATCATAGTACTTGAACTCTCGATGAAAACCAAATAGCCTCGTGATGCTATGTCTGCTCGAGTGTTGAGCTGGCCTGATCCCATGTATGTTCATGTATCATGCCTAAACATTGAAATAATTTTTCTTACCTATTTTCATGAAATGATTGTGACAGTATAATTTATTCTTGATAGATAAGGTTTATCCCTTCTTAACACTTTCTTTATTAATGTAAGGAGTCCTAGAGATTCATCAAAAAAGTACTGAGAAGATATAAACCTAATCTGTCAAGAATAAACCATATTGTCACAATCATCCCATGAAAAGATGTAGGGAAATTACCATTCCAACTTTATGAGCAGCAGTGCATATTTGTGCCTGCGTGTGCATCTGTGTGCGAGTGTGTGTGTGTATGTTTATGTTGATTATAAAAATGAAGGGTACGGTATATTCACAATAACTTTGCTAAGATTATGTCAATAAATTTTTGATGGTAAATTATTACGGCATGGTTTTACAATGTTTTTGACAAAATTTTCTGCATTTTACATTAAAAGTACAATTTGTTTAATTCATTGTAGCATCTGCTTTATTTTATAATCCCTGGATTTGGTTTCTGTTATTGTCTCTGTTTCTATTTTTGAAGAAAATACACTACCCATCTGGCTATGCAATTTCCACTTATAACATTTAATTCCTTCGAATTTCAAACAAATTTATTTCTCTTCATATATTGTATAAGTTTAATATATAATTTTATTGCAAACATGGTTATAATATTCAGATTTCAGTATATGTACCAAGTAATCTGCCATAATGTACAACGAATGTGACCCGACACATGCTCCGGCGGCGGTTGCTCCAGGCTTTATTTCATCAGGGATGTGGGGTTGGGGTTGAATTTGTTGTTGGGTTTTGGGCTGGGCTTGTGCTTGGTGTTGGGGTTGGGTCCGGTGTAGTTTTCTTGTCCGGGGTTGGGATTGGGAGTTTGATTAATGTACTGAATTGCCGCGGAGTAATTTTAGCTGGAGCAGGTGTCGTAGAAGCACAATTATATATTTTATGTGCAAAACGAATTGCAATTTTACTACCATAATGTTATTACGCATATGTATTACGTGGAAATTTACTTTGTCGCTGATGTATACTTTGTAAAAAAGGAAACTGCAATTCGGCTCTCGGGCCGCGAATGTTTTTAATGAATTAAACTATTTAAAATAAATAAATAAATGTCATACGAAATCATTCTAAATTCGTTATTCATGCAAAAAACTCTTCATATATTAAAGCCATCTGAATTTAGATAAAGAGCATGCAATTTAAGGGATGGCCATTCAAAATAATTTTCCATCGTTCGAATTCATTATCCTTGAAATAAACTTTTCAAACAAGTAGTACACATTTAAACTTGGAGCATAAACAAACAATTTGCATTCAAATCAGATGCCGATGGTCTCAGCTTTTCTTCAATCATTTAAATTCATGAAAGGGCAAGCATATTTCAGGTTGACTGTATACAAAGTAACAAGTTGATGATGTCATCCCCTCACTTTTCTCCATCCTTTTTGTAAATAAATTGAACAAAAATATAAATTCCTTGCTCTAGGAATGTGAAACATGACTTAAATCCTCATGGAGAATGTGCAAAATCCCCATTACTCTAACGTATTGTTTTATTAAGGAAATTTATTTTACACGTCTGTCCAAAGAATAAAAATAAAATAATAAATAAAAGAGAGACAATCTTGAAATTATATAAAACAAATTATCTGGGTAATATTAGGGCCTTTTCGTTTGGCACGTCCACATAGACGACGTCAAATATATGACGCAATTTCGGCGATTTGCGCATGCGTCGGGTCGTCTCACGTCGTCAGGCCCAATTTGAGGACGCGTTCACCCATGATTTGAGGTTCGTCAGAAAACTCGAACCCCGTCGTCAAAATGACGTCATCTTGCTATATCGCAGCGTAAATCAGAAGGGAAAGACAGACAGAGAAAGTGATAGAATGATAAAAAACAAAGAATAACATAAGAGAAGGTTATAGAATAGATAATGGAAATATAGAAGAGAAGATGAAAGATGGAAAAACAAAGAATAACATAAGGAATGGTAGGAAGAAAATGATAGAACGATAAAAACAAAGAATTACATAAGAAAAGGTGATGAAAGGAAGAAACGAAGAATAACATAAGGAAAGACAGAAAGAGAAAATGATAAACAAAAGATAATGAAAAGATAGAAGAGAAGATGAAAGATGGAAAAACAAAGAATAACATAAGGAATGGTAGGAAGAAAATGATAGAACGGTAAAAACAAAGAATTACATAAGAAAAGGTGATAGAAGGAAGAAACAAAGATAAACATAAGAAAAGACAGAAAGAGAAGGTGATAGAATGATAAAAACAAAGAACAACAAAAGAAAAGGTGATAGAAGGAAGAAATAAAGAATAACATAAGGAAAGACAGAAAGAGAAAATGATAGAATGGTAACAATAAACAATAACATGAGAGACAGAAAGAGAAAATGATAAAGCATAGATAATGGAAAGATAGAAGAAAAGATGAAAGATGGACAAACAAAGAATAACATAAGGAAAGATAGAAAGAGGAAATTAATAGAATAATAAAAACAAACACTAACATAAGAGAAGGTGATAGAAGGAAGAAATAAAGAATAACATAAGGAAAGACAGAAAGAGAAAATGATAGAATGGTAACAATAAACAATTACATAAGGAGAGACAGAAAGAGAAAATGATAAAGAATAGAAAATGGAAAGATAGAAGAGAAGATGAAAGATGAAAAAACAGATAATAACATAAGAAAAACAGAAAGAGAAAATGATAGAAGGAAAACCAAAGAATAACATGACGAAAGATAGAAAAAAATAATAGAGTAATAAACGAAAAATAACATAACAAGTGAAAGAAGGAGAAATTGAATAAGCGCGCGGGGGCCATTACGTCATCGTGTAGAGAACGGGCGTCGACTACAAACGAAAAGGGTTATAAAGTAGTGAACAGGACGGGTCGACTGCAGCCAATTCGCATCGTTAGAGGACGGGAACGGCGTCCTCGTCCACACAAATGAAAAGCCCCTAATGAGGTGATGAAATAATCAATTCGGTAATAATTGCATACAGCCTATGTAATACTTTTCACTATGTCATGAATTATGCGAAATTTTGAAATTCCATAACTTCCTAAAATGTTCGTCCAATTGTGATGAAACTCTCTCACCGTTTAGTTTGTTATTATTTTTTCTATTCAATCAATTCATCTTGCAAATGGATCTGACTTGCCGTTTAAGTTACACATTTCTGAGTTGTTTTCCAGAATAATGTATTTGAAGTTGGAAAAAGACTTTCACAAAATAAAATTGCCCTTGAATACACTTTTCAAAAGACTTTACGATCATGTTTACTGTAATGATGGAACAAAAAACAGAACGGATAGAGGCCTGCTGAAAGAAATCATTTGTTAAGCGCGCAAGAGATAAAGAAGGGACAAACATGAACACTTGTGCTTTTGCGGCAGGGGTATTTGAAAGGGGCAAATTGTGGTTGCTTAATCGGTATTTTCCTGTTTTTTTTTAATAAAAAAGTGGCGGGGGAGAGGGAAACCAGGCCCTTGTCCCCTTCCCGTTCCGCCGCCGCTGCATTTTGAATAAATTCCCAATTTCTGAATCTCCAACGCTTCCACCGTGATGAGGAAATTGTCCTAGGCGGGTATTATGTATACTGATGTCATGTATCCTACTGGATGCACATGCACATAGTATTTACGCACAGGTGAACGCAAAAGCGGTGCTTTATCGTCACGTGTAGATTATAAGTATAATACGTATGTTATGTTTCTCGATATTTGGATCTATACAACGTATCTAAGACAAGGAAAGTAGCATGACGGTGGTTTATTTGGTAGTGTTGGTTCTGAGTTTCTTTCATGTTATAATATCAGGTAAGCACAATTGCTCTACGGCTACAAAAGTAAACACGTACAGACCGTGTTATCATGCTGACGGGTGCACTAAAATGGTCTTTAAAAAGACCATTGGATTATAATGGCCTTATTTGACAGCGTATGTAAATCACGGGAGGGCAAGCTGCAGGGGAGACTCGCATATACTCTGTGGAGCAGAGGCGGCGCTCCCGGCAGGGGGAAGAGGGGGTGGGGGGGGGGCAAAATGCCCACCACTTTTTTTGATAACCCAAAAGGGGACGAGAGGGAGAGCAGGCGGAAGGGGAGCCTGCTATATACTCTTCGGAGATGTAATTTGATACCAGATTATTCAGGTGAGCTTATGAGTTGTATACTATGGATTGCATAGTGTCACTCAATTAAACATACTGAATACATATACATGTATTTGAGAGGAATTCAAGAACAGTAAAGTTCCTATAATGAAAAACAAAATATCCGGTCTCTACTACTAATTTCAAAAGGTTATACATTAATGTGTATATGATAGGCACGTAAAAATCTGTACGAATGATACGACATTGATGTATTTCAACAAGATGAATTTCTTACCATCGTCTAATATAGATTTGACATATACTTTTTTAATCCCAGGAATACAAGGTCAAGTCATCACACCATCATCAGTGGTTATAGCTGTTGGTGACGATGTTTCCTTGGAATGTACGACTACAGCTTCGGATTCGTTTTCATTTGCATGGATTCATGTATCTACTAGAATGGAGATATATATAGGGGGTATCAAGTTTCCTCCTTCTGGTGAATATGACAATTTTGACTTGAATGAAGATACCACTGCAAAGAGGTCTACATTGATCATCAATAGTATTCTGAGGCAAGATGCAGGAAAATATCGTTGCAGTGCCAGTGGACAAGCTAATGTAGATCCTACTCTTGTAACTGTAGAAGGTAAAATCTTCAGTTCCCGACCTTTATTTATGTCTTTGATTTCTCAATGTGCAAATGGGCGTGTGATAGAAATACATGTAGATATACCGGTACACATCTGCTTACTTCATCTTTTTTTGGTGTGGCATGAGTGTGGTTCTGGGTTCATGAATCTTAAAGTGTTTCAGGCATATCACATTACGACTTTGCATAATCGAAATCGAGTATAGTCTTTGATGTGAAATTAACCGATAAATGAATAATTCAGTTCAATTCGGCGCCATACCAAACTGATTTTTCTCTCTTTTCTAAATTGAATAAAGAAGAAAGAAAGAAAATTGACATTAAATTGTATATGATTACATCGGATAGAGGATAACTCAGAATTACTTTAGATTATTTTGTAGGGGAAAATTTGTGAACATCTTTTTGAAATCAATCATTAGCCATTCAGCGTAATAACACGATTCCTTGTGAATGTAGGAAACGTTGTTATCCCAAAGGCTCGTTCAGATATGACGTGGCAAAACAGCGGCAGTTTTATTCCTGATGACGTAAAGAGTAATACGCTTCACATATTTGTATCTTATAACCATGCTTATAACCAACACAAAGGTAATGAATACGCACAAGTCCTTCGTTGTGCGCATGTGCCATTCATTGACACGTAAGAAAAAGCGCGGTGGCTATTTTGCGGCGGTTTATTGCGCTTTATCTGAACAATCCTTTGGGATCACGGTAGCCCAACGAAAAGTTGTTTTCGGTTTATTCCACAATGGTAGGAGGGTGCGATTTGCCCTCCCCCCTCCCCACTTCACCTTTGTGTTGTTTGTTCAGTTGGTGTTGGCTAGGAGATAATTCTCCTTGGGATTGTGGTCATGACACACTTGTCCTATTGATTTAGTGATAACTAATACGGCACCAATACTATACATTTTACATTTCTATACTAGTTATCAATTCTTCCCTGTACATGCATTTCGAACAGGTAACACTCCTTTTATTCCACATTTTTCTTGTATACCATACAGAGTGGTCAATGCCTAAAGTCTAAAGAAATATGACCCAAAGCTTTCATACGTTTATCAATAAAATTGATATATAAAATTGATGAGCTGAAAATCTTACTTAGAAATGAGCCTTTTGATATCATTTGTTTGAATGAGACGTTGTGTGACTCATCAATACCTGACTCTGAACTAAACATAGATGACTTTGTATTTCTTATTAAAGACCGAAACAGACGCGGTGGAGGCGTCGCTATGTATATATCCAATAAGTATGATTTCAAGCAAAGACATGATTTGAATTGTAGTGATTTGGAATGTTTGTGGCTGGAGCTCTGTCATCCTCACAAACCTCCTATTTTGTTAGGTTCAATTTATAGACCACCGAATTCGACATCAGACTATTTTGAGAAGCTTGATATATGCATTGCAAAATCAATGTCTGAAAACATCAGCTGTGCTATTTTTGGAGCCTTTAACTGTAACTTCATGAGTGATAAAAGAGATACAAATGCAGATAAATTACACTTCCTATTCGAGTTATATGGTCTTAAGCAATTGGTTAACCTACCTACTCGTATCACTCAAAATACATGCTCAATTATTGACTTGGTTTTTGTCACTGATCCTGAGTTGTACTCTGAGACTGGCGTCTTTAAGACTAGCATTAGTGACCATTACTTAGTTTATACTGTGAGAGGTTTCAATAACAACCAAAAATCCGCTAAGGGCAAATCTACTAAATTTCGTTCATTTAAAAACCTCGTTGTGAATGACTTCTTATTAGATCTACAAAGAATTCCATGGAGATCATGCATAAATTGCAATGATATTGATAGAGCATGGGAGACGTGGCTTAGATTATTCATGGACGTTGTTGATAAACATATGCCGCTCTGTGAGGAAAGAATACGAAACAATGCGTGCCCTTGGACTAATGAGGAGATTATTGAAACGATGCGCGAAAGAGATCATGCCCACGATGTGGCGTTGAAGAGAGTTGACGACGCATCGTGGAAAATGTACAAAGAACTAAAGAATAAGGTAAATCATCTTCTGAGAAAAGAAAAAATAAATTATCACAGTGCTCAGATAGATGACAGCAAAGGAAATAGCAAAAAAATGTGGCAGAGTGTCAAACATATTATTCCTAAATCTAATCAGGTCTTACCGTGCAGCATTGAAGTGAATGGGGATAAAATTACAGATGATAAAGGTATTGCTCAAATTTTTAATGAATATTTTGTTACATGTGCTCAAAATATAACAAGTGGTATCCCAAAAATTCTGAAATAATTTTAGATGACACTGAGATTATTAATACAGAAGGCAAATTTGAGCTACAGCAAGTCACGAGCGCATTTGTTTTAAAAGAAATCGAAAACATGAGTGATGATAAAGCAACCGGAGATGATGGAATAAGTTGCCGTCTTTTAAAAATGTCAAAGCATATCATTGTGGACTCCTTAACATGTCTTATCAATAAGTCAATTACAACAGGACATGTACCAAAAGGCTTGAAAAAAGCAAGGGTGATTCCAATTTATAAGACTGGTGATATGGCCACTCCCGGTAATTACAGACCAATTTCGGTATTATCCGTTGTGAGCAAGATTCTAGAGAAAGCTGTGCATTTTCAACTATGTGGTTTTCTAAACAAAAATGAAATATTGTATCCTAATCAGTCAGGCTTTCGTCCTCTTCACTCTACTGCAACAGCTCTAATGAAAATTATAAACCAGTGGGCTTTGAATGTAGATAACAATGAGTTAACAGGTGTTGCTTTCATTGATTTGAGGAAAGCATTTGACACTGTCGATCACGATATTCTGTTACATAAATTGACAGCCATTGGATGTTCTGATACTAGTATTCAGTGGTTTGTATCATATCTGTCCAACCGAGAACAGATGGTTTGTTTTAAAGGGGCTACTTCGAGTTCCTCAAAAGTTATGATGGGAGTCCCACAAGGTTCGATTCTAGGGCCACTCCTTTTTCTATCTACATAAATAGTTTACCCAAATGTATTCATGATGGCATTGTTGATATGTATGCTGACGACACAACTCTAACAGTCAGCGGGAGTAATGTCACAGAAGTAGAACAAAAGCTAACCAAAGGTATGGAAAACATATTTTCATGGGTAACAACAAACCGTCTAGTTCTTAATGCGGATAAGACAAATGTGATGCTTATTGGATCACGATCAGTTCTTAACGGAGTAAATGATTTTTCTGTCACACTAAACGGCAGCTGTTTGAAAAGAGTAAAAGTGGCAAAATGCCTGGGTGTCATGATTGACGAGGAGTTACGTTGGACGGAGCATGTGGAAAAAGTTATTAAAACTGCTCAAAGAAATATAAGTGTAATTAAGCGAGCCAAAAGTTATGTTCCAACAAGATCTCTAAAACTTCTGTATAATGCCATCGTACTTCCTCATTTTGATTATTGTTCCTCGGTGTGGTCTGAGCGATTTCAAAGACAAACGATTAAATTACAAAAGGTTCAAAAACGAGCTGCACGTGTAGTGCTGGGAGAAGGATTTGAAGTATCTTCAAATGATATGTTTAGTCGCTTAGGATGGATGCCTATTCAGACACGTTTCCAGTTTGGACGTGCAGTGATGATGTATAAATCAATGCATGACATGGCACCAACATACTTAAAACAAGATTTACATCATGTTAGTTCACTACATGATCACAACACAAGACATGCTGTAAGGGATGCATTGTGTGTACCCAAATTTAGGACGGACACTTTATATAAAAATAGTCCTCTAATTTCTGGAATTAGAGTATGGAACCAACTTAAAAGTTCTGTCAAAATGTCACCTACTTTGAACAGTTTTAAACACGCTCTAAAAGCCCTGTTATCTGTAGAAGACGTGTAAGTGAACTTTTGGGGGGTTTCGTGCGAAGCTAACCATTTTTTTCCTATTTGCAAAATTATGAAATTTGGTTGACATGGTTATCGTTATATCATGTATTCATACATGTAATGTATCCATTTTCAGCTGTCTTGTAAATAACCTAAGTGTATTAGTTAAAGAGCAATTGAATGTAAATATGTATATAACAATTGTGGTATCCCGTGCGTTAAGCTATATCAGATTATTAAATGAACGTTTGTAAATTTTTTATTTAATTTGAAAATTCCATTCACCTATTTCTTGTAAATGATCAAGGATGATTCTTGAATGATCAGTTATTTCATGGGGATACCAATTAATTAGTATTTTACCTGTTTATATGCTTGTGTATTTATCTATTTTGTTTTTGATGCTGTTATTTGTTTTATTATTACCAAACAGGGCCTCATGGAAGACCACCAAATTGGTGATATGTGCCACCCTGTATAAATATCAGAAATAAATAAATAAATAATAAATAAATTAAAATGTTGAACATTATCATGTAATCCCTGTCATATTACATCCCGTGGAGGTGGATCACAATAATTAAATGAAGGTGAGGATACCAAGTACACGTATGTACTGCATGAGCATCATGTTCAATTTCACAATAAGGCTCTCCATGTTCCTTTCATAATGCTTTGTACAGTGGGATCACATTATCAACCAATAGCATTGAATAGCTTTGATGATGATAGCAATTGGCATACATTCATATGCAATGACATACATTTAGCTTTCATATACTTCTTAACTGCTGTATTTGACATTGTTTTTTCCCCAAAACATTTACAAGATACCCTTAACATTTTAGGACTGCTAAAGCGGACACCATATTAAATGCAATTAAAAGGTGATATAAAGTTGACACCTACAATGTTCAATTTCACAATAAGGCTCTCCATTTTCCTTTCATAATGTTTTGTACAGTGGGATCAGTTTCTGAACCAATAGCATTGACTTTCATCGGTGATGATAGCAACTTCGCATACCAAGCAACATGTGAGGCTATAGGCAGTTCACCAGAGGAAACTATTACATGGATCTTAGATGGTGTTACCCAGACTGATGGCATAGTGGAAACAGACCCACAAATATCAGATGATTATCTGTTTGATAAAAGGAGTGTGTTCACATTTCCATCAACCCCTGGGAATTACAATGTGCGAATAGAGTGTAATATCAATGGTCATCAAGTAGCCAAGTTGAACAGACAAGAAACAAGACATAGTAAGTTTTCCAAATTTTCAATTCCAGTTGAATAATGCATCAGATGCACCAAACAGCTCATATCAGAAATGAACCAGAAATTAATATGGAAAATGATGTACTTGCCAGTAATCATGGTAACATGCTTCCCTCTCTTTTTCTCTCTGTCTGTCTATACTGTCTCCCTCATTTTCCCCCTTTTTCTTTTTATAATTGAATGTTGACCGTTTTGATTGTATGGTTTGTTGGGGGGGGGGGCAGAGATGTGGTTAAAGTAGTACGTTTTCAATCCTTAGTCCTTACATGGAATAATAAATGATAGTATATAGATGTTGTCTTGTAGATGCAGCCAAAAACCATTTGTACTCCTGCACATACTCTTATAACAGAGCCGCCACAACCAGGAGTCATAATGATTGATTTAACTATCAATGGAACAGAACTCACAATATCATGTGACGTCACCAATAGCGCAGCCGTTCCTGCCATGCGTACCTTCTACATCTATTCTAATGGAGCACTGGTCACCAAACCTGTCTCAGACAACACTGTCACCGTCAGACAGCCTGAACAGAGTACAGAATTTACATGTGAAGGTAGCAACTATCTGGGAAGTACTACGACTACACAAATTTATGGCAGTAAGTACTCATTTATATTATTATTTTGTATTGCATTTTGTGTGAGGGTGATGGTGGGCTCAATACACAGATGCTCCTAGGAATTGACTTCTCATCGGTTATTTTCTCTAAGTGATAATGATGTTTCAGGTATGCGGTAATGTGTGGTTGTTGGGAGAAAGAAGCTACAAATCGGAGTAACTTTGATCAGATCCTCAAGAGTTTGGAAAGGATTCTAGAAAAGACTCATGTAAGATGGACTCAAATTGCCTTCTTCTTACATGTCTAATGCGAAATTTAGTTTCCTTTGTAGTGACCAAACTCGTTTTGACCTTTTTAAAACTGGATTTTTCCTTTAAGAACGACCTACAGCATTTTGGATGTGGTTAATTGATACATACGTGTTAGACCAGCCTAATTACTTTAATGATCACGTGGGTTTGGTATACCTACTCTAAGGACTAAGTAGTCCGTCGATTATCTAGAAAGTATTGTCCGTAGATGATGTTAAAATGTATCATAATGAAATTATGATATTTTCTAATGTATGTTATAGTGTTTTTTAATGAAACGGATTATTATATCCGATCCAGAAGGATATGCGCCCATGCACGAAAAGTTGTCCTTCTGGATGGGGAGCTATATCAGGCAAGGCCCTGCTGGGAATTTATATAACCGATATTCGTCAACTTACCTTAAACGAAGACGGTCGCACCATGTTTAATTGAAGCGGTCAATGAAGCCTGTTTGTGTTGCAGCTTTTATACAGCCGCTGAGGTGTGAGATGCCTGTACGAGCTACCGAGCTTAGGTACAACTGATGACGTAGTTTTTCCTTACCTGTTTGACACTTAGTGTAGGGGGTTTCCGTTTGTTTTCATTCATACCACGAATAAACACTACTGAACTTCACCATGGCGTTCTATACTCTTCATTTACGTTTGACGTTTATTTAAAAGGGTGGAGCAACGAGCCCCACACCATATTACATATCCGTTTGTATTACTCCGAATTTTTTAACTTCAGTTCAGCAGGTTCCAAGAAAACATTTCTAGCCCTCACCCAATAATTATCTTTGCAACTTCTTTTCCTTCATTTCTTCTAATCTTCACAGAATTACCTGTCTCTCAATGACTTGGATGAAGGATTGTATGCGTCTACACTGGACATGTGAAATTAAGCCTTGTTCGGATGTGCAGCCATACTACAATGCATCTACATCTTGTACGCTGTACGATGGTCGGATCCTAGCCAACTGAACTATAGAGACATTATAAAGACTAACTTGTGTTAAATTTGGCCAAGAGTGCTGAATCAGCTATCGCAAATACATGTTTTAATTTTTCATTGAGTATACGTCTTTTGAGAATTCCTTTTCGCAAGATCATTTGGTAGAAGTTTGTAAAATAGATACTTTAAGAAGTAATATTGGATATGTCTAGAGGTTCAGCTATTTAGAAAATATGAAATTTGTGGATATCAAGAGGTGCGGTAAATAACAACTGATCTCATCCATTCCACAGCATATTTTCATGATTCCCTGTCGGTTATATTGTAGTTACACTGT
This sequence comes from Mesocentrotus franciscanus, assembly GCA_037976565.1. NCBI lineage: Eukaryota > Metazoa > Echinodermata > Echinoidea > Camarodonta > Strongylocentrotidae > Mesocentrotus > Mesocentrotus franciscanus. Next base: position 41,945,741 of record CP137667.1, on the reverse strand, counting down.
GTGATACTTACTTTTTATTTACCTTGCCACTTTTGTCAATGTTTGTGTCATTCCATGGTATTGTTGTATGTGGATGACCACCAATTTCTTTTCTTCTTTCTTTTCATCACCCTCTCTCTTTCTCTCTCTTCCTCTCTTTCCTTCTGCTTCCCCTTCCAACTTTCTTTCCCCCTCTCTCGTTTAATTCATCTCTCTCTCTCTCTCTCTCGCACTCTCCCTCTCTCTCTCTCTCTTTCTCGCTCTCTATCTCCCCACTCCTCTCCCCTCATCTTTCTTTCTTGCACTCTCAGTCCCCTTCTCACTCTCTCTCTCTTCCACCTGCTTTTTGAAAACATGGAGCTTGCTTATACCTCACTCTTCCTTATTCGGTCATCGTTTTCATCACACTATACTATTGTGAACCTTCATTTGTACATTTCAAACATACACTTGTCATTCAATAGTAGACTCACATACGTGTATTATACTCATGAGTAATTTACAATTTCATAAAGATTGTTTACTTGTATTGTAATGATTCTACTTATTCGGTCATCGTTTTCATCACACTATACTATTTTGAACCTTCATTTATACATTTCAAACATACACTTGTCAATCAATAGTAGACTCACATGCGTGTTTTACACTCATGAGTAATTTACAATTTCATAAAGATTGTTTACTTGTATTGTAATGATTCTACTTATTCGGTCATCGTTTTCATCACACTATACTATTTTGAACCTTCATTTATACATTTCAAACATACACTTGTCAATCAATAGTAGACTCACATGCGTGTTTTACACTCATGAGTAATTTACAATTTCATAAAGATTGTTTACTTGTATTGTAATGATTCTACTTATTCGGTCATCGTTTTCATCACACTATACTATTTTGAACCTTCATTTATACATTTCAAACATACACTTGTCAATCAATAGTAGACTCACATGCGTGTATTACACTCATGAGTAATTTACAATTTCATAAAGATTGTTTACTTGTATTTTAATGATTCTACTTAGTGTATTTTTGTCATGTAAATAATTTTGTAATAATGTTGTACAATTACGCCCCCAGGCTGTGATTCATATTATAAAAATAAAACATTATTATTATAGTACTTTAACTTTCAATGAAAACCAAATAGCCTCGCGATGCTATGTCTGCTTGAGTGCTGAGCTGGCCTGACCCCATATATACATGTATTATGCTTAAAAGGTTGGAATAATTTGTCTTACCTATTTTTATGAAATGATTGTGACAGTAATATTAATTCTTAGAACTTAATTTATTAATCTAAAGAGTCGTGGAGATTTATGAATAAAGTTTTGAAAAGATATAAACTTTATCTGTCAAGAATAAACCATATTGTCACAATCATTACATAAAAAGATGTAGGGAAATTACCATTCCAACTGAAGGGTGTATACATACATGTGCCTGCGTGTACATGTTTGTGTGCGTGTGCGTGTGAATGTTTGTGTTGAATATAAACTTGAAGGGTACATTATATTCACAATAACTATGCTAATTATGTCAATAAAATGTCGATGGTAAAATGTCACGGCATAGCTCTCAGATGTCTTTGATGTTCTCTTTGCAATACGTTCCATGTTAAGTAATCTTTTTTTTTTAATGGCACATTCATTTTATACAGTTTGGATATACTGTGTTACATATGCAACGTATTATAGTATATATCTTTGTCCAATATTTGTATACAATGTCTATCTTTCATTTACATTGCGAACCTTTACGTGTAAGCATACTATTCTAATCGCTAAAATGGAATCACCTTTTTGTTGTTTATAAGCCTAATACAGCAAAATTGATATTTATTTGATATTGCTCCTTTTTTCAAGTATTAATGTGAAGTATTACTATACAACTTTGATTCTTTTTTTGTTACTTATGATTTATATTAAACTGACGATGATTTGTCATAAGGTCATGATATCATATTAATGACTAGGCCTTTCGAAAGCAATTTTTTTAAAAAGAATTTGTCAATATTGATACAATCAGTGGAATATTTCTGATGCCAAACGTAGACATGGCAAATGTAGAGAAAAATAAATGTTAAAAATACAGATTATTCAGATTCAGTTTCATTTATCTATTTTCATATTTTTCTGCCTGTACTTAATATGTGTTTTTTGTTTTTATTAAAGACCATAACAAATACGCTCAAAGTGACGTTACTGATATTTTATTTGCGATTGGGGCATATTGAAAACTATTTCTGGGAGCTTATATAATAAAAACGAAAGTATGACTTTTAGGTGAAAGGACCTTGTGTGATAACATCTAGTTACAATATAAATAGATAACTTGGTATTGCACGGGTGAAACTTCCTCAAATAATACGTTCCCCCGTCTCAGCTCTCTCCTTACGCTACAAACTGATCCCCCAAAAGGATTTTTGAAACACGGGCAAAGGTATATTAGAAGCAAAAAGATAGAAAGGAGAAATAATTTTTTTAAAAATCTTTTGTGGGATGGAACGCCCTTATCAGCATGACTGCTGTTTTTAATAGGGGTCCAGAAAGATAGAGGATGTGGAGGAGAGAGAGAGAGAGAGAGAGAGATAAACGATGTCGAAGTAGCACACTTGTTCTAATTTTGTTTTGTTTTAAGTTTGGCATTTAAAAATGATGTATTTATTATTCAGGTTACTCAGCTGAGCCATTTGATCATCCCATTCAATATCAAGTGCATTTAAATTTAAATTTTTCAAACGAGTTGTTCACATTATAAACTTGGAGCATATAAAAAGAGAATTGGTATTCAAGATCAGATGCCGATGACCTCGGATTTTCTTCAATCATTCAACTTTATGAAAGGGCAAACATTTATCACATAGGCTGTATGCAACTCGGCGAGTTCATGATGTGATCCCCTCACTTTTCTCTATCCGATTAGTACATAAATTTAACAAAGATATGACTTTTCTGCTCTGGGAATGTAAAAAATGGCTTGAATTCTCATGGAATATGTGCAAAATCACCACTACTGTAACTTATGCCTAGGTCACATTTGCCGCGGCGGCCGTGCGGTCTAAAATATATACGGCCAATAGCAATTCTAGGGCCGCCGCAGCATTCCCACTGTCACATACGGTAGCGGTCACATATGCTTGGGTAGCCGCACGGCGTATTTGAATTTGTGGAGAGAGAAAACCTGCGGCTGCCGTACGGCCTTTAAAGTGATGACGCACGGCCGCCGTAGGGCCGCCTTAAGGCTGAACTAGAGCGCCCGTGGAATTCCTGCGGCCACCGGAATTCGTTTAGGGTCCGCAAAAGTCAGTTACAATTCATAAGACCCTACAGCAGCCGCACGGCCAACGCAAGGCCACCGTACGCCTGACGTATGGTCGCCGTGGAAGTTGTGGAATCGCTCTACGGCATGGCTACGGCATGTCTAATCGCTACGGCGAACCTAGAAATGAAAACAGTTATAACTCCCCGTTATAATACCACGGCGACCCGTACGGCCTGTAAAGATAGGGATACGACCTAGGGTGACCCTGAGGCCACCACAGATTCTCTGCGGCCGCCGCAGGTATTCTCTCGATTTCGAGGGCGTACGGCCGCCGTATCCTAGCCGTAGAGCAAATGTGACGTAGGCATTATGCCGCAGCGGCCGTGCGGTCTAAAATATCTACGGCCAATAGCAATTACAGGGCCGCCGCAGCATTCCCACGGTTACAAACGGTAGCGGTCACATATGCTAGGGTAGCCGCACGGCGTATTTGAATTTGTGGAGAGAGAAAACCTGCGGCTGCCGTACGGCCTTTGAAATGACGACGCATGGTCGCCTTAGAGCGTCCCTGCGGCGGCCGTAGGTTTTTAACAAATACCAAGGGGACCGCAAGGCCACCGTACGGGCGCTGTATGGCCGCCTTAAGGCTATCTAGGCCGCCGCATTGTGTGTTTTTTTTTTTGGGGGTACGCAAAAGTCAGTTATAATTCATAAGACCCTAGGGCAGCCGCACGGCAAACGCACGGCCATCGTACGCCCGACGTATTGTCGCCATGGAACCGGCCTACGGCATGGCTACGGCGTGTCTAATCGCTATGTCGAACCTTGATATGAAAACAGTTATAACAGTTATAACGTTATAGTACCACGGCGACCCGTACGGCCTGTAAAGATAGGGATACGCCCTAGGGTGACCCTGAAGCCACCGCGGCTGCCTCAAGTATTTCTCGATTTCGGGGGCGTACGGCCGCCGTATCCTAGCCGTAGTGCAAATGTGACCTAGGCATTATTGTAATATAGAGGAAACATTTTATGAAGGAATGTCAAAAAAAAACAAACAACAACAACATAATTATATTGGAAACTGTAAGAGGATGACATCAATTCGCTTAATTGCATACAGCTTATTTATATATTTCTCTGTTTCATAAAATTACGCGAATCTTCAAAATTCCGTTTCTTTCTTATATTTCGTCCAATTTTGGATGAAACTGTCATCGTTTATTTTGTTTAATTTTGTCTTTATTTATTCAACACCATGATGGTACGTTTTTCTACTAATATTCAGTTCGGAGAAATATTATTGAAATTAAAAGAATACCTTCACAAAATTAAATCGCCCTTGAATACATTTATCAAAAGTCTTTGCGATCATGTTAACTGTAATGACGGAAAAAAACAAAAACAGATACAGGCCTACATTAAAAAAAAAAAAAAATAAATAACAAATAAAATCATGTTTTAAGTGTGCAAGATATGAATTATGCCTAGGTCACATTTGCTCTACGGCTAGGATACGGAGGCCGTAAGCCCCCGAAATCGAGAGATACTTGCGGCGGCCTAGGGCGTATCACTATTTTTACAGGCCGTACGGGTTGCCGTGGGATTATAACGCGGAGGTATAACTGTTTTCATTTCTAAGTTCGCCGTAGCGAACAAATTGCGGTGGCCGCAGATATTCCACGGGCGTCCTAGGTCAGCCTTAAAGCGCCCCTACGCGCCTGTATACGGTGGCCTTGCGGGCGCCTTGATATTTGTCAAAAACCTACGGCCGCCGCAGGGACGCCCTAGGGCGGCCGTGCGTCATCACTTCAAGGCCGTACGGCAGCCGCTGCTTTTCTCTCTCCACAAATTCAAAATATGCCGTGCGGCTACCCTAACATATGTGACCGCTTCCGTATGTGACCGTGGGAATGCTGCGGCGGCCCTATAATTGCTATTGGCCGTAGATATTTTAGACCGCACGGCCGCCGCGGCAAATGTGACCTAGTCATAAGGAACAAAGAGGAACACTTGTGATTTTGCGGGAGGGATACTTTTCTTTGGTTTTAAATACAAAAGTGGTGAGGGGGAACCAGGCCCCTGCTCCCCCTTCCCGCATTTTGCATAAATTCCTAATCTCTAACCTCTAACACTTCCGCAATGATGGGGGAATTGTCCTAGTGATTCATAAATGTCATGTTTATCCTACTGAATGGCACACACACATAGCATTTCCGTACAGGTGAATGCAAAAGCTGAGCTTTATCGTCACGTCTAGATTATAATTATTTAATACTTGTGTTATGTTTCTCGATATTTGGATCTAAACTCGTATACAAGACAAGAAAAGTAACATGACGGTGGCTTATTCTGGAGTGTGGGTTCTGAGTTTCTTTCATGTTATAATATCAGGTAAGTACTATTGACTACGGCTACACAAGTAAACACGTACAGACCGTTTTATCATGCTGACGGGTGCACGATACTGCTCTTTAAAAAGAGCATTGGATTATAATGGCCTAATTTGACAGCGTATGTAAATCACGAGGGGACGGAAGAGAGGGCAGGCTGCAGGGGAGGCTCGAATGTACTCTTCAGAGATCTAATATAAAACCAGATCATTCAAGTGAGATTCAGAGTTGTATACATGACATTTGAAATACATAGTGTCACTATATGAAACATACAAATTATATATACGTGTATCAAAAAAAAAAGGAAAAGAAGAGATACCTTCATGGATAGAAAGGAATTCAAGAATAGTAAGTTTCCTATCATGACCAATAACATCACGGTATCTACTAATAATTTCAAAGGTTATAAATTATTGACTCTATGTATACTAGGCACGTAAAATAATCTATACGAATGATAAGACATTGAAGTTATTTCATGGTATTAAGATTAATTTCTTATCATCGTCTAGTATAACTTTGACCTATATTTTTTATCCCAGGAATTCAAGGTCAAGTCATCACACCCTCATCAGTGGTTGTAGCTGTTGGTGATGATGTTTCATTGGAATGTACCACCTCAGCGACACCTCCATTTTCAATCTCATGGGTTGATGTATCCACTGGAGTAACGATATATGGAGGGGGTATCAAGTTTCCTCCTAATGGTGAATATGACAATTTTGACTTGGATGAAGATACCACTGCAAAGAGGTCTACATTGATCATCAATAGTATTATGAGGCAAGATGCAGGACAATATCGTTGTACTGTCAGTGGACAAGCTAGTGTAGATCCTACTCCTGTAACTGTAGAAGGTAAATTCTTAAGGTCTTCTTGACTATCATGTAATTCAATCTGTTTCATTTTGTAATATACATGTAAAAGAGTGCTGTATCTAATATTAAAAATTCACAGTTTAATAACTATCATTACTTGTATTTTTATTTGCTGTTAGTCTAAGTCTTTGGGTTCATTCATCCATTTATCTTAATATTTGTTGTATTTCATGTAATGTCAGTTTTTAAACAGACAAGCAAACGAAATATGCTAAGGTTGCCAGAAACTTTCAAAAATTGTGGTCCGGATTTTTTCTTCTTCTTCACATTGCTTTATGAATTTAAGAAAGGGTAAATGTATTTTGTTTTCACAGAGTGACCGTAAAGGTCCTTCATGTACATATACCATTTCCAGTTTATCACTTTTGTGAAATATTTATTTTCAGTTTTGCCTTGTATCAGCAATGGACATACATTCATGTGCAAACGACATACATTTACATACAGCTTTCATATATACATCTAAACTGCGGTATTTGGCATCGTTTTCCCCCAAGCATTTACGAGATACCTGTAATATTTTAGGAGTGCAAAAGCGGAACACTGTGTTAAACACATAAGAAAGGTGATATAAAGTTGACACCAACTATGTACTGAGCATCATGTTCAATTTCACGATAAGGCTCTCCATTTTCCTTTCATAATATTTCTTACAGTGGGATCAGCTTCACAATCAATAGCATTTACTAGCATTGATGATGATATCAACTACAGGTACATGTACCAAGCAACATGTGAGGCTATAGGCAGTTCACCAGAGGAAACTATAACATGGATCTTAGATGGTGTTACCCAGACTGATGGCATAGAGGAAATAGACCCACAAATATCAGATGATTCTCTGTTTGATAAACGGAGTGTATTCACATTTCCAGCAACCACTGAGAATTACAATGTGCAATTAGAGTGTAACATCAGTGGTCATCAAGTAGCCAAGTTGAACAGACAAGAAACAAGACAGGTCGATATTCATAGTAAGTTTTCTAAATTTTCAATTCCAGTTGAGTAATGCATCAGATGCACCAGAAAGCTCATATCATAAATGAACCAGACAATGATGTACTTGCCAGTAATCATGGTAACATGCTTCCCTCTCTTTCCCTCTCTGTCTGTCTACACTGTCTCAATCATTCACCTCTTTCCCTTTTATAAATGATTTGTTACTGTAGTCTTGATTGTGTGGTTTGTTGGGGGGAGGGGGGGGGGCAAGGGTGTGGTTAAAGTAGTACGTTTTCAATCCTTAGTCCTAACATTGAATAATACATTATAATAATAATAATAATAATAATAATAATAATAATAATAATAATAATAATAATATTGGGTTCTTGTATAGCGCTCGTATCTATCAGACTTGACACTCAAGGCGCTCACGATGATAGTATATAGATGCTGTCTTGTAGATGCAGCCTATAATCCATTTCTCCTATACTCTTATAACAGAACGGCCAGAACCTGAAGATATTATTATTAGTTTTGAAAGCATTGGAACAAATCTAAGAGTAACATGTGACGACAGCAATAGCGCAGCCGCTCCTGCCATGCGTACCTTCTACATCTATTCTGATGGAGCACTGGTCCCCAAACCTGTATCAGACAACACTGTCATCGTCACAGAGCCTGAACAGGATACAGAGTTTACATGTGATGGTAGCAACTATCTTGGAAGTACTAATACTACACAAATTTATCCCGGCAGTAAGTCCTCATTTATTTAATTATTTTTTCATTGGATGTTGTGTGAGGGTGATGGGGGCTCAATACACAGATGCTCCTAGGAAATGACTTCTCGTCGCTTATTTCTTTAAGTGATGATGATGTAATTATTGTGTGAATTTGATTGGTAATACTGGAAGTCATAGCTTTCCGTACGAGTTTGATTGTGGAAGACATTATACATGTGAAGTGCATCATAAGTTTCCAAATCAATTTAGATTATGATTGGCAAGTTTTCAATTTTCAATTCATCATTCATGATTTTGTACTTGATAAATCTATCTTCACATGCAACGGATACCTGGGTACATGTGCCTTTACAGACACATACATGTTCAGCATAGTCGGGACTGCAATAGATTGTGCAACCTTTTACATGAACGAAATATTGAAATGAGACTTGATCTTACGAAAGATACTATACTATCATTATAAGGGAACTGTTGCATTCTTTTAGGCCTACATGTAAATACACATCCCTGCCATGGGAAAGTAGTACCAACAAACACTGAATGGAATAAATATATGCAAGTGACTGGATATTAATATGATCAAGGAGGGGGAAGGGTGCTAACAAGTAAAGGAGTTACATTTCAAAGCATTTTCCAGTGATATTTCAAACATTTATGTATTCCCATGTAGTCATCTTTAGACATATACATGTAGTTTAAGTATTTTTTAACACTTATTGAAACAAAAAAATTAAAAGTCAGGTGTGTAGGGAAGTCACGTTTAAAATAGAGTACCGAAGTGTGACATCATACTGGCCAAGTTGTCAAGGTTGCTGGTCCCGAACAAATGGTCTAGTGATCACATCAGCCCCAAACACTGAATTTGCACTGCTACATCCCGTTGCTTGCTGTTGTTTTGAACCAGTATCTTGGACGACGACTGAATATGACCAGGGAGATGAAAGGACGTAAGCACTTTGGTACTCTGTGTGCCACTATTAGGGACTTTTAGATTTGCACGACGAGAACGCGGACTGCTACGTGGACATCCTTTTAAGGCAATGTGACGTCCTTTTAAGGCACTGCCGGGCACTGACAGTGCCTTAAAAGGACGTCACATTGCTTTAAAAGGATGTCACAGCTAGCAGCCCACGTTCTCGTCGTGCAAAGCTAAAAGTCCCTATTATTCATTCATTATGATCAAAGCCCCCCCCCCAATATGGACCCGAAAATTTCGATTTTGTGCATAGAACTACATATTAATGTCTAATAAGAACGAAAAGTGTTAAAGTAATTTTGGCAAACAAGAGGGTAAGCATTATTGCGGTACTTGTTACTAAAAATCTTCTATTTATAGCTAGTTTAATAGCTTTCTAAAAATATCAGCATATGATAAACAGTTAACAATTAAATTATTCATACCCTTACAAAATCTTGTAATTTTGTTAAGTATGTGAAAATTCTATTTTTCCTGAGTTATGTTCAGGTTATGTTTCTTGAGAATGTGACTTTATAAAGCTTACACCTAAAAGCATTCAACAAAGACCCTAATTCAACCAGTCTACCTTTCATTTTTTGAGTTATGAAAAACACACTTTAAAAACTTAATTTACAAGAGGACTTTGTATTCAAATAATTCAATTGTTAACTGTTCATGTATCCCACAAGTTTACGCTTGTGCTTGTGTGTGTGCGTCTTTCCTCTTTTTTCTCTAAGTGATGATGATGTATTTATTGTGTGAATTTTATTGGTGATACTGGAAGTCCTAGCTTTCGCTGTGATGTTGTAGAGGACATTATGCCGGATTGACATAACCCGCGGTCTGGACTTTGAGAAGCCCTGCTAAATAGTGTACTTCCATACCAAATTTTTATCTAAATATACAGTCGCTTCATTTGGGGGGAGATTATGAACTTAAAATAGAATGTACATGTACGTGTACTTGTGTTTTCCATTAAAAATATATATATCCAATGTAGGCCTAACTACCTATTTATATATCTTTACGTCATGTCGCTGATTCAATCATTATTTAGTCACTAATGCCTAGGTCACAATTGCCGCGGCGGCCGTGCGGTCTAAAATATCTACGGCCGATAGCAAATATAGGGCCGACGCAGCATTCCCACGGTCACATACGGCAGCGGTCACATATGTTAGGGTAGCCGCACGGCGTCCGTAGAGCAAATGTGACCTAGGCATTAATATGCATGTCCGTGAGATTTTTACGGAGCCGGTGACAAGATTTTCGCTGTGCCTATGACTTACCTTCGTAGATACAATGGAAAATGAATGGGGTGTTTTTCAGAAATTGAAAATCGTGTAGAAGCAGCAAACCTACGAGAAAAGTGACGTCGCAGCTCCTTCACAGACTCGCGCATGCGGATTGACACGTAATTACGTAAACCAGAGGCACTGCAGCAGACGATATTCACGAGAATTTACATGTTTAGCGCCGTGTTATTCCGTCTTATTTAGTAAAGCTATGACGTTGATAATCAGTGTAATTCAGTTTTATTTCCGTAATATACATTTGTTATAAATTTTGGATAAATTTGGAGGTAAATTCAAACATTAATAATATTAAAATCTAAAGCCGTTTTATTTGTACCGATCAACCCCAACAAAAACTAGCGTATGTGGGACTGTACTATTGAGCATGACGTCATAGCCCGCGATGTAATGTGTGTACGACTCGGTAGATCCGTGCTCGTGTTGAAGGTATTAAAAAATGCATTCGGTTTGATTTTTTTCTAGACACATCCGGACGCATGGGTTTATAAAAATGATATTTCACAGAAATTTTATTCGAATAATTTTTTTAATCTGTTGTGTACATGCTAGAAATGTGTGTTTTTTATTCAAAATTTCGGACTTTTATTTTTAATTTTTCATACAAAGTTTCTTGTCTTTTTGTCCCCATTTTTCCTTCATTATTAAAAAAAAGTAATATTAATCTAATTATTCCCCTTTGAAAAATGTAATAATCATTAAGATTCATTGTCATATGCCGACGTTATGGCAAGGTTTGCTGCGACAATTTCCCAGCGGTTTCACGAAAACAACGTGTTTATTCAACAGAAAAGCAAGGTCAACTCAAAACGAAATCGTGAGATAATTGCACCGGAGCTCACTGCCTGCCTGCGGCGGCCGCAAAGAATCTGCGGTGGCCTCAGGGTCACCCTAGGGCGTATCCCTATATGAATTATAACTTTTTTTCTATTCTAGGTTCGCCGTAGCAATTAGACAATTATACACACCGTAGCCATGCCGTAGAGCGGTTCCACGGCGACAATACGTTGGGCGTACGGTGGCATTGCGGCTTCCGGGTGTCTGCCTTGGTAGTTGTAAAAAAGCCTACGGCTGCAGCAGGGACGCCCTTAGGAAACCGTGCGTCATCACTTCAAAGGCCGTACGGCAGCCGCAGGTTTTCTGTCTCCACAATTTCAAAAGACGCCGTGCGGCTACCCTAACATATGTGACCACTACCGTATGTGACCGTGGGAATGCTGCGGCGGGCCTCTAATTGCTATTGGCCGTATATATTTTAGACCCCATAGGCCGCCGCGGCAATTGTGACCTCGGCATTAATGTTGGAGTTTTTCTTTTTTATTCCTTTCTTTTGTAGTAATAAGTTGAGACCAAGGTACACAAATACCATGTAACATTTACAAAGTTCATTTTAGAGTACCGAAGTGGGCCGTCATACTGGCCAAGTTGTTAAGGTTGCATGTTCAGGTTTTCACGTTTATTTTGTTTCACATTTCACAAAAAAGAATTCACATAATTGACAAAATTAACACATAATATGAAATAAACTAAAAGTATCACATTATATAATCAATTCTTTGTAAAGACGTCGAAAATAATTGTATTGAATAGTAGGTTATACAGGGTAAAATGTGAGGAACCTATTAAAAAGCTCAGCTTGTAGATTATAGGTTCCCCTAAATAAAACTAACATTTGATTGAAGTGGTTGCAATGGAGAAGGACGTAACAATAATGATAGATTGGGCAAGAAGGCCTTAACATAAGATGATATACGAAGTGAAGCAAGCATAAATAGCAAAAACAGCAAACAAATTAATTTGTTAGCAGAGAAATGTCACGTTAGTCACTTTAAAATATTGAGGTCATTGATCGAGGTCAATCGAGCGAGGCAGTATACCTTTGTGCCAAACAATGGTGTGGAGATCACACCAGGGCCAAACAGCCTGTTGCTTGAATGCATTTCGCAGTGAACCTGGATGATGGGTAAATATGATGGATTACATTTGGCCTGCGATTAGTCTACGGAGCCCGTATTCTGCCCGTATCCCCTTTTCCGTGCGGTCTCCGTACAGAGGCAGGAGGCGGCTGTGAGATTTTCGTACGGATTCACGGGCTCCGCGGGGCTCCGCGGGGCTCCGCGGCCTCTACGATTTTGTTTCGAAGAAAGTTATACAAATTTGAAATATCGTAAGCCCGTAGTCCGTAGACATGTCGTAGGTGTCATTGCACAATCCCCGCACGGACATCGCGCGGAGGACTCGTGCTGATCGTGCAGCAAACGCACGATTTTTCGGTGAACATGGAGGCCAAAAAACGCTTCAAAACGGCACGGCGGCTGCACGGTCACCGCGCCTTCTCCGCGCAACCTTTGCACTGAAGCTGTACGGGCTCCGTATGATTTCCGTGCGGAGGCTGGGGAGACTACACGACTACTGCATTGAAATTGCACGATTTCCGTACAATCTCCGAGCAGCCTCTGTACGGATTTGCCCCGGCCTGCCCGCAAGCGCCAATACAAGAAATGGCACGATGCTCGTAGATAATGTAAACACAAACATCGTAGCCCGTAGCCTCCTACAGTGCCCCCAAATCGCACGAAAAATCGTAGACTAATTTATCGTAGACTAATTTATCGTAGACTAATTTATCGTACGGCGCCCGGGGCAAATGTAATCCAGGCATTAGGTACTCTATGGGAGAATACATTTTAGTGCATTGTTGCTCAGCATGTAAGCAAAAGGCTATCGTACACCTTGAATCTTTAACCCAACTTAAAGATAAAGACCAGTTCTGGTCATGCGATTGCATTGTGAAAGAAACGTTGTGGAATCGATCAGAAAAGGTTGATCATCTAGCATATAAGTATTGGTGTGTACTGCAAGGTTCTGGAATCATCAAAATGATAAGTAATTTGGCCCAGTCTTGGTAAAGTTACAAGCACTGTACACAGAAATATGTATATGGGACTACGCGACCACGTGCGCGATATCTATTTGGTCCCAATAGATATGATCATTTACCAAATATATCAATTAGTAGGCGGTTTCCCGGCAAAATTTTTATCATCACGTATTAGTCAAAACATATTCTTTCACATGATTGGTAATGAGAGCTTCCATTTCATTTTTTGAGAGATGTGCGTTTCAAAAACTGGTCTTTACCTTTAAAGATGTTAATATTTTCTTTTGGCACAAGGACATAAGTATGTGGCCATTATGTTTGCATAAGGTTGCTAACCTAGTTGCAGTGGCAAACTGGTTTTAAAACAGACAACAAAATCTTACATTGTTTGGTCGATTTTCAGTCTGGAGTTTGGCAAAGATTACAGAAGTACATTTCAATACATCTGAATGATGGAAGCACTTCAATTTCCATGCTGATAGCATTTAACCCCAAACACTTACATGTATTAGGAATTAATTTTGAAAGCTGCATTTACACGGCAAGCAAAAATCGTCGATTTTTAACACATTTTGGTGTTTTTTCGTTAGTTGCAACACTACCGGCAAACACAAGGAACCAAAACAAAACCGATAAATCCAACTCAGAAGTTTGAATTTTTTAACTCCGGCCGAAATTTCACCGAATAAATAAAAACTACGGTACTAGGCCTATGCTGTTCTTTTCTTTACGTAGCTTTCCTCGCTTCTGTGCGATCGTATATGACAAGCCGTATTTAACATTTGAAATCAAGAAATCGAATTCTTGATATCAAGAATTACCATTGCTTTACAACAGAAAATCATCTTGATATCAAGAATTCGATTTCTTGATATCAAGAAATAGGAATAAATGTTAAAACGGCGCGGCTGCGCCGCTTTAACATTATTTCTATTCTGATTTCGAACGCAAGAGTTGTGCAGAAATTCATCATCAGCGCGCCGTTTTAACATTTATTCCTATTCTGATTTCGTACGCAAGAGTTGTGCAGAACTAATGCAAGAATTCATGTTGCCAGTCTGCAGTGCATTTACTGTCTCTGTAATATTCCTTGTAGACAATTTTCAATTGCATTTGTGTAATCAAAGAGATACACGGCAGATGACGATCAACTCACATAATGTGGTGTAATGCACCATGCTACGGGTATGGCTTACCCAGTGTTATGCATCTTGCTCTATGATATGCGTTGTAGGCACTGCACAGGCATGCCAGAGAGATACACATTAAATGGCGATCAACTCATGTAATGTGGTGTAGCAAATACACGATGCAACGGGTTGGGCCTACCCCGTGTTAGGCATCTAGCTATATGCAGCAGCCAAACTGACGAGAACGTATATGTTTATTCTACACTCACACACACAGTCGAGGCATCTCGTGCACTGCATGCTGCAGCATTCATCTGACTGCTACATATACTGGCACAAACCATCCGATCGTTCCCGTAAATCTTTACTTTGAAAATAATGATAAAAATTCTGTGAACCATGCCAACATAATCATAATCCAAGCTTCTGATTTATTAGTCTTTTCATGAAAACTACATTGAAATCCCAACAATAATAACGCAAATAGATCGTAATTATCGAGATCATAACTGACATAGTTTGTTTACGGTGCGCCATGTTATGGCCAAACAGCGCATAGTATACAAACTCTGTCTAAAAAAAAAAAAAAAAATTCTAATTTTATTTTCAATAGCACATATATCCATTTAAACCCCCTAGAATCCCGTGGATTTTCCATGGGTCCTGCTAGTACATTATTATAAAAACGCGTCTTTAAAAAATGTAAAACGGCAACATATCACGAAATCATTTCGTGATACGTTGCCAATAAACGTTGCGCAAACCTGTTGTAAAGATTGTCCCTCATGTGTAATAAATATTTACATGTGTTTTCTGAATGATTAATTGTAGAATATACTTGTACTTTAAGTGAAATAGTAACGTCAGATGTGATATTTTTAAAGCAAAATAACTTCTACAAAGACTTACAAAATACACATTGTAAATGCACAATTTGGCAACATATCACAAATTCATTCCTTCCGCGTGATTTCGTGATATGTTGCCAATTTATCGTTTTTACAAGTCGTGTTTTGTAAGTCAATTTAGATGTTTTTTGCTAAAAATTATCAGATCTGACAATGTTATTTTAACTGACGTGATCAAAAATATTTGAAATTAATTGCGTAGAAAAAAGGGGATATATTATATATTACACACGGGGTAATCTGCGCTACAGGGATGCGAATTGTCTATTGGCAACATATCACGAAATGATTTCTAGATATGTTGCCGTTTTACAATTTTGCAAGACGCGTTTTGTATTTTTTAATCAAACTGGAAAAAAATTAACATCCAACATTTTCAATGTAACATTAATCAATGGTCTAAATAAACGTATGTTTAAACAGTATGAAATGAACATTTTCTACAAGGAATATCACAGAGACAGTAAATGCACTGCAAACTGGCCTCATGAATTCTTGCATTAGTTGAATTTTCGCGATACATTGACTTTCGACACCGCACCGCTCAGGTAGGATGAATTCCTGCACAACTCTTGCGTTCGAAATCAGAATAGGAATAAATGATAAAACGGCGCGCTCAGGATGGATTTCTGCGCAACTCTTGCGTTTGAAATCAGACTAGGAATAAATGTTAAAACGGCGCGCTCAGTATTCCGCACACCTCTTGCGTCCGAAATCACAATAGGAATAAATGTTAAAACGGCGCGCTCAGGATGAATTCTTGCAATACTTTCGAGCTCGAAATCAATCACTATAACAATTCTTAATATCATGAAATATGAATAAATGTTGAAACGGCTTGCCATACGATCACACGGAGAGTAGCGACAAGTCTCACATGCGCACTACTCACCCCAAAATTGGTACGAGCAAAGACCAAGGTTTTTTTAATTGGTTTTTCCGGTAGTGAAATGGCAGTCCCCCCAAATCTATGATTTTTGAAAAAAAGGTGTATTTGTGATCTACAAATTGGCCTATTGTTGAGAAAGATGCTGGATTTACAACAGGCAAAGTAAACTTCTCAACATTCAATGGTTTAAACCCACAATGAACAATATTAGCTAAGCTGTTAGAGCTTGCTTAATTAAATAATCACCCACACTGCAAAAACCAGGGTGTTAAATTTCTAACACCAGTATGGTATTGAATTTTTTTGACACCATTGGTGTTATTTTTAACACCGGTCAGATTTAAGCATGCATTAATAATTACTGGGTGTTAAGTAACATGGTGTTGTTTATGCTTGGTGTTGAAAGTATCATCACGTGGTTTCGTTTAAGGCGGTTGATTGGTCGAATAAGTTTTCACAAAGTGTACGCGCGCTTAATGATTACTTTACACGTGTTCACAGAAAAATACATTTATCATGATTTGTTAAGCAAATTATGACAATGCACATCAATTTTGTGATTTGTATTTTCCTTTGGCAATTATTGACCAATAGATTATATGTCCGATCTTGTTACAATTATATTAACGTTTTAGCAATAGATATATTGATTATATGATTACTAACCAAGAAAGAACATGCATGTTTATTATATATATATATGTGTACCAGCCTGTACCACATACATGTTGATCTTGAATTTACTTCAAATGATCTATGTGATGGAGTTAATGCAATGGAGATTAGAGTATACCTATTGGTGGACAGTTGCCAACATCGATTATGAATTATCAGTTTACCACTGGTTCCTCTACCCTGGTCGATAATGGTCGATAATAGGGAATATGGAATGTGGGACCATTAGACATACATAGAAAAATCTCTAATGGATCAACAAGAATATAAACACCAAAAGTGGAATTGAATTTGTTATGATTCCAGATATTGGTGTTAATCTACACCAGTAGGAGTTGTCAAATATTAACACCAAAAGTGGAATTGAAATTATCTAATTCCAGAAAATGGTGTTAAGTAACACCAGAGGAGTTGCACGATATAGATACCAAGAAAGTGTTAAATTTAACACCCTTGGTGTTAAATTTAACACTCTGGTTTTTGCAGTGCAAACATTCGCATCTGAATAGTATCCCATACAATATTGGCATGTACATGCATGTACACACCTGGATGGAACGAAGGTGAAAGCAACATTATATGAAATGGCTTGCTAAAAGACAAGAATATATGTTTATCCCATGCCAGGACTGAACACCTGACCTTCACATTAATACAAAAATAATAATTATAGTAGGTGTTCTTGTATAGTGATCATGTCTGTCAGACTTGATGCTCCTAGCGCTCCACAATTATTACCCCGGTTTTAATATCATGGCTGCCATTATGGCGCGCAAGCATTTCAAGGAATTATTTCCTGCCAAGTGCCTACTTACCTCACCCGGGTCAAGTGTGGCAAATGTAGATTAATGTCTTGACAAGGATATTAGTAAATAAAACAGAAAATGCCTACACAAAAGACGACAGGAAAAACCAATGATAGGAAATCTCTAGAATATGTAAATAATATCATTACAGTTGTACATACTAAGGTAAAATTGTGCATGTGTCATACAAATGGCATTTTTTCTAAAATCCCCTTTTGAATATTTTTTATTTTCCTTTTTGCTTTTTTCCCATACCATGAACAGGAACAATTACCCCTACTCCACTGGCCGGTACGTCCATCTTTTTTCTTCCGTTCTATCATCATTCATTTCATTAATTTATTCTCATTATACAAAAAAAAACATTTGTGCGCTTTATCATCCACACAAAATAATGCTGCTAATCAGTTATCAACTCATTTTACTTAATTTATAACTAAGTTAGACATTAAAATTCACATTAAAATGTTTTATGAATCAATGTGTTTTTTTTCTTCTTATTTTTAGCTTTCATATAATGTGTGTGGATTTATTTATATATTTAATAAATAAGCTATCATTGGTTTTTCCTGTCCTCTTTTGTTTCAACGTTTTCTACTTTCTTCATTTCGTTTGTTCATGTAACTGTTCACACCGTTTTCATGTGTATAAACCTACTGTCAGTATTCCTTCTAATAATCATTCATCCTGCATGAAATGGCCACACAAATAAGCAGGTAATAATTTCATGCGCACGACCTGCAGTAACAAACGAAAAAATCTTGTTTTTACATACATTTATTTAATATTTAAACAAAAAAACTATATGCATGGTAGCTCTGTAAAGGGTAAAAAGACCTAAATTCTTAGACCGACCCCACCTCACTATTTTCTCCAATTTTTTCATTAGATAAAACCTTTTTTCATGTGTCGCATTGAATCTGGTCAAGTAATGTTTTGTGTACATATACTTTTCATACATGTATATTAAAATCATATATTTCTCTTTAAAACATACATGTATGTAATGCTTTCAAACCTAACTTTGGAATTGAAATGACTGTGGTAAATTAACTTGCCATTATGTAACTTGTAAAGAACACACAAATATATTCTTTAAGTTATATATCATGATTGCAGAAAGGGCACTCTTCAGAGGTAAATTTAATCTGCTTTAAAATATCTAAGATGGCTTTCTTTGCTAGTTTTACAGCCGCCAAATGCAATTAACAACAGGTGCCAAATAAATAGCCTTTGATTAATAATCATATTAGGCATATACTCTTGAACATTTTCTGTTGTTCTGGACCTCGCAATTTTTAACAATAGGATAATCCGTTTTCTCTTTGAAACTGACTGGAAATATCATTTGCTTATATATATATCATCCATATACAGTATGACAATTCTAACGTTTATGCATATGCTCTAGCAACAACAGAACCAATTACAACAGAAGTCCGTCAGGTGAGGGGAAATGTTTGTTCAAGATGTTTGAAAAAACTTTCAAAAGTGTTGTTCTCACTTGTATTAATTCGTTTTAGAATAAATTGAACATTGACAACCTTGTAAAAAATGTCTTTGTTTGACTTACAAGAATTTAGCCTCCCTTTTTAATGATTCATTTAAACAAATGGCTAACTTATTTTACCAAAGTTTGTTATTTGAACTTTTTCTCTCTCCAAATCTAAACAATAATGAATAGGGGAACAATACATTTTAATCAGAGGAGGGAAAGAATGGAATGTATGACTTTCCTTTTTTAAATTTGATATAAAGTACGACACCTTTTGAAAAAAATGCCCTGGAAAGATAATGGCCCAATTAAGACAAAGATGTTTGTAATATAAAAGGATTGTAAACTGTTTACATGAATAGGAAGCTATAGATTAAGAAATGCGTCTCGAATCAAAAGTGTATTTCAAAACAAAAATGTTAATTTTAGATTAAAAAAAAAGGATTTCAAAGTAGGGAAAGGAAAGGCCTGTTATAACTAAGAAGTTATTTTCATCTTCTGAGTTGAAAGTACATGTAGGTCCAAAGCTAGAGCCACAATGCATTGCTAACAAAGAATTAGCTCATCAATAATATTGCATAAGCACTCGATACATTAACAACCATTAAAGCTTTCATTATATCATCTTTAACTTGTTAATAGTCTTAACTTAGCAATTAAATAGAGCTTGATATTTTAATTGCACCTATTAACTACATGCATGCATTTGAACTGATTATGGAGAATTAAGTGCCTTAGAGAATGTGAGCAGACGGTCCGCTTGATGCTAATAAGAGACTTTTACAAATACAGAACATTTTCATTTCACACATTAATTTTTAATTCGGTCGAGGAAACTTGCATGCATTTGAAGCGCTAAATGGGAAAAGTGTCTCAAAGAAAATTATCACAAACTCCACACAGTCTGCTTGACTTTAACAAATACAGAACATTTCAAATATGCATTCTGTTATTCTTTCTGGGGAAAGCCTATGGGGAACCCTATTTACATCATGCATACATTGATGACAGAGGCAACTGCGGTTATGTTAAAAGTAGGAGTAGCTTGTTTTGATAATTTTGTATGTAATGTTTAATAAATCAGTATGCACCATTATGGGAGCATATTTATGACATTTGGCTCTCCATAAGCTTAAGGTGTGAAAGAGCTGACATGCAATATTCTAGCATGCATGCATTATTCTTAATAATATTATATATATATAAGTCACAACCCAGAATGAAAAGAGAATATCTTAATATTCATATTCTCGATTGGAAGTAAGAAATAACATATTTGTGCAATATACAGCACATTGAAATGAAGAATACAATGTATTTATCTCCTAAGTAGTATGAACTATACCCATTTTAACTCTTTGTCATCACAGATTTATATTTTTTAATGTTTTATTAAATACCACTCTCGTAATGTATTCCGATTAAGTGCATGTGTTTGTGGAGTGCCTGGAGATGAATGATCGCATTCGCCTGCCGAGGATCATTGTATTTTGGTGGTCGGGGTGCGGATCGCGTGCATGGGTTGTTGCTGGGCTGGATGAACATTATAGCTTGTTCAGCCTAGCGGCTGCTGGTGTATGCGGTCCGCGTTCTGGCTATTGGAGTGCAGTGTCCCTCGGCGGGCGAGTGTGAAAGCTCGTTGGCATTTCCTTTCGATTGCATTTGAGTGCATTGCGGTAGTGACCTATTCGTATCTCATATTATTATGTTAATCCTCTTTGGAAATTTTTATTGTAATTCATGTTCATTTCAGTTTTTAACTGCCAGACACGAAGATCTTAATAAAATCCATTTATCTATCTATCTATCTATCATTGGACAGAGACTCTCATGTTTGTGATGGAACCAAGTTTTTTCTTCTATTTGTGGATAAAGCCATCCATACTTATATTTTGCTTGAGGAGAGTGACGATTTTGGGGACTGTGCAACATGACACATTAAGACATTTTGGGTCTCCTCCATGCGTGACGGACCCCCAATAGTCTGGATGAATTTCTCGTAGTACAGTAAGATGATGTATATAAGAAGGCAACCAGTCTTCGGATATTTTACAAAACTTGGACCAAAAAAGAAGATGTGTAAAAGATTTAAAGGGATAGTTGAGTTCTTGTTTAGGACCGCAAATGCCTTCAAAGTGCATAATTATTACTCTTATTCTTATTTATGACATTTCTAGTGCCCTTTCAGAACCTAACATTGCTATGAAGGTAATTTTAGACCCCAAAATGTGTGAATTTAGATTGAATACGATCATACCAATTCAGCTCCAAATACGGTGACAGTTAATTAATTAATTAATTAATAATAACAGTACACGGGCCGGCTGGTTGTGCGTATTATAACCAACACGAAAAACCAACAAAAAGCCAATATTGGCATTGGCTGGAATAAAAGTTATAAAGCGCTTATCTCGTTTTTCAACCGCTGGTTCCAAATTACTGAATATTTGTGTCCCACCAAAAATATTATAAATGGTTATATTTATGGATATTTCAGCCGTCTCTGAACCGATTTTGATCAAACAAAGATGATTTTGTCATTTGATTTGTATATTGTTTTAAATTTGACACTCAGTTTTTCATTATCTCACAAAAAATATCTTCGGTAGCGACCTCTGCAACAAAACTCAACTATCCCTTAAAAGAACACACATAGTATTCCATTTTGATATAGGGGTAGTGGCATGTAATAGACCGGTTTACTAACATATTCAAATATTATGGCTCATAACATTAGGAGCCAGAGCTATATAACACTGAGTTCCCATAGGCAATCTTTTTATTCAGATGGTCATATGTCAGCCGATACTTAACATATTCAATTGGTTTTCGACATTTGGACATTATTTTTGGAGGTCTTTCGGAAAATGAAGAAAAAATTGATAAATTCCAAAAATAGATTTTTGATGACGTCACACTTCACCACTCTATACTACTAAATTTTCATTCAACTGCTCTTGCCGCTATCCTTGATTATTTTTACCCACAAATGCAATATTGTAATATATGAAGAGCTGTTGTATAATTTGTTTTAGTCCATTATGTTGCTATATAATTATGTTTATACATTTTCTTTTTGAAATTATGTTCATTAACTGTTTTTTTAAAATTGTTTATGGTATTAAGGCAGTAGTTACGTGACACGTTTAAATAATTTTTAACTAGACGTTCTGTAAGTTTTTTTTACAATGTATACATATATTTTCAATTCGTGTAATTTATGTGCAATTCAGTTGTGAAACTGACATTAATGCAAGATGCAATAACATACCATTTATCTATCTATCTATCCATCTATTATATGAAAACATGCAATGCTTTATTGAAAAAGTGGTCAATTGATGGGAAGGGAGATACCAATGTCTTTTGTTCATCTAGCTGACTGATGAATGACTGGCATGATGATGTCACAAAAGTATTTGCTTTTGGAGGTTTTTTTAAGGGGTGGAGCTTAGCAGGTAGAACAAAAGTAATACAAAAAATGATATAAAATATATGACATAAATGTACACCCAAAAGTCATAAAATATGTGATTTATTCATTATTACAGATCAACAAAAGTCACCATGAATTTTTAATTTAGTCACCCTTTGAACAGGATAATCATATTTATAAAGGATCTTACCATTCAATTTTTTTGTTTGAAGGAAAGCACTAAGTGTGTGTAATAATTTTATTTTTTACCCCATTATGATTTCTATGATTATTTCGATCAACCCAATAATATAAAGATGATTCAAACTTTTAGGAACGAAAAAAAGACCAAAATATGCTGGTAAACCGTTTTTTCTTTCATTTGAGTTTTGATTGATTGTTTGATTGTTTGTTTGTATTTTGCTGAAAACTTACTTAGCCTATCATCTATTTTAATACATTGCTATTAAAATCACCTTTTTATATATATTATTTTTTATATGACCAGAACTATTCACTACTCGCCGTACTACTACAGAATCGGAAGAAGGTAAGACATTCTTTTTTAAAATAATTTTAAATCAATCTTTAGATATTATTATACTCGAGAGATTTTATTGAACTATTGTCTTACGTAATCCTGTTTGCTATGAAATATTGACCAATAAAGGGATGTAAAAAGACATTTGATTGTGATTTAGACTTAGACTTAGACTTTATGTATAGGTAACGAAATACAAATAGGTACGTAATAAAATGTACCGTACATGTAAGAGAAGGCAGTCAAATCTCTATGTGTTGGATAGTCGCAAACAAAAACTAACAATTAAAAAAAAAGTATAGAACCCTGTCCCTTGAGTTTTGCGTTTCCGTATGCTCTAGATTCCTAGCCGATTCTCTTGAGAATTTTTTTTACAATAGATAAGTTTGAGTCTGCCCTTAAAACGATCTTTTCCCAAATGTTAAACAGATATAAGAGGTTCAATAACCTTTTCTCTTTGCTTGTCTTTTCTACACGAGCGCATAGGGACATACTTATGCGTAATGCGTTATACACGAATGGTTTTGTATTACTATCATAACTATTATCATTATTATCATTTTGAATACTATTATTACTAGTAGTAGTATCATTTATTACTAACATAAAACAATCACATAAGAGTACGATTATGTGATTTATGCGCGGGTTTTGTTATATTATTGACTTCTTAAAACAATAGACAAGACAATAAATAGCTATCATCAATAAACACAGAGAAGTAAAATTTGATGTAAAGTTTGTATTTAACCCCAATCCATCTTACCATCTTAGAACGTGAATGGAAGGAATATAGATATAGGGAGGAAACAGTCTTAAATTCACGTTATTATTTAGCAATACGATTTGAGTGTAAACTGAGACTGTATGTACAATCTTAACAATATAAGTAATTTTAGCTCTTGAACCACCTAAATAACCCCATTGTAATAAAGTGTGCCAATACAAATTATGATATGTGATATACAAATATCAGAAAGATCACTATCAGAGGATGTGTATTGATCCAAGCAATGTATATTGTTCTCCTGTTAATTCAGCAAATATTAACCTAAAATGTATTATGAACACAGACCAGAATCCAAAGTCCTGTTTATCCCTTTTTAGAAGTAAACTTTCATAGAAGGTGAATAAAACATAGAACTTAAATTTCCCCAATTTCATCAAAAGGCTTCTGATTTAAGGGGGATGAATTCAATCGGGAATTCCCCTAAATTCTGTATATTGATGATTAATTTAATTCAATATCTCATTGATATACAACTGTAGGGAAATTCAGGTTGCTCTCGCTAGTACGTCGACCGATTCCTTAAAAACCTATGTTTTTAAAATGATACTGATTTGTATTTATTTCAGTTTTTTATTTGTATCGCTCAAAAAAGTTTGTTATTGTTTGTTGTTTTTACGGTCATTGGGTATACATTCAATTCTTAGATTTGTAATATATTTAATACATACATGTTGTATTCCTGTTATGGTGATCTTTCATGTGGTCTGGCGAAAATTCAAAAGTATAGGATTCGGTTTACGATTGAGTTTTAGTTAAATTGAGGGTAAGGGTTAGGGTTAGGTACAAATATATTGGGTCTTGTTTTGAAGTAAAGACTTGGGTTAGTGTATAAAATTGATGCGGAGCATTCGTCCCGTTAGCATGTGTCATATACAACCACTGAGTTGTTGTAGAAAACTAATCATAGGTTTGTATCTTGTATGCAATGCTTGTATGAAACATTTCACATCATCCAGAGCCCACACCATGTACTTGTGTGCCAACTGGTCTGAGTTCTGGGGCTTCTGCAGGTATTGCTGTCTTAGCGATTCTGTTAGTGGCTTCTGTCATCATCAACATCATTCAATTCACCATGTTCATGAGACATGAGACCAGACCAGGTGATTATATTCGTCAATTCTAATAGAATTGTTGAAAAATGGAATCAGAAAAAGCTATGTAAATGTTTCTGTCATGATTTGTTTTACCTGACTGCTAAATAAGTATCTTTATGCTTGTAAATGATCAACCACAGGACTGGCGGCTTTAAGTACTCTTCAAGGGACTTTGAAATGAGGATACATGCCTTACCAAAGGTCATGACCAAACTGACTTGGTATTGCTTAAAGAGTTTGAGGAAACATGATATTTGAAATTGATAGCGAAGGTATTTGTTCTTGCATATCATAACATCTATCGCTTTCCTGAATGTATTTACCCATATCATATTAATACCTCAGGATAGAGATCCATTTACTTGAAACTAATTTTTTCTTCCTTGTTGATAAATGTATCATATACCTATTTTCTGCACAGAAAATATTCGTCAACATTTCTATATTTGCTTCTTCCTTTTCTTTTTCTTTCTGCAGGTTTCGAAGAGTCCCAGAAAGCTGTTTCTAGGTAAGTATTTACCAGTTTGAAATATTGAACAGAAAATTAATACATATTTTGATCACAAAAACAATGCGCCCACCCGCACGCACGTACATACACACACACAAATACACACGCACGCACACACACCCGTACTTAAACAAAAAATCTTTTTCCATATTTTTTTTAATAATTAGAGATTTCATTCAAGATAAATCATCACATCAAAAATCAATGTAAATAATTCCATACAAATAACACATATAAATCATAACACAAATAAATTATTCACAAAAACAGTGAGCAAAGAAGGAGAATAATGAAATGAAATCACTAAATTTCTCTTATAATAATAATAACATACTGAACTTAGATATTACATATACCCGTACTTAAACAAAAAATCTTTTTCCATATTTTTTTTAATAATTAGAGACTTCATTCAAAATAAATCATCACATCAAAAATCAATGTAAATAATTCCATACAAATAACACATATAAATCATAACACAAATAAATTATTCACAAAAACAGTGAGCAAAGAAGGAGAATAATGGAATGAAATCACTAAATTTCTCTTATAATAATAATAACATACTGAACTTAGATATTACATATACCATCATTCATGAAAAATAACATGATACATATTTGTATACAATGCCCCTCCGTTAATATCCTCCGCAAACCCTCCACCCCTTTTACTACATACCCCCCCCCCCGTAAACATTCACATTTACACTCGAAAGGTCGCACCTCACAAACATACACAGATTTACACGCGCACAACACTGGACACGTCATACCTGTTCCCATTCATATCCTTATTTACTTTTAGTTCTTCCCACTTTTTTAGGTGCAAATTCACATACACACACACATACACACATACACACGCACACCCCCACCAATATTTGGATGTAATGAAATGTGAGAAACCACCAAGTAAAGGATGATATAAGTTATCATGTGTTTACATGTTAAACATGTTAAAAAGTAAAGTGAAACTTGAGTTTGTATTTATACAAAGCTCTCCACATTCAAGGGCATTGAAAAGTAGTAAATCTGAACGCAAAATGAATATATATATTTCGTAAAGTGGAAAACGAAAACGATTAGCTATGTACAATAACACATAAAACGAGCAAAACTGCTCCAATACGAGCATTTATAAATTAGTTAGAGATGGCTATGAGATGGCGCTGTACAATAACAGTACACTATCTATATAAATGTCTTATAAAGGAACAACGATATATTTGTTCTTCTCAGAGATGGAAGAAATGTATCCCATGAGGCGAATGACAACATGGCGTATGAGATGATTCAGAACGGAGATAGAGGTGAGAAAATGTTCAAAATCAGTGAAAAGTGTTAAACGAGGAAAGTGTTTATACTACGAAGTAAAATTCATCCACAATTTTCATAAATAGGATAGATATCTCTGGCTTTTTACATAGGCAAACAAACATTAAATACTTTCATAATTATACAAAATTAATACTTAATAATGTCTTCTAAAAGATTTTTTTTTGCCCCAAACTGTACAATACATCTTAACTTTCGATGGAATTACTGTGTTTGATTCGATCCAAGTAGTAGTATATTTCCCGAAGGAAACATTATGAGCTTAATTATTCTTCCTGATCAGATTCTTGCTAGGCCTACTAACTTAACGGAGGTTTTTAATATTATCTTTAATAAAAGTCGCCCTTTTAAATCGCAAATTCCCCTTCCCCTTCTACAACCACACATACAATAATAAGTTTATGGTGAATACTCTTTCACTTTCGTTTCATATTTTCAAAGAAGTCCAGGATAGATCATCCAAGAGTAGCCTTAATGATGTTTTAGAGTGTGAAAGATTGCTTGAATTTGATCTTTCAAGTACGAGAAGCCTCGTAAAAATATTTTTGGTTTTTGTTTTATAGCATACACAGCCCTCAAACTCGGTCCATCCCACTCTCCCATTATTGATCCTGAAAACGTGACGTTTTTCACTAGCCTCGGTGCCATCGGACGGGGTGACTTCGGCAGGGTATGGAAGGGAGAGCTCCGCTCGAATCAAAGTCAAGTAGACGTTGCTATCAGGCAGATTCCAGGTGATGTTTTGCCAACCACTCTCAACAAAATAATAATTAACTAAATTGACCGAAAGGCCAATCAGTTTAATTAATATATGTAGCTAAAAATAACTTGAACTTCATGAGTTGTTATTTTTTTCCACTAAAAAGCTGAGATGCCCTCAGCTTTCTAGAAAGTTAAATTTCCGTATTACCAAACAGACGTATAAAGTAACACATCGCTTGAAAAGTACAACATGTATATACATATATTATATATATATATATATATATACATACATTATTCACTTGTCTACAAAGTTTTACCTCGATTTTATCAATAACTGAATGATTGAGTTATTCTGCATATGACTTTAACGCGCCACTCTCTTCGAAATTGAAAGCTAATGTGGTAGTTATATAGGATGTATCTTCTCTTAGATCAAGTGACCAAATCAACCAACGTCCTTCAAGCTGTCAAGGTACTTTCTGAGCTAACGGATCAACCGAATGTTGTCAAGTGCCTGGGATATTGTCAGGAACAAGGTAAAAACACATCCCCCGTCAATTACTATTTTTTTTGGTCTGCTCAATACTATACATTTAAATGTAGATATGAGTATTTTTTTCAAATAATTTGGAAGGCAACCTTTGTAAAAGTCAGTATATATAGCTATTTTCGCATGCCTGAAGGTACGTAGCAATTTGAGTAGGCTCCGTGCCTGATGAACCCAAAACGATTCAATCAGTAAAACAAGAGGGTCTTGGAAGAATGGTCCATTGTATTTGATAATTACCCAATTTTTTTCTTCAATACTATATATATCATTATGTCGCGTGAAACATTACATTATCAGTTTCATATATTTTTTCCCAATTGAACAAATTGCCCATGGTGCAGGTAGCATTCTGTATGAGTTCATCTCTGGGGGTACTCTACTCACACATCTGCAGACTCCAGGGGTGCAATCCCAACCCACATACAGCAATCTCAAACAAAAGAGGGTCCGTTTCGATGAAGGAAGTCTACTCAACTTGGCGTGGCAAATTGCGAAAGGGATGCAGTTTCTTGCATCAAAGAAGGTAACCGTATTTCATGACTTGCAATAGAAGAGAAGGGACAACGGAATAGGGGAAGGGAGATGGAGGGGACAGAGAAGAAAAATAACGAGAAAGGGTCTAGTGTGAGTGAGAAGGAGGTGCATATATGAAAGTAGTCCACTAAACTTGGCTTGTCAAATAGTCAAAGGGATTGCTTTTCTAGCATCAAAGAAGGTAACCTTACTTTATGATATCCATTTGTAGAGGAGAGGGAGGAAGATATAACATATGACATTTAAGAGAAGAAAAGTAAGGATAAACCGAGAAGGCCGGAAGGGGATTGAGATGTGGATGACGCAAACACCGAATAGTATGACATGACGAATATGAGAATAGCGGAGAAGAGGAGACGGGGGGTAGGGGCGGGGGGTAGAGAGTAAGAACATTGAGGCCATAAAGTGAGAGAAGGATGAAGAAAGTGGAAGAATAGGAGCGGAGGAAGGTAATATGGTAAGAGGATGATGATGATGAGCTAGGGTAAGTTTCGCAGATGAATAAGTAACATCCTGAATTCCTGATTATATAACTGCGGTCTTTATTTATTGATTTATTTAATATTATTGACATTGCTATGGTAATTCATTTTTTGTGTTATCTTATTGTTTTACTATAGATCATCCATGGAACTCTTTGCGCTCACAATGTGTTACTAGCTGATAGAAAGCAATGCAAGTTATCAGACTATGGACTATCTTCATCACTGTTTAGCGACAGAGGTGTAAGTATTATCACTGATATTTAATGATTTATAATCAGCTTAGAATTTTGATATGGGACATCAAAAATGACTATAGTCTATTAAATAGAAAAAGTATATCGACAAATAAATGCAAATCTAGGAAAATGCGACCATGAAATTATCTTCTATGATTTATGACGTTTGTTATTTTTCCCCCTTAAATTATTAATACATATACCCTGGTTATACAGTAGGCTTGCGGGTGCACCATGTGACAGAGAGAGGGAGGATTGAGGAGTCCTGAAAAGGACTCTCGGTAATCTTTCTTGAGGGTGTGTAGTCCTGAAAAGGACTGTTGGTGTAGTCTTGAAAAAGACTGTTGGTTATCTTTCTTAGCTTATATTTCTAAGGAGAACTATAGCGCTTGGAGAGGATGAGTAGCGGGAGTGGCTCGACGTTTCGAACAGGTTGTCTATCTGACGACGGATAGTCAACCTGTTCGAAACGTCGAGCCACTCCCACTCATCCTCCAAGCGCTATAGTTCTCCTTAGAACTATAAGCTAAGAAAGATAACCAACAGTCTTTCAAGACTACATCAACAGTCCTTTAAGACTACATCCTCAAGAAAGATTACCGAGAGTCCTTTTCAGGACTCCTCAATCCTCCCTCTCTCTCACATGGTGCACCCGCAAGCCTACTGTATATCTACATCACCATGGAAGCCGATACTTACAAGCAGCATCTATACCCTGGTTATTCTTAATTGTATAGACCGTTGTTTTTTTTTTAATTTTGCCATCTGCAACATTGTATTTCATGTATACAAATCAAATCTGTTTGTAAATTGTGAACAATTCAGCCATTGGCTGCTAAATCATGATTTATCAAAAAACATTAACAAATTAATAAAATATAAAAGCGGAAAGAAATACTGTAATTCTCAATCCTTTGTATTTTAAAGTTAAAATATTTTTCATCCTTCCTGTAGTTTCCGACATTTCAGAAACCAACAAGATGGAGTTCGCCAGAAACTATGGTTACTGGTGACCTATCAGCATACGGAGATATCTGGTCTTTTGGTATCGTCTTGTGGGAAATTGTGACATTAGGTTAGAAATGTCATTTTGCGTCATTTTTAAAGACCCTGAAAATATATAATAATAATAATAACAATGATAATAATATTTATGATGATAATGTTTTTCATTTTCATTGCTTACGGAAGCCTCATCAGCTTCTAATCTGCCCTCCTCGATGGCCCTGTCATTATTAGTACCCTAGCAATATTATTGTCAGGTGGAGGGGAGTGGGTGGAGAGTGGCAAATTTGGATTAGTGTCTTACCAAAGAATGTTAGTGCCAGGCCGGGATTCCAACCCTCAACCCTTGGATTGAGAGTCAAGAGAATTAGCTCCACTTCACGTGGACCATTTAGTGTGATAAAGTAAATAAACATATATCATTGGACTTCAGTAATCAATTAGAACACGATTGATACTTTGTGATGAAGAATTCAAGCCACTTATTCTTACCCTACCAGACCCACCAATAATTTGTGCGAATTTTAATTCATTGAATTGTTCTCATTCAAATAAATGTCACATATATGAAAAACATTTATTCTTTAATTTTCCGTTAATTCTGCCTGTCTTATCGAATGTTGATAGGAATAGTTGATTGAAACTTCTACATCTTATAAATCTAGTTCTTCTCCCAACATTTAAATGTCACATATTCATAAACCGGATTAAATGTTTTACTTATTATTTTTATACTTTGATTCTTAAAGGTGCGAGGCCATACCCTAATATGACCTTTGACACTGTCCAAACGGAGGTTGCCAATGGTTATCAGATGCCACGCCCTCGTCATTGTGGTCAAGAAGTGTAAATAATACTCTTTCAAGCAGTCTTTACCTTGTCCTATGCGGATTGTTCCGTTAATGTCATAATTGACTTGACTCTCTGGATGCTATAATAAGTTGTTAGATTTCGTGATGATGTAGAGTATCAACTGTGGATATGTTTCCTAATAATAAGGTAGATGATTAACTTGACTCTGC
Source organism: Mesocentrotus franciscanus (assembly GCA_037976565.1). NCBI lineage: Eukaryota > Metazoa > Echinodermata > Echinoidea > Camarodonta > Strongylocentrotidae > Mesocentrotus > Mesocentrotus franciscanus. The sequence continues at coordinate 41,914,244 of CP137667.1, read as the reverse complement.
TATCTTTCCTTTGAATCTTAATCTGAATCTGAAAATGATACTCCTGGTAGAATAAAACTAGTCGGACTGGGTATGCACATGATATAATGAATAATACTATTGAAAATTCTGTTGCACATGAACATTGAAAACGTCAGGATTTTGTATTTGTCTTTGTATTAAATTAATTTCACTTCTTTTCTTCAGTATTTATATTAGATAAGGATCCTCTCTTTCTTATCTTTCAGGTATGCGGTCATGTCTGGTTGTTGGGAGAAGGAAGCTACAAATCGGAGTAACTTTGATCAGATCCTCAAGAGTTTGGAAAGGATTCTAGAAAAGACTCATGTAAGATGGACTCAAATTGCCTTCTTTTTACATGTCTAATGCAGAATTTAGTTTCCTTATGACATATCCATTTGTACAAATCCATTTATATTAACCTCAGTTTAACAGGTTTTATGAAAATTACCTTAACCCTAACTCAATAATCATCTTTGCAGCTTCTTTTCATTATGTAATGATTTATTACGTCATTCAATTTAATCATTTGCCATATCCTTCACATTAATATTCGTGTGTTTCATATTCATCTATATTTATGTTTTTACATTCATCTATAATCAATTTTTTCATATTTTCATTTTCAATAGAATTATGAGAAAAAAACATATCGAATGGAAATTTCTTTTCTTATATTTTCACATAAAAATTACAATGTGAGAGTCAGTGTGGTACCTGATATGAATTTATTTGTTGAATGCTTTCAGCGCCTTATGCCTCAGTCACACCTTTGCGTATTTGGTTTGCGTATTGCTGCGTATTTATGGCAAGCCGTTTTAACATTTATTCCTATTTCTTGATATCAAGAACTGCCATTGCTTTACAACAGAAAATCATTTCTTGATATCAAGAATTAATTTCTTGATATCAAGAAATAGGAATAAATGTTAAAACGGCTTGCCATAAATACGCAGCAATACGCAAGCGAAATACGCAAAGGTGTGGCTGAGGCATTAGGTCAGGTGGGCTAAATCATGGACCTACTAATCCAGGTAATAATACTACTTTGTAGGCCCCTTGAGCGTCCCCTGGGGTGGATTTTAGCGCGATATGAATGCAATAATAATTATTATTATAATTTATCATTATCGCTATTATTATTATTATTATCACTATTTATTTTTATTTTCACAGAATTACCTGTCTCTCAACGACTTGGATGAAGGATTGTATGCGTCTACACTGGATATGTGAAACACAGGCGTCTTCTGATATGCAACGTTACTACAATGCATCTACATCTTTTACGTTGTACGATGGTCGGATCCGACCCAACTGAGACTATAGGAATATTATAGGGACATTATAGGGGCTAACTTGTGTTAAATTTAGCCAAGAGTTCTGAATCAGGCTATCGGAAATACATTTCTGAACGTAGCATATGTATACGTCTTTTTTCCCTTCTTTGTCAAGATCATTTGCTATATATATTTGAAAAATAGTTACTCAAAGAAGTAATATTGAAAATGTCTACAGGTGCATGCTATCCAAGGAAACTTGAAGTTTTAAGAGGTCCAGTATATAGCAACTGATCACGTACGTTCAACAGCACAATATCATGATTTACCAATGTTTGTATCATTTTATAGTATTGTTGTATGTGGATGACCACCTATCCCCTTTCTTCTTTCGTTTCATCACCCCTTTCCCTCTCTTTTTCTCTCTCTCTACCTATCCCTCTCTTTTAAAACATTATTATGATATATATTACTTAACTCTAGATGCAAACAAAAAAGACTCTCGATGCTATTTCTGCTCGAGTGTACATGTATTATGCCTGAAAAGGTGGAATATTTTTTAAAAACCTATTTTCAAGAAAGAATTGTGACAGTATCATTTTTTTTTAATAGATGAAGTTTACATCTTCTTAGAACTGTATTGATTAATAAGAAGATATAAACTTTATACTTCTAGAATACACCATACTGTCACAATCTTTTCATGAAAAGACGTAAGGAAACTTATTGCAACTTTGTGGGCAACAGTGTATATATGTGTGCGTGCGTGCGTGTATGTTCGTGTTAATTATACGAAGGATCCATTTTTAATGTCTAGTTCACAATCACTGTGCTAAGTTATGTCAATATTGTTTAGATGGTTAAATGACACCGCTCGGCTTCATGATGTGTTTGATGTTTTCTATGCAATGCGTCGCATACTTGTCTAAAAGTTAAATGTGACGGAATCACCTATATTTTGCAAATTCTATATATTTATACAGAAGCAACGCCTCATCAAATATAACTCCTTCCAGTGTTTGTATGTAAACTCTATCTTTCATTTAAATTTAAGCATACTTTCTTTAGGTTAGAGCATTTGACTGCAATGTGTAAACGAAATCGCATGTTTGCTGTTTATAAACCTATGAACATTTGGTAAAGAAAATGTATACAAATGTCAATATATTTTGCTTTGCTCCTTTTTCATAATGCATTAATGTGAAGTACTACTAATAAACTTATAACTTTTGTTGACACTGATGATTTAAACCCAACTGAAGATGGTTTGTCAAAAGATCATGATAGGCCGATTAAAAGTCGAATTCTTTAAGAATTTCTTAAAGGTATATAACATTGCTGTAATCGAAGAAATATCGCTGATGCCAAACGTAGATATGGCAAATATAGAGTAAAATAAATGTTATAAATGCAGATGTTTCAGTTTTAGTTTCATTTGTCTGTTCTCAAAATAAACAAGGGTTATATTTTAATGTCTCTACTTAATGTTTATAAAAGACATAACAAATATGCCCGAAGTGATTTAATTAATATTGTATTACGTAATAAAAGTTGACAAAGAAATAAGACAATGTAGCAAACATTTGCAACACCGTAATTGCAATTGGGGCATATTAAAAAAAATTGTGGAAGCCTATATGATATAAAAGAAAGTTAGACTTTCATGTCAAAAGGATATATGGATACGATTATTTTGGGTAAATAGATATTGCACGAGATAAGTTTCTACAAATAACACGCTCCCCTGTCTCCCCTCCCTCATTACACTACAAACTGACAAAAACACGGGGAAATGTATACATAATATTAGAAGCAACAAAATAGAGAGGGGAATTAGAGAAAAAGGAGGAGGATGAGAAGAGAGAGATAGAGATAGAGATAAAGGATGGTGGAGGTAGCACACCTAAAGTAATGTTTTAAAATTTATGTTCGGCATTTAACAATAATATGGTCAGTCAATTTAATATCAAGAGCGTTCAAAATTCACAATAGTCGTGATCGCCATGGCAAAATGTCATACGAACTCGCAGAGGGCGCTGCACAGCGGCGACCAGCTCACATTTCATGTCTCTCCTGAGTTTTCGTGTTAAATTTGTCTTTATTCAAGCAAATTCTTCAGAATTATTTGTTTATCTCTGGACAATATGTTTGTGAAGGTGTTCTACGTGTTTTGGATATATTCAGTAGCACTGACACTGCTTCTGTTGCCCAAAAGTGAATGTTATGAGGACCACGCCCACATCGTATCTTATGAACGTGACTTTCTATATGCACTCGCTACCGCGGCTCCGTCCCGATTCAAGCCGTGTGATCTCCCGGAATGGGTCCCTTTGAGAGACAGCCAAGATGACAACAACTCGTCTACACCACCCCGGTTTCGCAAGAGAGGTAAGAAAGGTGGCGTCAGGCAGCGAGTGCGACTTCGAAAGAACAAACCCCCTCTTCCAACAATAACACTAGCTAACGTTCGATCCATCGGAAATAAGATTGACGAGATTCGTGCTTTGACGAGATTTAATGGCGAATTCAGATGTTCTAGCATTTTATGTTTCACAGAAACATGGCTTAACTCATCAATACCAAATGAATTCATCGACGTTGATGGTTTTCAATTGATTAGACTCGATAGATCTAAAACAGAAACGAAGAAGTCTAAAGGAGGCGGGGTTTGCATTTATATGAACACGAAATGGTGCACCAATTATACAGTGAGATCTCAGATATGTCAGGAAAATATCGAGCTACTGTGTGTTTCTTTTCGACCGTTTTACTTGCCCCGGGAATTCGGGCAGGTTCACGTTGTTCTTGTCTACATTCCACCAAATGCAGATACCGACGCCGCAACAGGTTCTATTGTGGAAACCTTAGGATCCATGGAAACGGCGTCCCCTGACGCGCCCTTTATCATCCTCGGCGATTTCAACCAATGCCGTATCGAGGATGCGCTGCCCAACTATCAGCAAACAATAGAATGTGCTACTTGCGGAAATAACGTGTTGGACAGATGCTACTGCTCCGTCCGAGATTCGTATAAATCAGTTGCACGTCCAAGCATAGGGAAATCTGATCATCTAACTGTTCATTTACTGCCGAAATACAAACAGTTAATCAAACGAGAGAAGGTGCAGGTTAAGAAAGTGAAAATATGGGATGAGATTGCAATCGAGAATCTTCAAACCTGTTTTTATATAACTGACTGGGACATGTTAATATCAAGTGCTGTTAACTTAGATGAAGCGGTGGAAATTGTGAATGGTTACGTACTATTTTGTCAAGATTTACATGTTTGTAATAAAAATGTCAAAATATTTCCGAATAAAAAACCCTGGGTTAGGAAACAGTTAAAAGATTTGTTGAAGAAAAAGAGAAATGCCTTTTGAGAAACGAAGAAAATGATCTCAAAAATTTGAACAAGGAAATTAAGACAGAAATAGAAGAAGCAAAAAGTGTATACAAGAACAAACTTGAAAATGCATTCCGAACAAATAATACTAAAAATGCATGGAAATGTATGCAAACAATGACAGGGTGCAAAAAGAAACAAAATACTATTCCAGATTTTGCAGGAGGTAATTTGCATGACACTGCAAACGAGTTGAACAGTTTCTATGCCCGTTTCGATACTAAAATTTTTAATGATGAGATAGCTAGACAATGTACAGAGTTAAGAAATGAAGACTCTCCCCCAATTTGTTGTGAGCTAACAGATGTTGTTAAATATTTCAAGAGAACCAATCCTAGAAAAGCAATGGGACCCGATAACATTTGTGGAAAATTGTTAAAAGTTTGTGCGTGGCAACTAGCAATGCCATTTCACACTCTTTTTCAGGAATCTCTCGATCAAAACTATGTGCCCAATTGCTGGAAGTCAGCTGTTGTTATCCCAGCAGCCAAGTCACCTCAAGCTTCCCAGCCTAATGATTTCAGACCAATAGCCCTCACTTCATTGGTTATGAAATGTTTTGAAAGGGTTGTACTCAATTCTTATTCCCTAGTGTGTTAAAGGATATTGATGTTATGCAATTTGCATACCAACCAAAGAAATGTGTAAACGATGCTATACTTTCACTTATACATTTTGTTTCACAACACACTGATAAAGCTGGTTGCTATGTACGGATTTCATTCATAGATTTTTCGTCCGCTTTTAATACGATTCAAAACCACATGTTGGTTCATAAGCTGAAACAAATGAACATTAGATCTTCTTTAATTTTATGGATACAGAATTTCTTGTCAAATCGTACACAAAGGGTAAAAGTACAAAAGGAGTTGTCGGATGTGATCACAGTAAATACTGGGTCGCCCCAGGGATGTGTGCTATCGGCACCTTTGTTTATCATATATACGAATGACTGCTTAGCTACAAGAGACGGCGTTAAGATCGTGAAATATGCCGATGATACGGCGATAGTGGGTCTCATAAGTAAGGATGAGGTAGATTATCGATACGAGGTGATCAAGTTTGAAGACTGGTGCAACCAAAATTTTCTTCAACTTAATACTTCCAAAACAAAAGAAATAGTTTTTGATTTCAGAACTTCCACACGTTCAGTTTTATTGCCTATCACGATAAAAGAAGAAAATATAGAAATTGTCGAGACATACAAGTATCTAGGCACTGTAATTGACAACAAATTATCATGGGCTCATCAGTGTAAGTCCGTTCTTTCAAAGGCTCAACAGAGGATGTATTTTTTAAGAAAACTTAAATCGTTTCATGTAGATAGGACCATTCTTACTTTGTTCTACAAATCCATCATAGAAAGTGTTATGTTATTTAGTTGTGTTGTCTGGTACGGGAGGTGTAGGAAGAAAGACTTTAGCAAGCTCCAGAGAATCACCAAACAAGCAGGGAAGATCACGAGTGAAATTCAAAATTTAAATGAAGCATGCGAATCCAAAATAATTCTAGAAGTAAAACAAATTATGAAAAACGAAAATCACCCACTCTTTCCATACTATGTTGTTATGCGTTCTGGTAAACGACTTCGTTCAATGAACTGTCGCACTCAACGTTTTCTAAATTCCTTCGTTCCTTTCTCGATTCGCAAATACAATCAAAATGCTACCTGAATTTTACGTTCTTCTTTATAACTGTATTTCTATAATGTTATTTTTGTAACCTTTCCGGGCCATCCCGTTCACTCGAACAGTTTAAAATAATTCACTTATTTTGTTTTATAAATAACGTAAATTTTTTTTGTATAGCAATATTCTGAAGAATTTCTATGTCAAAGTATATGATATATTGTGTATGTAAACTTATTTTGATTCTTTGCACGTTTGTAAAATGTGAGCAAAACAAATTTCCAATATTGGACAATAAATTGAAATTGAAATTGAAATTTCGTTCGTTAAAATTCGTTATGCATGCAACAAGTTCTTCAGATGCATTGAGTCAATTCAATTGAAATAAGGAGCATACAATATAAAGAATTATCATTACACTTTATGTTCCAAGGTTCGAATTTGTTATCGGTGCAAGACAACTTTTTGAGAATTAGTCATTCTCATTTAAACTGCCGGGAGCATAACATCTAAGAAGTAATAATTATTATTATATCTTTATTATTATTATTATATCTTTTTTACAACAATTGTTTCTTATTATGTTTAAAAGGGCCTCATGGAAGACCACCATTATTGGTGATAATGAGTCACCTTGTCTAAATATCAGAAATAAATAAATAAATAGGCGTTCATAATCAGATGTCGATGGGCTCGGCTTTCCTTCAGTCACTGAATTTCATGAAATGGCAAGCATGTATCACATAGGCTGTTTGCAACTTAGCGATGTGATGATGTCACCTTCTCACTTTTCTCTTTCCATTTTGTACATAAATTTAACAAAAATATCACTTTTCTGCTCTGGAATGTTGATAAATATTTTGAATTCCCATGGAATATGTGCAAAATCAATATTACTGTAACTTTTAAAGGGATCTTTATATGGTAGTTTGTAAAAAAAAATAACCTAGAAATTTCATTAACAAAATATATGAAGAATAGTGAGGGGATGACATCCTTAAATCGCTAATTTGCAAACAGCATATATTGGTAGATTGCAATGCTTCGCGAAACCTTCAAATTCCATAATTTCTTAGATTTCGTCCGATGTTGATGTAACATTCACCGTTTAGTTGGTTTGATTTTTGTCTATTCATTCAAAACATCTCGCATATGAGTCGGACTTGCCTTTTAAATTACGTTCTTCTGGTAAAATTTGTTTTTTTCTTCTTCTTCTTCAGCACAAAATTGGGGCCGCCATTTTGTTCAAATCCAAAATGGCCGCCAGATGAGCTAGAATTCAATTGAACTTTCAAAAGAAAAGGGTTTGAATAATGAAATTTTGTACAATTATGGGGATTACCGTTATGGAGAGTCTGATTTTGAAGTTAATTCATCGATTCGATGTAAAGAAGGGCGCCCCTGTGGTCATTTTGGTAAAAATAAAAAATGGCTGCCATTTGAGCTCATGGTTTAATAAAATAATAAGATGTCTATAGTAAAAGGGTTTGCAGGTACAGGGAATCTGATTCTAATGTTATTTCATTAATTTGATGTGAAGAAGGGCGCCCAGTGGCGGTCATTTGGGTAAAATCCATTATGGCCACCACTATAGGCTTACGATTTCAGTGGCTATTTTAATACGTAAAGGGCTACCTCAATTTATTTACTTTTTACAATTATCGAGTTAACAGGTACAGATAATCTTATTCTGATGTTATTTCATTGATTTGATATCACGGATGACCTATATGCTCGGCTACCTAGGAAGCCTTTTTTGTTACACCTCTAGGGGATCTTCAGGTTAGGATTATTACAAAAGGCTTATCATTTTCTCAATTTCTGTGGCCAATTTAATTTTGTGTCATTAACTCGCCAAGCTAAGCGCCCTTAAAGGGCGCCATACAGATTGCCGAAATTCAATATGGTTGGATAGTAATGTAGTTCAAAATGAAAGGGCAGACTAATGTACTGATGTTATGTGGTCGTTTTCGAGGCAAGTTACTATAATGCTAATATTCTTAAACCAAATTGATGTCAACATCACTTCTGAAGGACATCCTATAAATGACTTTGGCAACCCGTTCTCCTGAGATATATACATGTACCTTATCCTATGAAGGAGAGCTCCCATCCCAATTCAAGTTCATATTCAGCCTGAGGAGTTTAAGGCATCATTGATCAGAAGCCTCGTAAGGACCGGGTCTGTTGCTAAGGCTCTCTGCCTCCTGTACTGCTCAAATGTGAGGTAGACGTACTAGTTCAACCAATAGCATTTGCCCAGGCACCAACCAACCTATAACAGCTGTGGTATACAGTAGGCCTGCGGTTGCACCATGTGAGAGAGGGGGGACGATACATGAGTCCTAAAAAGGACTCTCGGAAATCTTTCTTTCTTGAGTGTGTGAAGTCCAGAAAGGGACTGCTGTTAGTCTTGAAAAAATGTTGGTTATCTTTCTAAGCTTATAGTTCTCAAGAGAACTATATCGCCGGTTGGAGAGGATGGGTGGTAGGAGTAGCTCGAAAAGGTTGACTATCCGTCTTCAGGAGTGTCACATCACCATGCAAGCCTATACTTATAAGCAGCATCTAATAGTTGTGGTATTCTTATAATGTTGCAGAAGTTACAAATTAGTAGTTCCTACAGAGGCCAGGAAACAGCAGATCGATCTTGTTTTCGGCTACCGCTGGATGTGTACCTTCAATGCTAACAAAGTGCAGACATTCTCAAACTGGATAATTATGAGCCTGGCTTTGATAGGCCTGCAATCGGAAGAGACAGGTTGATGGAAGTTCTTGAGACCTTCCTATAAAAATCAGAACTATGAATCATCCAAATTCTTCTAACATAAATATTTCTAGAACCACGGCTGCAGAAAGGAACATGTGACCCCTTTAACACCACTATCTGCAACGTACATGAGACAGTCTGCCCCACTACTATTCGTAGTGAATCTAGAAGCAGCACTCCGTGATCTCTGCAGAAATTTGCTATAAGCAAAACATCAGAGGTTCTTCAATTTCTTTGGATGTAACATGTGGATGATGCTGACTTTGTGATATGCTCATGAAGATTACTCTGGACAGTGAAGGAGATAGCACTAGAAGGCCCGAAAGACTTAGTCCCCAATGTGAACCCAATTACGACTGATCATACGTTGTTATACTACAACTACAACATGAACACCGTAAGCAGGTAAATGTATACAAAACAATGCAGAATTAGAATGGATTCGGCTTTTGACACAGGATGAATGAAGTCACCAATGAGGAGAATCATTGAGAATTGAGTTGTCAAAACTGAAATTGATTTAGTGTCAACAATATGACAGCTGCTTCAAACACTCACTCACACACACACACACACACACACACACATCTGGCAGTCATTTGAGATCCAAACAAAATGGTGGCTCTAGAGGGCGCAATATTCTGACATCAAATCAATGAGATAACATCAGAACATAGAGATATATACTAGTAAGGCTAGAGTGCGGACTCGTCATACGCGCCCGTTCAAAGCTCTGTGCGCGCATGGAGCGCGGTCCGCCATTACTGAGAAGGGCAAAACTTCGAGAGATACCCGGATGTCCCTTTGATATGCAATGCGATGCTTCATTTTTCGGGTTGATTTATCGGTTTTAGAGTATGAAACGTTATAATTGTGGTATTTTGCATAATGCATGAACCCTACTCATGCCTCAGTCATGGTATCTGGTGTAGGTCAAGATTAATTACGGGTGTTATGGTGAGGTAAAAGGGATACAAAAAGCCATTTATATTGCAGTATATCTTCAATTTGTCTTCCTCTTTGTCAATCTACATCAGTTCGTAATTTCATGCAAAGAAAATGGTGTTTTATTTTATACGAGTCAAGAAATATTTTTGAATAATTTAAACTCAGAATTAGACCTAGCAGAACGTCACATAATGACCCCGTTGCATAAAACTGTGATATTATGACATCAAATATTACTTGACTTTCAACCAATCAGAATCAAGCATTCGGGACTTGTGTTTGATTTTTATGTCATGATATTAAACAAAGTGTTATGCAACAGGGCCAATGTCTTTCTAGTTCAGTTATTGGGACTGACAGGAACATGAGAGCCAGGGTTCATTGATTTAAAACGCTTTAAAGGTAATATATTCATTTTATGTTTATGGCTATTATAAACAGATTGATACTTATAGGTTTAGGAGAGATGGGTACGTAGATAGCTAGACACATAAATAGATGGATAGATAGATAGAATATAGAAGGATAGGTAGATAACGGAAATGCAGATATAGGTATAGGACGATACTGAAGATAGGAAGAGAGGAAGGAAAGAATTATACACATTTATTTAAGAAAATTATGTTAATTATGTTATTTACTCATCCAATCATTCGTTCAATCATTCATTCATCCATCCTTCCAAACATTCTTTTTCTTCTTATATCACTCATTTTACATCAAATTCACACCTTATGTCTTTCACCTATTCTCTAGAAAATCTCTAATAATGTCTAAAAGAATAATTTAATTCTTTACAGTTCACTAAATATATATATAAATATTCTTTAAAAACAGCTGATCATTGATGTAATAATTATTTATTCACACCCCTTTTTTCTCCATAAATGATATTCTCCTTGATACAGTGTATTTCTTATTTTCTTCATCAACCAGTTTTTAGAGAATTAACTTATGAGAATTTGATTTGAAGAAAAAAAATGAATAAATGAACCTTTTATTACCACACGCGTGTTGAATATTCTACAGCATAATAGGCATTTAAGTTTTGACATTTTATCGGACATATATGATGCTATAATACATCACAATTGAAAGGACAGACATTGCAAAAACAACATCTCAGATTTTAGCCCCAAATTTACTAATTACAAAGACATGAGCTTGCCTTTAATAGTGGACTTCATGCAAGAGAGTCCTGGTTTTTCCATCTCTCCTCTTTCCGTTTCACCACTTTAAGCTGTTTCTTGGCATCCTGCAGTTGCTGTCTGGTTATCTTCAGTTTCTGATCAACTCGAATAGAAAAAGAATAGTCATGTTCTTTTGTAATGTTATAGGGTTTCTTTGGATGCACGGGAACACTTTCGGATGTTGTACATCAGCATCAGCATCAGTGTACGCCTGTACGGAAGAAGAGATAATCCTGTTGAATCTTCCGATCGCTTCGTCGAGTGGTGCTTGGTTTTGCTGGGAGTCTCTTCAAGCCATGGGTCTGTTTATAAAGTGGATGTCCAGGAAAGACGGTAGGCACAGCACTAGGAAGGAGATAGTGGTGTGTAACATCCTTTTCCTATCTTGGGTGTATTCCTGCATTACAATAAAAGCAAATGGAAACAATAATGAGTTTTTTTTCTCATAACATGACAATTGTTCTACAATTCATGCTATTTCATATGATTTTTAAGACAGAAACTGGAAGCAGCTTCCAGCCAATCGCGAAGCAGTATTTCATAAAGATGTCAGGAAGTCATAAGCAAATCGGATAGAAATAGTGAAGTGTGCAGTGGGCTTTTTTTTAAAGGCTAGCCTAGTTTGCCGTTGGATAATGCCTGTGATGTGAAATATGGCAGGCTAGCCTGGCTTAGACCGAAAGCTTCAGTCTCTGATATCGATGGTTGTTCCGCTGAGATTGCATCGATCTGGCTCCTCTGACCGCCTCTATAGGTACATATGGGGAATGTCAACAAATGTCAGTTTTATTAAAGAATGACTCATACCAGACGGTTATTTTTGTCTTGCCTGGCTTTGCCTTTCGGGCTTTAGACTAATTTAGAGTTTTGTTAAAATAGTCTATAAAGAAGTTGACATTTTTATTTTTATCTTGAAATTAGATAAGACAAAATTAATTATATATTCTAGACTTTTCGTTAATAGAATCAAGCTCATGGAGTTAATATTTCCGAGTTGGACTCTCAGACTCTTGGAGTGGTAACTCCAGCGCAGCGGAATTTTCCCATCACCGTCCCCAGATCCTTAACCCATGCATATGCCTGCGCCAGGCCGGCTGGCATGGACTAGCGCGTTGGCGCGCTCCGCTGCTGCAGGGACGTTAGCTGCAGTGGCTTGTCACGAGACAATACCGAGTACAGTCACTGATAAACTACATTTTTAGCTCTAAAATCCCCTTAATAATCAACATAACATTAAGAAGAACTAACTTGTAAAAGATTATGCAGTTCCCTTTTTTTCTTCGGTTCGAACAACCAAATGTAACGCACGTACCTGGCTTCTCCAATTTTTTCCACGTATGTTGTGCACAGTATCTTGTTGGGTCGTTCGTTTTTCTGCCCTCCTTAGTAATGGCGGCCAACGCTCCAGGTCGGCACAGCAATTTGAGCGAGTACGCCCTCTAGCGTTAGTAGTATATATCTCTGCATCAGAATCAGATTCACTGCCTGGACCTGTAAACTTTAAACCAAAAGCTCAAATGGCGGCCATTTGGAATTTTCGCCCAAATGACCACAGTCGCCCTTTTTGCACTTAATTTTATTTTACTAGCCTTTTTCATTTGAAAAAACAATTGAATTCCAGCTCATCTGGAGGCAATTTTGGGTTTGACCAAAATGGCGGCCCTATAGGGTCGCCCTTCTTGACGCCCGCCAAGGATCAAAATACAGTAGTATGGTATGGTCGACATCTTGACCAATTGTGGTGCTTTTAGAATAATCTGCACCAAATTGCCTTTATATTGTCCTAACATCCCAGACTTTTATTGAAATTAAAAGAAGACCTTCAAAAAATAAAATTGACCTTGAATTTTCAAAAGACTTTGCGATCATGTTTACTGTAATGTCGTAACAAACGAAAACAATCAAGGGTGAACGAGATAAAGGAGGGGAAAAGAGGAGCGTCTGTCCTTTTGCGGGAGGGGTATTTGGAAGGGGCAAACTTTGGTTGATGGAGGGGTACGTTTCTTGCTTTTTTGTGGAAAAGTGGTTGGGGGCCTTGGGGGAGGGGTTACCAGCTTCCTGTCCCCCTCTCCGCCGCCGCTGCATTTCGCATACATTCCAAATGTCTTATCCCTAGCACTTCCATCATGATAAGGACATTACATAGTCGCATAATGTATGCTGATTCAGAAATGTCATGTAGTCTACTTGATGCACATGTACATAGTATTTCCGCACAGGTGAACGCAAAAGTTGAGCTTTATCTTCGCGTGTAGATTATAATTATAATACGTGTGTTATGTTTCTCGATATTTGGATCTAAACACGTATTGACGACAAGAAAGGTAACATGACGATGGCATATTTGGTAGTGTTGGTTCTGAGTTTCTTTCATGTTATAATATCAGGTAAGTACAATTTCACTGCGCCTGCAAAAGTTAACACGTACCGAACGTGTTATCATTCTGACGGGTGCACTATAATGATATGTAAAGCGCCTCTAAGGTGATGGGAGCCCTACAAAATTGATGGCAATATTGATGAAAGAATACAAAATTTAGGTTTTCTGCGTACAACAGAAAACCCAAATTACACACAAGTGTGTTTTAAATGATGTCCTCTTTCACATTATGATGCACTTTCAGTGAAATTTATGGCGAATTTGGGGCCTCCAACACTTTAAAGGGTCTTTAAAAATAGCATTGGATTATAATGGCCTTATTTGTCAGCGTCTGTAAATCGAGTGGGTCAGGCTGCAAGGGGAGACTCGTATATGCTCTTTGGAGCAGAGGCGGCACTCCCGGTAAGGGCAGGGGGAGGGGGCACATTGCCCACCACTTTTCCAGGTACCCCCAACAGGGTACGAAAGGGAGTGCAGGTGGAAGGGGAGCCTGCTATATACACTTCGGAGATGTAATTTGATACCAGATTACTCATGTGGGCTTATGAGTTGTATACTCTACATTTGGATTACACAGTGTCACTCAATTATACATACTGAATACATATACATACATTTAAAAGAATAAAACCTTCATTGCTAGAGAGGAATTCAAGAACAGTATAGTTCCTATAATGAACAATAACACCCGCAGTCTCTACTAATAATTTCAAAAGGTTATACATCCTTTAATATATGTATAATCGGCACGTACAAATAATTATATACCAATGATTCGACATTGATGTTAATCCATGTCTGATAAAAATGAATTTCTTACATTAGTCTAGTTTAACTTTGTTCCATACTTTGTTTTTATCCCATGAATACAAGGTCAAGTCATCACACCATCATCAGTGGTTATAGCTGTTGGTGACGACGTTTCATTGGAATGTACGACTACAGCTATGGATCCATTTTTATTCGCATGGATTCATGTATCTACTGGAGAACAGTTATATGTAGGGGGTATCAAGTTTCCTCCTTCTGGTGAATATGACAATTTTGACTTGGATGAAGATATCACTGCAAAGAGGTCTACATTGATCATCAATAGTATTCTGCTGCAAGATGAAGGACAATATCGTTGCAGTGTCAGTGGACAAGCTAATGTAGATCCTACTTCTGTAACTGTAGAAGGTAAAATTCTAAGTTCTTGACCTTTATTTATGTCTTTGATTTCTTAATGTGCAAATGGACGTGTGATATAAATACATGTAGTTATACCGTTACTCATCTGCTGGCTTCATCTTTTTGGGTTTGGCATGAGCGTGGCTCTGGGCTGATTAACACTTAAATCTTAAACTTTGTCAGGCATATCACATACAATTTTGCATAATCGAAATCAAGTATAGTCTTGGATGTGAATTTAACCGATAATTGAATAATTCTGTTTAATTTGGTGCTATAACAAACTGATTGACATGGTGTAACTTGAAATCTTATGTAAATTGAACAAACATAGGGAAAGAAAATTCACATTAAATATTGTATGATTACATCGGATTAAGGATAAATCACAATTATTTTAGAAAATAATGTTGGAGAAAATTTGTGAACATCTTTTTGAAACCAATCATTAGCAATTCAACGTATTAACACGATTTATTGTGTATATAGGAAACGTTGGTATCCTAAAGGCTCGTCCAGAAATGACGCAGCAAAACCGCGGCGGTTTTTTAATCTTCTGATGACGTTAAGTGTTATACGCTTCATTTATCTGTAACCATGCTTAAAACCAATTCGGATTATAACCTGTTCGGATTACATCAGTCATGGTAGTCCTACAAACAGCCTTTTTCGGTTTATTCCAGGGCGATTTTCCCACTCCCCCATCCACCTTTGTGTTAAGTTGTATTGGTGTTGGCTAGGGGATAGTTCTTCTTGGGATCTTAAAAGAAGTGAAAACTTTCTCTTTCTCTCTCTCTCTCACTCTGCCTATCTACGTTCAGTGTAGTACTAATGCCTAGGTCACATTTGCCGCGGCGGCCGTGCGGTCTAAAATACCTACGGCCAATAGCAATTATAGGGCCGCCGCAGTATTCCCACGGTCACATACGGTAGCGGTCACATATGTTAGGGTAGCCGCACAGCATATTTTGAATTTGTGGAGACAGAAAATCTGCGGCTGCCGTACCGCCTTTGAAGTGATGACGCACGGTCGCCTTAGGGCGTCCCTGCGGCGGCCGTAGGTTTTTGACAAATACTATGGCAGACGCATGGTGCCGGCAAGGCGGCCGAAGGGGGACCATACGGCGACCGTGCGTCCAGACTGATGCTCCCGCTTTCCCCCTGGAGTATATAAAACGCAATGCCACCGTACGCCCGACGTACGGTCGCCGTGGAAAAGCTCTACGGCATGGTTACGGCGAGTCTAATCGCTACGGCGTACCTAGACATGAAAACAGTTATAATTCCACGGCAACCCGTACGGCCTGTAAAAATAGGGATACGCCCTAGGGCGACCCTGAGGCCAGCGCAGATTCTCTGCGGCCGCCACAAGTATCTCTCGATTTCGGGGGCGTACGGCCGCCGTATCCTAGCCGTAGAGCAAATGTGACCTAGGCATAATTGACTGGATTTGAAAAAATGCATTCATCCATACACTTACTTTTCTTTGTAATAGCGTTGATATATTTGAAAAATAACCACAACACTGTTTTTATTATGATTATTATGATTATTATTACTTTTATTTTTTGGAGGGAGGGGGAGCGGCTTAAAGCAGTATTATTTCAATCCTTAGTCCTTACAGGGAATAATTGTAAATTTTATATGCTGTCTTGTCAATACACCCAAAATCCATTCTTTACTAAGCGGGGGATAAGTAATGGTTAAACCCTCCAATAGGTTTGTCATTTTAGAAATGATTTTTGAAGCTCATTCAGCCGTTGATAGCTATAAGCCCTGCATTGTTCCTCTTCCAGATCCAGCATATTCTGAAGGCATTATAATTGGTTTTACTAGCGATCGAGCAGATCTCACAGTATCACGTAACACCGATGACGCAATAGCTCCAGCCAATTTTGCCATCCATCCACCTTTGTTTTGTGTTGGTGTTAGCTAGGGGATAGTTCTCCTTGGGATTGCGATCATGAGAGACTTGTCCTATTCATAATAAAGGCACCAAAATACTGTACATTTTACATTTCTGTACTATTCATCAATTCGTCCCTGTACATGCATTTCAAACAGGTAGAATTCCTGGTATTCCACACTTTCCTTCTATATCCTACAGAGTGGTCGCTGCGAAAACAAATATGACCCAAATATTTCATAGGTTTACTAATAAATTAACATGTTTAAACTAACATGTAATCCCTGTCCCATGACATCCCCTGGAGGCGGATCACAAAAAATGTAACAAAGGTGATGACACCAAGTACATGTATGTACTGAGCATCATGTTCAATTTCACATTATGGCTCTTCATTTTCCTTTCATAATGTTTTGTACAGTGGGATCATCATTACCTTTAGAACCTATAGAATTGACTAGCATTGATGATGATAGCAACTACCAAGCAACATGTGAGGCTATAGGCAGTTCACCAGGAGAAAATATAACGTGGATCTTAAATGGTGTTCCCCAGACTGATGGCATGGTGGAAACAGACCCACACATATCAGATGATTCTCTGTTTGATAAAAGGAGTGTGTTCACATTTCCAGTTACCACTGGGTATTACAATGTGCAATTAGAGTGTAACATCAGTGGTCATCAAGTAGCCAAGTTGAACAGACAAGAAACAAGACTGGTCGATATTCATAGTAAGTTTTCTAAGTTTTCATTTCCAGTTGAATAATGCATCAGATGCACTTAACAGCTCATATAAGAACATGAACTTAGAAATTAGCATGTTTAAAGCTGTACCTGCCAGTAATATGCATCCTCCTCGTTTTCTCTCTCTTTCTCTTTCTCTTTCTCTTAATCTTTTTATTTCACTTTCTCCCCATCTCTTTCTCTTTCTCTTCCCCTTCCATCCTCAATTTCTTTCGTCCTCATTAAGTTTATTATTCTTGTGTTATCTTTATTGGAGGCGAAAGTGATTTATTTTGCATTTCTGAATAAGAAAATTGAATATACTTTTTCAATTTACTTCTCTTTAAAAAAGCGATAAACTTTCTCTCTCTCTCTCTGCCTATATACGTCATTGTAGTACTGCATTTCTGCATGCGAATATGTGCATTCATCCATACACTTAACTTAATAACAGCGATGATATACATTGAACAAAATAACTACAATACTTTTTCTTCTTCTTCTTTTTTGTTATTGAGGGGAGCGGCTGAAAGTATTATGATTTCAATCCTTAGTCCTTGCGGGGAAAATAAAACTATACTATAGATGCTATCTTGTACATCAGGCAGCCTAAAACTCATTTGATAATAAGGTGGAGATAAGTCATGATGAAACCTTCCATGGGTTATACATTTAAGAAATGAATTTGGAGGTTTAATCAGCCATTGATACCTTTTTCTCCTGTACTCTTATTACAGATCCGCCAAAACCTGAAGGCATTATAATTGGCTTTACCAGTGATCGAGCAGAACTCACCGTATCATGTAACACCAATGACGAAGTAGATCCTGCCGTTCCTGCCATCAATACCTTCTACATCTATTCCAATGAAACACTGATCACCAAACCTGTTTCAGACAACACTGTCGCCGTCACACAGGCTGAACAGGATACAGAGTTTACATGTGTAGGTGGCAACTATCTGGGAAATACTACAACTAAAAAAACGTTTTAACCCGGCAGTAAGTATATAAATTGTTGAATGAATACCTGCACAATATGGCAAAATTGTGTGTGTGGGGGGCTCATGATTGATAAAAAGAAATTGCATTCACATTAGGAATTCTTAATAAGTTTTAATAACACTGGTCTAACGTGAATGTGAAGACTCGACCGTGTCAGAAAGCGTACATCTTGACCTTTCTAGAAGACCATAAATACGTTTTTTTAAGGCTTTAATAAGAGTTGTCTAACGTGAATATGAAGACTCAACCGTGACAGGAAGCAAACCTCTGGACCGGTCCAGAGGACCATAAAAACTTTTAAAAGGTTTTGATAAGAGTGGTCTAACGTTAGTGTGAAGAACCATGTCAGGAGGCGTACATCTGGACTAGTCGAGAAGACCATAAATAGGTTTATAATAAAGAATATTTAAACTTTGAAGAATGACAATAGTATAGAAAAAGTAAAATGCTGGAAACCCGTTTTTTTGTTTTCTTCTTTTTGTTGTTTTGTTTGTTTGTTTGTTGTTTTTTGTTGTTGCTGACAAGTAACTCATCATCTATTTCAATACAATGCCATTACAATTTTAACTTTATCCCTCAATTTCATGTGTGGTATATCACTGATTTATTCATTTCCGTTTTAGAATGAACATATTCGAACATGTACAAAGAACATATACATTCTATAATGACTTAAAATAATGTAATAAGATTGTAAAAAAGACAAAAATAGAAATATTGAAGAAAAAAAGAAGAAAAACGATGACGGAGCATTGTCGACCTAAATGTAAACAATGAAATGGAGGGGCATGCTAATAATTAATAATTAATAATTAATGATTAATCAATGCCTGTATGACGCGAGCCCCTAATTGATAAAGAGATCCTAGATATGATTCATCGGTTATTCTAGGTCTTACAACATATGTTTTATGAATGGAGATAGGGTCGTTCTGCAAAATACAGTGCTCATTTCTATTCGAAAGATATCTATGAATAACATTCAAATATTAGGTAAGGGGAGGATATTGCTTTATTCGATTTATCCGAAGGTAATATGTCATATTATTGACTTCTTACAAGGTCATACGGGGTAAATATTTTTCATGAATATAAACAAAGAAGTAAAACTTAAGGTTTTTTTGTATGAAAAATCGCTCCATTCTTCTTATCACCATCTTTGGTTTAATGTTAATGGAAGGAGGAAATGTAGGAAGGAGACAAATGTTCTTTATTGTTAAAATCATAATCATGATAATTCAGCAATATGCGAATAGATTGTAAAACTGAGAGTTTCTGTATACCCTTAACAATATAACTAATATTAGCCCTTGAACCACCTGAATAAAGCCACTATAATAAAGTGTGCAAATATAAACTATGATATGTGATATACAAATATCAGAAGGATCAATATCAAAGGATGTGTGTTGATCCAAACTATGTATATTGTTCCCCTGTTAATTCAGCAAATATTAGCCTACAATGTATTTGTGTACACAGACCAGAGTCCAAAGTATTAAGGTTATGGTAAAAATAAACCTTCATAATTGGTGAAAACACATTGAATAAAACAAATCGTAAATTTCATCAAAAGGTTCCTGTTTGATGGAAAAGAATTCAATCGGGATTTTCCCTGAATTCCTCATTTCGATGATAAATTTGATTCAATATCTGATCGAAATACAACTGTAAAACGTCGACTTATTTGTTTTCTTCAAATCCTGTATTAAAAATGATACTGATTTGTATTTATTTCAGTTCTTTCTCTTGGTATCACTCAAAAACGTTTATAATTGTATGTTTCTTTTAAAAGTCATATGTTGATGTTGATTTGTATTGATAATAAATATGAAGAATATTATAATGTCTAGTGTTTTTGATAAATGTGGTAATGTTATGTCAATATTTTTAGATGGTTACATGTTTTTGTAAGGCTCTACGATGTTTTTGATGATCTCTATGCAATGTGTCGCTTAATTGCCAGGAAGTTCCATTTGAAAGAGAAATAAGAGTAAGCATAGAAATACAAATTTAGCAGAAAGGAAAGTTTACAGACAAAACAAAACGATGAACAAAAACGAAAAATTGGTGAATTTCATTTGAAGATTTGACTGATATGTGTAATTGAATTTGATGTTGTAGTTACCTCTCGTGTTATTTGTGTAAGCTTGATTTTCTATTACATCGCAAACCTTTAAGTTTAAGCGTACTATTTGCAGTCGAGAAAAGTAAATCGCCTTTTGTTTACTAAGCCTACTAACATTTGGTTAAAACAAATTGGTATGATTGTGATTTTGTTCTAATGTTGCTCTCTTTTTAGAATGTATTAAAGTGAAGTGAGTACTATTATTTTAGAAATAATGAAATTTAATTTCCTTTTGACACTGATTATTGAAATCCAACTAACAAAGATTCATCAAAAGATCATGATATCATATTAATAACTGGGCCTATTAAAAGAAGAATTCTCTAACAATTTCATAAAGGTATATTACATTGCTACAAATCGAGTAAATATTGCTCATGCCAATCGTAGATATGGAAAATATGGAGTAAAATAAATGTGATAATTGCAAATGTTTCAGTTTCTTATGTATACATTCAAAATAATCAAGTTTCACTGTCTTTCCAAAATATGCCCAACAAATTAATAAAAGTTAATAATGAAATTATATATACATAGTTTTTTTTTGTGGCGTACATTTGCATAACCGTAATAACAAGGGGGGGGGGGGAGGGGGCACGATGACATTTTGCGGGAGCTTCATCAAAAACAAAGCTTCTATATCAGACCCCGTCACTATTTCACTACAAAGAAAACACCGGCGTAAATTTGTGGAACCAGAGTCATAAACAAGAGGGTAAAATATAAACAGAAAGAGGGAGAGAGAGAGAGAGAGAGATGAGCGATGGAGAAAGGTGGCATAATTAAGTATTATCATTTTATACTTTACTGTAATCTATTCCAATAATACACCTTTTACCAGGTAGAAAAAAAACATCGGGATACTCTTTGATAAAAGACATTTTTTAGTCATGTCAAGTCTTGCAACTCGATTTGCAAAATGAAAAAAAAAAGCATAAATATTTTTTGTCTGTCCCATCGAATGGTGAAATCAAGAGAAAGAGGGGTGTACCAAAGATTACTCAGCACTCCTAAAATAAGAGGGGGACAAATGTCCACAAAAAGCCCCTTTTCAGCTCAAAATTTATATTTCACACACTACATAACTCAATGAAATTGATATCAACTTGAGGGTATTTTAATTATCCATCATTTGACACCAGATCCATGTAGATTAGGGGTTTTACTTAAAACTTATCCTTAAAACTTGATTTAAACTCACCAAACACTGCCTCAAGACACTAATACACGTATATGCATAATAGTTATTACACATTTATACACGGCTGATAAATGAGGAAACGACAAACCGTTCAAATTATGCATTTTTCGTGGCTTTTATTTAACATTGGATTCTGTCATTTGTACATGTATCATTTTACCATGGCGGTACATGAGGCCAAACAAAAAAATCATTTGGTTGTCCTCGACCGCCCGCTCGTCATTTTCGGCCCGCTCGTATTTTTTTTTTTATTTTTTTTATTTTTTTTTATTTTTGGAGCAATTTTTAAAGTTTTTTTGAGCAATTTTAACCATTTTATGCATGTTGCAAGGATCGAAATGTGTCCCGTCGCCAATTTGGTCTTTCAGTACGCAATTCTGTTTTTATATTATAATATAGAGGAGGGATTTTCGGCCAGATGGCAATTTTGGGCAGGACCGTTGTTGTACGCAGGTGAAATCACTTTAAAATACATTGCATAATAGCATATCACATAATCACACACATACAATACATTTCAGAGTCACAGGAGATCGACATTTGCAATGGAAAATGCATCCTTAAATATCACATTTTAGCAATGTAATCGGCGGTCCTGCTACCTGAATCTGAAAAATCAAATATCTTAGGCGTGTCTGTAAGGAAGATGGGTACCAAAACCTGAGCTGTATTTCGAGTATTTTCAGATTTAGATCGCGATTTTTCATGTATAGCATACTCAAAGTGTCTCACAGCACGTATTCAATCACTGCAGTCGGATAGCGCGCACACACGATCACTGCATGCAGGGGTAATTTTCGGCGCCGCCAGCTCTGGCGTGGGATACACGCTCCGGCCGGCGGCCGCACGCGCTATAGATCAGCGGGTGAATGAACGACGCGCGTGCGCTCCCCATTGACTTTGTACATGCGGCCGAAAACTGCCTCGCTATAGCCAAAAACTACCTCCGAAACAGTGAGAATTAAATTGAATATTGCCATGGCAATTCATGACTTTTTTCTGGGATTATTTTTGTGTTTAAATATTAATAATATTGGCCTCATGATTTCAACAAAAAATGAAAATAAATAGGAAGTAAAGAGTCCAAATAAAGAGGGGGAAAAAATGAAATGGAAAAAAAAAAAATCCGCCCGCCCGCCCCTACTTCAGAAAAGCAATCGAGGACAACCAAATGATTTTTTTTTTGGCCTGAATTCACGCCAATTATTATAATTGTATTACACACATATTTGAGTATCCAACCCAATTACAGAACTAGTGCTGGAATCTAAGCTGTAATCTGCACCCCATACATAAACCTTAAAATCAAATATGTGAAATCCAATCGTGTAGCCAGAGAAGGGTTAAACCACGGCTAGAAACCCCTTCTCGTAAACGAATGTCCCCTCTGCATTGCCACGAGCACCCCTTGCTAGCCGTCAGGAATGCCCGATCAGACGGGGAAGATTTGTATGTAACCCGGATGCACCACCCATTCCCAGCTCTCATCAACGATTCCAGCAAAAGTGCATTACACACACATTTGAGTATCCAACCCGGCTACAGAACTAGTGCTGGAATCAATGCTGGAAAATGAGGAAATTTGCACCCCATACATAACCTGATATCCAAGCGTTTAGCCATCAGGAATACCGCCCGATCAAACGTGGAAAATTTTAAGTAACCCGGGTGCACCACCTATTCCCAGCTCTCATCAACGATTCCAGCAAAAGTGTTCCCAACCGGGCTCCATCACTTCCCTCCAGGTATACCTCCCCGCATGTAAATTCGAGCGAGGCTCCTGGAATTACTTGTCTTACGAATGGTAATATAATTTCTTGCTAATATATGTAAGTGTGATGAAGGCCCAAATTGATAAATTTCGCCAACGAGCAAATTAAATACCTCGCCGCCAAAGAACACGGTTTCGCTGGAGAGCATATAAATCAGCTTGAGGTGAAAATTCTCACCAAAAATTGAAGCCAACTAATTACCAAGCACGAATGTATAACCACTCCAGAAACCATATACCCGGTACCGCAGGCAACCCTTCCTTCTTCTTCTTTTTTTTTTTTTCTTTCTCCTTTTCTCATGCCATGCTCTATTACCTAACCAAAATTCTGAAATACTCCCTAAACTTCGATTACTCCATAATGTTATAAACCTTACTTTATAACGGCCATCAATAACCACCCAGAAATATATATTTCTATCAATAACTAATCAATAGCTCCACAAAAGTGGAGAACCAGAAACAAAAAATCTACATATTTTCAAACTTTGTACAGTTCAAGGGAATATGATTCACACATATACTGAATAAAAATGATGACACTCTTGTCATTTCGTCATGACCTTGCCCCATGGACATTCTTTTCAAATCTTAGCAACCTCCAAATACAAAAACAAATCGCCATTGCCGTATACAAAGAACTCTTAGAACTTTTGGCTAATCTCCGCTACCAATGTGCCCTTTTTCGGCCTCCGCCTCCGCGAGGTTAACATAAAAATGAAGGTACAGAGATCAATCCTACTGTTCTTAAATAGTCGGACCTGTATTTATTCCAAGCAATTCCGGTCCCATATTGAGGTTTCTTGGAATAAACATTAAATACTTCATTCCGGCTAAATCCACAGTAATTCCAGCCAATTCCCAGGTACATACCAGAAACCTCAGTATAAAACAGTGCAATATCCATTACGCAACACACGCACACAATTACTGTGAATAATTGCTGACCAAAAATGAAACAAAATTTCACGTTCATGGGCTCCCCTGCTTTTTTCAAAAGCAGCCTCTAAAACCAACAAATATACATCATGCGTATCGAACCGCGATATCATGCCATGCTGTATTACCTAACTAAAATTCAGACATACTCCCTAAACTTGCATTACTCCATAATGTTATAAACCTTACTTTATAACCGCCAATAACCACCCATAAATATATATTTCTATCGATAACTAATCAATAGCTCCCTAAAAATGGGGAACAAGAAACCAAAATGTTTACATATCTACAAATTTTGTACTTCAAAGAAATATGATTCACACATATTCTGAATAAAAATTATGACACACTTGTCATTTCGTTATGACCTTGCCCAACGGACATTCTTTTCAAATCTTAGCAATTAGTGCTGCAATCAATGCTGGAAAATGAGGAAATTTGCACCCCATACCTAACCTGATATCCAAGCGTTTAGCCATCAGGAATGCCGCCCGATCACACGGAGAAAATTTAATTGTAACCCGGGTGCACCACCCATTCCCAACTCTCATCAACGATTCCAGCAAAAGTGCATTACACACTAATTTGAGTATCCAACCCGATTACAGAACTAGTGCTGGAATCAATGCTTGAAAATGAGGAAATCTGCACCCCATACATAACCTGATACACTGTACATAACCTGATATCCAAGCGTTTAGCCATCAGGAATGCCGCCCGATCACACGGGGAAAATTTTATGCAACCCGGGTGCACCACCTATTCCCAACTCTCGTCAACGATTCCAGCAAAAGTGTTCCCAACCGGGCTCCAGTATTAAAAACCAACAATTATACGTCATGCATATCGAACCGCATATCATGCCATGCTGTATTACCTATCCAAAATTCAGACATACTCCCTTAACTCGCATTACTCCGTGATGTTATAAACCTTCCTTTATAACCGCCACCAATAATCACCATAAATCTATATTTCTATCAATAACTAATCAATAGTTCCACAAACAGTGGGAACCAGAAACAAAAAATTACATATTTACGAACTTTGTACTTTAAAGAAATATGATTCACACATATTCTGAATAAGAATTATGAAACACTTGTCATTTCTTCATGACCTTGCCCCACGGACATTTTTCAAAGAAATATGATTCACACATATTCTGAATAAAAATTATGACACACTTGTCATTTCGTTATGACCTTGCCCCACTGATATTCTTTTCAAATCTTAGCAAATAGTGCCTGAATCAATGCTGGAAAATTGTATGTAACCCGGGTACACCACCCATTCCCAACTCTCCTTCAACGATTCCAGCAATAGTGTTCCCGACCGGGCTCCGGTATTAAAAACCATCCATTATACGTCATGCATATCGAACCGCGATATCATGCCATGCTGCATTACCTATCCAAAATTCAGACATACTCCTTAACTCGCATTACTCCATGTTATAAACCTTACTTTATAACCGCCACCAATAACCACCATAAATTTATATTTCTATCAATAACTAATCAATAGCTCCACAAAAAGTGGAGAACCAGAAACAAAAAGTTTACTTATTTACAAACTTTGTACTTCAAAAAATATGATTCACACATATTCTGAATAAGAATTATGAAACACTTGTCATTTCGTCATGACCTTGCCCCACGGACATTCTTCAAAGAAATATGATTCGCACATATTCTGAATAAGAATTATGAAACATTTGTCATTTCGTCTTAACCTTGCCCCACAGACATTCTTTTCAAATCTTAGCAACCTCCTAAGATACAAAAAAAAAAAATCGCCATTGCATTATACAAAGAAATCTTAGAACTTTTGGCTAATCCTCTCCGCCACCAATGTGCCCCTTCCGGCCTCTCCGTGAGGTTAACCGAAACACAAAGGTAAAGAGATCAATCCTACTGTTCCTAAATAGTCGCCCCAGTATTTATTCCATGCAATTCCGGTCCCATATTTTGGAATAAACATTAAATACTTCATTCCGGCTAAATCCAACAGTAATTCCAGCCAAATCCCAGTTACATACCAGAAGTCTCAGTATAAAACATTACAATATCCATTACACAACACACGCACGTATACAGTAGGCTTGCGGGTGCACCATGTGATTACGCACGTATTTACTGCGAATAATTGCTGGCCCAAGATTAAACAAAATTTCATGTTCATGGGCTCCCCTACTTTTTTCAAAAGCAGCCTCTAAAACCCACAATTATACATCATGCGTATCGAACCGCGATATCATGCCGTGCTGTATTACTAACCAAAATTCAGACATCTCATGTCCAACTTTAAATTTCAACAATTTTCAAGTTTAAATAAAGGAATATTCCAACCATTCATAAGTGACAAAGCTATCAATGCTAGAGCTTATACCTGCTTTACACATAATGTAATCCCTCCTATCAATATATAAAATACCGGAGTCTCTGTATGCCATTACCCTGAGGCTCTATCCAAGCAGCCAAAATCAAATATGAAAAGGGGGTATGAACTGTTCCAAACAGTTTTACCCTGGCACCCTGAACAGCCTATGTATGAAAAGTAGTATTCCTTTTGCCAGAAACACTTTAACCTGAATACACTAAGAGTATTCCATTTAAAGATCATTTCAAAAATAATTACCCTAAACAACACACACAATGTAGTTCCTTACTAAACTTCCCAAGCATCAAACTGGCTTACAGCTACAGCACTCATAAGACAACCTAAGTACTAAAGTTACCCAAACTTTAACGAATCTCATGCCGAACTTTAAATCTCAACAATTTTCAAGTTCAAATAAAGGAACATTCCAACCATTCCTAAGTGACAAAGCTACCAATGCTAGGGCTTATACCTGCTCCACAGATAATGTAATCCCTCGTATCTGTATCTGTATGTCATTACCCTGAGGCTCCATCCAACCAGCCAAAATGCACTCATAATATACACACAATCGTTGCGTCGTAAGTCTACGGCCATATTTTCTGAAAGATGCATGTACATGTAAGGACGAAAAAAGCTCGCAAGAGGTATCTCCGGGTGCTCTTATTCAACCTCCTAGCTAGGGACCTTGCATATGCCTGTTTAATGACCGCCGCTTGCGGTCGACGAGGCCCTGCTTTTGACCTGTAAACTCCTTACAGCACAGCCGATGTAAGATATCTGGCCATGTGATGTTGCGCCCACGTGGCCGCTCACGAATTCAAGATACATTTCAGCTCTCTTGAAAAATCCCTCATACTCTTTGCCTCGATACTGTTCGTCCCCACGTGAAATATGTGGCGGTGTCCAACCCAAGGAAAAGGGACGAAATGAAAGCCACATTGTCTCGCCTAGATGGAGGCCTCTTCTGCCGTGCCAGGTAATCACCGCCCCACAGCTGAGATCTCCGTGCCCGTCTGCTGGACACCCAGAGCCGTCCAATACACTTTTGAGTCCCCTACGATCCATACGGCCGTGGCTGCAAAAATTAAGATAAACTTTTCGGAGTATCTTGCACTAGGGACATGTAATGATAATCACCATAGGACTACAAGTACAATTCCGATCAAGTGATTTTCATGTAAAATACTATTTAAAGCAACTGAGAAAGTTGCATTAATTAACATACACAGGTGCCTATAACGTGAGATTTAATGAGAAATTCACTTAAACTGAGATCAAGAGTAGATCTAGGTCTAGCAAAGCAGCATTAGAACCATCGTAACAATTTCTCCTTATTGTCTTTGAGTATTCATCGGTAATGATTAATTGCGTCCATTTTATCTTTAATTTAGATAGACCCTTCTAGGTCTTAAATGAAAGAGCACTTTTTCCTCTTCAAATTTGACATATCATTCGAGCAAACTGATAACAAGATACCACTTTGTATAGGTGGAAACATGTCTTTGTTTTCAAGCTCGTGTGCTCATTTAATTGTAATTTGTATGCATATTGACCACTGCACTGGGTTTTATTTATTACGACTACGATAAAGCCTATGTACAGTAGGCTACAGGCGGTGCAGCAGCGCACTGACTGCATAGGCCAGGAAGCCCCTATACAAGCTCCACATGACTATAACTTAGAAGCGACGTTAACTACAAAACTAGCTTCATCAATACCGTTTCACGACTCACCGGATACATGTTGAGATTCCGGTCCTAAGGGCTTGGACTTGGCCTTGGTCATATTTGTTAGTCCGCAAGATCCGAGCCCGCTGCCTGAGCCTGAGGTTAATTGTGATGTTTCTGGGCCTGCAGAACTAGCCGATATAGAATCTACATTGTAGGTCTACTCTAGGCCTCCCTCGCCTACGGGGTCGCTCATTTCGTACCGACTCCTTCGCCTAATTGACAGGGTACCCGTCTTCCTCTTTTTACTTTCGGAATGCCGGTCGCTGATTCCAATTTACAGCACTAACCAGCTCTTGGTCCTAGTCTACCGTACAATACTACAAACGAAATCACTTCAGCTCCAAAATTTAATCACCTCTCCACTGCAGTGCCGATGCCGTGACGAGGAGTTAGTAACAAATTTGACAATATACTAAGCGAATATAATACCAAAATTCAGACACGGTATTCAAGGAAAATAATGGAATTTCCACTGCCGATGCAAAACAAAGTCAACGTCAGTTAATTCCACAATCCACTGATATTTTTGATTTTCCAAATCAACAGATCTTGCCTCTACCAAAAGCCACGAGAGAATGACACAATTTCTACGTGCGCGTACGTACGCGCTCTCACAATCGCGTGTTATGCGTTTCGTGTGCAAAAGGGAGCGCATTCGGAAACGCGCCACAAAAGCGCGCCTTGTCTAAAGGCGCCAAATCCTTGACAACAATGTAAACAAGCTTATTATTGCGTCACCTTGACCAGCAAAACCAAAACACAAATGGAATTGCTTACCAGCCGTGTATAAATATGTTTGAAAGCGTTTTTGGTAACTCTTTAAAATTTCATATGGGCAAAATTTGTGGAAATCAAATCAAAGACTTTGGGTTGCGATAACTATTCACCGAAAAGAGATATAAGCCACTCTATCGCACATGATATTGTCCTTGCATATGGACAAGTTCCTGCAAAGTAACGAAAAAAAAAGATTAATCACACGGATTTTAATATTAGTATCCCTAACTTAAGGTTCATCTGTCAACAAATTTAAAAGAAGCTAATTTCAACTGATTTGGGTAGGTATGGGTATGGACAACTACCAACAAAAAAAAGGGAGGAGGTATGGGGGTTGGGGCGATTTTTTTTATTAGAGGTCAAAGGTCATTGACCCCTGCCTAAATCACATAAAAAGTTATTTCAGCAACATAATATGGTATATAGATGATCTTGGTGTCAAAATGCCCAGGATTACGAAAGAAGATGACATAGAATAAATACTGACCTTTAGAATAAAATCCTGACCTCCGAAAATGAGGTCAAAGGTCAAATATAGACGTTTTATCACTTAAATGTCACATTAGTAACAGGAAAATTACCATATTCTATAAAAATGAGCACAAACAAATCGAATAGGCTAATTTCAACCTATTGTGGCGGGTATGGGGTTATTGTTTATTAAAAGAGCAGAGAGGGAGGGGGAAATTTCCTTTCTGAGGGTCAAAGGTCATTGACCTGCACTAAAACACTATCAATTGTATCTCAGCAACAAAATATGGTATATAGATGATCTTGGTGTCAAAATGCAAAGGATTACGAAAGAAGATGACATTCAATAATTACTGAACCTTAAAATAAAATCCTGACATCCGAAAATGAGTTTAAAGGTAAAAAATAGACGTTTTATCACTAAAATGTAATATAAGTAACAAGAAAATTATCATATTATACAAAACTGAGCACAAACAAATCGAAGAGGCTATTTTTTAAACTTATTGTGGCGGGTATGGTAGTTTTTATTTATTCCAAGAGCAGAGGGAGAGGGGGAGATTTCCTTTCTGAGGGTCAAAGGTCATTGAACCTGCACTAAAACACTATAAATTGTATCTCAGCAACAGCATGTTTTACATAGGCCTCAATGATCTTGGTGTCAAAATGCACAGAAATATACCAGGAGACAAACCAATAATGAAATGGATTTTTCACCACCAACATACAAGGTTAAAGGTCAAATTGACCAGGGGTGGTAAACTAAGTTCATTAGTGGCAAATAGTTTCTGTATGTAAAGTATACGTGCATTTATAATCAACAATTTGCAGAATACTACTCGCAACTAAGAACTTACAGTAACTATCGGCAACACAATATAAATTAATACTACACAGTCTGTTTTCTCTTCATCGCTACCAATAACTTCTTTTGCATCTATGCTATCTCTTCCATTGGAGCAATGTCCACAGCACACTCCTTATGCAGATACACATGACATGCCAGCTTTCATGCAGCTGCATTTCATGTTTTGACACTGCCACTGCGATACCAACAGACAGCATATTTGGTCTGAATTTTCTGTTGGAATCTAACTCCCATCCTTTTCCTTTGGGATAAAAAACAGAGGTGTCAAGATGCTTCCATACCACAACTTGAAGATAGGTTACTATTATTAAGGAGAGGAGTTTGGTGCACCTTGCAGAGAGTCTTGTATACAACAGAGAAAGTGATGTCGACTCTAATTAAGAACCTGTGGCATTGCTTAGAATTATTGACTGCTTGAGGGTACGTAGGACATAGAATATTAAAAAACCTGGCAGTGCTGACTGGCTGTCCAATTTATTAACACGAGAATAGTATTTACAAATTTCATTTGAACTGTCAAGACTTAACTTTGGAACACTACTGTAAAATAACAAAATTTCCAATATGGATATATGTGAAATATGTAATGAGGACTTTTCAGAAGCAGGAAAGAAACAGGGGTTGCACAGAAAGGGATAGGATAATCTAATAAAGCAGTGTAGACGTATCAACAGCTATTCATTATTACAGCGATTGGAACGAAAATGGACTAGCAACACTCTTATGACCGTCTATCGTAGATGCCGAAACCTTTTCTTGCAAAAGGAGCTGACCCTGGTCCCAACATCTCTTTTCACAGTGGATCGCATGATGAGGAAACCCCAAAAGCATGAATTTGGCAAGATGCTCAAGGAAACAGCTACAAAACATGACTTGGACATAAACAGCAAGATGCATGTTGTTGATGGAAGGTGGGTACTTCATCAGGTAAAGTGGTCCAGAGGTGCAACAACCAAGACTATATATAGTTGATACATATGTCAGGTATGTTCAAAACAAATTCAAGGATGCTACTGTAGTGTTTGACGGCTACCGGGAAGAATCGTCAACGAAAGATCATGAACATATGCGGCGGGTGGCTGAGTAGAAGGTTTCTCCGGACATGAGCGTCACACCGGACTTTACCATATCATGTGACAGTGGTTTTCCTGGCAAATAAGAAAAAAACAAAGGAGTCTTAATCACGATGATATCTGCAGAGATGGCAAGGCACAATATCGCTGTCGCCTAGGACACTGATATTTTGATATTGCTCTGCTATCATAGGCCTATCCACTGTACTAATTTGTATTTACAAGCAGACTTTAATGGTCTTTACGACATCTTTAGCATAGACATCAGAGACAACGAAGAGTTCCTCTTCAAGTATGGCTGATCTGGAAACAACACTGTTTCATGTCATGTCATTACTGCATTCACAAGTGACACTTTAACCGACTCCACAATTCGAACAGCTGGGTTAAAAGCAATGCAGATCACATATGGCTGTGGGGATACTCCCCTATAGAAAAGTCTCGCCATATAAAGTTCAAGAAGCAAGCAGCCAAGGGCAATATCGATCCTGACCGCCTTCCACCAACGGAAGATGCAACAGCTCAACATTTCCTTCGTGTCCATCTTCAAGTTTTGGTATGAAGCATCTTGACACCTCTATTCTTGATCCCAAAGGAAAAGGATGGGAGTTAGATTACAACAGAAAACTCTGACCAAAGATGCTGTCTGTTGGTATCGCGCCAGACAACCTTCTGACAGGAATTTGTTGCAACTGCAAAGAAGGGGAGAGGCAGTGTCAAAACATGAAATGCAGCTGCATGAAAGCTGGCATGTCATGTGTATCTGCATGTGGAGTGTGATGTGGACATTGCTCCAATGGAACAGATAGCATAGATGCAGAAGAAGTTATTGGTAGCGATGAAGAGGAAACAGATTGAGTAGTATTTATTTATATTGTGTTGCCGTTAGTTACTGTAAGTTCTAAGTTGTGAGTAGTACTCTGCAAACTGTTGATTACAATAATAATAATAATATTGGATTCTTATATAGCGCACATATCCACCTTGCAAGGTGCTAAAGGCGCTCCAACATTACCCGGCTATGCTAGGCTGCCGATTTCGGCGCTCACAGCACTCAAGGAATTCCTTCCTACCGGTACCCATTTAATACCTGGGTGGAGAGTGGCAAGTGTAGATCAATGTCTTGCCAAATGACATTAGTGCCGCGGGGGGACTCGAACCGCGGACCCTGTGATCCATAGTCCGACGACTTATCCACTATGCCACAACACCTCTACAAATGCACATATATTTTACATACACAAACTATTTGCCACTAATGAACTTTAGCCTCCCCCCTGCTCATTTTGACCTTTAACCATGTATTTTGGTGAAGAATCCATTTCATATTTAGTTTGTCTCCTAGTACAATTCTGTGCATTTTGACACCAAGATCGTCGAGGCCTATGTAAAACATGCTGCTGCTGAGATACAATTTATAGTGTTTCAGAGCAGGGTCAATGACCTTTGACCCTCAGAAAGGAAATTTCTCCCTCCCCCTCTGCTCTTGGAATAAATAATAAACCCCATACCTGCCACAATAAGTTAAAATTAGCCTCATCGATTTTTTGTGTGTGCTCATTTTTATATAATATGGTAATTTTCCTGTTACTTATATGACATTTTAGTGATAAAACGTCTATTTTTTTTCCTGTGACCTCATTTTCGGAGGTCAGGATTTTATTCTAAGGGTCAGTAATTATTCTATGTCATCTTCTTTCGTAATCCTGTGCATTTTGACACCAAGATCATCTATATACCATATTTTGTTGCTGAGAACAATTTATAGTGTTTTAGTGCAGGGTCAATGACCTTTGACCCTCAGAAAGGAAATTTCCCCCTCCCTCTCTGCTCTTGGAATAAATAATAACTCCCATACCCGCCACTTAAGTTGAAATTAGCCTCTTTGATTTGTTTGTGCTCTTTTTGTTTTATATAATATGCTAATTTTCCTGTTACCAATATAAAATGTTAGTGATAAAACGTCTATTTCTGACCTTTTGACCTTATCAGGTCAGTATTTGGTCCCAAGGGTCAATAATTATTTTATGTCATCTTCTTTTGTAATCCTGTGCATTTCGACACCTAGATCATCTATATACCATATTTTGTTGCTGAAATATAATTTTTAGTGATTTAGGCAGGGGTCAATGACCTTTGACCTCGAATAAAAAAATCTCCCCAACCCCCATACCTCCTCCCTTTTTCTTGGTAGATGTCCATACCCATACCTACTTAAATCAGTTGAAATTAGCTTCTTTTAAATTTTTTCACAGTTTGGCTCAATATACC
Organism: Mesocentrotus franciscanus; assembly: GCA_037976565.1. NCBI lineage: Eukaryota > Metazoa > Echinodermata > Echinoidea > Camarodonta > Strongylocentrotidae > Mesocentrotus > Mesocentrotus franciscanus. The sequence continues at coordinate 41,880,223 of CP137667.1, read as the reverse complement.
AATTTAGGGTTACTATATAGGCCTATGAAATATAAATTTACTTAAAATTGCGATGTTATTTAATCAATTCCGTTGAAATGGCTTTAAAAAAATAGGTAATTTTTTTTTTTTTTAATATGACACACGCTCATGGTAATTCAAGGTTTCCTTAAAATATTATTTACAAAATACCTATTTTCGTCAAAAGGGCCGCTTTTCTTTTGGACGTCCCCTTCCGATTTAGGGGTGTTCGCTTCAATTTTTTGTTTAAATACCTCTGAAATATTGAGTAATAAGATAAAATCTTCCGAATAAACAAGGTGTGCTTAGTTTGTGTTGAAGTGACAACCAGCTTAAACAACTAAGCATGATATTTGACTTTGGCCCTTTGCTTACATGTAACTTGATATAAGTTAGCAATGTACTTGATCTTTGGATTACATATATCGGTATCTGAAGAGGATCCATGGACCCATAGTCAAGTAGATTTGTCAAGAGGGGAGGCGGGGCTTGATGATTTTAAAAAATTAATGATGGTGAACATTAAAATTAAAATATGCTGATGTAAATAAGTCTGACACAGAAAACTCTTATAAGTATATGTGAATAATTAAAAAATAGTGATGGATATATTTTTAAGAATCCGAAAATATATTAAATATTTATCCAGCACTGGGAAAAGATCAAACAATGCACTCTGATAAAAATGCTTTCTTCGTATTTAATTTATATGAACTTAGGGTTTTACATGATTTCATTGAGTCTGGGAGTGCATTCCATAAATCTTGACCATAATGTCTTTTTGATTATTTTATGCAGGATCAATAATTTAGGATTTATCAAAGGAAAATTTAATGAATTGCGAGTAGGGTAATAATGGATAGTGTTATTTAAAACAAAAACAATTCTTAAATGAATCAGGAAGCAGGTTATTCATGTATTTAAACATGAAGATCAAACTCTGTTTGGCGTTTTTATAAAGAAATTGTCAATGTTTTAAATTAATTAATTAAAGCCAGCACATACGCGAATCGCTTTCTTTTACATTGAATGAATAGGGTTAACTTTTGTCTTTGCACTTGAAGCCCATACCAAGTTACAATAAGAAATGTATGGCATGATGTGCGAGTATAAATATAGCATTCAAACAGTCTTTTATGAAGATAACATTTTGTTTTATAAAGTATTCCAGTATTCCTAGAAGTCCATGTAATTATATGTCGTATGCGTTGATAACATTAATAGTACTACTACAAGTTATTATAATAACAATGATAATAGTTATAATAATGATAAGAATAATAATAATGATAAGAATAATAATGATAAGAATAACAAGAAGAAGAGGAAGAGGAAGAATGACTACACCATGGTATTGTTCACCGTCAATCCAAGTCTCGGATTCTAAAGGCGCCTACAGAATTAGAGTAACTGTAATCCGTACATGTGTATTACTTATCCCCTTTTATAAAATACCGGAGAGTTCACTAAAAAATAATGAAGAATTGTTTTAAACCTCGTTTAATAGTTGTTCACAAATCGGTATTGGCTGAAACCTGTACATACTGACGGGAAAGAGAGGGGTTACCCGTATCAAATCTCAAATAATATTTTCTAGCACTTTTGATAAGATTGACCAACATTATTTAATGATACTAATAGCTTCATTTATACCACGTGTAATAGGCCTAAAGGGTGACCAAAATAAATGCAATCTGACAAACAAATACTATAGGTTTTTGCGGCCAATTTCGCGATTTTTTCATTCCAATTCATGAACGTGCATTCAAATTCACATAGAGGTCGCTCGCAGGTGAATTCGGGCATTCAAATTAAAAATCCAAAGACACTTCCTATAAAGATACACTTTGCTGATGAAATCACACAATATATTAAACACGGATAACTCCCCCTACACGAAGAAGTATACTTCACCCATCCTAAGATCAGCATAAACAATTTCACAATACATAACACCGAGTCCACCACAAAATAAACAAAACTTTTGAAATTATCTTATCTTAGGCATTTCTTGGTATTAGCATTTTGAACATGCAACGAAAAGTGTGATATTTGTACGATATTTGATGAGTTGAAAGGGAAAAAAATGGATCGAGTGATATGACACTTCACAAAAATTCGACTACAGTTCTTTGGCAGTTTCTGCAGTTTTCATATACACTGTATACAGCTTTTTGTTATGTGTGCGTGTCATGTCAGAGTAATATGGCAAGTTATATATTCATGTGTTTAACCATGGACCCTACTACAGATGGACTAATAATGAGAGTCTTTCTTTGATCACATCATGACCACCGCCACCTGATACTAGGGACTTTTAGATTTACACGACGAGAACGTGGACCGCCACGTGTGACATCCTTTTAAGGTAATGTGACGTCCTTTCAAGGCACTGCCGGGCACGGCCCAGTGCCTTAACACAATGTCACACGCGGCAGTCCACGCTCTCGTCGTGTAAATCTAAAAGTCCCTATGTTGATAAGGACGTTCATTTGACGCGACAATGTTGATTATGTAATCACGCATCATCACAGACAAAAGAACCTTTTACATTTCTTCAGATTCTTTTCGCTGGGCCGGGGCGAGTGAATACGTCACCGGACTGTGGATCACAAGGTCCGCGGTTCGAGTCCCACCGCGGCACTAATGTCATTTGGCAAGACATTGATCTACATTTTCCACACTCAACCCAGGTGATATAAATGATTACCTGGCAGGAATTACTTCCTTGAAATGCTAGAGCGCCGTAATGGCATCAGAGATACGGGCGCTATACAAGAACCCAATATTATCAATATTATTAATTACCCACTTAAAATATCTAGTAACTTGCAACTTATATCAACTGGGTTTATGCAAGCAAATAGGCATTTCCCTCTTATTTAAATAAGGTTTTCCCTTTTATTGTTTTAAGAGATGATATGATTTTATTTTATTTATAACTAAAACACCCAAAGATATTAACCGCATTAACTTAGAAGGATCAACACCTAGTACTCCAGAAAGTACCTGTGAATCCACAAACGGTAAAGTTTTTTCTTTCATTTAAAGATCTCTAATTGTATTATCAACGAAACATATATTTGTACTGTAAACATTGGGATTCTTGAATCATGTGAAAGAATATTATGTATTTTATGAACTACTTGTACCCCGGAAATAGAAAGTACAGTAGTGGTAGTTGCGGTAGCAGTAGTAGTAGTAGTGATAGTAGTAGTAGTAGTAGTAGTCTTCGCTCGTCATCAGATACACTATTGCTTCATACACCTAGAATAAAACATGCTTGGGGTGATCGGGTTTCTCAGCCATGGGTCCAAAACTCAGAAAGAGCTCCCTCTACAAATACGTCAACTGTCGTCAACAGAAACATTTAAATCAAAACTGAAAACTTATTTTTTTTTTTTTTTCGTCGCAATTATTGCAATATTCTAATTTACTATGTCTAGGAGAATTTCGTTTTGTTTTTTGTGTTTTCTTTCTTATGTTTGTTACATGTATTTTTCTCTAAGCGCCATGAGCACCGAAAGGTGGACTTGTGCGCTATACAAGTAGCCACTATTATTGTTATTATTAGTAGTAGTATGTAGTAGTAGTAGTAATAGTAGTAGTAGTAGTAGTATAATAGTAGTAGTAGTAGTAGTAGTATAATAGTAGTAGTAGTAGTAGTAGCAGGAGTAGTAGTAGTAGTAGTAGTAGTAGTAGTAGTAGTAGTAGTAGTAGTAGTATAGTAGTAGTAGGAGGAGAAATAGTACATGTAGAAATAACAATAGTAGTAGTAGTATAAGTAGTTGAAAGAGGAGTAGGAGTATTATTCGCAGTGGTGGTGGTGGTGGTAGTAGTAGTAATTATGATAATGAAAACAATAAAAGTATCAAGTTATGTTTACTTTAGTTTACTAATCATACTAGTTAGCCATTGTCGTTAATACCAGATATGTATTACAATTTTTGCACCCATTTGATAACCTATATACTATTTATTATGTTTTTCCTTACATTCGAAATCTATGTATTCCCTACAGTTTTGTACACCCCGATTAATCGTTTAGGCCTGGATTACATTTTCCCCGGGCGCCGTACGATAAATTGGTCTACGATTTTTGTGCTATTCTGGGGGCATCGTAGGAGGCTACGGGCTACGATGTTTATGTTTACATTATTTACGAGCATCGTGCCATTTCTTGTATTGCCCCTCGGGAGCAAGCCGGGGCAAATCCGTACAGAGGCTGCTTGGAGATTGTACGGAAATCGTGCAATTTCAGCGCAGTAGCCGTGCGGTCTCCGCAGCCTCCGCATGAAAATCGTACGGAGCACGTGCAGCTTCCGTGCAGAGGTTGCGCGGAGAGGCGCGGTGACCGTGAAGCCGCCGTGCCGTTTTCGATTGTTTTTGTTTGCCCCCATGATAACCGAAAAATCGTGCGTTTTCTGCACGATCAGTGTGAGGCCTCCGCGCGATGCCCGTGCGGGGATTGTGCAATGCCACCTACGACATGTCTACGGGCTACGGGCTTACGATTTTTCAAATTTGTATAACTTCTCCCGAAACAAAATCGTAGACGTCGCGGAGCCCGTAAATCCGTACGAATATTTCACGGCCGCCTCCTGCCTCCGCACGGAGGCCGCACGGAAAAGGGGATACGGGCAGGATACGGGCTCCGCAGACTAATCGCAGGCCAAATGTAATCCAGGCATTAATTATTGGACTTCATTTTTGTTTAAAGATGCAACTGTTTCCTTTTCACCTTTAATGGAGTAATGAGGTAATAAGATATCTTGTTCACGCAATAAATTTAAGAAAACCAATGGGAGAGATGTCAAACGAATATTTTGTTAACGACTTGACCTGATTTAGCATTTTTGTGAAATAAGATGATACAGGCTCCAAAATAGATTACAATTCTGGAAACAAGGAGGAGGAGGTTATCAAAATAACAACTATTATGCATATCAACAGGTATGTCATATATTTCTCCATTAAGGCTTCGTTGCCAAATGTGTTGAATTGATCTGCCAACACCAAATTGTATGCATTGTATGGAAATCTGAAATAAACTTTATGTCAATAGTGACTCGGAAACTCATTTGTGTATTTTTTAAAAGGTCAAAAGTATGAATCATATTGTTGCAAGGCTAAATAGTTATCAAACACCGAGTCATAAACTATGTATCGAGGTCGTCTGATTCCTTTTCCCCCCTGGAGTTCCTTTTTCATTTAGGTGTTTGGGATGGGATTTTCCCATTTAGGTACGATGTATTGTATGTGTTAAATTATTTGATTCACTTAAGCTTTGCTGGTTATCTGATGAGTGAAGTAACACCAATCATGAAATCAAGGGGCAGTTAGGATTTGTTTGCTTTCCGTATCGATTATTCATGCACTTTCGTTGAATTATTATTCCTATGAGTAATGTTTACTTGATATTCAAGTTTGTAACAGAGCCATCTCCTGGATCCGTGTACCTGCAATGGTCTGAGTTCTGGTGCCTCCTCAGGCATCGCTGTCTTAGCCATCATGTTAGTTAAGTCCGTCATCATTAACATCATTCAATTCATTGTGTGAAGAAGACAAGTAATACGATCAGGTTCACACCTAAACTACCTCCTCCCCTCCCCACCAACGAATGCTCTGTTTGTGTTTCAACCAGATCCAACCTCCAAGATAACAATTACTATAAATATATTTTCATAAAGTTGACATAAGTTTCTTATAGTATGAACCATTTCTAGTTAAAGATAGTGAAGTGGGGAGAAGAGGGGGGTGGGGGAGAAGTTCTTTTCCTTTCATTTTTTCCCATTTACTGCCCTCGAATTAGCCCTAAAATTAAAACGTACACAACTACACAATAATCGAAAGATACTTCCCAGGATACATTCCAATAATGTCACTTATTAGATCTGCATGTAAATAATAAGCATTTGTGTAGGTGTATCATTGATCCACTTAGCTTCCTTCAAAATGAATAACGTCAGAATATCATATCAGTTCATATAAATGATTGCTTCTTATACATTTACATAACATCATGAGCCAAACATAAGGTTTATTCTAGAAGTCATAGCGACTGCATTATATCTTATGGAAGTGAATGGAAATGTAATGATTTGATTTGAATTCACATATTTGTGAAGTAAATGATATATTTTGATCACGACATGCATAAGTGAAAACATAATCCTCATCAAGCAAGCTAACACAACTGTTCCTTATATATTATGATAACAGTTAATGGCCTATCATGAAAAGCTTACTCATTTTATGTGTATGTAGGAAAATTCCGCTCACATATTCTTTTTAAATGATCAAGGATAAATCTTGAAAAATAATAATAATAATATTGGATTCTTATATAGCGCACGTATCGACCTTGCAAGGTCCTCAAGGCGCTCGAACATTACAGGCTATGGTCGGCTGCCGATTTCGGCGCTCACAGCATTCAAGGAATTCCTTCCTACCGGTACCCATTTAAAACCTGGGTGGAGAGTGGCAAGTGTAGATTAATGTACTGCCAAAGGAGATAAGTGCCGCGGCGAGACTCGAACCGCGGACCCTGTGAGTATACATATTAATTTGTATTATACCAGTTTATATTCTTGTGTATTTAATTATTTACTTTTTGCTGCTGTTATTTGTTTTATTCTTACCAAACAGGGCATCATGGAAGACCACCGAATTGGTGATATGTGCCACCCTGTATAAATATCAGAAATAAATAAATAAATTCAGTCTTCATTGATTTGTTATCGTTGAACGAGATTATGAAGAGATAATACTAAAAGTTGACAGGGAAGATATTTGTTCATGTATGGCATAACATGGTCCCTGCCCCCTTTTCCTGTTCCAATGCCGCATTGTGCATAAACTCCATATTTCTGATTTCTTGCACTCTAGTCGTGTAATGAATACTGATTCATAAATTTCATGTGTCTCCTACTGGATGCAAATGTTTTTAATATTTTCGCACAGGTGAACATAAAACCGGACAATTTTCTTCGCGTGTAGATTACAACGTGTGTTATGTTTCTCGATATTAGTATATAAACACGTATTTGAGAAAAAATAAGTAATATGACGGTGGCTTATTTGGGAGTGTTGGTTCTGAGTTTCTTTCATTTTATAATACCAGGTAAGTACAATTGCATTGTGACTATAAAAGCAAACACATACAGACCGTGTTATCATGCTGACGGGTGCACTGTACTGGTCTTCAAAACGAGCATTGGATTACAATGACCTTATTTATCAGCGTATGTAAATCATAAGGTGATGACAGTGTAGGCTGGCGGCAGGGGAGCCTCCTATATACTCTTCGAAGATCTAATTTGATACCAGATAATTCAAGTAAGATTATGAATTGTATACGTAACCGACATTTGAATATCTTAGTGTCACTCAATAAAGCATACAACATACACAAACATGTGTTGAAACAAAATGAATCCTTTATGGATAGAGCGTAATTCAAGAATATTACAATTCCTGAGATGAACAGTAACACCTAAGGTCGCTACGACTAATTTCAAAAGGTTGTATCTGAGTCTATGTATAATAGGCACGTAAAAAACACTATAAACGAATAATATGACATTGTTGTAATTTCATTGCGTTAAGGTGAATTTCTTATACTCTTTTTTCCATCATTTATTAATTGAATAATTAATACTGACATAATTATATTGATTACAAAGAAAAACACATGAATTATACTTATATCACAAAAATAATTATACTTTTTTAAACATAGTTAACATTTTTTTCCAGAGGTGAAACTTTTCAACATTTGCCCTCCATAATATTTCCTTTACATAAATGTCGAATATGTTTGTAAAATTACATTTTCTTTTTTGTGTATATAAAACATAAGAAGCTAAATTTATTAATAGGTTTTTAAAAACTACATATTTTGAATTTATATAATCACATTGCTTGCCTACAATTATATCAATGTAATCATTTTTTTCATTATCAAACAATACTTCTGTTTTTGTGAGAAAAATTAAGACCTTGTTCCAAAATATTTTTGAGTAAACACAATCATAAAATAAATGATAATACTTTTCTGTGCATTTGCACTTCAAACAATAATCATGATCAGATTTTTTTAACGATATAAATATTCTTCACATGCTAGTAACTTATAGAGTAGTTTAAAATTAAACTGTTTTAATCGTATTTCTTTGACGTATGTCAAATTAATATTTGCCCAGTATAACCTTTTTCCTTAAAAATATTCCCAATAAATTTGAACATTTGGATTTATAAAAGTTCTATCAACTAATACCTTATATATAACTTGTGACAGCTTTATTTTTGTTACTGATATATTGTGACATACTTCTGGTGTCAATTCAAAATAATGAAGACGTGTATTTTCATATGAACAAAAACCACTTTCACATTTTAATTTTCTTTTCCAGTCACGAGGTATACAACTCCAAAGCAATTTAACCTCACATAAATTATTGTTTTTAATACAAAGTAATTCTTTTGCCCGATTTATATCCACATCCCCTTTGGCGTCTGTGATGTCCCCAATAAATAATATTCCAGATTTTAGCCAATGTTTCCACCATAAACATAATTTTTTGTCTTTTATATATGTGTTTCCCCATAACAGCTGCATTCTAATATTAGTGATCTCATTACATGATTTATTTACACATTGACATTTTTTCCATGCCGAAATACATTGTTCATAAAATAAATATTTTATCAACAATTTCTTATTCTCGTCTAATATAACTTGAACCTCTCCCTTGTTGTTTTATATCAGGAATACAAGGGCAAGCCGTCACACCATTATCAGTGGTTGTAGCTGTTGGCGATGATGTTTCATTGGAATGTACCACTACAGCGACACCTCCATTTTCATTCTCATGGGTTGATGCATCTAATACGTTTATAATATATTCAGGGGGAATCAAGTTTTCTTCTCCTGGTTCATATGAAAATTTTGACTTGGATGAAGATGCTACTGCTCAGAGTTCTATATTAATCATCAATAGTATCCTGAGGCAAGATGCAGGAGACTATAGTTGTACTGTCACTAGTCGAACTCCTCAAGAACCTGCTACTGTTAATGTAGAAGGTAGATTCTTAAGTTCTTCTTGACTGTCATTTTATTCAATCTGCTTTATTCCGTAATGTACATGTATCAGAGTGCTGTATCTAATACTGAAGAAGCATAGTTTTACCACTATTATCACTTGTCTTTTTTTTTTGGCTGTAGTCTGAGACTTTGGGTTCATTCATCCATTTATCGTAATATTTGTTGTTTTCATGTAAAGTCAGTTTTTAAACAAACATCCAAACAAACAAAGAATGCCAAGGTTGCCAACCTAAACATGTAAGCTCTGTATCCTGTTCAGGCTCTGTGACGATGACAGTGTTGTTTGATACAGGTTTGGGGACCAGTGTTCCGTTAGAATAGATGTAGAAAGAATCCATGGGTGGAATAGCTGCTGCTACTGAATCCTGTTGCACACATGAAATGGGGATATAAAGTTGACATCAACTATATATGTACTGAGCATCATGTTCAATTTCACAATATGGCTCTCCATTTTCCTTTCATAATGTTTTGAACAGTGGGATCAGCGTCACAATCAATAACCTTGACTAGCATTGATGATGATAGCAACTATCAAGCAACATGTGAGGCTATAGGCAGTTCACCTGCAGAAAATATTACATGGATGTTAGATGGTGATTCCCAGTCTGATGGCATAGTGGAAACAGATCCACACGAATCAGATGAGTCTCTGTTTGATAAAAGGAGTGTGTTCACATTTCCAGCAACCACTGAGAACTACAATGTGCGATTAGAGTGTAACATCAGTGGTCATCAAGTAGCCAAGTTGAACAGACAAGAAACAAGACTGGTCGATATTCATAGTAAGTTTTCTTTGTTTTCATTTCCAGTTGAGAAATACATATATGCACTAAACAGCTCATATAAGAACATGAGCAAGAACTTAATATGATAAATGATGTACTTGCCAGGAATCGTGGTAATATATGGATCCCTTTTTCCCTCTCATTCTGTCACTTGCCGTCTACACTGTCTCAATCATTTTCCTTTTCTCTATTTTGTGTACATGATTTTTTGTTTGTACTGTAGTCTTGATTGTGTAGTTTGTTGGGGGAGCAGGTGTGTGGTTAAAGTATTAAAATTGTAATCCTTAGTCCTTACATGGAATAATGAATGATAGTATAGATGATGTCTTGTATTTGCATCCTAAAAACACATTTGTACTCCTGTACATATTCTTATTACAGAGCCGCCACAACCTAAAGGGATTATGATTGGTTTTACCAGCGATGGAGCAGCTCTCACAGTGTCATGTAACACCAATGATTCAGTAGCAGCAGCTATTCCACCCATGGATTCTTTCTTCATCTATTCTAACGGAACACTGGTCCCCAAACCTGTATCAAACAACACTGTCATCGTCACAGAGCCTGAACAGGATACAGAGTTTGCATGTGTAGGAAGCAACTATCTTGGAAATACTACGACTACCAAAACTTTCGAACCAGACAGTAAGTACTCATTTATTTTATTCTTTTTTCATTGGAAGTTGTGTGAAGGTGTTGGGGGCTGAATACACAGATGCTCGATCCTAGGTATTGAGTTATCATCGATTATTTTTGTCTTTGTGATGATGATGTATTTATTGTGTAAACTTCCGTACAAATTTGATTGTTGAAGACATTCTGCATGCATGTATGGGGTGCATTAGAATTTTCCCAATCATTTTAGATTATGAATTGCAAGTTTTCAGTTTTCCATTCATCATTAATGATTTTGTACTTGTGGTGCACCTTTGATAAATCTATCTTCACATGCAACGGGTACATGTGTACATGTGCCTTTACAAACACGTTTACATGTTCAGCATAGTCGGGACTGCAATAGATCGTGCAACCTTTTACATGAACGAAATATTAAATGAGATTTGATCTTACGAAAGATCCTATACTTTTATTTTAAGGGAACTGTTGCTTTCTTGTAGGACTACATGTAAATAAAAATGCCTGTAATCGGAAAGTAGTACCAACAAGCACTGAATGGAATAAATATATGCAAGTGAATGGACATCAAGATGATCAAAGAGGGTGAGGGATCAAATATTGCTTACAAGTAAAGGTGTGACATTTCAATGCATTTTTCATTGAAATATCAAACATTTATGTATTCTCATGGAGTCATATTTAGACATGTACATGTAGTTGAAGTATTTCAAACACTTATTGAAACAAACGCTTAATACAATAAAAGTCAGGTTTGTAGGGAATCTAAGAATATAATGGAGTACCGAAATGTGACATCATACTGGCCAAGTTGTCAAGGTTGACGGTTCTAAACATTGGTCGGTGATCACACCAGCGCCAAACACTGAAATTGCTCTGCTCCGATCCATTGATTGAAAAATGTCACGGTGAACCCCATGCGTAGTCTCTATTGTTTAGAATCAGTAACTTGGACGACGACCGAATATGAGCTTAGTAATTTGGTACTCTGTCTGTCACTATTATTCATCCATTATGATAAAAGACTCTAAATAAATACAGACACACATTACAATGGACACTTCTTCATACAATCATAAGTTAATGTGTAACTCGATCTTTTCATGCATATACATGCACATTGTATTTTTCGATTTTTGTGCATAGGACTACAGATTAATGTCTAATAAGAACGAAAAGTGTTACAGTAATTTTGGCAAAGAAGAGGGTAAGCATTTTTATGCGGTGCATGTTACTAAAAAAACTCTAGTGTTTATAGCTAGTTCAATAGCTCGATGTATTAACAATATCAGCATACTAACTCGATATACAGTTAACAACGAAATTATTTATACCCATACCAAGTCTTGTAATTTTGTAAAGTTTGTGAAAAATTGATTTTCGTCCCGAGTTGTAATTTTTGAGAATGTGACATATAAAAGCTCAGATCTAATACTATTCAACAAAGGACCTAATTCAACTAGTCCACCTTTCATTCTTGAATTATGAAAAACACAACAAACATTAATTTACAAGGGACGCTTGTATGGATAATTCAGTTGTCAACTTGAGCTGAATCTACAAGTTTACGTATGTGCTTGTGGGTGTCTTTTCCTCTTTTTATTTAGGTAGGGCTTCTCACTAACTTATCTTGAAACGGTTCCAAACTTAACTCTTCAGAGTCAGTTGAATGCATGAATCCTATGCAAAATCAATCAAATTTAGGGGTCTGGACTTAGACTCTGGGTGCCCATGTGTCCCAGGCACCTGTTCAGGGCTTCTAATTTTAATGAAATTCATACAAATTGCAGACACATACTTTACAGACTTACAGTACACTTGAACCATGCTTCATCTAAACATACAGACACTTCACTTGGGGCGGGGGTGGTGATGAAAAAATCTAAAATAGAATGTACATGTACCACGGTTGGCAATTCCCGGTGAAATGCTGGAAACTACTGGTAAATATCAAAAGAAAATAAATAATGCCTGTCATGCCTTTCCTCTTGAAAGGATATTTTCTATTCTCGTTAAGATGACCAACGTAATCTCTTATATACTTTGAAAATGGCATTTCTATCAAACTCAAAAGCATGTGTTGCCGGTATTGGGGTTGATATTTTAATATGAGTTCATATCTACATACATCTCTCATCTAAAAAAACATCTAGCGCTTAAAATCATGTGTATCACTAAAAATAACACGAATAAAAACCCCATTCACACTCATCCGGTTAGCCCGGTCTTAGATCGGTTTTAATAAGAGTGGTCTAACTCATATTTTGAAAAAGGAAGAAAGAAAAGAAAACCAATGTCAAAATTCACTAATTCTGTAGCATTAAACTTCAGGGAATCTGGACAACTCATGAAAGTCAGAATTCACTTACTTTATAGTACAGTTAGTTTTATGTAGGTTTTAACAAAGCTATACCTCTGTATTTTCTGTATTTTCTTCATGAAAAAAAAAAGTTGCCTCGGCATCACAGGAAATCGACCTGATCAATATTGATAACTTTGCCAACTACCAAGCTACATGTGATGCTATAGGAAGTAAACCAGAAGAAACTATATCATGGGTCTTAGATGGTGTTACGCAGACTGTTGGAATCGTGGAAACAGACCCAGATATTTCAGCTGATTCTGTATTCGATAAGAGGAGTGTGTTCACATTCCCAGCTTCACTAGATAACTACAATGTAACATTGGTCTGTAACGTCAGTGGTCATCAGGTTTCCAGCCTTAATAGACAAGAATCAAGACGTGTAGATGTTCAAAGTAAGTGAAACCTGTTTTGGCAATAACCTGTTTAGGAATACCAGTGACCACATCATTTGTTTCCATAGAAAACCTGTCTAAAAAGACCAGCTGGCTATACAAACTGCTTTTCTTGTCTCCCTTGAGTGTCTTAATAGAGAGGTTTCACTGAACATCTTTTTTCCTTCTCTTTTTTCTTCATATATCTCAAGCTCCAAACTGCAGCAGAGTCTAGGCAAGAAATTAAAATATGGCTGTAGGTACACCACTATACTCCAGTGCACATACTTACTTGTAGGTAACTAGTATAGATATCCGTGTAGTTCTGGAGGGTATCCGTTAATTCATGCAGATTGTTTGTAGTTTTTCACATTCCAGGTTCATGTCATATATTCAGGTGATGTAAAAGCTCAGGCATCATAAAATTGACCTTCTTAAAGTGAAAGTTACATAGACAAAGGCTTCATGAAAAACTTAAGTAGAACACCCAAGCCTTTATTCTACTAATTAAGGTAACCCTGACCCTGACTCTAAGGTCAAGAAAGAAACAAAGGAAACCTACTTGTAGACTTTAGATCGAATTTCTTTGGTCCCTTTTTGAACCCAATCTGAAGCCCAGGATCAGGTTTAATTTTCTAGTAGAATACGGCTTTTGCTACCATGTCGTTCGGCATTTTTAGAGTATTGTTATAACATGTATAAATAAATGGCAAATTCATTATGCAGCTTGAATTTCTCAGTTTTAGTGTGTCTGCAATTCACAACTGGAAAATGTTATGGATACGTTGCATACCTCTGTAAAGATGACATGTATAAGAAGATAAACGTTCCAAATTTATACAGCCTCTAACATTATCCGCTTCGTTGTTACTCTTCCAGATCCACCACATTCTAAAGGGATTATGATTGGTTTCAACAGCAATGGAACATATCTCATAGTGTCATGTAACACCAATGATTCAGTAGCAGCAGCTATTCCACCCATGGATTCTTTCTACATCTATTATAACGGAACACTGGTCCCCAAACCTGTATCAAACAACACTGTCATCGTCACAGAGCCTGAACAGGATACAGAGTTTACATGTGTAGGTAGCAACTATCTTGGAAATACTACGACTACCAACACTTTTGAACCAGACAGTAAGTACTCATTTATTTTATTCTTTTTTCATTGGAAGTTGTGTGAAGGTGATGAGGGGGCTGAATACACAGATGCTCGATCCTAGGTATTGAGTTATCATCAGTTATTTTGTCTTTGTAATGATGATGTATTTATTGTGTAAACTTCCGTACAAATTTGATTGTTGAAGACATTCTGCATGTATGTATCGGGTGCATAAGAATTTTCACAATCATTTTAGATTATGAATTGCAAGTTTTCAGTTTTCCATTCATCATTAATTATTTTTTACTTGTGGTGCACCTTTGATAAATCTATCTTCACATGCAACGGGTACATGTGTACATGTGCCTTTACAAACACGTTTACATGTTCAACATAGTCGGGACTGCAATAGATCGTGCAACCTTTACATGAACGAGATATTGAAATGAGATTTGATCTGACGAAAGATACTATACATTCATTTTAAGGGAACTGTTGCATTCTTATAGGCCTACATGTAAATAAACATCCCTGTAATGGGAAAGTAGTACCAACAAGCACTGAATGAAATAAATATATGCAAGTGAATGGACATTAACATGATCAAAGAGGGAGAGGGTTCAAATAGTGCTTACAAGTAAAGGTGTGACATTTCAAAGCATTTTTCATTGAAATATCAAACATGTATGTATTCCCATGGAGTCATCTTTAGTCATGTACATGTACTTGGAGTATTTTTAACACTTATTGGAACAAACGCTTAATACAATCAAAGTCAGGTTTGTAGGGAATCTAAGTTTAAAATGGAATACCGAAATGTGACATCATACTGGCCAAGTTGTCAAGGTTGACGGTTCCAAACATTGGTGCGGTGATCACACCAGCGCCAAACACTGAAATGGCTCTGCTCCGATCCATTGATTGAAAACATTCACGGTGAACCCCATGCGCAGGCTCTATTGTTTAGAATCAGTAACTTGGACGACGACCGAATATGAGCTTTAGTAATTTGGTACTCTATCTGTCACTATTATTCATCCATTATGATAAAAGACTCTATACAAATACAGATCAACATTACAATGGACACTTCTTCATACAATGTAATTTAATGTGTTACTCTGTCTTTTCATGCATATACATGTACATTGTAGTTTTCAAATTTTGTGCATAGGACTACATATTAATGTCTAATAAGAACGAAAAGTGTTAGAGTATCTTTGGCAAACAAGAGGGTAAGCATTTTTGCGGTGCATGTTACTAAAAAGACTCTAGTGTTTATAGCTAGTTAAATAGCTAGATGTAAAAATATCAGCATACTAACTCGATATACAGTTAACGACTAAATTATTCATACCCATACCAAGTCTTGTAATTTTGTAAAGTTTGTGAAAAATTGATTTTTTCCCGAGTTATAATTCTTGGGAATGTGACATAAAAAAGCTCAGATCTAATCGTATTCAACAAAGGCCCAAATTCAACAAGTCCACCTTTCATTCTTGAGTTATAAAAAACACAAAAAACATAAATTTACAAGGGACGCTTGTATGGATAATTCAGTTGTCAACTTGAGCTGTATCTACAAGTTTACGTGTGTGCTTGTGTGTGTCTTTTCCTCTTTTTTATTTAGGTAGGGCTTCTCACTAACTTATCTTGAAACGGGTCTGAACTTAACTTTTCACAGTCAGTTGTATGCATGAATCGTATGCAAAATTAACCAAATTTAGGGGTCTGGACTTAGACTCTGGGTGCCCTGGTGTCCAAGGCACCTGTGCTTATTAAGCCCCACTTCAGGGGTTTTAATTTTAATGACATTTATACAAATTGCAGACACATACTTTACAAACTTACAGTACACTTGTACCATGCTTCATCTAAACAGAAAGACACTTCGCTTGGGAGGGGTGATGATTACAAATCAAAAATAGAATGTACATGTACCATGTTTGGCAATTCCCCGGGAAATACTTGGAACTACTGGTGAATACTGGTAAACACCAGGAAAATTATTGTCATCGAGAAAAGTAATGCATCCACATTAGGCATTAAAGGCCAAGTCCACTCCAAAAAAAAAATCCTACTTTCAATAGAAGCAGAAAAGTCAGACAAACCAATCAAAAAAAAAGTTTGAGCAAAATCGGATAATTAATAAGAAAGTTATGAATTTTTAATGACATGAAAAACTTTGAAAATTACAAAACAAATTGGCAACTCACTCATGAGTCTGTGACGTCATTTCCTCACTATCCACTAATTATTTTCTTTATACTTATAATATACATTTCCTATATTCTCCCTAAGAATCTTATTTCTTCACACCAGCATCCAAGTTAGATTGATAGTAATATGTTGTTGTGTTGATGCACTATTAAAAATATAGAGTAATTTTTCCAGTTAAATCATGAAAAATGTGAATTTTAATAAACTATTTATATAAAAATCAATAATTATGAATATGCAATATTCAGAAAATAGTATGAATTCTTCAAAGATCATGAAAATTTTTGTGAAATGTCATGCACGCAATATGATATAAATCATATAACCTGGGCAAAGGCATGGGGAAATCAAGTTTTAGGGGATACAAAAGGGAAATTAATGGGATTAAACTATATACAGCAATTGATAAATAGTGAGGACATGATGTCACAAACTGATAACCAAATTGGCAATTTGTGTTGTGATTTCCATTGTTTCTTAGTTTTACATACTCTTTTCAAAAATTCATGACTTTCTTATTAGTTATCCGATTTTGCTCAAACTTTTGTTGATTGGTTTGTCTCATTTTTCTGCTTCTATTGAAAGTAAGTTATTTTTGGACTGGACTTGGACTTTAAGTCGAACTTTTCATTTAGTTTAAAAAGAATAGTCACAAGTATTTGCAGAACATTACACATTCATGCACATGGTATGAGGCCCCCTCCCCCTCCAAAAGAAAATAATGCCTGTCATGCCTTTCCTCTTGAAAGGATATTTTCTATTCTCGTTAAGATGACCAAGTGAACGTAATCTCTTATATACTTTAAAAATGACATTTCTATCAAACTCATAAGCATGTGTTGCCAGTATTGGGGGCTGATATTTGAATATGAGTTCGTATCTACATAATCTCTCATCTAAATAAACATTTAGCGCTAAAAATCATGTGTATTACTATTGATGATACGAATTAAAAAAAAACCCATTCAAACTCACCCGGTTAGACCGGTCTTAGATCGGTTTTAATGAGAGTGGTCTAACTCATAATTTGAAAAAGGAAGAAAGAAAAGAAAACCAATGTCAAAATTCACTAATTCTGTAGCATTAAACTTCAGGGAATCTGGACAACTCATGAAAGTCAGAATTCACTTTCTTTATAGTACAGTTAGTTTTATGTAGGTTTTAACAAAGCTATACCTCTGTATTTTCTGTATTTTTTTCCTTAAAAAAAAGTTGCCTCGGCATCTCAGGTAATCAAACTGATCAATATTGATAACTTTGCCAACTACCAAGCTACATGTGATGCTATAGGAAGTAAACCAGAAGAAACTATTACATGGGTCTTAGATGGTGTTACGCAGACTGTTGGAATCGTGGAAACAGACCCAGATATTTCAGCTGATCCTGTATTCGATAAGAGGAGTGTGTTCACATTCCCAGCTTCACTAGATAACTACAACGTGACATTGGTCTGTAACGTCAATGGTCATCAGGTTTCCAGTCTTAATAGACAAGAATCAAGACGTGTAGATGTTCAAAGTAAGTGAAATCTGTTTTGGCAATAACCTGTTTAGAAATACCAGTGACCACATCATTTGTTTCCCTAGAAAAATGTTATCTCATACTTAAACCTGTACTGTAGCAACCTGTCTAAAAAGACCAGCTGGCTATACAAACTGCTTTTCTTGTCTCCCTTGAGTGTCTTTGTAGAGAGGTTTCACAGAACATCTTTTTGTTTCTTTCTCTTTCTTCTTAATATATTTAATAATGTGTCAAAGTTTGAAGTTCCAAACTGCAGCAAAGTCTAATCAAGAAATTAAGATATGGCTGTAGGTTAAACACTATACTCCAGTGCATAATACATGAAGGTAACTAGTAGACATCCGTGTAGTTCTGGAGGGTATCCGTTAATTCATGCAGATTGTTTGTAGTTTTTCACATTCCAGGTTCATGTCATATATTCAGGTGATGCAAAAGCTCAGGCATCATAAAATTGACCTTCTTAAAGTGAAAGTAACGTAGACAAATGCTTCATGAAAAACTTAAGTAGAACACCCAAGTCTTTATTCTACTAATTAAGGTAACCCTGACCCTGACTCTAAGGTCAAGAAAGAAACAAAGGAAACCTACTTGTAGACTTTAGATTAAATTTCTTTGGTCCCTTTTTGAACCAAAGCTCAAGCTCAGGATTTGGTTTATTTTTTAAAAGTAAAATACGGCCTTTGCTACCATGTCTTTCGGCATTTTTAGAGTAATGTTATAAACTGTATGGATAAATTTCAAATTCATTATGTAGCTTGAATGTCCCAGTTCTAGTTTGTCTTCAATTCACAACTGGAAAATATAATGAATAGGTTGCATACCCTATAAAGATGATATGTAGAAGAAGATAAATGTTCCAAATTTATACAGCCTTTAACATTATCCGCTTCGCTGTTACTCTTCCAGATCCACCACATTCTAAAGGGATTATGATTGGTTTCAACAGCAATGGAACAGATCTCACAGTGTCATGTAACACCAATGATTCAGTAGCAGCAGCTATTCCACCCATGGATTCTTTCTTCATCTATTCTAACGGAACACTGGTCCCCAAACCTGTATCAAACAACACTGTCATCGTCACAGAGCCTGAACAGGATACAGAGTTTACATGTGTAGGTAGCAACTATCTTGGAAATACTACGACTAGCAAAACTTTTGAACCAGACAGTAAGTACTCATTTATTTAATTCTTGTTTTCATTTGAAGTTGTGTGAAGTTTTTTTTTCTTTTGGTGGGGGGCCTCAATACACAGATGTTCGATCCTAGGAATTGAGTTATCATCGGTTATTTGTGTCGTTGTGATGATGATGTATTTATTGTGTGAACTTCCGTACAAATTTGATTGTTGAAGACATTCTGCATGTATGTATCGGGTGCATTAGAATTTTCCAAATCATTTTAGATTATGAATTGCAAGTTTCCAGTTTTCCATTCATCATTAATGATTTTGTACTTGTGGTGCACCTTTGATAAATCTATCTTCACATGCAACGGGTACATGTGTACATGTGCCTTTACAAACACGTTTACATGTTCAGCATAGTCGGGATTGCAAAAGATTGTGCAACCTTTACATGAACGAATTATTGAAATGAGATTTGATCTGACGAAAGGTCCTATATACCCTGTACTTTCATTTTAAGGGAACCGTTGCAGTCTTGTAGGCCTACATGTAGATAAACATCCCTGTAATGGGAAAGTAGTACCAACAAGCACTGAATGAAATAAATATATGCAAGTGAATGGACATCAACATGATCAAAGAGGGAGAGGGTTCAAATAGTGCTTACATGTAAAGGTGTGACATTTCAAAGTATTTTTCATTGAAATATCAAACATGTGTGTATTCCCATGGAGTCATCTTTAGTCATGTACTAGTACTTGAAGTATTTTTAACACTTATTGAAACAAACGCTTAATACAACAAAAGTCAGGTTTGTAGGGAATCTAAGTTTAAAATGGAGTACCGAAATGTGACATCATACTGGCCAAGTTGTCAAGGTTGACGGTTCCAAACATTGGTGCGGTGATCACACCAGCGCCAAACACTGAAATTGCTCTGCTCCGATCCATTGATTGAAAACATTCACGGTGAACCCCATGCGTAGGCTCTATTGTTTAGAATCAGTAACTTGGGCAACGACCGAATATGAGCTTAGTAATTTGGTACTCTGTCTGTCACTATTATTCATCAATTATGATAAAAGACTCCAAATAAATACAGACACACATTACAATGGACGCTTCTTCATACAATCATAAGTTAATGTGTAACTCGATCTTTTCATGCATATACATGTACATTGTACATTTCTAATTTTGTGCAAAGAACTACAGATTAATGTCCAATGAGAACAAAAAGTGTTACCGTGATTTTGGCAAACGAGAGGGTAAGCATTTTTGCGTTACATGTTACTAAAAAAACTATAATGTTTATAGCTAGTTTAATAAGTAGATGTAACAATATCAGCATACTAACTCGATATACAGTTACCAACTGAATTATTTATACCCTTACCAAGTCTTGTAATTTTGTTCAGTTTGTAAAACAATGATTTGACCCGAGTTATAATTCTTGAGAATGTTACATATAAAAGCTAACATGTAATAGTATTCAACAAAGGCCCTAATTGAACTAGTCCACCTTTCATTCTTGAGTTATGAAAAACAAAAACAACATAAATTTACAAGGGACCCTTGTATGAATAATTCAGTTGTAATGTATCTACAAGTTTACGTTTGTGTTTGTGTAGGTCTTTTCCCCTTTTTTTAGGTAGGGCTTCTCACTAACTTATCTTGAAAGGGGTCTGAATTTAAATATATTCAGAGTCAGTTGTATGCATAAATTCTATGCAAATTAATCAAATTTAGGGGTCTGGACTTAGACTTTGGATGCACATGTGTCCTAGGCACCTGTTGCTATTAAGCCCCACTTCAGAGGTTTTCATTTTAATGAAATTTATACAAATTGCAAACACATACTTAACAGACTTACAGTACACTTGTACCATGCTTCATGTACACGTACAGACACTTCACTTGGGAGGGAATAGTCACAAGTATTTAAAGAACAATACACATTCATGCACAGATATGAGGCCCACTTCCCCCTCTAAAAGAAAATAATGGCCTGTCATGCCTTCCCTCTTGAAAGGGTATTTTCCATTTTCGTTTAGAGGACCAACGTAATCTGTTATATACTTTGAAAATGTCCTTTTTGTCAAACTCGTAAGCATGTGTTGCCGGTATTGGGGGCTGATATTTGAATATGAGTTCATATATACATATACATCTCTCATCTAAAAAATCATCTAGCGCTTAAATCATGTGTATTACTATTGATTATACGAATGAAACCCCATTCACACTCACCGGTTAGACCGGTCTTAGATCGGTTTTAATAAGAGTGGCCTAACTCATAATTTGAAAAAGGAAGAAAGAAAAGAAAACCAATGTCATAATTTACTAATTCTGTGGCATTAAACTTTAGGGAATCTGGACAACTCATGAAAGTCAGAATTCACTTTCTTTATAGTACAGTTAGTTTTATGTAGGTTTTAACAAAGCTATACCTCTCTATTTTCTGTATTTTTTTCCTTAAAAAAAAGTTGCCTCGGCATCTCAGGTAATCGACCTGATCAATATTGATAACTTTGCCAACTACCAAGCTACATGTGATGCTATAGGAAGTAAACCAGAAGAAATTATTACATGGGTCTTAGATGGTGTTACGCAGACTAATGACATCGTGGAAACAGACCCAGATATTTCAGCTGATTCTGTATTCGATAAGAGGAGTGTGTTCACATTCCCAGCTTCACTAGATAACTACAATGTAACATTGGTCTGTAACGTCAGTGGTCATCAGGTTTCCAGCCTTAATAGACAAGAATCAAGACGTGTAGATGTTCAAAGTAAGTGAACCCTGTTTTGGCAATAACCTGTTTAGGAATACCAGTGACCACATCATTTGTTTCCATAGAAAACCTGTCTAAAAAGACCAGCTGGCTATACAAACTGCTTTTCTTGTCTCCCTTGAGTGTCTTCATAGAAAGGTTTCACTGAACATTTTTTTTCATTCTCTTTTTTCTTCATATATCTCGAGTTCCAAACTGCAGCAGAATCTAATCAAGAAATTAAAATATGGCTGTAGGTAAACCACTATACTCCAGTGCATATACTTACTTGTAGGTAACTAGTAGACATCCGTGTAGTTCTGGAGGGAATCCGTTAATTGATGCAGATTGTTTGTAGTTTTTCACATTCCAGGTTCATGTCATATATTCAGGTGATGCAAAAGCTCAGGCATCATAAAATTGACCTTCTTAAAGTGAAAGTAACATAGACAAATGCTTCATGAAAAACTTAAGTAGAACACCCAAGTCTTTATTCTACTAATTAAGGTAACCCTGACCCTGACTCTAAGGTCAAGAAAGAAACAAAGGAAACCTACTTGTAGACTTTAGATTAAATTTCTTTGGTCCCTTTTTGAACCAAAGCTCAAGCTCAGGATTAGGTTTATTTTTTTAAAGTAAAATACGGCCTTTGCTACCATGTCTTTCGGCAATTTTAGAGTAATGTTATAAACTGTATGGATAAATTTCAAATTCATTATGTAGCTTGAATGTCCCAGTTCTAGTTTGTCTTCAATTCACAACTGGAAAATATGATGAATAGGTTGCATACCCCTATAAAGATGATATGTAGAAGAAGATAAATGTTCCAAATTTATACAGCCTTTAACATTATCCGCTTCGCTGTTACTCTTCCAGATCCACCACATTCTAAAGGGATTATGATTGGTTTCAACAGCAATGGAACAGATCTCACAGTGTCATGTAACACCAATGATTCAGTAGCAGCAGCTATTCCACCCATGGATTCTTTCTTCATCTATTCTAACGGAACACTGGTCCCAAACCTGTATCAAACAACACTGTCATCGTCACAGAGCCTGAACAGGATACAGAGTTTACATGTGTAGGTAGCAACTATCTTGGAAATACTACGACTAGC
The DNA here is from genome assembly GCA_037976565.1 of Mesocentrotus franciscanus. Lineage (NCBI taxonomy): Eukaryota > Metazoa > Echinodermata > Echinoidea > Camarodonta > Strongylocentrotidae > Mesocentrotus > Mesocentrotus franciscanus. Next base: position 41,857,089 of record CP137667.1, on the reverse strand, counting down.
AAAACTTTTGAACCAGACAGTAAGTACTCATTTATTTAATTCTTGTTTTCATTTGAAGTTGTGTGTAGGTTTTTTTTTTTTTTGGTGGGGGGCTCAATACACAGATGCTCGATCCTAGGAATTGAGTTATCATCGGTTATTTGTGTCTTTGTGATGATGATGTATTTATTGTGTGAACTTCCGTACAAATTTGATTGTTGAAGACATTCTGCATGTATGTATCGGGTGCATTAGAATTTTCCAAATCATTTTAGATTATGAATTGCAAGTTTTCAGTTTTCCATTCATCATTAATGATGTTGTACTTGTGGTGCACCTTTGATAAATCTATCTTCACATGCAACGGGTACATGTGTACATGTGCCTTTACAAACACGTTTACATGTTCAGCATAGTCGGGATTGCAAAAGATTGTGCAACCTTTACATGAACGAATTATTGAAATGAGATTTGATCTGACGAAAGGTCCTATATACCCTGTACTTTCATTTTAAGGGAACTGTTGCAGTCTTGTAGGCCTACATGTAGATAAACATCCCTGTAAGGGGAAAGTAGTACCAACAAGCACTGAATGGAATAAATGTATGCAAGTGAATGGACATCAACATGATCAAAGAGGGGGAGGGTTCAAATATTGCTTACATGTAAAGGTGTGACATTTCAAAGCATTTTTCATTGAAATATCAAACATGTGTGTATTCCCATGGAGTCATCTTAAGTCATGTACATGTACTTGAAGTATTTTTAACACTTATTGAAACAAACGCTTAATACAATCAAAGTCAGGTTTGTAGGGAATCTAAGTTTAAAATGGAGTACCGAAATGTGACATCATACTGGCCAAGTTGTCAAGGTTGACGGTTCCAAACATTGGTGCGGTGATCACACCAGCGCCAAACACTGAAATTGCTCTGCTCCGATCCATTGATTGAAAACATTCACGGTGAACCCCATGCGTAGGCTCTATTGTTTAGAATCAGTAACTTGGGCAACGACCGAATATGAGCTTAGTAATTTGGTACTCTGTCTGTCACTATTATTCATCAATTATGATAAAAGACTCCAAATAAATACAGACACACATTACAATGGACATTTCTTCATACAATCATAAGTTAATGTGTAACTCGATCTTTTCATGCATATACATGCACATTGTATTTTTCGATTTTTGTGCATAGGACTACAGATTAATGTCCAATAAGAACAAAAAGTGTTACAGTAATTTTGGCAAACAAGAGGGTAAGCATTTTTGCGGTGCATGTTACTAAAAAAACTCTAGTGTTTATAGCTAGTTCAATAGCTCGATGTATTAACAATATCAGCATACTAACTCGATATACAGTTAACAACAAATTTATTTGTACCCATACCAAGTCTTGTAATTTTTTAAAGTTTGTGACAAATTGATTTTCGTCCCGAGTTATAATTTTTGAGAATGTGACATATAAAAGCTCAGATCTAGTAGTATTCAACAAAGGACCTAATTCAACTAGTCCACCTTTCATTCTTGAATTATGAAAAAACACAACAAACATTAATTTACAAGGGACGCTTGTATGGATAATTCAGTTGTCAACTTGAGCTGTATCTACAAGTTTACGTATGTGCTTGTGTGTGTCTTTTCCTCTTTTTATTTAGGTAGGGCTTGTCACTAACTTTTCTTGAAACGGTTCCGAACTTAACTCTTCAGAGTCAGTTGAATGCATGAATCCTATGCAAAATCAATCAAATTTAGGGGTCTGGACTTAGACTCTGGGTGCCCATGTGTCCCAGGCACCTGTTCAGGGCTTCTAATTTTAATGAAATTCATACAAATTGCAGACACATACTTTACAGACTTACAGTACACTTGAACCATGCTTCATCTAAACATACAGACACTTCACTTGGGGCGGGGGTGGTGATGAAAAATCTAAAATAGAATGTACATGTACCACGGTTGGCAATTCCCCGTGAAATACTGGGAACTACTGGTAAATATCAAAAGAAAATAAATAATGCCTGTCATGCCTTTCCTCTTGAAAGGATATTTTCTATTCTCGTTAAGATGACCAACGTAATCTCTTATATACTTTAAAAATGGCATTTCTATCATACTCAAAAGCATGTGTTGCCGGTATTGGGGTTGATATTTTAATATGAGTTCATATCTACATACATCTCTCATCTAAAAAAACATCTAGCGCTTAAAATCATGTGTATTACTATAAATAACACGAATAAAAACCCCATTCACACTCATCCGGTTAGCCCGGTTTTAGATCGGTTTTAATAAGAGTGGCCTAACTCATAATTTGAAAAAGGAAGAAAGAAAAGAAAACCAATGTCATAATTTACTAATTCTGTGGCATTAAACTTTAGGGAATCTGGACAACTCATGAAAGTCAGAATTCACTTTCTTTATAGTACAGTTAGTTTTATGTAGGTTTTAACTAAGCTATACCTCTGTATTTTCTGTATTTTTTCCTTTAAAAAAAGTTGCCTCGGCATCACAGGAAATCGACCTGATCAACATTGATAACTTTGCCAACTACCAAGCTACATGTGATGCTATAGGAAGTAAACCAGAAGAAACTATTACATGGGTCTTAGATGGTGTTACGCAGACTAATGACATCGTGGAAACAGACCCAGATATTTCAGCTGATTCTGTATTCGATAAGAGGAGTGTGTTCACATTCCCAGCTTCACTAGATAACTACAATGTAACATTGGTCTGTAACGTCAGTGGTCATCAGGTTTCCAGCCTTAATAGACAAGAATCAAGACGTGTAGATGTTCAAAGTAAGTGAACCCTATTTTGGCAATAACCTGTTTAGGAATACCAGTGACCACATCATTTGTTTCCATAGAAAACCTGTCTAAAAAGACCAGCTGGCTATACAAACTGCTTTTCTTGTCTCCCTTGAGTGTCTTTATAGAGAGGTTTCACTGAACATCTTTTTTCCTTTTCTTTTTTCTTCATATATCTCAAGTTCCAAACTGCAGCAGAGTCTAATCAAGAAATTAAAATATGGCTGTAGGTAAACCACTATACTCCAGTGCATATACTTACTTGTAGGTAACTAGTAGACATCCGTGTAGTTCTGGAGGGTATCCGTTAATTCATGCAGATTGTTTGTAGTTTTTCACATTCCAGGTTCATGTCATATATTCAGGTGATGCAAAAGCTCAGGCATCATAAAATTGACCTTCTTAAAGTGAAAGCAACATAGACAAAGGCTTCATGAAAAAATTAAGTAGAACACCCAAGTCTTTATTCTACTAATTAAGGTAACCCTGACCCTGACTCTAAGGTCAAGAAAGAAACAAAGAAAACCTACTTGTAGACTTTAGATTGAATTTCTTTGGTCCCTTTTTGAACCAAAGCTGAAGCCCATGATCATGTTTAATTTTCTAGTAGAATACGGCTTTTGCTACCATGTCGTTTGGCATTTTTAGAGTATTGTCATAACATGTATAAATAAATGTCCAATTCATTATGCAGCTTGAATTTCTCAGTTCTAGTGTGTCTGCAATTCACAACTGGAAAATGTTATGGATACGTTGCATACCTCTGTAAAGATGACATGTAGAAGAAGATAAACGTTCCAAATTTAAAAAGTCTCTAACATTATCCGCTTTGTTGTTACTCTTCCAGATCCACCACATTCTAAAGGGATTATGATTGGTTTCAACAGCAATGGAACATATCTCATAGTGTCATGTAACACCAATGGTTCAGTAGCAGCAGCTATTCCACCCATGGATTCTTTCTTCATCTATTCTAACGGAACACTGGTCCCCAAACCTGTATCAGACTATACTGTCATCGTCACAGAGCCTGAACAGGATACAGAGTTTACATGTGTAGGAAGCAACTATCTTGGAAACACTACGACTAGCAAAACTTTTGAACCAGACAGTAAGTACTCATTTATTTTATTCTTTTTTCATTGGAAGTTGTGTGAAGGTGATGAGGGGGGGGCTGAATACACAGATGCTCGATCCTAGGTATTGAGTTATCATCGGTTATTTTTGTCTTTGTGATGATGATGTATTTATTGTGTAAACTTCCGTACACATTTTATTGTTGAAGACATTCTGCATGTATGTATGGGGTGCATTAGAATTTTCCAAATCATTTTAGATTATGAATTGCAAGTTTTCAGTTTTCCATTCATCATTAATGATTTTGTACTTGTGGTGCTCCTTTGATAAATCTATCTTCACATGCAACGGGTACATGTGTACATGTGCCTTTACAAACACGTTTACATGTTCAGCATAGTCGGGACTGAAAAAGATTGTGCAACCTTTACATGAACGAAATATTGAAATGAGATTTGATCTGACGAAAGATCCTATATACCCTGTACTTTCATTTTAAGGGAACTGTTGCATTCTTGTAGGCCTACATGTAAATAAACATCCCTGTAAGGGGAAAGGAGTACCAACAAGCACTGAATGGAATAAATGTATGCAAGTGAATGGACATCAACATGATCAAAGAGGGGGAGGGTTCAAATATTGCTTACAAGTAAAGGTGTGACATTTCAATGCATTTTTCATTAAAATATCAAACATGTATGTATTCTCATGGAGTCATATTTAGACATGTACATGTAGTTGAAGTATGTCAAACACTTATTGAAACAAACGCGTAATACAATAAAAGTCAGGTTTGTAGGAATCTAAGTTTATAATGGAGTACCGAAATGTGACATCATACTGGCCAAGTTGTCAAGGTTAACGGTTCAAAACATTGGTGCGGTGATCACACCAGCGCCAAACACTGAAATGGCTCTGCTCCGATCCATTGATTGAAAAATGTCACGGTGAACCCCATGCGTAGGCTCTATTGTTTAGAATCAGTAACTTGGGCAACGACCGAATATGAGCTTAGTAATTTGGTACTCTGTCTGTCACTATTATTCATCCATCCATTATGATAAAAGACTCCAAATAAATACAGACACACATTACAATGGACACTTCTTCATACAATCATACGTTAATGTGTAACTCGATCTTTTCATGCATATACATGTACATTGTATTTTTCGATTTTTGTGCATAGGACTACAGATTAATGACTAATAAGAACGAAAAGTGTTACAGTAATTTTGGCAAACAAGAGGGTAAGCATTTTTGCGGTGCATGTTACTAAAAAAACTCTAGTGTTTATAGCTAGTTCAATAGGCTGATGTATTAACAATATCAGCATACTAACTCGATATACAGTTAACAACGAAATTATTTATACCCATACCAATTCTTGTAATTTTGTAAAGTTTGTGACAAATTGATTTTCGTCCCGAGTTATAATTTTTGAGAATGTGACATATAAAAGCTGATGATTTTAAATCTAAAAAAGAATGTACATGTCCCACGGTGGGCAATTCCCCGGGAAATACTGGGAACTACTGGTAAATACTGGTAAACACCAGGACAATTATTGTCATCGAGAAAAGAAATGCGTTCACATTAGGCATTTTAATAGTCGAACTGTTCATTTAGTTGAAAAAGAATAGTCACAAGTATTTGCAGAACTTTACCCATTGACGAACATGATATGAGGCCCCCTCCCCCTCCAAAAGAAAATAATGGCCTGTCATGCCTTCCCTCTTGAAAGGATATATTCCATTCTCGTTAAGATGACCAACGTAATCTTTCATCTTCTTTGAAAATGGCCTTTCTATCAAACTCATAAGCGTGTGTTGCCGCCGGTGAGGGCTGATACTTCATAGACGAACAGTGTACTTGTACCATGGTTCATGTACACATACAGTCACTATAATTTTGTTGGGGTGGGGTGGGTCATATTCCTGGTCAACTTCCTCGTAGAAACGTGCTAATACCCTCTCCTTTCTTTCGTGTCCATCATCTGAGCTCAAATGTTCTACCAGGCCATTGCACAATGAAGAGCTTTCTTATTTGCTGCCACCAGGTCTTCCAGGCAATATTGTCCATCTAGGAGTGGGCATCTTTGCTAATACCTGAAAACATGACATTCGGGTTATTTTTACCCAAGTGACATTCATAATCATTAAGAGATGTTCTAAATATGAATAATTGGTTATTTTAGGTCTCACAATGGAAGTAGGGTCGTTCTGCAATGTGCAAGGCTCTTTTATATCTGAATGATTTAAGCAATACATACAGATCAACAAGAGATGTTCGATTATGAAAACAAGAATTTAATTACTGTGCCTGCTATTCTGACAGAAAACAATATGGTGAATGCTCATTTTCCAATGCTGCCCCAGTTTTAAAGCATTACTGACTCTCTTAGAAAAACAATATTTACATTAGATAAGCTTGAGTCTGCCTTTAAATCACGCCTTTTATTTCTCTCCAAGTGTTAAACAGATAAAGGGAATTCAGTAACCTTTTATCTTTGCTTCTCTTTTCTTCCCAAGCGTACTGGTTTAATGCGTTATGCGATATACAAGAACGGTTTATCATTAATATTGTCATTATTATTATTATTATTATTAATAATATTATTTCCATCATATTTTACTAACTTTCAAATATCACGTAAGAGTAAGATTTGGCATTATTCCATTTATGCGCGTGTTATATCAAGCATCCATAGATTGAATACATTTACTTGATAAACGACTTTACAAAATACGTCACATTATCATGAAAATGGCGTTGCCCATGTCGTGCTGAGAAACCGTACATTGTTCTTGCGTTATGTCTCTCTCATACACTTTGGAGGGGAATTTTGTCGATTAATGGACAAGGATGCAATAAATCTCTCAAAATAAGTTAAGTTATTTCTTGGGGTGAGGCCCCCTTTTAGGTTTTAATGAGAGTGGTCTCACGTGAGTGTGAAGACACAATCGTGCCATGAAGTGTACCTGTGGACCGATCCAGAAGACCATAAATACGTTTTGTAAGGTCTGTGACATGATCACTGATCAGTATCATATACAATGAAAATAGCTGTTGCAAAGATAGCTAAACATAGTTTTACCCTCCAGAATCACAAAGTGATAAAGGTCATTGTACTTTATTTCGCCTTCAATTCGTGTTATTCCTGATGAGGCATTACTTTGCTTAAAAGGGATAATTAAAGGATCTTATAATTTAAATTTATGTTAGATTGAATTAACTGTTTTTGATAACATTAAACATTTAAAAAATGGCAAAATAAAGACAAACTAAAATGCTGGAAACCCGTGTTTCTTATTTTTTTATTTGTTTTTCCTGTCAAGTAACTCATCATTTTGTTTTATTCCGTTTTAATATGAACATATTCAAACATGTGCATATAACATATATAATCAATAATGACATAAACATTAATATGATAAGAATGCATAAAAGAAAACAAAAATATTGACAAAAATGAAAATGAATACGGAAAATTTTTGACCTAGATGTAAACAATGAAAGGGAGGAGCATGCTCAATAAGCAATGCTTGTATGACGCAAGCCTCAAATGATAAAAAGATCCTAAATATGATTCATCGGTTATTTTAGGTCTTAAAAAAAAAATTATGAATGGAGGTAGGGTTGTTCTGCAAATTTAGGGCTCATTTCTATTCGTGAGAGTAGGATATTGCTTTATCTGGTTTATCCGAAGGTTACGTCATATTATTTACTTCTTATAATAATAGTTAATGTCATACGGGGTAAATATTTATCATGAATATACATAAAGAATAAAATTTGATGTTGAAATTGTATCAAACACCAAAATCAATTCTCCATATTGCCATCTGTAATAGAACGTGTATGAAAGGAACACACATATAGGGAAGAAACAAGCTTTAAATCACATTAAAATCTAGCAATACGATTTGAGTGTAAATTGAAACTGCCTGTACAATCTTAACAATAAAAGGAATTTTAGCTCTCGAACCATTTGAATGAAGCCATTGTAATAGAGTGGGCGATATGAATTATGATATGTGATATACAAATATCAAAAAGATCAATATCAAAGGATGTGTATTGATGCAGGCAACGTATATTGTTCCCCTGTTACTTCAGCCAATATTAGCTTACAATGTATTTGTGAACACAGACCAGAGTCCAAAGTCCTGTTTATGGAATGGTAGAAGTGAAGGGTCATAGTAGGTGAAGACGCGTACAAAATAATTGTCCTCAAATTCATCAGAAGGTTCCTGTTTTGATAGGGATGAATTCGGGAATTCCCTGATGGTTAACTTGATTCAGTATCTGATTGATTTACTAATGTAGACAAATTCAGATTTGCGTTTGCGATAATGTGAACTTCATTTATGTAGATTAAAAGAATAGTCAAAACTAGTTGCATAACATCTCCTATAGATGCACTTTTAATGACGCAAAACAATATCATAACAGCGTAATAGCCTGTTATGTCTTCCCTCTTTAAATTATCTTTTCCATCCACGTAATCTTTTTTATATAGTTGTCAACATACTATGAAAATTAGATTTCTATCAAACTCATAAGCATATCATATATGGGAAGTTTTTTTTTTCGTCGGTGGATGGGAGTGATATTAAGATTTTAAAATTGTTTGCATATCTACGGACGTTTCTAATCTAATTATACATCTAGCGCTGAAATAATGTCTATTAGTATTAATTATATCAATAAGATCCCAATCACACTCACCCATTTAGAACGGTCTTAGTTAGAACACATACAAGGCTCTTTAGTATTTAAATACATTATCATTACATACAGACCAACAAGCGATCTTCGATCATGTAAAACTTTTTTGTTTCCTGTTCCTCCTATTCTGACAAAATCTCAAATTTTGTTACATTGCCGACTTCTTTAGAAAAATTATTATATTCAATAGGAAACGAATGTGTTTGTAAATCTTAATATTGGATTGGAGAGTAAGTTGAAACTTTCTGTACAATCTTAACAATTTAAGTAATCTTAGCCCCTGAACCACCTGAAAAAAGCCATTGTAACAAAACTAAGCAAATATAAATTATGGTATGTGATGTCCAAATATCAGAAACACCAATATCAAAGTATGTGTATTGATTCAAGCAAGTCAATTGTTCCCCTCTACTTAAGCTAATTTTAACATACAATGTATTTTAAAACACACCAGAAACCACAGTCCTGATCAGGCTATGGAAGAAATAAACCATCATAGGAGGTGAGCACATAGATATTGGGATTCCCACAACGATCTCTATTGATTAAGATCTGTTTTAAGATACGTTAAGACTGACATATTTCATTGAGATCACAACGATTCCACTTTGGGTGCTAAGGTGTATGGAAGAAGTAAACCATCATAGGAGGTGAAAACATAGATATTGGGATTCCCACAATGATCTCTATTGATTAAGATCTGTTTTAGGATACGTTAAGATTGACATATTTCATTGTGATCACAACGATTCCACCTAGGGCGATAAGGTGTATTAAAACTCATACCATGTAAAGGTCATTTCTGCATCTTATGTCACATTGTATTCAACCCCCCAAAAAATGAAAAATCACTTTCTTTACTTTCCTTTCTTCAAGGAGATGAAGATTAAGGATTGTGAGACAATGATATTTTTCCAGAATTTTTGTTTTCAAAGGCCACGATTTTGGAAAAGATTCGAATATTAAAAGAGATATTCAGTTCATTTACTTCATTTGAATTCTTGATAAATAGCTTAACAAATGAATTGACTCTTTCCTCTACTGTCATTAATCTTATTAAAGATACCAGTTTTGACTTGATTTTCTTGTTATCCGTCAAAAATTATTAATCTGTAAAAATGGAAATTATTTTTCTCGTAATATTTATACCACTCATTCTCATTGGAACTGATTTGCACAGATATCGACAATTGTTCTCCCGAACTGTGTATGAGTGGAGGAACTTGTATTGATGGAGTTGACACCTTTACGTGTGCTTGTGTTGATGGCTACACTGGAAGTTCGTGTGAAACAAGTAAGCTAAACATTCTAAACAAATAACATACCTACATACATCGATTAATACTTTTAAGAAAAAAATGATTTTTTTTTATTACAATCATATCAACCTCATTGAATTTATATGTTGTTGTTGTTTTTTTTAATACAAGATCATTCTCTACTCGCTGACTCAAAATGTAATTTGATATATTATATTGTGCCTTCTCAAGCTTATCTCCTTTCTAACGCGCATCTCTCTTTCCTCATTTTCCTCTCAACCCCACATGCACCTCATCATTTTATATTATTTTCTGTACCACTGAACTCTCTCCTTTTATTTTATTTTTTTATTTTTTTATTTTTTATTTTATTTTATTATTATTATTATCATTATTATTATTATTATTATTATTATTATTATTTTTTTTTTTTTTTTTTTTGGGGCATTATCTACTCTTTGTATTGTAACCGTATCCTCCCATGTTTGTCATGTAAAGTACTGTCTTGTCCCGTTCTCGTCTCTGTTGGCATTCCCCCATTTTTCTCTATTTTGTAGTTCCTGTTGTAGTTAAGAACTTGTTAATTTAATTAATCATTATTCTTAAGTATCATTTAGGGTGTCCACACTTGTACAAGCATTGCTTTTTAGTGGACCCCTCTGTTTCCCATATGTATTCTTAAATTGTTGTAAATGTTTAAAATTGATTTTGTATTGTTTTGTTGGAAACATAAATAAATTGAATTGAATTGAATACATACAATATTTATGTTAAGGCAAATACAATGACATTTCTACTCGTTGCTCATCAAGAAATTATAGATAAGGAGCGAACAAGGAAATAAAAACAAAGAAACATTTAGTAATTGGCGAGAAATATCTTTGAACTTTTTTATTAATTCAGAGTAAACAGAAGTGAAAATACAGACAAACGGTTCGAGGTTGTTTTACATTCTGGTTCAGTATTGCGAGAAAATTTAATCCTCTTGATTTCGAGAAGAAACATGAAGCAAAGGCGTGCATGGACATTTAAAGAGCAAATTTTATATGTGATTTCCACAACGGTCGATCTCTATTGATTAAGATCTGTCTTAGAAAACGTTAAGACTGACATATTTCATTGTGATCACAACGATTCCATTGTGGGTGGTAAGGTGTATGGAAGAAGTAAACCATCATAGGAGGTGAAAACACATAGATATTGGGATTCCCACAATGATCTCTATTGATTAAGATCTGTTTTAGGATACGTTAAGATTGACATATTTCATTGTGATCACAACGATTCCACCTAGGGCGATAAGGTGTATTAAAACTCATACCATGTAAAGGTCATTTCTGCATCTTATGTCACATTGTATTCAACCCCCCAAAAAATGAAAAATCACTTTCTTTACTTTCCTTTCTTCAAGGAGATGAAGATTAAGGATTGTGAGACAATGATATTTTTCCAGAATTTTTGTTTTCAAAGGCCACGATTTTGGAAAAGATTCGAATATTAAAGAGATATTCAGTTCATTTACTTCATTTGAATTCTTGATAAATAGCTTAACAAATGAATTGACTCTTTCCTCTACTGTCATTAATCTTATTAAAGATACCAGTTTTGACTTGATTTTCTTGTTATCCGTCAAAAATTATTAATCTGTAAAAATGGAAATTATTTTTCTCGTAATATTTATACCACTCATTCTCATTGGAACTGATTTGCACAGATATCGACAATTGTTCTCCCGAACTGTGTATGAGTGGAGGAACTTGTATTGATGGAGTTGACACCTTTACGTGTGCTTGTGTTGATGGCTACACTGGGAGTTCGTGTGAAACAAGTAAGCTTTACATTCTAAACAGATTACATACATACACTTACTATGTAAAGCAAAATTCAATGAAATATCTACTCGTTGCTCATTAAGAAATTATAGATAATGAGCGAACAAAGAAAAAAAAAAAACATTTTGTCATTTGAGAACAAGATCTTTGAACTTCTTATTGGAAAGTACAGACCAACGGTTAGGGTCTTTCAAATTTTGGTTCAGTATTGAGGTAAACTACACTCTTCTTGATTTCGAGTAGAAACATAAAATATGGGTGTGCATGGTCATTCAAAGAACAAATTTTTTATTGGCATTCTCACAACAATCTCTATTGATTAAGATTTGTTTTAGGATACGTTAAGACAATTTTCATTGTGATCACGTCGATTCAACTTTGGGTGATAAGGTGTATTGAAACTCATACCATGTAAAATCACTTGCTCAACTTTTTTTCCTTCTTTTTCTGGCAGGGTTAAGGCTTACGAACAATTATATTTTTCCAGAAAATATTTTCTTTCAAAGGCCACGATTTTGGAAAAGATTCAAACATTGAAAAAAGATGTTCAGTTTATTTACTTCGTTTGATTCCTTGATAAATAGTTTTACAAATAAAGTCACCTTTTTCTCCACTGTCATAAATCTAATCTAATATACCAGTTTGAATTGATTTTCTTGTTCGAATAAACAAAAATCTGCCATAATGGAAATTATCTTTCTCGTCATTTTTATACCCCTCATTGAAACTCGATTTGTACAGATATCGACAATTGTTCTCCCGATCTATGTATGAGTGGAGGAACTTGTACTGATGGAGTTGACACCTTTACGTGTGCCTGTGTTGATGGCTACACTGGGAGTATGTGTCAAACAGGTAAGCTACTTCAAACCATTTCTCGCCGTCATAACAAACAGGAAATGGTTATATGTCCTTTATTTTTTGGGGTGGAGGCGAATGACATTAAGATTTTTAAATATATATTTATTTCATTGTGTTAACCGTGATCTCATTTTTTTGTTGCAATGAGTAAAGCAATGTTTGAAAATATTATTATGATTTTAAGCTAGGGATAAAGTCTGAACATTCTGAATTCTGAACGTTCTAATGTTTCAGATGTTTGTTTTTGCAATACTCTCACTTAATCTAATAACACGATCTCAAAAAAATTGAAAATTATCATTAACATTTTCCAATCACTTTTATTTTTTGCACAATGCAATCTCATGTCCAAAACTCAATCATTGATAATAGGACAATGTCAATCATCATCAATATCAGCACCATTATTATTAAATTTTATTATTATTATTATTATTCATATTAGGTAGTCTGTCATCAACAGACCACCTATTGATTTCGTCAGATTTTTTTTTCTTTATTAATATTATTCTTTCTTTATTTATTTGTATTTATTTGACCCCCCACTTTTTTGTGCAGAGGATAACTCAAGATCGGTAGTGTCAATTTCTTTCAATTTCGGCACAGTCATAGGTCATTGTCATTAAACCTGACAGCAACATTTTCAAGGTCATCAGGTCTTCATGACGTCATCAAGGCGCCATTTTGTGAAATTTTCTGAAAATCAACTCATGATCATATCTTCATTATGGAAATTCATTTCTCATTCATATTCAGCATGATTAAGGTCAATATCCGTCTGGTCAATTCTAGGTCAATAAACGCCCGCGTACGTGTACGTCAGCGCGCAAATTTTTTGAAATGCTCCAAATCATCTTAAAAATATTTTGCATACGTTTAAGGCCATTTTGACAATTTCCAAAATGGCCGTACACAACATTAAATCATTAATTTTGTTCTTTCATGATATTTTTATTTTTTCCAAACAATTTGATACCATGTTTATCTCTTTATGACCATTAAAAACGAAATGAGCGTCCGTTCAAGATAAGTGTCCGTGCGCGTGAGCTCTTGTAATACATAGCATATATGGGCAAAAACATACCTAGACAAAATCCATTATAGCTCTTTGGATGCCCGGACCCCCAGTTTTTCATTATTTGCTAGATAGAGTATGTGTTGGAGATATGATTTCATGTCTCATTAGGCCATAAGTATATCGTGACATCATCAAAATGACCTTGGAACTCAAAATACGAATTTGCATGTTATGACGTCAGCATATTTATGGAAAATTAATTGTATTTCTGTAAATATTGAACAATTTTATTCCAAATTTTGATATATTGTAGCTGTGACAATTGTCAACAAGATCAGATTCATAACAGACCACCTAATTCGTTCCAATGACAAATTATAATTTCTCGTTATTATTATTATTATTATTATTTTATTATCATTACATTATTATCATTGTTTATATTATAATCATTGAAGTAACCCATAAGAATATTTAAAATTATGATTTTACCCCTTTGCCATAGATGTTAATGAGTGTGCGATAGATACAAGTCTTTGTAATAATGGAAGATGTGTCAACTTGAATGGATCATACACTTGTGTCTGCAAAGCTGGATTCACATTAGTCAATGCAAATTCTTGCACTGGTATGTCTAAATACAAGTTTTTCTTTTGCCATAAGAAATAATCTAGGTTTCAGGACCAACTTTGTAAATTGGAAAGACTGGAAGATAAAAACTAAAAAATCAATATTAAGTTCATTCAGTTGCATGCATAATTGAATGAAGGCATAGTCCATTATCTAAATAGCATTTTTATTAGTTTTTGGCAAGTGATTTTATTCTTACATATTTCAAAAGTGTGTAACAACTTTTCGAATTATTTTTGTGTGGAGCATTCAAATTCACACCAGACAGAATTTGGTAGAAATTTGGACGTTTAATCTTGGGAATTAGGCATGCATTTGTGAAATTTGTGCAATATGTAATGTTAATTGGTCTAGCATAATTTTAGGTGTAAGTTTTAATTTGTCACACCCTTAAGAAATGTAAATTGGGACAAAAAAGTTTTGCACGTACTTAAAAAATTACAAAACTTGGTAAGGGAAGGAATAATTTAGTTATTAACTGTACATGTACATGCACGAAAATTACTTGAAACAATCCCTTATAAATCATCTGACGAGGCTGGTAATGCATATATTATACACATTCAATGTGAAGTCTCCTTATGACAATCTTGTCTGATGTTAAAAAAAAAAAATGAACGTATTAATGATTTTTTTGGTTCATGGGGAAACACATTGTATCCACAAATATCTCGGCCTCATGCAATCGGTTTAGTTTATCTTTCTCCGTATATCCAGCTCTCTCAAGCAGTCTGTCCACTAGTCGAGTGACTGTGCAGATTACGGGACAAAGTCTGAATGGTAAAACCCTGACGTATACATCAGAACTAACCAATAGGTCATCGGCCATATTCATGGAATATGAAGTTGCATTCTGTTTCATTGTAAGTAAATGCTAGAAAACTGATGACAATTTTGTAGACGTAAATATGTACAAGTAGGTGACTCTTCAGCTTGCAAATCCAGCACACTACATATACACCCTGTATATCGCATTACGATATATTTACATATGTCAGGACTTTTCAATTTATTAGTGTTGGCTCCTCCTGAAAAATGTTACATGAAGATCCATTAAAAACAAGAGACTCGGATGAAATATGCACAAGTGTGAGTATGCAATTTTGAACTGATTATATTTTTGATGTAAGAAGTCAAAGGTCAAATTTCGCAGGGTGATAAATGTGTTTTGAAATACCAAAATATATATTGTTACCGCAACAAATTGAAAAAAATTGAGGCAATTAACACAATACTTGGATGAAATATGCATGAGCATGCAAGGATGGACTGATTATATCTTGGGTGAAAGAGTTCAAATGTCAAAGGTCACAAGGTCAAGAAAGTGTGAAACGTACCAGAAAATATCTCTTCACCGCGTTATTATCATTTCCGTTTTTGAGCATTACAATTTTAAACGAGAAGAATGGGGTTGATGTAAGGTCAGAGGAGCATTTGTCAAGTAACATACATATAGACAGAGGCGTATTGGAGACGATAACAACTTGATCTTCTATAACCAGTAGCAGATCAGAGTTTTTCTTATTTTTTATCAGTTTTCCCTCCTCAAATTAGCAATAATTGTACTGATTTTCCACTTTTTTCTTAGTTTAAAAAAAAAAATGGAAAAGGTTATTGAATGAACCAATGCGAAAAGAAAATTGCAAAATTTAAGTTAAAAGGGACAGAGTTGTACTCGAAAAACTGATAAATGATTAGTTGCAATTAAATTGCTCTAATTTGAGAATGGCACAGAGTACTGCATTGAACTCAATTCTTTGTGTGATTTTTGCTGTTTCTGCTCGTGTATAATGTGTACTTTATAGCATTCTGGATCTAAAGATAAAACAACAATGTCACTAAGAGGAGACACTCTACTGCTATGGCTTATAATTGTTTTTATTTCTGATCATTTGAATGATTCCAGAACCTCACAGTGTGCATCAATTTATGTGTTCTACATAATCAACCTTTCTCTATTAATTCGAGACAGTTTTATTTTAGTGCATGACTGGAACTGAACTTTATCTTTGAAAAAAAGAATCAAATTAAATATATTTTTCAATTCAATTCAATTCATTTATTTTCCATTAAAATTCAAAGTAAACAATGCGTTAAAAATAAAAAGCAAAATCGGAAGGACCCCAAGATAAGCAAAGCTTGTGAGAATGAGGCCCTGTACAAAAAAAACCGAAAAAACAAACAAATTATAATAAAATATTGTAAAACTAATAAAAACAAACATACACCCAACCTCATTCATTCACATGCACACGGACACACCACCACACACTGCAGGCAGAACATTGTGCAGAGAAATCTACTCAGTGCACATCATGCGTTTGAAAATAACTGTTTACATGAATATTTAAAATTTGTTAGAGTTGAACTGCTTTTAACATTGTAAGGTAAGGAATTTAAATCATGTACACCCTGGAATCGTGAAGTATGTTGGGTCAACGAAGTGCGTACAAAAGGATAATGAAAGTTCGATTTATTTCTGGTTTCATAAGAATGGAAAAAAGAATTTGTTTTAAACATGTCATTAAATATTGATGGGAGCTCTTGTTTTTGATGTGTTTTTATGTTACATATTATATCTTGTTTTCTTAACGGGTTGGCCTCTTACAAGGTTTATTACCTTTTTGGCCACTGCCTTCCTCACTTTTTTATAATTCATCTTATGTATATTGTCATACATTTGTCTGTTTATATATGTATTTTTTATCTGTTGATCTCTGGAGAAGAAATAAATGAACTTGAACTTGAACTTCATGAAAATTGAACATGAATACTAAATTGTTTAATTTAATGAGATCAAAGACCGGCAAAGATTTCAGATCATAAAACAAGGGAGCACTTGAAGTCATATAGTTAGAATTAGTAATAATACGAACAGCACGTTTTTGAAGAATATGAATTTTATATAAATGAGTCTTGTATTAAGTATTACCCCATATAACATTACAGTAGTTGATATGTGGTAAAACAATACTGTTGTAAATAGTTAATATGTGTTTCGGCAACGTCTTTTTAAAGTATGACATGAGTATAACAGTGGCCCAAGCACAGATCCCTGTGGAACATCAGTATTAATACACAAACAATTAGATTCTGTACCATCGACCAACACACACTGTTTCCTTCCTAATAAATAACTCCTAAACCATTCTAGAGATACACCTCTTATACCATAATAATGCAATTTGTTAAGCAGGATGTGATGGTCGATGGTATCAAATGCTTTGGAGAGATCCATAAACACTCCACAACAACATTTCCCTTCATCAAATTCACGTGCTAAATAATTTGTAATGTTTAATATACTTAAAGATGTGGAATGATTTTTCAGGAAGCCAAATCGCTCTGAAGCTAGGGAATTATTTTTTAACAAAACTGTATAAAGTCTTTTAAACATAATCTTTTCGAGTAATTTTGAAAAAGTTGATAAATATAATCTACTGGTACTTTTTGTGTGTGTAATGGAATAACTTTGTACACTTTAAGTTTGTTTGGGAATACTCCTGAGACAAGAGATTTATTATAAATATTGCACAATGGGTCCACAAAAAAGTGTATACATTTTTTAAACACATAAGTTATTACATCATCTGGACCAGTTGCTTTAGACTTCTTGAGTTCATGACAGAGACTAATTATTTCATGAGGAGAGGTTGGATTCAATAACAAAGAGAACATGCATGGTGAAGTCAAAAAGTCATTAAATGAATTAGATGAATTTGGAATTGACGCTGAAAGTATTTTAGCCATATTGATAAAAGGAGAGTTGAAAGCCTGCGCTTTATATTTTGATGAATGGAAAGATGAATTCCCATGAAACATTTTCTGTGGTAATGAACTACATGGGGTGTATGTTTATTTTTTCCGAGTACATTATTAATTTCTCGCCACGTTTTAACCATGTCCCCTTTGACTGAAAAAACAACATAGAATAATATTCAGCTTTTAAAGCTCTAATTATAGAAGTTAAATCTAGAAAATCAGATGTTTTGCAAGTGTGTTATAGTTCAGTAAATCAATATTGAAATCACCCATAATATAAACATCTCTCTGCTCACTCTCCAGTTTTACTAAAATTTCATTAACTTTATCATGAAAACAATTTATATTAGTATTTTGCAGGTCTATATACACACCCAATGATAATTGGTTTGTGTTTTCCTTGGATTTCAATAAATATAATTTCATATTCAGGTGTATTAAAAGAAATGTCGGATCGCAGTGTTATATTTAAATCTTTTAAACATAAAAGGCAATT
Organism: Mesocentrotus franciscanus; assembly: GCA_037976565.1. Lineage (NCBI taxonomy): Eukaryota > Metazoa > Echinodermata > Echinoidea > Camarodonta > Strongylocentrotidae > Mesocentrotus > Mesocentrotus franciscanus. Next base: position 41,838,627 of record CP137667.1, on the reverse strand, counting down.
CCACCACCTTTACGTGTGGTCCTACATGATTGTAGAAGATTATAATTATTCAACTTAAATAATGACAACTCTGTAGTATTACTTAACCACGTTTCAGATATACCAATAATACTGAAATCATAAGAAACAGATGATATCAGTATTTGAAATTCATTAAAAGTTTTCTTTAACTTCTTATGAGCTACAGTACAATATTTTGTTAATGCATATTCTGATTCTTGTTTTCTATATTATCTCATTTGACAGTTCATCCAATATGTAAAGGGACAGCTAGATTCTCAACTTGTCGGCGCTAATTGCATAGTGCTATCATTCAGCCAAGGTAGTGTAGTCGGTGACGTGCAAATTGAACTTGCCGCTACCAGCCAAAGTGTAGCAGATGGGCTTGCTATGAGTTTATCTGCCTTATCTACCAACATTGATCAAGCTTTATCAGCTAATGGTCAAACTCTGGTAGCATCTATATCGGCAAATGGTAAGAGTAAAAGAAAACTTTGTTTACCTGCCATTCTTCTCTTAAGACACCTCACAAGAGGACATTGTATTCCACAAACAAAATATTATCTTGTTAGTTGTAAAAACAAATAATTTGTTGTTTGTTACTGGGTATCTTGAAGTGAGTTTCTTTCAGTTGTCTGCAATGTATAAAAAGCATTTTTTTCAAATGACAGGCAATTCCAGTGGACACAATCAACACGTCAATTTCAGATACTTTTTGTATTAGAAAATAGTGTAGCCTTACAACTGTCAATAGTTTGTGATTTTAATTTGATGGTTCTAAATTATTTGCAATATCGTATCTAACATTAATTGCTAATCAACTCTTTATCTATCACTAAGGGCTGGAGTTCATATCTTATCATCTGATGCACCCAAGCGAAACGATGTTGCTTTCAAGATATCTTAAAATAAACTACAAATAATGTTTGCTTTTCAAACTTGTTTGTGACAAATCATTTTAGGCTTCAAATTATGATATCTTGGATTGACTTGCATTTGAATTGATGGTTATGTCATAATACAATATCAAATCAAAGATGGTAATGTGTCAATACCAAGGCAAAACAAGGCATGGAGTTTGTCATGTTCAATTCAAGTGATTCGACCCCTGTGCAGTCAACCGTGAAGAGATGCCCTACAGAAATGGTACCATAAGAAGCAGGAGAAATGACTCTACTGCTCTATGTAATATTACAATAATATTTTATACTTATAGTTCTATAAATTAGGCAATTTCGAAAAGAGCACACATATAGCTGTCAAAGCACAGGTAGTATTAAGTAAACTGTATTATTATTATCATTATTATTATTGAAGAAGTTATGGAGTCGTTGTCCTTCTACTGTCTTTACCTTCTCAATAACATAACGATAAAATAAGTTGGTCAGTTATCAGAAGTATATTTGAATCATTCATATATCTTTGAAATGAACAGTTCAGTGCGATCAATCGAATTGCCAGAACGGAGGGGCATGTACTTCTTCTTGTAATTGTCCAGCTGGTTTTACAGGAGACCTTTGCCAGAATGGTAAGTAATGTTATGTCTTTATTAATGGTGATCCTCAAAGAATGACAGTTCAGACAATGGTTCGATGATTACAATTATAATAACAAACTTTTACCCGAATATAGTTTGTTATTCTGTTGGTTTTAGTGTTTTTTATGCTCCCTCTCGAGGATTTAGAGCTTTTAGAGCTGATAGAAACCGAAATGGAGGTGGAATTTTGATATACATTAAAGAAAGTATTTTGTTCAACATAAAACATGATTTGACTCTTGACGGCTTGGAATTAATGTGTGTTGAGATATGCATTAAAAAGCAGACACCCTTTCTTACTGTGTATTGGTATCGACCACCAAACTCACAAAGTGCAGTATTTGACTTGTTTGATAGCGTACTTCAGTCTATAGAATCATAGTCTAAAGATTTCATTCTCTTGGGATATCTAAATTGTGACGTTGTTAAACAGCCCCCCTCTTACCAAACAAAACGATTGTTGAGCTTGGTAGAAGAATACGATTTGAAACGCAAACATCTGCCACTCTGATTGATGTTTTATACTCCTCAGATCATTTTTTTTTTAAATTACTTTTGGTGATGTCGTTCCATTAGGCATGAGTGATCACTACATGATAATCTGCTCCTTGGGGAAGCAAAAATTTCCCACTGTTTGTCAGAAGTTTGTTTATTTAAGAAATTTGAAGGAAATTAATTTAAGTGATTTTTCGAATAATTTCAGCAATAAATGTTGGAAAAACATTCTATCAGAAACTGATGCTGTTAGTGCTTATGAAATATGGTGTAGACAATTTTGATAGATAAGATAAACATGCCCCTCTTAGGAAAAAGAGAGTGCGACAAAAAGTAACGCCATGAATAAATAACGACATATTAGATAAAATAGGGGAAGTAAATAAAATGAAAAACCGTGATAATAACGTCATATTAGATAAAATAGGGGAAAGAAATAAAATGAAAAACCGTGCAAAATCAGACGAAGACTGGAAAGCGTATAGAAAACTGAGAAATACTGTGACCGATATGATAATAAAGGCAAAAAGGTCATATATCTCTGAAAGTATTTAAAATAACAAATGAAGTTGTGCTGCTATGTGGAAATATTTACGATGTTTGCTGCCAAATAAAAAGAACATGAAAGTGATTCAAAAGTTGTCCATAAATGGTGAAGATATTTTTTGATTTAAGGAAAATTGCTACACCTTAAATAATCATTTTTTTGACATGGCAGCAAATCGTAAACAAAAGTTGACCTTTGGTGATGATTTAGAGCAATATCTGACCAAAGTATCAACCACTTTCAGTTTTAAACCGATTTCCTGTCAAGACGTTAAGAAACATATAAATAAAATTGCAAGAAATAAGGCCACTGGCCTGGATCAAATTCCAGCCAGTGTAATTAAAGATGCTATAAACTACATCATACCTTGCTTAATCCATGTCAACACGGTCTCCGCCCAGGGCATTCAATTACAACTACTGCCTTGTTAAATATCACCGATGATTTTGCAAACAAAATTGATCAAGGGTTATGTCATTTGTATTGTCACCATAGACCTGGAGAAAGCATTTGATTTTATTTCGTTTAACATATTATTGAAGAAATTATCCTACTTTGGGTTTGACGAAGGTGCAATAAACTGGTTCCGTGACCATTTCTGTGGTAGGGAGCAATCAACGTTTGTCAATGGTAACATGTCAAGTTTTCGTACGGTGGAAAGCGGGGTGCCCCATGGGATTATTTTGGGCCCTTCTTTTTATCCTTACACTGAATGATTTAGTAAAATCCGTCGAAAATGTGCAAATGTGAAATTTCCTTATAATTATGCAGATGATACGTGTATTTATTTTCCATCAAAAGAGCCTGCAGATTTAGAAACAACCATAAACAGAGATTTAAGGTTGATTTTTAGATGGTTTTCAAATAATAAATTGTTGATCAATTTCGATAAATTCAAGTCATGTTACTAGGCTCTAAAGCAAAGCTCCGGTTCTTTGAAAATGTTAAAATAAAAATTATAAATTCTCAATTACAGAGAGTAACACATTGTAAATATCTTGGCGTGATAATAGATAGTTTTCTAGCATTGACTCCCCAAATTGATAATGTTAGGAAAAAGGTTTTACAAATATTTCACTCTTTAAAGCGCATCAGATTTTCCGTACCGAGAAGTATTGCTCTCCTTTCGTATAAATCGTTAATTCAACCAATCTTTGACTATTGTTGTACAGTCTGGAGAAATGGCAATGAAAGCCAGCTAAATTGTCTCCAAGTTCTACAGAATAGAGCGTTAAGGTCTGTTTTTGAGGTAAATAATCGTTTCAATAGAGCCACTTTGTATAACACGCTAAAGGTCGACCAACTCGACGAAAGGTGGAATAAGCAGTCAATTTTACTTGTATTCAAATTAGTTAATAACATAGCCCCACCCTCACTATGTTCACGGATCCATCTTAAATCACACAACTACCTGTTACGTAATATCAATTGCCAAAGTCAACTGCCACGGCCTCTTACAAATTACCTCAGAAAGAGCCCTCTCTATTCAGCCTCTAAACCTTTCAATAACCTACCGGCAAACATCCGATTAGAAAATAGCCTGAAAGCATTCGCACGTTTTATATCCATCTCTCAAATAATACACCCCCTCCAATGTTTATATTATCCAAGTAATTTTTAACACAAATACACAAAAAATATATATATACAGTATAACAAGAAAACATTCTTTTAAATAAGGCTAGAGATAGAGTCTGAACGTTTTGAATTTTCAGATGTTTGTTTTTTAATTTTCTCATCTAATCTAATACCACGATCTAAAAGACTTTAAAAATGTCATCAACCCTTTTCCAGTCACCTTCAGTTGTTTTACACAATGCAATCCCATGTCCAGAACTCAACCATTGAAATATGTCAATGTCAATCATTATCAATATGAGCATCGTTATTATTATTATCATTATTTTGTTTCAATTACTATCATTATCATGATTATCATTGTTAATATTTTAATCGTTATTGCTAAAGTAATTCATAAGATTGTTTAACGTTTTGATTTTACCACTTTGCCATAGATGTTAATGAGTGTTCGATTGATACAAGTCTTTGTAATAATGGAAGATGTGTCAACTTGGATGGATCATACACTTGTGTCTGCAAAGCTGGATTCAAATTAGTGAATGCAAATTCTTGCAATGGTATGTCTAAATACAAGTTTTCTTTTGCCATAAGGAATAATTTAGGTTTCATGACCAACTTTGTAAAATTGGAAAGACAGGGAGATAAAACCAAACAAATCAATATCAAGTACCTTCAGTAGCATGCAGAATTGAATGAAGGCATAGTCCATTATCAAAATAGCATTTGTTATTAGTTTTTTGATGTTATTTCATACTTACATATTAAAAAAAGTGAACAACAACTTTTCGAATAAAAAAAGAAATGTGTGGAGCATTCAAATTCCCATCAGACAAAATGTGGTAGAAATTTACCCATTTAATCTGGTGAATTAGGCATGCATTTGTGAAACTTGTGCAATATTTCTCATCTAATGTTCATTGGTCAAACACGTTTACAGTTATCAACTAAAGTATTCATACCCAGTATAAATTTGAAATTTAATGTGTTTTTCCTAACAAAAAATTTAAAGGTGGGCAAGTTGAATTAGGATCTTTGTTAAATACTTTAAATACTTTAAATACTTAAACAAGCTTTATTATGTCACATCCTTCAGAAGTGTAAACCGGGACTTACAAAATTACAAAACTTGGTAAGGGAAGGAATAATTTAGCTGTTAACTGTACATGTACATGTACGAAAAGGACTTGATACAATCCCTTATAAATCCTCCGACGAGGCTGGTATGTATTGCATATAATGTACACAATCCATGTGTAGTCTACTTATGACAATTTCGTTTGATGTAAATAAAGAATTGAACGTATTAATTTTTTTTTTCAGGGAGGAAACATATTGCATCCATAAATATCTTGGTTTCATGCCATAGTTTTTGTCTTTCTTTCTCCGTATATCCAGCTCTGTCAAGCAGTCTGTCCACTAGTCGAGTGACTGTGCAGATTATAGGACAGAGTCTGAATGGTAAAACCCTGACGTATACACCAGAATTAACCAATAGGTCATCGGCCATATTCATGGAATATGAAGTTGCATTCTGTTTCATTGTAAGTATATTGTTCTTCACCAGTAAATGCTAGAAAAGTGATGACAATTTTGTAGTCGTAAATATGTACAAGTGGGTGCTTCTTCAGCTTGCAAATCCTACACACTAGATATTCACCATGTATCTCACATCAAGATGTGTTTACATCTGTTAGGAAGTACAGTAGCTTGCTGGAACTTTGCAATTCATTAGTGTTGGCTCCTCTTGAAAAATGCTTACATTTAGATCCATAACAAACAAGCGCGAATATGCTTCTAGTCCTTTTCAATGCCCCCGCCACTGGATATGGTGCAGAAGGCATTGTTTTATCGACTTGCCCCACCGTTCGTCCTTCCCAATTTAACTAAACTAGGATGAACTAGGTACACGTGTGAGTATATGCAATGGTGAACTGATTAGATTTGTGTTGTAAGAAGTCAAAGGTCACATGTCGCAGGGTCATAAACGTGCTTTGAAATACAAAAAAGATATCTTGTTACCACAATGACTTGAAAAACATTGAAGCAATTCACACCAATCAGTTGTCCCTCCTCAAATTAACAACAATTAATATGATTTCCGAACTATATTTTTGAAAAAACTACACTATGTTTCTAAGCATACTCTGATTCTTGTTTTCTCCAATTTCTCATTTAACAGTTCAGCCAATATGTAAGGGGACAGCTAGGTTCTCAACTTGTCGGTGATAATTGCATAGTGCTGTCATTCAGCCAAGGTAGTGTAGTCGGTGACGTGCAAATGGAACTTGCCGCTACCAGCCAAAGTGTAGCAGATAGGCTTGCTATGAGTTTATCTGCCGGATCTACCAACGTTGACCAAGCTTTATCAGCTAATGGTCAAACTCTGGTAGCATCTATATCGGCAAATGGTAAGAGTAAAACGACTTTTTTCACCTACCATTCTTCTCTTAAGACACCTCACAAGAGGACATTGTATTCCACAAACAAAATATTATCTTGTTAGTTGTAAAAACAAATAATTTTGCTGTTTGTTACTGGGTATCTTGAAGTGAGTTTCTTTCAGTTGTCTGCAATGTATAAAAAGCATTTTTGCAAATGACAGGCAATTCCAGTGGACACAATCAACACGTCAATTTCAGATACTTTTTGTATTAGAAAATATTGTAGCCTTGCAATTGTGAATAGTTTTTTAAATTTTAATTTGACGATTCTAAATTATTTGCAATATCATATCAATGATTAATTGGTTATCAACTCTCTACCACTAAGGGCTGGACTTAGCATCTGATCATCAGATTCACCCTAGTGATAATATGTTGCTTTCAAAATATGTTTGTTTTTCAAACTTGTTTGAGACAAATCGTTGTAGGCTTCAAATTATGATATCTTGGAGTGGCTTGCATTTTAATCGATGGTTATGTCATCATACAATACATGAATATCAAATCAAAGATGATCATGTATCAATACCAAGGCAAGAAAGGGCATGGAGTTTGACATTGTCCAATTCAAGGGATTCGACCCTTGTGCAGTCAACCGTAAGAGATGCCCAACAAAAATGGTACCGGCAAAAGAAGCAGGACGAATGACTCTACTGCTTTTTGTCATATTACAATATGTCATACTTATAGTTCTATAAATTAGGCAATTTCAAAAAGTGTACACATATAGCTGTCAAAACACATGTAGTATTAAGTAAACTACATTGTTATTATCATTATTATTATTTGTTCATATTAAAGTGGTTATGAAGTTTTCGTCCTTTTACTGTCTATACCTTCTCAATAAAATAACGATAAAATAAGTTGGTCAGTTATCAGAAGTAATTTGAATCATTCATATATATCTTTAAAATGAACAGTTCAGTGCGATCAATCGAATTGCCAGAACGGTGGGGCATGTACTTCTTCTGGACAGCCTTGTAATTGTCCAGCTGGTTTCACAGGAGACCTTTGCCAGAATGGTAAGTTTTGTAATTTATTTATCAATGGTGATCCTCAAAGAATGTTGGTTCAGACAATGGTTTAATGATTATAATTATAATAACAAACTTTTACTCGAATAGATTTTGTTATTCTGTTGTTTTTAGTGTTTCTATGCTCCATTTCACTCATTCTCTCTAGGCATATATATATTTAGAAATATATGTCTATATGTTATCATATATACAGTATTTCAATTGATATGATATGAGGGTACTCTCTTTTCTGTGCACAATCACCACTAATTTCGCGTACATGTACATGTATATTTTTCTAGTCGCATTTTTGATCTTTTTTTTTTCAAGCTCGTCAAGGATTGTCTAATGGGGCAATCATTGGTATTGCTCTCGGAGTTTTGGGTTTTGTTCTCGTCCCCGTAAGCTGTGTCTGCTTCGTTTTTATACAACGTGCCAGACGAAATCAAGAAACAAAATTATATCTCTCGTGAGTATTACAATAAATTTACAAATGAGCAAGCCCAAGCTATTATCTCTCATAAGTTACAAACCACATCTATGATGTCAGTATATCTGGGGACTGTAGCAAGATGATAACTCTACTAGAGCTTGAATCAGACAACACATTAAATTAAATGGTAGTTTTATCACATAGACATCTATTCTATTGACATAAAAAGATAACTTCCACGGACGTTTTCTAACAACCTTCCCCAACAAGTATTTGAGAGAAAAAAGTAATGTTTTTTTAATAGCAAGACAATTTCACAAAAAAGTTTCATATTTTTATGACATTTAAAAATATCAGATCGTGTAAATACATGTTCATTTGTTTGCCCCCAATTTTTTTTAATGAACTCGATAAACCAAACATTTAGCTTAGTACCTATTTTTAAACAAAAGGCATAATTTTTGTTAAATGTTCTTGAAAGTACACAAAGTACATTGTTTTTCGTCATGCCACGAATAATCATGCATTACACCTCCGAATATGAAGATACACCACATTCTTGCCCAGTTTCTCTTTATCTACCTACCTACCTACATGCCATTTATCCATCTATCTCTCTACTTATAATAATAATGATATTGTTTACCCAGGGAAACCTTATCAGCTGGAATACTGTTCTTCCTGAGGGCCTGCAATTATTATTACCCTATAAAATACCTACCTATCTATCTACCTATCTATCTACCTATCTACTTTTCTATCTATCTTATCTATCTACTTATCTATATGTCTACCTATCTATATACGTTTATCTGTCTATGTACCTAAATACCTATCTACCTACCTGTCTATTTATCTTATATATCTATCTATCTATCAATCTGTGCACCTTTACGTACACACCTCTATCCACCTATCTACATTTATCTATCTATCTATCTATATACCAATCTATCTACCTACCTGTCTATATACCTATCAAACTGTCTGCCTCCATTTAACAACAGACCCCTCTCGATCTCTCTTTGAGATGCAGTGAACCACTTGATTGGCCCATCACGGTTCTCAGTGTGGTGTGCTGTCTCAAAACATTTTGTAAATTTAGTGATGCTATTATTCACATTTTTTACACTTATACTTAAAAAATATAACAATGTTTTATTTTCTTCAGTGAAAAACGGTATGAGGATCCAAGTAGACTAAATAGAGGCTTCTCAAGAAACGAGGAGGAGTATGCTGTTGGTCAAGAATTGCACCGACTGCGAGGAACTGATGCGCCGGTATAAACAGTTTCCTTGTCCACGTGTTAAACGCTTTGTATACCACACAAATAATCTCTCTGTTTAATATGGTAATTATCATGGAATAGACATACCAAAGGCTGTCAATAATTTACCAAGAAGATGAACAATATGTATTATTCAAACACCTGCACTTCATTTCCATCTCTTGCAGTAAAAAATGTTGTGTATAAAAGTTGTGGGAAATTCATTACCATTCCTTACGACACCATACTTGCCTACTTTAAACGATTTCATGCATGACATTCATTGAGAAATGAAAATGGGTTTCATTTTAATCTCTTAAATTTATGTTCCTCATTTGTTTACTACTGTTTCATGTAATAGGGAGAAGAGTTACTAGACAAAATATGCAATTATTTCAAAACAATTATAGTAATTGTTGAATGTTAAGAATGCATGATTGGTGCTCTAAAGGTGGTCTAAAGTACCATCATTTGCACTTTTTGGGGTAAAGCAATGTGTGCTTGAAAAAACTGATTATTTGTGCAACATATACAATGAATTTGACCCCAGCACAGCAAGGGTTATCAACATAACCACAAATGTAGCAAATAAAACAACCCTCAGCATGAAAATCCTCAAGGCATGGAGAGGGGCATAGTCTCTAGGAGCTATATCAGTAAGGAATAATCAGTAGCTGTACAATGAATGATCACATTGAATAGACCAGTTTACTAACTCTTTCAATACATGCATGTTTCTTCTCCCTCATTACCAGCCATTTTATTCACCTGCTATATGAATAGCTAATAATGGCACCTCTATGAATGGGATCCATATTGATTAGTTCTTTCTATGTTGAACAATCCTCTGGCAAGTTGTTGACTAATTAAGAAAAACATTAGTTTAAAAAAGTATGCATACAATTAGTAAACAGGTCTAGTGAAAGTTGATTTTGTTTTGGTGTGATTTATTGTTCATGATACATATGGGTTCTTAATTATCTGTTTTAAAATCAGTATCCTTTTGCGTTAATGATTTATAGATTATGTTTAAAAGAAACAACAAATATCAAGTCATTTTTCATTGTTCGTCTTGCCAACAGCCTCATGAAGATCGCAATTTCAGGACACCCTATGTGGTAGATGGGCGAGAAATGGTATGTTGAAGATTCTTTGCATTTGACAATTCTCTGCATTTGCAGTGTCATTGATCAGGAGAGTTTGGCCAACCGTATTTGAGTTTGGCACACTTTTGCGAATACTGCTACCTCAGCAGCGTTGTTGCGTGGCCTTTTTAACTACTGTATGTGGACATTTAATGCATATTTTTAAGTTTTAAAGCTGCCCTTTCAAAATTCCCAGTATGTATTAATTAATATCAATAATATGAATGATAATAATATGGGTTTGTAATAGTTCATGTTACATTGGAAATGTCTCTAAGTACTTTATTGTTATATTATTACCCGGTAATCGGAATCAGGCTTGCCCACACACAATGTATGCAAATCTATGCACATTCTCCACTCCTGAGGTGCTAGCATTCCAGCCAATTAAGTGCCATTTCACAAATACTCACGATGCTAAGCAAACTATAGGGACTTTCGCATCATGCCTGGTACCCATTTAATACCTCGGTAGAGATTAATAAATGTGGATTAATTCCAGCCTAAGGACATTATTGCTTGGCTTGGATTCAAACCATCGACCCTTGGATTGAAAGTCGATTGAATGAACCATTATATACCACTATACCACGACACCTTGACATTAAGTCTCAGAAAAATGAACCATTCCCAGTCTTAATATACTGAAATTCCTTAAACATACATGTATAAATATGTTACTTCACAATGCTTGTCATGTCACATGTTTGTCCTTTCTTTAACCCCTCATTTATTCTGTCTATTTTAGCGTGTACTAATCAACAGAAAATATTTTGTTAATATGTTACTAGTTCCATGTTCTATTACTTTATTCAAAATATGAGCTTTAGATATACATGTATTACTTTAATATTTTAAATGATATTACTATAATTTAAAATACACTCTCAATTAATATACAATCAGCTTGTGGGTAGAATATGCAGTGCACTCGTTGCGCTCGCTTAAAATAGGGCTCGCACGGAGCCAAATTCCAACTTGGGTTCCGTGTGCACTGTTTTATGTTATCCTCTATTTTCTTCTTACTTCTTAACCGTGAACCCATTGAATGCTTGGTTAATTTGTTAAGGTCTGTTTTATACATTCTAGCAGTACAAACATTATGTTTGATAATGTGATTGGTACACTTTAATACCATCTGATATGTATTTTCTTTCATACTTTGTTTTGTTTTTACTTCAATTTTTTCTTCATTACAGAACAATAGTGTGGTGCGAAATCCAATCCATTATTGATCACAATGAAACTTACCTACGGACAAAAACGAATATGACAACGGAACTCGGAAAAAAAATATATAGTGAATTAGTTACATACTTCTTATGGACAGATGGGTTGTCTTCTGGATATGCTAAATATCAAATTGTAAACAATCATAATATTAGATTAATTAAGGTTTACTTGCATTTGACCGATTGACTGCTTGAATTGATGTAATCATGCTAATACTCTGTTACGAAAAATGATATTATTAGATTAATTAAGGGTTTACTTGCATTTGACCGATTGACTGGTTGAATTGATGTAATCATGCTAATTCTGTGTTACAAACAATGATATTATTAGATTAATTAAGGGTTTACTTGCATTTACCGATTGACTCACTGCTTGAATTGATGTAATCATGCTAGTTCTCTGTTACAAACAATGATATTATTAGATTAATTAAGGGTTTACTTGCATTTGACCGATTGACCTGTTGAATTGATGTAATCATGCTAATTTTTTGTTACAAACAATCATATTATTATATTAATTAAGGGTTTACTTGTATTTGACCGATTGACTGCTTAAATTGATGTAATCATGCTAATTCGGTGTTACTAACAATCATATTATTAGATTAATTAAGGGTTTACTTGCATTTGACCGATTGACTCACTGCTTGAATTGATGTAATCATGCTAGTTCTCTGTTACGAACAATCATACTATTATATTAAGTAAGGGTTTACTTGTATTTGACCGATTGACTGCTTAAATTGATGTAATCATGCTAATTCGGTGTTACTAACAATCATATTATTAGATTGATTAAGGGTTTACTTGCATTTGACCGATTGACTGGTTGAATTGAGGTAGGCCTAATCACGCTAATTCTGTGTTATTAACAATGATATTATTAGTATTAGATTAAGGGTTTACTTGCATTTGACCGATTGCCTGCTTGAATTGATGTAATCATGCTAATTCTCTGTTATTAAAAATCATATTATTATATTTATTAAAGTGACTCGGTAACATTGTTGAAGGTTGATAAAAAAATGCATAATTTTTGTATAAAATGTTACTTATTATATTCTTCTACTTTACTAACCCTCTAACATGCAAAAAATCATGAAAAATTTCTCAAACCACAAAGTTATTTATGGTTTTCTTTGAAGGCGTCACTGTGCGACACCCTGTAACAGTAAATTCTTCCAACCATTTTTGAATTTTCCCAACCGTTTTTCCATGAAAATAAGACATAAGACAGGCTTTTTTAACAATCTATCAACACTTAAATATCTGGAATGTTATAAAGAGCCAATTCATTGTTTTATGGCCATTCACGTTCGCCAAAAATGTAATTAAATTGTAATAATATAGTTGGGAGAATTAAGGAATCGATCAGATCGGTTTTTCCCAATTTTTTTTATCATTAATAATGGTTTGTTTTCACTCAAACTTTCAGATTATCTTTAATTGTACATCTAGCATTAAAATCACTACCTAGTAGGCATCATATACTCTCATCTACAATGTTACCAAGTCCCTTTAAGGGTTTACTTGCATTTGACCGATTGACTGCTTGAATTGATGTAATCATGCTAATTCTGTGTTACTAACAATCATATTATTAAATTAATTAAGGCTGTAAGGGTTTACATGCATTTGACCGATTGACTGCTTGAACCGATGTAATCATGCTAATTCTCTGTTACAAACAATCATACTATTAGAATAATTAAGGGTTTACTTGTATTTGACTGATTGCCTGCTTGAATTGATGTAATCATGCTAATTCTCTGTTATTAACAATCATATTATAAGATTAATTAAAGTGACTCGGTAACGTTGTTGAAGGTTGATTTTAAAAAAAGCATAATTCTTGTATGAAATGTTACTTATTTTATTCTTTCTACTTTACTCACCCTCTAACATGCAAAAAATCATGAAAATTTTCTCAAACCACAAAGATATTTATGGTTTTCTTTGAAGGCGTCACTGTGCGACACCCTGTAACAGTAAATTCTCCCAACCATTTTTGAATTTTCCCAACCGATTTTCCATGAAAATAAGACATAAGACAGGCTTTTATAAATCTGCCAACACTTAAATATCTGGAATGTTATAAAGAGCCAATTCATTGTTTTATGACCATTCACGTTCGCCAAAAATGTAATTAAATTGTAATAATATAGTTGGGAGAATTAAGGAATTGATCAGATCGGATTTTCCCAATTTGTATCATTAAGGGTTTACTTGCATTTGACCCATTGACTGCTTAAATTGATGTAATCATGTTAATTCTCTGTTACAAACAATCATATTATTATTAGATTAATTAAGGGTTTACTTGCATTTTAACCGATCGAGTGCTTGAATTTATGTTATCATGCTAATTCTCTGTCACAAACAACCCTACTATTAGAAAATTAAGGGTTTACTTGTATTTGACCGATTGACTGCTTGAATTGATGTAATCATGCTAATTCTCTGTTACAAACAATCATGCTATTAAGTCATATAAAGTTTTACTTGCATTTGACTGATTGACTGGTTGAATTGATGTAATCATGCTAATTTTTTGTTACAAACAATTATATTATTAGATTGAGTAAGGGTTTACTTGTATTTGACCGATTGACTGCGTGAATTGATGTAATCATGCTAATTCGGTGTTACTAACAATCATATTATTAGATTTAATTAAGGGTTTACTTGCAATTGACCGATTGACTGCTTGAATTGATGTAATTATGCTAAACCCACATCAGTCTAAAAAGACTTTTCAGCAAGTCTCTGTTACAAACATAAAACTAAATCAAATGAAATATAAGTATATAAATAAATTGAATAAAATTTACTGTGAGTGTACAAGGGCTGCATTGTTAATCTTGGAAGGGTCTGACATCATTTCTAGTGATCAAGTAATTTATATTCATCTTCCAACAAATCATGAATGTTGTAACAAATGCTTTTTCCCTGAACTGTAATCTAAAGAGCTGATTCCTATCATATGCTTTTAAGGTGGACCAATTTCAAGTCTTTAAAATAGTACACATTTTCGATAGTTTTATTTCAAATGCTTATGTTAGCAGGGAGTTTAAGACCCCATCTCTCTCTCTCTCTCTCTTTCTCTCTTTCTCTCTCTCTATAATAAGCCCCCATCACACCAAACTAGTTCTTACTACGTTCTGGAACCGTCCTAGAAAATCGTACAACGGGTTGTGGTCGGGGCAGAATGTGTAAAAAATCTATAATACGATCCTAGTTAGTTCATAAACAGTCCTCAATACGTCCATCTAGTCTGTACCCCGTCCACAGTCAGTTCACATCAAGTTTAAATCGGGTAAATTTGCCATTTCCAGGCAGTCCAAGCCAGTCCGTAATCAGTTTAAACCCATTATTAACTAGTTCTACCTCGTTCCCAATACGTCCAAACCCATTCTAACTAGTTCGCCACTTGTTCTAACTAGTTTTTAACCCGACCACCCCGTTCAGAGACACTTCAACTCGTCCCCATCTCGTTCTTAGTGCGTTCGAACGCGCTCCTTGAGCGTGTGCAATCCCGTCCTGGCTCGGGAGCTATAAAAACCCAGCGCGTTCTCGCCATTCCTCATTCCCGTTCAACTTCAACGCTTCAAGTTTTGCAAATCAAGACATTCAAGTCAAGCCCCCATTACACCAAACTAGTTCTCACTACGTTCTGGAAAATGTTGCCAAACGGGCTAAAACTGTGTGCGAACGGAGTGAACGTATTAGCAACTATTAACGATCGTTTTAAGAACTTCATGGACGGGCTCCGACTGGCTTGGACGGGAAGGGTGCTCTAAAACTTTGAGCCTGTTCAAAATTTTCCCTGTCCTGCAATTAGACGGAGTGACAACGTACTTAAAACGAGATGGACGTACTACGAACGGAATTGCCGTAGTATGAACGGAATTGCCGTACTTCGATCCTACTAGAAACGTGTTACAACGTGATGTGGAGCATCAATTAGGAAGAACGCGCTGGTTTTTTTAGCCCTCGAACCAGGACGAGATTGCACAGCACGATAGGAGCGCGTTCGAACGCACTAAGAACGAGACGAGGACGAGTTGAACTGTCTCTGAACGGGGAGGTTGGGTTATAAACTAGGTAGAACAAGTTCCGAACTAGTAAAAATGGTTTGGACTGCTTGGAAATGTCAAATTTCCCCGATCTGAACTTGATATGAACTGACTGTGGACGGGTACAGACGAGTTGGACGTATTGTGGACTGTTAATGAACGAACTAGGATCGTATTAGAGACATTAGTCCAGTTCGAGCCCGTTCATTAAGTCCTTAAACAGATCGTAAAGAGTTGCTATTACGTTCAACTCCGTTCGCACATAGTTTAAGCCCGTTTGGCAACATTTTCGAGAACGTAGTGAGAACTAGTTTGGTGTGATGGGGGCTTAAGATGAATACACTTCTTAATTGATCTTAATTGGTATCAACAGATTAAAATGCATTTGATGTGGGAAAGAGCTATCAAGTAAACAGAATTATGTGATCATATGGGGGTAAATCCACAGTGCTAAAACAACACAAACAGTAACTTTGAATCTTTCCTTTAAGAATATAAAATGAATTTTGTTTTTACCTCTGGCACTTGTACTTCTGACATTTTTGCCAGGCACCAAAGTAAATGTACATTTATGTCTTTCTTTCGTTCCCAACGAAATTCATTTCTACATCATTATTGTGGCGAGATGTTACAAAACAAGAGGTAGGACACACGTGAAAGTTTTTTAACAGTAAGTGTAAGTTAAAAGTAAGTGAACAATATTCCTGGTGGTGGTGGTGATAGTGAAACAAAGCAGTCCTTTAATGGATGTGTCATGTAGCACAATGACAAGTCAATTTATTAGCGCACGCAAACTTTTTTTCGTCGCATTGCCATTTGAAAATATGAATTAATTTTCTATAAACATGTAATATATATTTTGTTTAATTTCGATATTCATGTTCCTCCAAAACAATTCATTAAACAGTACTAGGGTTACCTCTTTTTTTGAGTCTTTCATGTGTTTAACCAGGCTGCAAGTTTTTATATATTCTTGTTCATATGATATATTTCTTTTAAAGGTAAAGACCAGTTTTGGAAACGCCCCTCTCTCAAAAAATGAAATGGAAGCTCTCATTACCAATCATGTGAACGAATATGTTTTGACGAATACGTGATGATAACAATTTTGCCCGGAAATCGCCTACTAATTGATATATTTGGTAAATTATTATATCTATTGGGACCAAATAGATATCGCGAACGTGGTCGCGTAGTCCCATATACATATTTCTGTGTACAGTGCTTGTAACTTTACCAAGACTGGGCCAAATTTCTTATCATTTTGATGATTCCATAACCTTGCAGTACACACTAATACTTATATGCTAGATGATCAACCTTTTCTGATCGATTACACAACGTTTCTTTCACAATGCAATCGCATGACCAGAACTGGTCTTTATCTTTAATGATATGTATTTGTTCATTAGATATAGGCCTATATATATTTTACATAGGATCACGAATAACTGAAATAAATGTTTCAATAGAGAAGACTGCTAAATACTTATTTGAGTACCTGTGTGATTCATACAGTCTATGTTTTCAATAAAGACATTTTAAGACATGTGTGTATACTATTATACTTATCATCATCATCATCATTTTCATTATTATTATTCTCATCATCGTTATCATTTTCATTATTATTATCATCATTTATGTATTATCCATATTATCAGAATTGTTGTTATCTAAATTATCACTATTCATTATTATCAAGATCATTATTATTAGTATTATCACTATTATAATGATTATCAGTATTATTTGGCATTTTACGATACAATGAAGATATGAGATATATAACTAATCATAAAATGGTTCATGAATACATAAGTCATTCAATGAAAAGGAGGAACTGTCTAAAATATGAGGAGAAAATAAGAGAAAGGCGTTAAAGTTAAACGGTTAAACAGATCACAGGAGAGAGAGAGAGAGAGAGAAAGAGACAAATAGACTACTGAAACAATTTCAGTCGCAGAAAACGGTGAAATAAAATGAAAAGGAATGAAGAAGCAAGAAGATGACACGGTTTTAAAATTTGTAACGATTCCATGGTTTTAACAAAGCAACTATTTTAGTTCGTTTCTGAAGAGACCAATTATGGTTTTGCAGCGTATAGGCCTCTTCACCCCCTTTCGTGGGGGCTATAGATCTTTACAAATCAGAAAAGAGAACAGGAACTACGTGTCGAGAAAACAAGTGTGTGCGTTACAAGAAAAGAACAAAACATATCAATGGTCGCCTGGTCAACGCACTTCTTGATACTTAGTCTAAGCAGCAAATTCCAAAGCGATAAGAATAGAAACTTTTAAAGAGCAGTCTTGAAGCCTAGTCTGCAAGTACAGACTCTATTTTGACAGACTTTTAGAAAGCTGTGCAAACTCTTACATTTCTATATCTAATAAAGAACTAGTTGTTGTTATTTCATTTTGCAACCAGTCTAATATGATTTTTTTTCTTCTCACAAAGATATCAATTGTGATGTTTAAATACTTTTCATAGACCGACAGGATTAGGCTTGTTAGCGTCAAAATAGAGATTGTTCCTGCAGACTATGTACAGCTGACATTGTCGGAAAAACTCCAAAACACGTACGGCCGGTTCATTGTAGCAGGAAGATTGTAGCAAGCATGTGCACAGTTCCATAAAGTCTTCTGCAGAGTCTAGGTCTGTCAATCTCCGTTCAACTGGCCTAGGGAACTTTGGTGGGTGGGTGGTTGAGGGGGAGGGGGGTAGGCCTATTATGATGATCAAACAAAATATCTGTATAAAAATGGGCTGGATTCTGTTACATTTTAAAGTACCAAGCATGCCTTGGCCAAAGTTTTCTGTTCAGTGATATTTTCTCTCCCGTGGCGTATCTATATTTCGACGCCCCGGGAGAGGACATCACCCCCCTCTTCACTCACGAATATGAGTACTTTCTGGCATCCCGTTTGTGCAAGTTTATGCGAGAAAGCGAAGCGAGGAAACAAAATTGACTCTATTACAATGTCCCGTCCGCGTCTTTTTTAATAGTAACCTAGCCATCCTACGCTGCATATTAATATTTGAATTTATGAATAATTGCGTTGGTACGGTGTGGTGGAGATCAAAATTAAATCGGCCAGATTCTGGACTAAACCAGTATGTCGCAATGATTATGGACAAGTTACGACCTGGGTAGTCATTCGTTTACGGTAAGCCTCCCAATTTTGTCGCAATGTCATTTTAAAAAAAGTAAACTTAGCTTTGCATTTGTAATTTTTGTATGAAATCTCATATTTGATAAATTATCGCATCAGATTCTGCGTGGGTGTCATGAATATTGATGACTAGCGCATGACGTATAGGTTCCTATTGAGCCAATCAAATGCAGCGGTAGGATGGCTAGGTTACGTTAAAAAAAGACGCGCCCCGTCCATTCTTAATGTTACTAAATTGTTATCAGAGAATGCAATCCGGGGGGCGCAACCTGCCCCACTTTTCTAGTACCTAAGAGTGCCCCTTTTAGTGTTGGAAAAGTGATCCCCTTTACTTGTGATAAGTGCCTCCGTTTTTTCATAGAGCCCATTCCCCTTCTCATAAATGCCCCTTTTCATTTGCAATAACTTTCACCTTCCATTCACATATTTAGTGCCCTGTTTCATCTCTTGTAAGTGCCCCTTCCTCTGACTATTGCCCCTATTCAAAATCTGAGAGATTTCCGTTTTACTTTGATAACTACCTCTTTTCCTTTGTAATAATTGCCCCTTCCCCTTCTGATAAATGCCCATTTTCACCTCTGATAAATGCCCTATTAAAATCTAACAGGTGCACCTTTTCCAATGTCAAGTGTCACTTATCAGTGCAATAAGTTTCACTTTCCATTCGCGAATTAAGTGCCCTATTTCATTTCATGTAAGTGCCCCTTTTACTTTGTAATAATTGACCCTTCCCATTCTGCTAAGTGCTCCTTTTCATCTTTGACACGTGCCCCTTTTCCTTTAAAAAATTACCCCTTTTTCATTTTGATAAGTGCCCCTTTTCCTTGTTATGAAGAGCCCCTCCCCCTATCATAAATTCCACCTTTTTACCCCAAATAATAGCCCTGTTTTTACTTTGACCCGTGCTCCTTTTCTTTTCTAAAAAGTGTATTTTTCCTTTCCGATAGGTGCCCACTGTTCTTTTCTCGATAACATGCGCCACTAATTTAAAGCGACTTAGAGCAACTTTTTCTATAATTTCCCTAAAAGCTCACGCACTACTCTCGCTCGCATTTATATTAGATACAATTATGTTTCTATTGTTCATCTACAAGAGGTCATGAATATGCATGTTCAGGACGTCGTTATCAGTTTCATGAATATTTATGATCTTGACCGCGCTCGTACGTACGTATGTACAGTTTGAGATCATGTATGAAGGTGGCACCTGCAGCAAAGTGCCGCAGTTAAATCAGGGGCAACATTTGACCATATCATACAGGTGCATTGTCTGTGGACATGCGGTAGTAGTATTTGATGGTTAAGCATATTTATTGAGTTTTTATTGTAATAACGTGCTTATACAAATTTGGCGATTCTTATTGTCGTTTTTATACTCCAAAGAGCATGTGGTCAACTCGGTCGCCGGTGAAGATATCTCCCTGCAGGTGTGCCTGCCTGCCTACCTGATCTGCATGTGCCCGAGGAGAGGCGAGGGTAAAAAGGCATATAGCTAGTGTTGTAAATCGAATATTCGAGAGATAAAGGATGTAATAAAGCTTCCTACTATACAAATGAGTTTCACAAATATCAATTAAACTTCTTTAATTGATTTTCTTTGGAGTATGTTTACGTGTTTTACGTGGTCAAAGCATCACCTCCATGTAGATGTGCCCGCCTACGTCTACAATCATGTGACCGAGGAGAAGGGAGGGTAATATTCCATACGGCTAGTGTTGTATTGTACTATTCTTCCGAACTCCATTCCCTGAAATCTCAGCCATGGAGTGACAACGATTTCTTAAACCTGGCATGCAGATAAAGCATCTTGTAATGAGCTTACAAATGTCCATACCTTTATCTCAAACGGTTATGGAATTAGTGCCAACTAAAAATTAGATTTTCACATTTTGATGAAGAACACAGTTTTTACATCGTGTACCATACATATAGTAACATGTTCATTTTGGTCGTGCACAAATCGGCTATCAAAAGATGTGTAAGACCAGGCCCGTACAAACTAGGGATTCTGGGGTTCGCGCGAACCCCCTATTTTTTTTTTTTTTTTAAATAATAACAAAAAAGTGCTCTTACGCCCCCACCCCCCGCTTTAAAAAAATAAATAAATTGGAGGGGAAAAGATAAGTGCTCACTATCCCCCTCCCGCTTATTCAGCGTCTGGCTGAGTCTCCGCTAAATATTTTCTCACGGATTGGGAAGAAAACAAAAATAGTGCCCACTACCCCATTCCCCCGCTTATTCGCCGGCTGATTCGCCGCTAAATATTTTCTCAAGAAAAAAATTGGCAACTCCAAGAATCCCTCCTTAAAAAAAAGCTTGTACGTGCTTGAAGACTGTAGGTTATCCAGTCAAACAAAATTCATGTAAACAAATATATACATATCCTCGCGCGTATACCGACAAGCAAACAGGGGATCTCTCCCCCTCCGTCCCGAATTTTTTTTTCCCAAACAGGTTTACCCATGAGCGTAAAATCCTGCCTCCTGATTGGTTCAGAGGTATACGCATCATGATTATTCATGACTGAGCTGCAAAGATACTAATAGTATTACGCATGCGCGTGACACAAGTCGAAGCTGCTCATAGCATGCAGCTATATGCTAGCTAGCTGTGTACGTACGTATGTACACTGCGTGCATGCGCAGTGATTGGTTCAAAGTTGTAACTTTTACATGAGCAATTATGGCGCCGTCTACCACTCTCTGCAATGTTGGTCGCTTTAAACAAGAGAATACCGATTTCTTCTGCAAGAACCATAAAAGCCTTTATTTTTTCTGCTTTGAGGTTACCCTTTGCAGGTGCGCGTTCCCAGCCCCCCCCCCCCGAAAGTGCCCTATTTTTGGAAAGGGAAAAAAATACATTCTGACGAAATCAATAGGTGCTCTGCTACGCTACGCGGCAGATCACCTACAAATAAGCTTTAAAAGACGGTAAATGTAGACCCACCAAATTATTGGACCGCATTTTATTATTTCAGTTGTACATGACCCTGGGACTAGAATCACGTTTAACAAAATGAATTTTGATTTTTTTTTTTTGTTGAAAAAAGCATAAACTAATCGTCGGTTTTAAATGTTCAAATGTTCGGAAAATACTGTCGATAGTGTGCTCAAGATGTTCGCAAAAGGTCTTGGGGACGTTAAAACCTTAAAGAGTAAGTCCACCCTGATTTACAGTTGCATTTATAGACGCAGAAAAATGAAAGAAAGAGGTCAATGAAAGTTTGAGCAAATTCCTCAAAAGTCAATCTCTCATTCATATATTGAGAGAGATAGAGAGAGAGAGATCTACCAGAAATCAGCTAAGTAAAGCCTTTGCAGCCTTTGCATATATATATATATATAGAAATCGACCAAAGCCATTCGTACACTTTTGAAGTTAAAAAGATTTTCCGCGTACGCGTAGGCACCCTACCTTTCAGCCTTGGCAAGCCACGGACTTCCCGGTGTTCATATTTCTTCCCGATTCTTTCCATTTCCTTCTCGATTTTGCCAAATTGTTGTTCCCATTTTGCCAGATTTTTCGATTTTGTTTTCTCCTGATTTTCCCCAATTTATGCTTTTTTAATTTTACTAGCATAGCGCTGCGGTGCTTTGTCGCACCGCACGTACTGCTTAACGATTGTGGCGTGACTGCAGTGTGGTGCCGCAATAAAGTTAAATACGTTTTAACTTGAAATGCGATGACTTTGCGGTGAGTTGCGGCAAAAAGTAGTCGATATATCGGGAAGCAAAAACAGTGTACAGCGCATGTACATTTGTTTTTTGTGTGTGTGTGATTATTTTTTTTAACTTGAATTTTATCAAAAAACATAATTTTCCATATATAAAAAACATTTTTCGTAACTTTACAGGAATTTGGCCATGTACAAGGACAATATCCTGTGCAAAGGAGAGGCTTATATCTTTTTTTAGTAAAAGTGTATTGCTTTGATTTCCACAAAAACGACATTTTTGCCCATAATATGTGTATTCATTGTATGCATATACGTGTATTAGTGTATTGAGGTCGTTTAAATCGAGTTTTAAAGATAACTTAATTAAACCTTTTATCACCATGGGTAAGGTGTCAAATGATAGATAATTAAATAACCTTCAAGTTGAAATCAATCTAATTGATTTAAAATGTAATGTGTCAAACATAAATTTCGAGCTGAAAAGGTGTTTTTTGTGAATACTCCCCCCCCCCCTAATATGGCCAGTATCTTAGTATATTACATGGACGATAGTGCTTAGACGTTTAGTAGAGCTGAAATTACAAAGGTTGAGGAGTGCTGAGTGCGATTGATAAGTACTTCTTCTGTACTCTGTGATTTTTCAGGAAAAGAGGGCATTGACAGTCACCCCCTTCCTCCCACCCCCGCACTTTCCAGCCGCTTGTCATAATCTTGCCCATGACCAAGACAAGTTAGTGCATCAACATTTATAAAGTAATGCAGACAGTTCAGACAGTTTAAAGGATTATGAGTGCTGAGTGCAATTGGCAAGTACCTCTATACTCTGTGATGTTTCAGAAAATAAGTTGAAACCAACTCCAAAACTAAGCATGATATTTGACATTGGCCCTAAATGAGTATAGAATATAGAAACTTAGATGCATATTTGTTTTGTTTTTGTTTTGGAGTATTGGGTTGATGACTATTAAACTTAAACGCCTCTGTGTGATGTTAATCACCGAGAGTGGATTTCACTTATACGACCGACCGACCTTACGTACTGCGCACAACTTCCACCTACCTCTACAAATTAAAAAATAATATTTGAACCATCCTGTTACGGAAAGGCATCATCAAGTATCCCAAATATTACAGATGTCTTTAACAACACTTATAATATATCAATAAATTATGTTGCAGGCATACATGGCCAAGTGACGGTACCACCATCTACTGGAGTGGCTAGTGGAGAGGATGTATCATTAGTGTGTACATCTACAGAAGCCAACCCTACCTTCATATGGACTTATGTAACAGCAGGGTCCCATTATACATAGGGACTACCAGAGCTACATCCGTAACAAGACATGATAACATATGGTTACAGGAAGGTACTAATGCACAGACGTCTATACTGAATATCAGAGCTATTGGTCTTGAAGATGAAGGGGATTATCGATGTAGTACTACTACAACAACGACTACGCCTCCTATTACAGTGGTTACTGTAGAAGGTAAGACTTACACTCCATATACTGGATAATATACTTTAAACAATTTTTTTTTAACAATGATCAAGGTGTTCCATATCTAAAACCATTGGCACGTTTTTTTATATTATTTAAAGGGTTCGTTTACAATATTCTTTCCAAAACTCTGCTCACGAAGTTTTTATCAAGTCTGAATATAAAAAAGTACGTTAAATGCTCATTATCTTACAACAAAATGTAACATGTGGATTGTTAAATATTTTCAGGCCACGAATTCACGACGGCTCACGGGAGAGACAGTCCAGTAGACAAACAGCCTAGAAGACCGATTGCCCGATAGACTGACAGCCCACGTGACCGACGGCTCACCGGAAAGTTTTCCCGGCTTATGCGTAAGCACAAACACACGTCATTTAATAACAGTCTTGATACATGGCAATATCTAAAGTCTTTGATAATATGCCTGTAAGAATCTTTAATTAGCAGTATTTCATAAAGGGATGCTGACCAATATGCAGGCAAAATGGAATTTGTACATCCTTTGAAACCTTATCCCCTGCCTTTTTCCTCTTCCAGATCCACCACATTCTGAAGGCATTGTGATTGATTTTGAAAGCGATGGAACAGATCTCAGAGTGCCATGTAACACCAATGGTGCAGTAGCTGCAGCTATTCCACCCATGGATTATTTTTACATCTATTCTAATGGAACACTGGTCCTCTAACCTGTATCAGACAACACTGTCATCGTCACACAACCTGAACAGGATACAGCGTTTACATGTGTAGGTGGTAACTATCTCGGAAATACTACAAATACAAAAAACTTTTGGACCAAACAGTAAGTATACAAATTGATGAATATTAAAATGAATGAATGAATTCCTGCGTAATATGACAAATGTTTTCGTTTTTCAGGTCATGATCGAGAACAAAATGAAGTCACATTAGGCATAGATTCGAAAAGTAGAAGTAGATTAAAAAAATAATAAAAATGAATAAAAAAAAAAAATAGTAAAAAGTACTTGCAAAACATTACCCATACATGCATATTTCAGGCTTATTCCGAATGGTCGGGTAGCGTCGCGTTAACTTGAACGCGACCATTCGTCCAAAGCCCCGGTTTTCCCAAAAGGGTGCGTTGGATTGTTAGGGCGCGTCAGGTCAGACAACGCGACCATTCGTCCAAAGCCCCGGTTTTCCCAAAGGGTGCGTTGGATTGTTAGGGCGCGTCAGGTCAGACAACGCGACCAAATGGCACATACGGGGGCTTATTCCAAATGTACGCGTTCAGAGTCCAATGCCAACAGCGCACGCCTGTTACGTACGTACGTCGCGTACGTTACTGGTGGATATCGATATCGATCGCGAGCTGAGAGAGATTGATGGAGAGAGTTAAGTTAAATTTCTTTCGTAGATTATTTCGTCAAAAAGAGGTTTTTAGATGAAAATCAATAAGGAACTACAACTAATTGTAGTGGACAGAACTTATTTGTGCTCGCGTCCAGAATTTTTGGCCCCCAAAGCGTATTTCGACTCTTTTTGGCATAAAATTTAAACTTAAGCCTAAAGGCTAGTATAAGCCAGGCTTAGCCTAACCCTAAGGCCTTAGCCAGGCCCAAGCTAGGGAAGCCCATATATATATAGCCATAGTCTAGGCTCTAATTTCTTTATTATTCAATCAACCACTTTCATATTTGGCACGTGATCATGTGTCAAGCAGGTCAATTAAGCCCTGTAATCATAAACATTTTTGAGGTCAGAATATAGAAGTTGTTAAGCTTTTTTTTGCCAAGTGGTAAACCGTAGGCTAATGCTGGATTAATCTGACCTTGATGATCGGATCGGTTGATCGGATCGGCTGAGCTCAGTCCCATGTGCTTAATTTGGCGTGACCTCAATGAGGCTCTATTAAATAAAGATAAAAATATATTTGCTTAATAAAAATAAAATAAAAACAAACTACACTATCTGATTGGCGTAGCCAAGGGAGGGAAGGGGGTCCGAGGGGTGCTTGCTTGATAACGTGAAAAGAAAAGCAAACTATCAATTGTGAATGGCGTAGCCAATGGGGAAGAGAATGGGGGGGGGGCGGGGTGCTTGCTTGCTTAATACCGGTTCTATATTACAAAGAGAAAAGCGAACTATAATTATTTTATGATTGGCGTAGACAGGGGGGGGGGCTTGCTTAAGACAGGTTCTATATAAATGGGATGGAATGGGAGGGGGCTTGATTAATTCAGAGGCTCTGCATGTCTCACCATTATTGAATGAAGTCTAGGGGCACGGCCGTTCAACTCTATGGTGACCCCCTCAGAAGCCTGGGGGCTCCGTCCTTCTTTAGGGATCAACCCCCCTCTAAGCATGAATGAAATATATTATTGTTATGTACTGGACTTACAAGATGATGCCCGGTTAGGTCAAATTTTAGTGATGGTCGGGCAGCATTCACATCAGGAACTCCATTAAACTTACCAATAACACGCAGGGGGGGGGGGCAGGCGCGGATCCAGGGGGTATGGGCATTTATTACGGTCAGAAGAGCATATTCTGATACTTTATTCATGACACTGGCAGGTCACTAATTGGCATGGGGTCCAAAGGGGCGGAGCTCTCGTAATTAAGCTCAGGGTTTTAGGCATTAAATTACCGTAAGATCTAGGGGCACGCCTTAGGGCCCTAGGTGGGGTCCAGGGGGCAGAGCCTCCAAAAGCTCAGGGGTTTTAGGCAATAAATTACGGTCAGATGAGCATCCAGGGGACCGCTTTAGGGCCATTGAGTGGGTCCAGGGCCAGAGCCCCCGGAAGCTCAGGGGTTTTAGGCATTTAATCATAGTCAGATGAGCATATGTTGATACCTCATTATTTTGTGACACTGGCAGGTCACTATTCTTTCTTTCTATTTCTCTCTAATATACTTTTTCACAAAAAGTGTAGGGGAGCTCGAGGCCCTCGAACCCCGCCGTTCCGCGGGCCCTGACATGTAGGCCTCTAAATAAGCATATTTCTTGCCTGACTGTAAATTTAGGAATTTGTCATTTCCAACAAACGCATAAAAAAGTATAATTTACTAAAAGTGAGGACAAATCTCGAAAAATTATGTCATTTCAGCAACATTTGTAAATCACCGGTATCGAATTAGAAATAAACTACCTTTGAATTTTATTTGGGGGCAGCCCCCAAGCCCCCAAGCCCCTGTCAGTACGCCACTGATCTCCCCTACCTTTCTTCTCTCTCTTTTAGGTTTGCCGGGGGGGGGGAGGCAAGGGCCTTTCGGCCAATCCACACGTTGTTGGCGGGATTAATCGCAACTGATCTCCCTTTCTTTTACCCCTTTCTTTTCTTCTTCCTCTTGTTTGTTCCCTTTTAGCTCTCCTCTTTCCCTTTCCCTTCCTTCTCTCTTTTTTTGGCGGGGGCGGGAGGCCAGGGCCTTGGCTCCCCCCGATTCACAACTTGTTGGCGAGAAAATTGCAACTGATATCCCCCTTCTTTTCCTTTCTTCCTCTTTTTTTTTTTTCCTTCATCTCCTCTTTTCCTTTGCTCTTTCCCTTTCCTTCCTTCTCTTTAATTTTTTGGCGGAGGCGGGGGTGGAGGCAAGGGCCCTTTGGCCTCCCCGATTCACAACTTGTTGGCGAGAAAATTGCAACTGATATCCCCCTTTTTTTCCTTTCTTCCTCTTTTTTTCTTTCCCTTCATCTCCTCTTTTCCTTTGCTCTTTCCCTTTCCTTCCTTCTCTCTAATTTTTGGATGGGGGGGGGGAGAGGCAACAGCCTGGTAGGCAAGCCTTTCGGCCCTTCCTCCCCCGATCTCCTTCTTCTGTTATCCCCTTTTCTTTTCATCTTCCTCTTCTTTCTTTCCCTTTCTCTCCTCTTTCCCTTTCCCTTCTTTTCCTTCTCTCTCTCTCTCTCTCTTTTTGCTGGGGGGGGGGCAATTAAGGCCCCCTGGCCCCCTCCCCTGGATCCGCGCCCGTGACTCGAAATAATGCAAACTGATGCATACCTTGGAAGGAAATTTGATAATACTTAATTAAAGAAATCATTACCATCTCCCCTCATGATAATTAGACCGCTATATAGTATAGTCTACAAACTCAATCGAACTTACACACACACCTGAAATACACTAGCTTACATCGTCCCAGGGGCGGATCTAGCTTTTTCCTCTGGCATTTTTTCCACTGGCATTTTTACCGCTGGCATTATTTCCTCTGGTATTTTTACTCGACACCTGTGTGGGCTTATGTGTGTGTGCATTCGTGTGTGTCCACGTTCGTGTCTTTCTGAGTTTGACTTCATGTAGTTATTTTGTGTGAAACAGTTTCAATAATAAAAAATAGTTCAAGAAACCTAAAAGTACGATAAACGGATAGTTCTGCTTCTCCATTTTTTTTTAATTAACGCACCCTTTTGGCAAAACCGGGGCTTTGGACGAATGGTCGCGTTTCAGTCAACGCGACGCGACGCGCCACTCCCAACGCACCCTTTTGGGAAAACCGGGGAGGGGGGGCTTTGGACGAATGATCGCGTTCAAGTTAACGCGACGCACCGCGACGCTACCCGACCATTCGGAATAAGCCCATATTTCATGAGGCAAAAACAAAAATCGTAATGGCCTGTCATTGGAATGATATTATCTATTCATGCTAAAAATGACAAAGGTGTTATATAGTTATCAATAGACTTTGAAAATGGCATTTCTATCAAACTCATACAAAATAATGGGCGCTTTGTTTCCCCGGGGGGTGGGGGCTGATATTAAGATTTTGAAAATGGGTGCATATCTACAGACTTCTCTAGTCTAAATACACATCTAGCGCTGAAATCATGTGCATTGGTATTGATTATAATTATTAATAAGAACCCATTCACAATCACCCCGTTAGACCGGTCTTAGACCGGTTTTAATAAGAATGTGTCTAACGTGAGTGTGAAGACATAACCGTGCCAGGAAGTGTACATGTGCACCGGTCCAGAAGACCATAAATACATTTTTAGGGTTTTAATAAGGGTGGTCTAACGTGAGTGTGAAGACACAATTGTGCCAGGAATCGTAAATGCAAACTGTTTTGGAGAATATTTGTAAAGATGTGTTTCAAAATAATATTAGAATATAAAAAAATAATTCAAATATAAAATTCCAGCTCTCAAGAATAATGGTGGTCATTCATTGGTCATACATAGTTTTTGTCATAATATTTCATCTTATTAATTTAATCTTTGAATGTATTCTCGCAAACGTTATGTAATAATTGTTTGAACATTGATTTGTGTTTCATGTGTTCTTGTTTTAAACTGAATGTAATTCAGCCCTCGGGCTGCCATTTTCAGTATTTTCAATAAACTATTCAATTCAATTAAACAAACAAAAATCTAAAACAAAGTTCCTGGTGTAGGAATGCAAGGACAATTATCGCTGCTGCTTGACAGTGAAGTTTTCTAATGATAATAATAATAATAATAATAATAATAATTCATTTTTATATAGCGCATAACACATTGCAAATTATATCCGTATGCGCTTAGAAAGAAAAGCAAAGGGGAAAATAGGGTACTGAGTTCCTTTAAGTTGTTTACAACAATTGAAATAAATATGTTTTCAAGGTGACTTAAACTTATCTATTGTGTCAATGTTTTTAAGTGAGTCTGGGAGGCTATTCCATTAAACTAAGGCAGCATGGGCAAACAAACGTTCACCATATGTGTTTGTCAAAATTGGAGGAACAACAAATAGAGTATAGATTATTTTCACATGATCGAAGATTTCTTTTTGGTTTGTATACAGTGAGTAATTCATTTAAATAAGAAGGAGCTAATTCATAAAATAATTCACAAGCTGATAGCAATATTTGAATTGGATGCGAGACAGGATGATGACAGATCTAGTTTCATTAGAAATGCAATCAACCTTTTTTTTTTAACTAACAAAGACATCTACAGTGATATGGAAGTTAAAGATATCAATTTACCTCTTGGATCTGATAGAGAAAGTAAAGACTTTGATTCAGGAGATATGTGATTTTAACAAAGTACATAATCACAAATAGTTTTTCGGTTTGTTCATGTTTATAATAGAGTATGCATTGATCAGGCCTTTTAAATAATATTATCGTTATTATGAAAATTGTTCTTTTATGTGTAAGATATGCAAATAAAAAAGTTCCTTTCTTTTTTAACGATTGTTTAGTTTTATAGTCTGCTTGTCGTAGTGTACATAGACAATGCTTGCGCAACATTTTCATTTATTTGTCTTTTTTTTAGAATATGCATCAGACAATGTAATTGCCTATGAACTTAATTGTGGAAATTGATGCAAGCCACAAATAGTTTTAAATTGTGCTATATGCCATTACATGTATATGTATCATGCCAATATGAGCTGTTAATGCAGATATTTATTTTTTGCCGATAGAATTACGTATATTTGTAATTTTTGTAAGAAAGATGAAATTGCTATTATATCAGCATGTGTTTCGCATTCATTTCAAGGGGAGGCATACATAACAAATCGGAGATTGGTACTCCCTAATGCTGTGTCCTTACAGGTTGGTTATCAGTACACTAAATGTTCAATGAAAGTCAAACAATTTGTTTTTCATGCAAGTTTGCATATATATTTTCTTCTTCGTGATACATTGAACATTTTATGATTTGCAAATAATTGTATCATAGTGATAGTCTTCATTGATTTGTAACCTAAACATCAGCTGTTAGTATTAAAACTTGCTTGCCTTGTAAAACTTTATTTTCTGAACTAACTGTGTGTGTAATATGGTATGTATTTAAGCTTGAAGACAAATATTCTAGTAAAATCTATAAAAGCTATTTGGGATGAAATGAGGTTATTGGGCATTTTAAAACAAGAGAGTGATATAGGGAGAGGGAAGAGAGAGGGATAGAGAGAAGGGGAAAGAGAGAGAGAGCGAGGGGAAGAGATACTGACAAAGAAGAGAGAAAACTGACAAAGAAGGAGGTAAAAAAAAGAAGAGGAAGATGATTATGATGAAGATGTGGAGAAAGAAGAGAACATGAGAGCTAAGTGAAAAAGAGAGAACCTGAGAGCATTCATTTAATTTTCAACTTAACGTTGTTTGAATTGCTGCATAGAAAATAAAATATAAAAAGATGAAGAGAGAGAGAGAGAACGTGGCAAAGAAAAAAGGAACTAGCAAAGAATAAGGAAAAGAAGAGAGAGAGACACACACAGCCACACACAGTAAATGAGAGTTAAGGGAGTGAAGAGACCCCGATATCATATATTTAGTGTATTAATTCACTTAGTTGGAATATTGTTAATAAAAAATAAAATAGGAGAAGAAGAGAGAGCCCAAGAGCATATGTTTATTTACTTAGTTGGAATATTTCAGCATAGAAAATTTTTTAAAAAGGAAAAAGAGAGAGAGGAAGAGATATTGGCAAAGAAGGGAGATACAGACGAAGAATGAAAATAAGAAGAGAGAGAGACAGAACATGAGATCTAAGTGAGAAAAACAACAGAGCCAGTGAGCATATTAATTCATGAATGCACGTAGTTGGAATGTTTCTGCCTAGAATATAACATCAGAAGAGAGAGAGATTTGCAATTATAAGGACAAGAAGACAGACGGACAAAGAGAGATCATGAGAGCGAAATTTCAGAGAAAAAAAACAGAGCAGCTTACTTTTTATATCTCTGCAATGGATGTACAACCAGAAAGCAGTCAATGAACTCCTTCACCAAATTGTGATTGAAATGCCACTAAAGAAAGAATCTGAGACAATTGACAGAAAAATTCACACCAAGTCAAATGGATATACTTAGCTAGTGAACATATTCTCCAATATAACAAGTGTCAGCAATTTTGTTACATAATCAAATCATCATACAACAATTATTAACTGTCTGATTCTTCTTCTTCTACAGATATCAAAATACCAGCAACAAAAAGACGGGGAATCACCTTTTAAATGAACAATTTCCACATATATTTGAATGAAGAGTATCAGTTTCTTCCATCACTCATTGTTCAAATACTGTTTGCTTCATCGTTTCAATTGGATTTAAAATGATAAAAGGATAACAATAATGAAAATTAATAAGTATTATAATTATACCAAGGAACATTTTAAGCGGGTCCTGCATTTTGTCATCTATTTCTGTCCGGACACCAAAATCTCATGCTATATGAAAGTAATGAGTTCTTCTCCTGATCACAGTCTCAGGACCCTGCTCTTGACAACACTGCTTAAAATGTTCTACATGCAATTTGTTAACTTATAAGAGATGAATAAAAATATCAAAATAACAATTAAAAGATATGAAAGAGAGTGCTTACACCTTTTGCTTTGAGAAATGCTTTGTTTCCCAATACATTTTTCAAAGTACACATACGCTGCTTTTTTTTAAACCTGGGGATAAATTATTTCTTTGTTCACGAAATCTCATCTTCTTTGCTAAAAGGTTAGTACATACAGTCCAAGACGACACAGACAAGTCCTGGCCTTGATCAACGAAATACACAATATTATCATCTTTACATCGGAGTTATTTGATTTTACTTTGAATATACATCGAATCAAGAAGATAAACTTGTGAGGGGATATATCACATATAACAAGTTGCAGCTTTAATCATAAACTTCTGCAGTATAAAGCAGTGAAATGAAATATAAAGGTATCATACATTTCTCATCTTCGATATTTTGGTCATTGTGGCATTTCTTAGTCACACATGAGAATGATCGGGGAATCATATAAAACCAACCATGTAAGGCAGAACACTCTCTTTGTGTGAGAAGACAAGATCAAATTCAAAGACAACGACAAATATGAGGTAATTTCATATGTCTGAAGGAAAACAAATGCATTAAGAAGTTATTTATGTAAATTTATGATACAGATGTGGAACCTGCATGTCTCATAATATTCCTGCATACATTGTTTGCAACTTCCAATTGGCAGAAAAAGGGAGCAAAAAGGATGAAGAGTTCCCCAGTTTTCAAGATGTTGCTATGGTCACAAAACAGTGTGGCCAAATCAGAATGATCCCAAATTCTAGTCTTGCTCTCAAACCTCAGTGTTTTCAAAGCGGTTCAGGGAATTTGCATGGTCACGTGGTTGGGGAGGAAGGCATATCACAATAAGGTACAGATTTTCCAGCCACTCTTCTTTTGCGACTTCTTCTTCGTGACCTCGATTATTCCTGGATTCTGCTGACCTGTGGCATCCATTTTCCTATCCATCTTTGACTTGATATCCCTAGCAAGTGTCACGAAAGCCTGGTGTTATGTGAATAAAAGAAGTTAAACAAATTGAAATTGAGTTACTGTTCATATCTTGAAAGGGGGTCAACACTTTATGGGTACTTTGCACTTTGTAGGTCGGCCAACAGTTGACCTCATAATTTGTTTTGTAGCGTGGGGGGGGGGCGGGTGTAGGATTACCTTAGCATTTAAACATATATTTTCTATTTATATTACAGAGCACTTGTAACCTTTTTTTATTCTCAAGGAGTCTATAAAATACAAGCCATGCTTTTTTAAATAGACTATGTTTTCACCATTGTTCCATTCTTAAATGATATATTTGAACGATTGTATAATTATTTGTAGTATTTTTTGTCTAATATTATGTCGTTGAATTTGTATGTATTGCATATTCATTTAATTTTGTTATATTATGTGGAAAAATAAAGAAACCTTGAAACCTTAATGCTCCAGTGATGTGATCCACCGGCTAATTTTGTTAATATATTTAACAAGAAAACAATAAGCATATGACCTTGTGGATGATTTGTTTACTGTTTGTTTTTAAAGTTTGATTGATTTCTTAGTATTTTCATGTTATGTCGTTATCAGAATAATTGAATGAAATGTCAATATTGCATAGCATGCATGTAGATACAGAAACACATGAGAAACCGATGTGTAATAGTGAAAGTAAATGTATATGTTTATCGTTGTCATTGACTTCTATGCATTTCTATCCTTGACAATTCTTCTTTTCATGTGGGATCCTGAAAAGACTAAGGGTATAATATTAGCTGAGTACCCACCTCTTCAATATTGGTGCCAGCCTTTGCACTGGTCTCCATGAACTTGATACCAAACTCTATTGCCAACTATTCAAAAGAGATACATGAAAAGTGTCACAATACCTATAATATTTATCATGGTCAACGAAATAATAATATCATGATAATAATTGCTACATTTATATTGTGCATGTATGCATCCCAGAACATGCTCGAGGCGCCTCCAAAGTAGCATTTTTATCCTGGCTTTAGCCAGGCTGCCATTAGGCACTAATAAGCATTCAAGGGAATACATTCCTTCCAGCTTCCCATTTATTACACCTGTAATGTAGAAAATGCCTTGCCAAAGGATGTTGCCTATTGGTTGGACACGAATTGCGAACCACACGATCCACTAGACCACGACACTTCTAGTATAATAAAGGCTAACATATGTCGTTTAGGGTGCATGTTATATATTTTTTCAAAGCTCTAAATCATAGAATCTTGAACACGTTTTATCATGTGTACTTGCACATAGACAACCCTATAATTTGAGATCAGGCACAGCCCTATCACACATTTTGTAGCTATTAAGGATACAGGACTATATATTAATAAATGATCTAACGGTGATAAGCAACGAATACATGTTTCTATACAGCCTAACAAAAGACTCCACCACATCTGGAAAAAAATGGCTAAGCCTCAAAAGCATTTATGCTTTCTTAGCAGTCAGGTAAAATAACCATCACATCAAAAGCAAGAGCAGGATTTTAGGTTGAGATGGTCTAGGATAATTTCTGGGAGGATGTGGTAGAGGCATGTACAGAGTATGGGCTTCACAGGATTGTCTTGGTATGTTGAACAAAAGAAATTGGTATACTGTATTACTTTGATAGTACAAGGATATTTCTATTTAAAAAAGGGACCATCAAGACTACATGCACCTAAGGCTCTATCTAAAGCCAAGACCAGAAATGATCTCAACCACTACACCAATTTTCCCTCATTTGAAAAAAAATCCCTCTCCCTCTCTCCACATTGCTCTTACCCATTTCTCCTCCCCTCTTTCTCTCTATCTCTCGTCCTCCCTCCCACCCTCACTCCTCTCTCTCTCTCTCTCTTTCGTTCTCCCCTTTCTCCCTTCTCTCTTCCTCCATCCCTCCCCATCCCTTTTCCCTCTCTCTCTCCCTCCCTCCCTCCTCCTTTTCTCCTCACTCACTGGCACATTCCTACTGCCTTCCTTCCTACCTTCCTTCCCTTACCTGTTCTCCTTTCTCCTTTGATACTGCTCTCCCATCATCCAAATCACATTTGTTTCCTATGAGTATCTTCTCTTCATCTGATGATGCATTCTACAGTGGAAGGAATGTTATATGTATCAATGAGACTATAATAGAAATGTAATACTTCAATATTGGGTGATTGCAGTGCTTAAACATCAGTGGTGACAGTGCCTCCCTTTACAATCATCCTGTAATACTTACAAAATATGTATATACCTATTACATTAGTAAAAGTAATATATGTATAATCATATATATCATTATATATGTATGTACTTCAAGTGCAATTGCATCAATGCAGTATATATTACTCCAGGTTCTTTAAAAAAAATCTATTTAGAGAAAATTTTATTTTAGACAGTTATTTCGATAATTTTAGATAATCTTACATTTTTGGTAATGATTTCAGAGAAGTTATTCATCTTTAATATAATACAATGGAATGATGACAACATTTGTATAAATATCAGTTTGTTGTTTCATATAAGTCCCATTTCTTGAATGAAACTACCCTGTTAAAAGAAAACATGAATAAATAAATAAATAAATAAATTCTAACAGTGCAAATTCCATCATTAAATGAACAAGTTAGCTATTTTAGCAATAACCACTTTAGCAATTCCCATTTAAAGGTTATCACCTGTGTGACCTTGAATTATATTTCACTTTAAAGAGTAACTAATATTCTGTGTAATACATATATATATATATATATATATTCCTGCCTCCAGAATTGATTTTAAGGAATACCCCATAATCCAGGATGCTCTGGATACAAGGAAGTTATTTATATTATATATATATATATATATATATATATATATATGACCTTTACTCATGTAATTCTTCATGACTTGTTCATTCAAATTATATAATAAGACTTTATTCATAACTCAGCTACCAAGGATGGCTGAGCAACAGCCTTTAAACAAATATTTTCTAAATTATTTTATACCAAGTTTGGGCTGAAGTGATGAATGTGGATCAAAGGCACCTACACATTGTTTTTTCAGCCCAAAAACAATTGCTGATTTATTCCCATTGATTTTGTGCATTTGAATAGAAAAGGCAACACAATCAACATAGATCCAGGAAAAGACTCATTTACAAGCAAAAATTATGATATTCTCTTTGTTATGATGACACAATCTTGGCTTTTCTCGCATCCTGTGTCTTGACTTCAACCAGCGCAGCGAAATGCTAGCCAAAGATCAAAATGACCAAAACGGTCCGAAGTGTGTACATTTAATAATGGGATTGATTGTGATATCAGCGCACATTTTCATATTTCATTTGTAAAATCGCGTTGAAAGAGCCATACTAAAGCTTTTCGTCTTGCACTCATCAGAGTAAAACACAAGAATGAACAGAAAGCTGAAATCGAACAGTATAAACGGAAATTAAAAGGAACAAGGCGCAAAATATAACGAGCTCTGATTGGCTGTATAGATAACGGTTAATTAGGATTATTGCCAGCCGGTTATTACGGGATAATCGCTAAAATAATACGAGCGTCCGAACAAACTCTTCCTGTCTGCATAGAACAGGGTCGGTCAACTGAATGTATGTGGCTTTGAGCATGCGCAAATGAGTAAAGTTTCTCGCTCGGCTGGGAACTTTGAACCAAGATGAACAGTATTGTTCAGCGCAATCTTGGTTGTTTAGCAAGTGCTGAGCGATGGCAGAGTTGGCGTTGTCTGCCGTACGGAAGTTTCCTTGTTTGTATGAGGGCGGCGGTTGTAAACGTTTTGTACATAAAAACCCATCCAACAATTGATTCTGACTGAAAAATTTCGCCTGATTTTGGAAAAGAATCAATACAAATGGTCATTTTAGGTCAAAAAGTGACAAAATAATGACCATATTGTTGTTGATGGGTGTAAATTTAACCACTTTTACTAGCATCAGGCCACATTGTTACATTGTATAGGCCTATCAAATCTCCTTTGCTTATGATAACGATTTAAGAAATTTCCCCTGATCCAAAGTGCACATCATTGTCAGTTTCGCCCAAAAAGTGGTAAAGATTACCAAATGTCGATAATACAGGCGATAAAACTGATATTTGTGGAATCAGCACAAAATTTTATCCCGGAGAAGATATACATGTAAATTCAAATACAAAATTCTGATTAAGGCCCCTTATCTTCTAAAGTAATGCCGCCATTTGATATTTTTGTAAACTTTTTGCTATCATGTATGCATGAAATAGACTAAACACTGGTGTCGCTAGATGGCGCTGTGGATTGTGAATCCACCATATTTCACAAACAACTGCAACATTATATGATAGTATTCTTGTAAATAAATCTTGTGGTCTACTTCATGGCTCTAACATTTGTGAAGTTTCAGACCATTACCCAATCTTTTCTGTTTTGGGTTATTGACTACATGTTCCAACTACGTCATATAGAAAACTCTTCAAACGATAGCTTTATTAGCTTTGTTAAATAAGTTATATTATTGTGTTGAAAACGTGCTCAAAACCATGCATTTCTTTTTTTCTTCTTACTTTTTTTCTTGTTTTCTCCGACCATAGTATTATTGTTAGATGTTTGATCAATCAAACTATTACATGTAGAAGAAGTAAAACTGAAAATTGAATTCTCTTCTTTCAATTAGTAATAAAAAATGAAATACAATAAACTTACTGTCTATTACTTTATTTTGCAAATTGGATGTACATGTAAGTGTAAGTGTAACTGTAAGTATCATTTATTTGTTAGATATTTCATTATTTTCAAACATGCTTCCAGAATTTTTGGATGCTTGATAAAACAACAGTCTGGAATTTTTAATGCACAATCAAGTGTTTATTGTTCAGTGTATATATATGGATCAGAGTACAGAATTTTAAAAAAGAGCAAATTCCTTCTTGATTTAATCAGTCATTACATTTTATTTCCAAAAAGTACACCTCTACATTTCTCTGTGCGGTTTTAGTTTTGGTTATCTTACTGTTATCCACATCACTTTCTATTAATTTATATTGTGGCCCTAAAATAAAGAATAGCACCTTAATTGATATTGTTATTCTAGTTCACAGACAAGTCGATCATTTGCAGTATCCATTTGTAATCAATTGCCTCATAAATTTAGTTTGAAATACGGTGTTCCTCAAGGTTCTGTATTGGGGCCTCTGTTATTTACTTTGTACTTGAGACCACTTGGTGACATCTTGAGGAATAATGGTGTTGAGTTTTATTTATATGCTGATGATGTTCAGTTGTACTAATCATTTAACCCCCAATTTTCAAGTTGTGCGGTGCGGTTTTAGTTTTGCTTATCTTACTGTTATCCACATCACTTTCTATTAATTTATATTGTGGCCCTAAAATAAAGAATAGCACCTTTTGATATTGTTATTCTAGTTCACAGACAAGTCGATCATTTGCAGTATCCATTTGTAATCAATTGCCTCATAAATTTAGTTTGAAATACGGTGTTCCTCAAGGTTCTGTATTGGGGCCTCTGTTATTTACTTTGTACTTGAGACCACTTGGTGACATCTTGAGGAATAATGGTGTTGAGTTTTATTTATATGCTGATGATGTTCAGTTGTACTAATCATTTA
The DNA here is from genome assembly GCA_037976565.1 of Mesocentrotus franciscanus. Lineage (NCBI taxonomy): Eukaryota > Metazoa > Echinodermata > Echinoidea > Camarodonta > Strongylocentrotidae > Mesocentrotus > Mesocentrotus franciscanus. The sequence continues at coordinate 41,799,684 of CP137667.1, read as the reverse complement.
ACCCCCAATTTTCAAGTAGATTTGAGAATTCAATATTATTGATAGAGAAATCTGTAGTAAAGTTAATGAATGGATGATGAGGAACAAATTACTCGTGAATGAACACAAAACAGAGTCTCTTTTGATTATTTAGACTTAGACATTATTTACCGGATCATGTTCATTTGTTACTTGGTGATGCTTTGATTGGGCCCTCTGATTCAGTCAGAACTCTAGGTGTTGAACTTGACTCTTCTTTGACTATGTCTCAACAGGTTCCCTCATTTTGTAAGTCATTACATTTTCATTTGTATCTAGGGTCAGAAGGATGTTAACTGATGAGGCATGCCATCATGCTATTCGCTCTCTTGTTTTAAGCCGTCTTGATAATGCCAATTCTCTCTTGATTAATATTAATGTTTCGGATGTTGATAGACTTTAACAAATCCAGAATCGTGCAGCCCGTATTGTCTCCGATGCAAGTAAATATGATCATGTGTCTTCTTTGCTTAAAAAACTACACTGGTTACCAGTTCCCAAGAGAATAATGTTCAAAGTTGCACTCTGTGTTTATAAATCCATGTATAACCTTATCCCACACTATATTTCTAGTTTGTTTTGTCCCATCCAGCAATCAAGTTATTCATTACTCTCAATGTCAGATCCTCTTCTTTGTAAATCCTCCGCATCAATTCGAAAAAGGGTCAACAAAGTATAACTTTTTCTGGTCCCACTATTTCGAATAGTCTCCCATTAAACATTCGTTCCTGCTCCTGAGTCGAAGCATTCAAAAGAAATCTCAAGACTTATTTGTTTTCTTTGTGATTGTTTCTTGACAAGGCGTTGTGTAGATTTGTGTGGGATCTGAACGAGGTTGTGTATTGTATGAACCAGGCTTGGTTCATGTGGTGCACAACTTTTGAATAACTTTACACAGCTTTACACGACGAATTTACAGTGCATGCGCTTGGAGAGCAAAATAATTATTTTGTTTCATTTACTAATTTAAAGCGCTTTGAGCATGTCTATATAAAGGCGCTATATAAATATCAATATGTATGTATAAGCTCAAGGACACCCTCAATTCATTAGAAAGGGAAAGCAACAGAGTTAGAGTAGTACTACACTATACACATCAAGCCTTAAAGCTACTATTAATATTCGGCAAAGTCAACTCCAGTGGTTGATTGTCAAGTTAGCATGAATCTGTCTTAATACACTCAAGAGCATAGCAAACTTTTTAGCAAAATGATTTTCATTTTCGTTTTAAAGGCGGACTTTGCTTTCTCTTGTCATATATCTGATTTTCTTTGTGTTTGGGAAGAAATACATAGAAAAAAGTACAAAACTGTACAAAACTTTTCAAATTGTTTGGTCAAATATCATACTAAGTTGTTGGCTTTTCTGGTTTTCATGAATTCCCCTCGATGATTTAATGAGATCTGTAAAGGCACCATCACAATATGTTACCTGTAGTTTTTTGGTTGCAAAACTATCATTTCTATCGGACTTTCCAGTTCTCGACCCATTGAATTTGTATTGGAACCTTTGCCTTTGCCAAATATACCCGTGGCTGGTACTTTCCTTTACGGCCGAATGCCGTTGGTGCAGTAGCAGAAGTTACATTATTATTATTATTATCCCCTCGCCGACGAAGTCGGAGGGGATTTAGTAACGCTGCCGTCCGTCCGTCCTTCCGTCCTTCCCTCCGTAACAAATATGGTTTCCGATCGATAAATTCAGTAATGTTTGACGGATTTTAATGAAATTTGATATGAAGGTACATGCTATCAAAACACAGCGTAAGTTCGATTTCGGAGTATGTAGGTCAAAGGTCATAGCTCATTAAATATATATGCAAATCTAGTTTCCGTTTGATAACTTTAATAATGTTTGAAGAATTTTAATCAAATTTGATATGAAGGTACATGGTATGAAAACACAGCGTAAGTTCGATTTCGGAGTATGTAGGTCAAAGTTCAGGGGTCATAGCTCATTAAATATGCGAAAAAATACAAATCTGGTTTCCGATCAATAACTTTAGTAATGTTTGAAGGATTTTAATCAAATTTGATATGAAGGTACATGGTATCAAAACACAGCCTAAGTTCAATTTCCGAGTATGTAGGTCAAAGGTCATAGCTCACTAAATATGCGGATCTGATTTATGTTCGATAACTTGAGTAACATTTGACAGATTTTAATGAAATTTGATATGAAGGTACATGGTATCAACACACAGCGTAAGTTCGATTTCGGAGTATGTAGGTCAAAGGTCAAAGGTCATACCTCATTAAATATGCGAAAAAATACAAATCTGGTTTCCTATCAATAACTTTAGTAATGTTTGAAGGATTTTAATCAAATTTAATATGAAAGTACATGGTATCAAAACACAGCGTAAGTTCAATTTCCGAGTATGTAGGTCAAAGGTCATAGCTCATTAAATATGCGGATCTGATTTCTGTTCGATAACTTTAGTAACATTTGACGGATTTTAATCAAAAATCGATACGAAGGTACATGGTATCAAAACACAGCGTAAGTTCGATTTCAGAGAATGTAGGTCAAAGGTCATAGCTCATTAAATATTTGAATCTGGTTTCCGTTCGATAAATTTAATAATGTTTGAAGGATTTTAATCAAATATGATATGAAGGTGCATGGTATCAAAACACAGCCTAAGTTCAATTTCGGAGTATGTAGGTCAAAGTTCAAAGGTCGAAGGTCATTAAATATGCGAAAAAATACAAATGTGGTTCCAAATCGATGACTTTATTAATCCCTGATAGCAGACTGACGTCTTAAAGACGTCATAAATTGGTCGTAAAGTGGTATTTTTAAGTGACTATTTTTTCCAAGATAATTTTTGTCGCCTTGACGACGTCATTATCATTATCATTTTTGTCGTGTGGACGACGTCATATTAATGTTTGACAGATTTTAATCAAATATGATATGAAGGTGCATGGTATCAAAACACAGCCTAAGTTCGATTTCGGAGTATGTAGGTCAAAGTTCAAAGGTCAAAGGTCATTAAATATGCGAAAAATACAAATGTGGTTCCAAATCGATGACTTTAGTAATGTTTGACGGATTTTAATGAAATTTGATATGAAGGTACATGCTATCAAAACACAGCGTAAGTTTGATTTCGGAGTATATGTAGGTCAAAGCTCAACTTGAATTTTGAATGAAGAGACAGATGGTGATTGCCTGAGTATTAAAGGTAGCGTATTCCAATATTTAGATGCAGTTATAGTGAAAGTCCAGCTAGTTTCCGTGTTATGTTTTATGTAAGACGGAGTGGGTCACTGGAGGCTCGTACATTCCTGCAAGAGGTGTATAGGGTCGAACAATCACGTAGGTATTGATGTACCTGTTTATTAAGGGATTTTAAGACTAACAACAGTAATTTAAAAACTATACGATGTATTACAGGAAGCCAGTGTAACGAGTCAAGGAATGGTTTAGGGGAGTGAGATCTCGTAACCTGATAGATTAGGCGGGCTGCCCATGCAATTGTGAAGCCGTTGGATACAATCTAATTGAGTCACAGGGATATTGGCAAGAGGTATGCCTATTTCTGTTATTCTCTCTAAACATGTTCTTTATAAAGGTATTACCTTTCAATCTCTCATCGCCCCCTTTCTCTCTCTCTCTGTCTCTCTCTCCCTCCCTCTTTCTCCTTCTAAACATGAAGGTCGTTTTAAGGAAGACTACTCATAACTGGGTGGGGGCTTTGATGACAGATCATTCTAATGTATGAATAAGCTAGTTAACTGTGGCCTGGCTGGCTAGTGATAGCTGGAGTATAGGCAGTAGAATGACTTATCACCCCTAAGTATATCAAGACCCACTGGCCGCTGGGGGGAAACCCTCTGTTTGGATCACTTCGTGGGTCAGAGTCGTGCTCATCACCACGAGAATTTATGCCTACATGCATGCTCAGCCCCCCCCCCCATACTTCAACTTCAAATTCGACACCCCAATGGGTGTAAGATAAATACATGTATGTGGATGAGCCACAAAGAAAACATATAACTAAGACAATCAAAGAGCCTTACAAGACATTTTCATGAAGGTTGGTCCGATGTATATAGATCAACCCCCAAGAAAAAGACCAATGTCAGACAAAATGCCAGATAAAAATTAAAAGAAAACGAATGAGTATGTACGTGTCTGTGGATTTACAATGAAGATCTCTTTAGAGTATGTACATGTTGCCATGACCTTATTATGCTCATTAAAGGGATAGTTGAGTTTTGTTCCAGAGGGCGCTACACAAAATAATTTTTTGTGAGATAATGAAAAACTGAGTGTCAAATTAAAAATATATATACAATTTGAATGACAAAATCATCTTTGTTTGATCAAAATCGGTTCAGAGACGGCTGAAATATCCATAAATATAACCATTTATAATATTTGTGGTGTCCCACAAATATTCGGTAATTTTGAACCAGCCGTTGAAAACGAGATAGCGCCTTATACTTTTTATTCCAGCCAATGCCAATATTGGGTTTTTGTTGGCTTTTTCGTGTTGGCTGTAATACGCACAACCAGCTGACCCGTGTATTGTTATTATTAATTAATTAATTAATTAACGGTCACCGTATTTTTTTCAAAGTGGAGCTGAATTGGTATGATCGTATTCAATCTAAATTCACACATTTTGAGGTCTAAAATTACCTTCATAGCAATTTAAGGTTCTAAAAGGGCACTAGAAATATCACAAAAAAGAAAAAGAGCAATAACCATGCACTTTGAAGGCATTTGCGGTCTTAAACAAGAACTCAACTCTCCCTTTACAGGATCAGAAAGCCTTTCTCTCCTTCGTCAAATTTCCTGATCTACACTTCATTATAGATCCCTTTTATGAGTGACGTCATAGCATAAAGTTACAATATGGCTTTAAGGTAGCCTACTAATTTCAGTAAAACTGAAAAAAAAAACATTACAGATTGTCTCAGCTATTGAGCAATCGGCAAGCAGCCTGTTTAAATACAATGACTTGCCAATAGGAGAAATCATTTTGAATGCATTAAACGACATAATTCATGAAACATCCTATGCAACTGCTACGATCGATAGGCCGACCCACAACTGCATTAAAATACAATACCTCCTCTACAGTAAACACTACTAAGCTTGCCACATGTTTACCCATTACAGCAACCACTACAGTTTGCACAAAGCACTTTAACTTTTCAAATATAATTTCTCTACACGTGAATGGAATAATTCATCACAAGGAGCTCCGGAAAGACGCTACCACAAATTTGAGTGCAGTATTGATCTGATCTATTAAATGCAGTTTTTACCAAACTCCTAAAGTTTACCCCCTGCCCCTTCCTCTCAACTCCGATGGAGATCCAAGCTTCAATTTAGCACACATAACATGTGCCATCCACCCACAATGCTTTGCGCTGGCATTATTTTTAATCATTGCCCAGTAGTTGAGACATTGCTTTCATTAGCCTATTTCATGCCCCAGACCAATCAGAGGGCTAGAATAGTAATATTTAATTAAAAACCTTATTCTCACCTTTTCAATATTCCTAATCCAATTCCTGATGTTGTCAAATGACTTCTGATCTGTGATGTCGTATACAAACATGATACCCTGAAGGACGAGAAATATGTTATACAAACTTTGAACAGAAATAATGAATATGCAAAAATTAAATGGCACTCCAGAAATGTAATGCTTTCTTTTTAAATGGTGTCTGGGCTGTGTAAATGGGCCTATTTTCTCTCTCAGGAAAACAGTAAATGAGAGAGAGAGGTGGCCTTCATTCAGTGGTGGTCACTATTAAAGACAGGCCTGTCTATTTATCTTGTGACATGTGATACACTAAAAAGCAAAGCTTACCTTTGCCCCCCTGTAGTACGCTGTTGTGATTGTTTTGTACCTCTCCTGGCCTGCTGTGTCCCTGTATACAAATGAATACAAGTATTATTCACTTCACAAAGTATAACTGTAGGTGAGTCATCAGTCTTTCCCATCTCATGATACATATACATGTACATGGTCCAGCAACAACAGCTTATCTTCAACTTGAACCAAATAACATACCTAATACTAAACCTAATTACAAGCATCTCTATTTAGTAACCTTTGACAAAATAAAGCCCCAAAAGCAACTGTCATGGAGCATGTGTGGAGCTTCTTTTCTACCAGAAACTCAACCATTGTGTTGTGATTCAAATATTTTGTAGCATGAACTTTCACAAATCTGAACAAATCATTCGTAAAGATTTCACGCAAGTGGAAGAACACATTTTTATAGCACTGCTTTTTGGTAGGTATTTTCTGCCTCTGTTTTAATTATATAATGATACATGTTCAATTCAAAATAGCTACCGGTAATTTTTTTTTCGTCAAATGTATGTATTACAACTTACAGTACAAGTGATCTCCCTTAATATACAACACCCATGTCCAATCACATTTATACCTGTATCTCAAACAGCTGCTCAAGAATCACTAGTGATTTTCAAAACAGTATTTGAAGCATTCCTACATATGGTGAAACTCTGATGTGAGATCATTGGTATTTACACGAACATGGACTATAAACCATTTGGAAGAATCCTCATTGTGGATTGTACCTCTGAGCAAATTCATACACCGCGACCACGTACACTCCATATAGCTGAATGACAAGATATTCAAAATGTAGCAAATGTATCATGCCTATAGGTCTACAGTGTACCTGTTCACAGGTTTATATGCCTGCATACACTGGTCCACGTTTGTGAACAACTTTGAACTTTTCTACAACCTACAAATTAAATGCAGGGGCATATCCCAATATTAATAAACAGAGGGTGGGGGTCATAATTCCTTATCAGTAGTCAGACCTTCCCATTGGACAGTAGGGGGGTGTAGAGAGAGAAAAGTAACTACATCTGGGCAGCCCTGTTTGCTGCCGCCTTCTGTATACTGTTTCAGAAAAGCATGGAATAGATACCACTACATGTACAGGAGCAAAAAGAAAGAAAATTGAGAGCAAAGTTTGAATAGAGAATAGGATATTAAATAGGTATAGGTGTAACGTCTTGTTTTGCATTACAAAGTAATCAGTAGGCCCTGAACCAAAAAGTAAACAAGTAATTTTCATATATGTGAAAATTTACATGTTAATTATCCTAATTTCAAAATATTTTTTTTTCACATAACTGTGAATATGCTGTATCCGATCATTTTTGATAAATAAGACTCGATACTTACCATATGTGTAACTTGATCTTTTTACCATCTAATTCTATTGTCTTAATCTTGAAATCAATACCTGTAAGAAAGAAAAAATAGATAATTAGATATTATTGTCTGTACTGGTCTAAAATAACTAAATAAAATAAGATAATATAAAATAACTGTAAACTTCCAAAAACATTCTTGTCTGTAATATACATGTAAGTACGAGCATGAGAAAAACCTGCACACACAAGACAATTTAGATCACTGCTAGGTGATCCGAATCATTTTCCCTATCAAGGCATGGGTAGCTAGATTTATGGAGAGGAAATTAGAATGTATAACAATTATAAATAGCAAGAGAATGTGGTCATCAACTCACGATCGAGTTGCCGATTTCCCTCAATTATACAATGAACCTAATCGTTTATTTCAGCTTTTTGCCAGATTTTCTTCAAACTTTTGAGATGGATTGATTTCACCGGTTTTATTGCATCTATTTAAAGCATGTTATTTTGGGCCTGGAGTTGGCCTTCAAAGCAAAAGGGTTACCTTAGAAAAAGGTAAATATGCTTGGAAATATATATAGAGTAAAGATTAAGGCCCTGCAAGGGATTTTTAGATTTAACGCTAAAATACATCACGTTTCTTTGAATGTACATAGAGCTACATTTAGCTGTATTGGAGGGCTGTATTCGAAGGAAAGTCCACTCTGATATTAAGTTGGTTTTAATAGAAGCAGAAAATGAGAGAAACCGGTCTGTGAAAGTTTGAGCAAAAACCGATTGAAATTAAGAAAGTTATACATGTTTGAATGTGTGATCAATAAAACACCAATTGGCAACTCTGACATATCATGCAAGGTCTCCTTCCATTTACCCTGTACTGAAAATCTTCAAACATTTACTTTTTCCCATAGGAATTTTTTAAATCAAACATTCACCCTAAATATAAATATTGCAAATATGTTTTTATACAACCCCTGTATGAAAAAGTCTATTCCATCACCAATAACTTAGAAAGTGAAAGTTTATGAAATTTTCTGTACGGAGCAAATTGAAGAGGAGCTCGAAAGATAGGTCACAGTGTCGCCAATTTGTGTCTCATTGATGATAACTTCAACAATTCATAAATTTCCAATTTTTAATCGGATATTGATCAAACTTTCACTGAATTTGTTTCTCTCATTTTTCTGCTTTTATTAAAACCATAATATCAGCCGGGTGGACTTCCCCTGTAAAACATTGAACATACAAAATATTATATCACAGATGCAATGGCGCAATGCACATATTTGTTCTTCAGGTTACATCTGACCCCTTCATGGTTGAAGATTCTTGCAAATGGTCGACTCATTGTGTGGGGGTAACTGAGTTCGGGTGCAGCGTGCATACTATTTATAAGGTGCAAGTAAAAAGTCTTTTCCGGTTTAGCTCTGGCCTTCCGTCAGTCTTTGACGAAAGGCTATTGAAGAGGAGGCATTGAATATGCTGAATGGGAGAGCATTCCATGCCCTAACAGTCCTTGGGAAGGACTGTTTGAGGACTTCTGTCCTGCAGTTGGTGATCTGGTAGCCATCTGCATGTGTTGATCGAGTTCTTCTCGGACCAGCGAGTGGGGTGATATGTACTCTTCCACTGGGAATTCGACAAGGTTGCTGTGCAGCTTGTACATGAGTACCAGTCTAGAGCCCTCTCTACGCTTTTGGAGTGATAGCCAGTCAAGGGTCTCCAGCATGGATGTCACGCTAGAAGTTTTGTGATATCTGTTTAGCACGAATCTTGTTGCCCGCCTTTGGACCATCTCGATTTGGTGGATTAGATGTTGGTGGATGGATCCCAGACCGTACAGCTGTATTCAACGAGAGGTCGTACTAGGGCTTTGTAGGCGGTAGCTTACAGTGATACGGAGGTTTCTGCGAAAGAAGGCAAAAGTGTTATTGGCATTGCGACAGATGCTGGTTCCATTTCAAGTCAGTTGTAATGGTGACACCAAGGTATTTGGTTGCAGTTGTCACTTTAAGGGGTACATTGCTCAATGTGTAGTTATGATTGGTCATATTCCTTTTTCCTGGAGGCTCTGATGACTTCACATTTCTTGATGTTGAATTCCAGTCATCCAGTCTGTAGCCCATTCGCTGATTTTGTTGGGATCATCTTGTGACATGTCACATGTACATCAGTGCCAATGTACATGTGTAGTTTTACCAACTTAACTCAATACTGGAAAAAGATGAGTATTTATACATCGTTGGAATGTTCTTATCTGTCTACTTCCTAATGATAGCATCCTCGAATCAGGCGCACTTCCTTTTCCCTTTAATTACTTTATCACCTTACATCACAGTACAGTACCAGTCAGCATTCATTGACAAATGCTTCACATGTTTGGGCCCAGCGCACCGATTTCCGAACGTGTAATAATGGATGCAAATTTGTTCACATTGTTGCAAGCAGTCGCTCTACTTAAAATGTAAAATCCGCAATCTTTGACCTGAGATCCTTCCGGCGTCTATATCGTCTTCTATTTTGCACACGTAAAAATCGCCCTTGCTGTGGAGACCAGTTTGTGTATGTACGCTCCTGTGCGTTTGTGATTAGGCCGTATGTATTTCACTTATCAAGCTAGCTAGCGTTATGCAGCCAGCAGGCTATAGCTCTAAAGCTATATTTGTCATCGGCGTCCAGGCTACGCCACGACAGAAGCTGACTAGCTGGTGCTTGTAATTGTCCGTTGCTGCGTGCAGCCCTCTTGACTTTCGCTTTACAAATGATTTGATAATCTCAGTTACATGTTTAAGGATGTTTACATTATCTTTCCACATCTTTGATTTGCTCTTTAATTTGTTTCTTTTCGGATGTATAATTTGATATCAAGAGCACTATAGAGAAGCATTGCTTTGTGTTCATTTTCCTTACTCAAAAGTCACTGTATTATTTGTGCATGCTCTGTACTGTCTGGCCGGCGAATATTTTATTGTAGGATGGCAAGTGAAGGTCGTGAATTATGTAGGCCATGCAACGAATTGTCGACCACCTCATAATTGCTCATTTATTGAATACACATGATTAACTTTCAATGTTGATCAGTAACCTACGGACCTATAAGAATGTGATTTAAGATGTGGGTTAGGTTTGCGTTTAGGATTTAAGGTTAATGTTAGCATTAGGATTAAGAGTCAACTTGATTTCTCTTTGCTTTATCTTATCGATCTTATCGATTTTCCGTCCATGATTCTAAAATCACGCATCAATATCATATTGAGACAGTTCCGGTACTCACTCTCTCTCTCTCTCTCTCTTTTCTTTCCTTTCATCTCTCTATTATCATCATGGTAAACAAATAAAAGCAAAGTGAAGATAAACAGAATCCTTGTTTAATGGTCATCATTTTTCTCAACGCTAGTAATAATAATAAAAATTATAATAATAATTATAATAATAAAAAGTCTTCTTTACCAAGGGAAACCTCATCAGTATTAATACTGTTCTTGCTGGGTGCCCTGCAATCATATTATTATCCCGGCTTTTACTGAGCTACCATGAGAAGGCGCTCGATATCAGGCATTCAAGGATTTTTTTTCCTACCGGGTACCAATTTACTACAGCTACGTGGAGATTGGCAAATATAGATTAATATCTTGCCAAAGGACATTAGTCCTGCAGCGGGACTTGAACCGCGAACTTTGTGATTCACAGTCCAGCGACGAATCTACTAGACCACGACATCTCTAGTTAACTCAAGCTTTTCAAAAGATACGCGCTCCTATTTTCATTTTTCTCCTTCAAAAACAACAACAGTGTCATAATCTCGACGCAGTTCCTGATATATCTCCCTTTAAAAGCTTTCGTTTTTCTCGTTTCGCTTGTTAAAAGAACACAGATAGAATTTGCCGCTTTTAAAGAATAAGAATGAAGACATGCCCAACCCAGGCTATTATTTACATTTTTTATTCTCTCCTTCTTGATCATGAACTTCAGCACTTGTAATTTTGACACAGTTCATGTTAAAAGCTATCTTTCCTTTCTTATTGCTTTTTACAAGAGCTATATAATTTGAAAAATACAAATTAAGACAAGGCGTTATTGTCTGATCCTTGTGTGAGTCTTATTGTTTCAGATTGAAATTAGGGCTTAAAACAGCACAATACATAGAATATCTGCACAATACATACAATAATGGCTAAAATATGTTTTCAACTAGGCTTCTAAGACTATCGTATGACATTTTAAATAAATCATGACCTATATCTTTTTAAAGCTCGAAGGTTGTTCTTTACTCCCAGTTATGTCACATGCCGGAACTTCTTGTCTGGCTCTTATTTTTTTAGATTGAAATTAGGGTTCAAACAGGATGTCGGAAGGCTTTTCCGCACAATACATACAATATTCCCAAATGCGTTTTTAACGTTGAAGGTTTTAAAACTATCGTATGACATTTTATTTAAATAACGACCAACACCATTTTAAAGCTGGAAAGTGGCTCTTTATACTAGCTGTAGCAGGAGTACAGTGCAGCCAGTAATATGCATAAGCACAGAACATCCTTAGCGGCCACACGCACCAATGAGTGGGACAAGTTCCGATCATTTGACACTGCCAGTATGGTCTATTGCGATATACTCACCTATGGTCGAAATAAACGGTGAATCGAAAGCGTCTTCTGAAAATCTCAATAAAACACATGTCTTCCCCACTCCTGAGTCTCCTATTAATAACAATTTGTACAGAAAATCGTACTCTTTCGCCATGTTTTACTCTAATAGTCCTACTTTACCACTCCACGTACGAGTCGGGCTCGGAAACACGCTGTCTGATTTGCATAATCCTAGAGTCCTGATGACGTCATCCAAAATAAGGTACTTCAGGGTACACTTTGCGCTTAGTAATTGTTGGATTGTTTCGGTAGGTGTCGAGTTTTTTTATTGTGGTAATTAGCGTGGAAATGATCATTAAGACGTATTTCCTATACTTGTAAACATTCATTCATTTTCCTAATAAATTTACTCCACGTGAACTTATTTGATGCTAAAGTTATCGCAAATAAAGATGAGCCTAAACAATCAGGGTGAAAAAGTATGATTTTGTTCATAGATTTGTGAAGAGTATTTATCGACAATACAATTTTGCTGACATTTTTAAAAATAACAATAATGTATTTGTTGTTATGGCGCAAATGTTTTAAACAATGTTTGATCCCCCCCCCCTCCCCCACCCAAGAAAAAAGTGATAGTTGATGTGTTTTACAGAGTGTGAGTGACAAAAAATGGAAAACAAGATTCAACGCGAAAATCGGTTATCTCTTACAGTCTATCATGTGTTCGTTAATTTGACAACTTGTTTATTAAATTCCGATCATGGAAAGCAATATTTTTCCTGATTCATGGCAAACTTGCCTCTATCCAAGTACATATAGGCTTCTAAACCCGGAATAATCACTAAGCCTTGCGCTGTAGAGATCCCAAGTGAATTATATGATTTTACTGTTGACTCTAGTAATGGTGGTCTTAATGTATCCCTCAACAGGGGCATTGAGAATGAACAAAATGTGAATACTTGTGTAAAAAATACTGAATCAAACCATGATAATCACAGCAGTAGCGAAGCTTGCTTACATAACTTTGATCACGGCAGTGACTTCAATGGATCAGGGAGGTGGAATTTTAGCTCCTGAATGGATCAAGTGACTCAGTTCGAAATCCTGGCAATGCAGACAGTAATAGTTATCAAGAAGCCTATCTTGAACCAGGGAGGTTGGAGTTCCACCTCCCTGCTTGAACTTGCTGATGATGGAAGTATACCAGTTATTTCAAAACGAGGATTATGCGTGTGTCATTTGAATGTTAATTCCTTACCAAATAAACTTGAAGACTTAAGGTATATGTTAAAAAATTCTCCCTTCGACATCATTGGCCTTACTGAGACTCATTGTGATAACACAGTTAGTGACAACGAACTGCATATTGATGGTTATGATTTACTAAGGAAAGATAGAAGTAGGCATGGTGGGGTGTGATGATTTATGTGAAGAACACCCTCCACTTTCAGCATGTGAAAGATCTTGGGATTAACTTAGAAACTATTTGGATAAAAACCAAGGTACGGAACGTGAAACCATTTTTAATTTGTGTTATGTACCGTCCGCCGAACTCTTCAGTTGATTATTTTGATTTAATGTCTGCTATGATGAGTAAGGCTCTTGATTTTGATTGTGAACTGATTGTATTGGGGACCTCAACTGTGACCTACTTTCTGACAATGTCGATTCATCGACTCGATCTCTTTTATCTGTAATGCAGGGATCACTTTTGTCACAGTTGATTAAGCTTCCTACCCGTGTGACCCAGCATTCTAAAACACTTATTGACCATATTTATACAACTTGTCCGGATGATCACAGTATTTCAGGTGTCATAAAAACTCACATTAGTGATCATTTTTTGATATTAACATGTTTACATTCTAAAAGTGCTGAGAATTTTCATAATGATATCAAATTCAGAAACTTAAAAATTTTAAGCAGGAAAACTTTGTCAACGATCTTTACAACTTAATGTCTAGTGAAGTATTTTGTGTTGGCAACGTTGACACAGCTTGGAAATTGTGGTATAATCAAGTAATGTCAGTAATTAATAAACATATGCCATATAAACGCAAAAGAATGAGGAAAAAAACCTCTCCCTGGATCACAGGTGAAATAATTACATTGATAAATAAAAGAAAGTACAGGTATCTCCATAATAAGGCTTTAAAGTTTAACTCCCCAAGTTTATGGAAGGAATATCGAAGAATACGAAACATGGTAACAAGTTTAACAAAAAAATCTAAACAAGAGTATATACAGGGTTTATTGCAAGATAAGTCTGGTGATCCTGATGCATTGTGGTTAATCTTAAAGCAATTGTCCTCTGGCACTGGTCAGCTTTCCATAAAATTGAATATTAACGATGTTGAAATCTATCAGCCTGAAATTGTTGCGGAAAAATGGAACGACTACTTTATTGATAGTGTTTCAAAACTACTGGGAAATACAGACTGGAGAGACAGTGAAACCACAAGTCCAGATGTAATTGTCGGTTGTCCACAGGAGAATTGTGATGACCTTGATTATGTTGATCGTCAAATCTTTGATATTCCTCCAATTACCTACGATTTTATTGTAAAAGAAATTGATGGCCATTCGGTGAAAAAAGCCACAGGGCCTGATGACATCTCTGTTAAAATGTTGAAAATGATGAAATATGCCAAAATGTAATAGATAGTCTTATTTATATTTTTAACATTTCTTTGTCAAAAGGGCATTTTCCTAAAGCATGGTGCTTGGCCAAAATTCGACCTATTTTTAAGGGCGGTGATCGATTAAGTATAGAAAATTATCGACCAATATCCTTATTGTCGATTGTTTCAAAAATTTTGGAGAAATGGGTACAAAAGCATCTACAGACATACTTATTAAATAGCAATTTCTTTAGTGAAAGTCAATTTGGTTTTAGACCAAAGCATTCATGTGAAAGTGCTCTATTGTGTATGGTCGATGACTGGGCAACTGAAGTTGATAGGAGTAAATTTTGTGGAGTAGCGTTTATTGATATGCGTAAAGCCTTTGATTCTGTAAACTATGATGTATTGCTCAACAAACTCTCTATAATAGGATGCTCTGAGAATGCATTGGCATGGTTTAAATCTTACTTTTGTTTTAGGGATCAATTGACAGAAATAGGGGGTAAATTATCTAATACAAGGTCAACAATCTCAGGGGTACCACAAGGCTCGGTTTTAGGGCCCCTGTTATTTACAATATATATTAATGATTTGGTTTCTAGTATCAAGTCAGGAAAAGTTGTCATGTTTGCTGACGATGCATCTCTGTATGTTAGTGGTAGAACTCTAGAATCGGTCGAAAGTCAATTAAATTCTGCAATGAATGAAGTTTACAAGTGGACATCTAAGAACAGATTGGTATTAAATGATAAAAACGAAAGTGATGCTTCTTGGTTCTCGACAACGATTGAATACCTTGCAGGATAAAAAAATAACTGTTATAATTAATGGTACTTTATTAGAATGTGTATCTGAATATAAGTGTCTGGGTGTGACGATTGATGATACTCTGACATTCAAATCTCATGTTGCTTCTATTGTAAAAGTCATGAAACAAAAACTTGGCTTAATTAGAAGAAATAAGTATATATTTAATGTTGATCGAATTAAGAGATTATACTGGGGATTTGTTCTCCCCCATGCATTATATTCTTCAACCGTCTGGTCATCCTCATCCGAATCAAACTACAAAATATTAAACACGCTACACAAGCGAGCAGCATACATTGTTAGTGGAAAAACATGGGAAACTTCATCGGAAACAGTTTTTCGAATACTAGCCTGGCCTACTCTGAAAGAACTGTTTAAAAAGTCAATATTATGCATGGTGTATAAATGTGTAAATGGGATAGCACCATCCCAGTTATGTAGTAAATTTATTCTTAATGACATTTTTTCTACACGTGTAACACGAAGCACTAACAGATTATTATTACGTGCCCCTCAATGTAAAACGCAATACTATCAGAGGACATTTGTATCTGTTAGTATAAATGAAGGCCCAGATGGGATAACACGGGAAGAACTTGTGGCCTTAAAAGAATTTGGGATTGAACATTTGACTAGTATTTGCCAAATGATATACAATACAGGTCATATTCCTGAAGATCTGAAAAAGTCGATATTTGTGCCAATTCCAAAGAAGCCTAAGGCAAGTGTATGTGAAGATTTCCGGACAATTAGCCTTATGAGCCATGTAACCAAGTTGCTCTTAAAGATCATTCTCAACAGAATAAAAATTCAAATTGACAATGAAGTAGGTAAGGAACAGTTTGGTTTTAGACCTCAAAGTGGTACTAGAGAAGCAATATTCTGTATGAGAATGGTGACAGAAAGGTATATGGCAGTAAATAAAGAAATATATATGTGCTTTATTGACTACTCTAAAGCATTCGACAAAATTCACCACGAAAAATTGATTGAAAGCTTACAAAAAATTAATCTAGATGGTAAGAACATACGTCTCATATCTAAACTTTACTGGGAGCAGACAGCTGCCATCAAAATTAACAATGAAATTACAGGTTACACAAAAATCAAATGAGGAGTACGTCAGGGATGCGTAATGTCTCCATCCCTGTTCAACTTGTGCACAGAATTGGTATTCAGGAAATTTCAGATATGAAAGGTGTTAGTATTGGGGTGTAAATATTAATAATTTACGTTATGCTGATGACACTGTACTTTGCGCAGAGAATGAAGCAGATTTACAACATGTATTGGATATTGTAAAAGTCAAAAGTGAAGAGTTTGTTCTAAGCATGAATGTCAAGAAAACTAAATCAATGATTTTTAGTAGAACAGAGAACAAGCCTAGAATATGTTTGAAACTCAATGGACATATCATTGAGCAAGTCAGTAATCACATCTACTTAGGACAAAATATCACAGATGATGCCAGATGCGAAGCAGAAATAAAAGAAGAATAGAAATTGCTCGGAATACATTTCTGGCAATGAAAGGATTATTCACAAATAGAAAGGTGAAATTTGCACTTAGGTTGAGACTAGTAAACTGTTATGTATGGTCTGTCCTATTGTATGGAGCAGAAACATGGACAATAAACAAGGCCATGGAAAATAGAATAACATCTTTTGAAATGTGGATCTACAGAAGAATGATGAAGATATCCTGGAAACGAATGAAAACCAACAAAGAGATATTGCACATGGCAGGGCGTAAACAAATTGCACTAGTAGGATTAGTTAAGGAGAGAAAAGTCAAATACTTTGGTCATCTTAAAAGGCACCAAAGCCTCTTAAAGGATGTATTGGAAGGAAGAGTGGAAGGAAGTAGACCTAGAGGGAGACCCAGAATCAACTGGGAAGAGAATGTCAAGAACTGGAGTGGACTAAAACTGCGAGAGTGCACCAGAATGGCAGAAGATAGAGTGAAATGGAGAGATGTTGCAATCAACCTCCGAACCGGGAGAAGATACTTAGATAGATAGATAGTATAAATGAATGGAATTGTTTGTCTGATGAATGCCGATCTGCCCAGTCCTTAGCCATTTTTAAACATCTCATCAAACCTGGCAATTAATAGCTCATTTTTATGAAGTTCGAGGGGGTTGCGGTGAGGTCAAATTTATTTTATGCTTGATTTTAATGTAATTGTATTTTGTAAACAGGTGGTAAACAGGTTGAGTAGCTATACATGGGTGCATGTGAAGTAAGCGTAAGTATGATGATGATGTGTGTGTGTGTGTGGATGTGTGTGTGTCATTGTGTGCGTGTGCGTGTGCGTGTGTGTGTGTGTGTGTGTTAGCCTTCGTTACCCCTGTCATTTTTATATATAATATTGTTCATTGTCATTTTTATGTTGTTTTAAAACAGAGCCCTGTTGTAAACCAGCCTATTTTAATGTTTTTAACAATGTTACGTAATAATTTTGTAGCTGAACATGATACTCTGTATAAAGATGCGAAATAAATAAATAAATAAATAATAGATAAATATATAGAATTTAGGCCTAATATATAATCACTCGAGGTTAATTGGTTGAATTCATGGTCTCCATGCATTGAATTCATTGACATAATGGAAGTACTGCTTGACCATTCATCCAAAACTTGTGCAAATATTTTGACTTGCTTAAAAAATGACCAGTGCCCAGTCATCTTTGATCAAATTTCTCAACTTTACCATATCATAACAACATTTAATTAATGCCACTTAAGTCTTGATGTTTAAGATACAGGGCTTGAATATGAGTTTCCTATTGACTAACAGTAGAGAGAGGAGGGAGGGACGGATAGAGGGAGGGAGGAAGGGAGGGAAGGGGAGAGAAGGGGAGAGAAGGGGGTCACAGTGTACGCGGGAGGGCCTGGGAAGGAAGAAGGACGGAAGGGAAGAAAGGAGGGAGTGAGGGGGGTAGGAGGGGAGGGAGGGAAGTAGAGAGGGGAAGAGAGAGAGAGAGAAGGTGGTCACAAACTAACCAATAGATGAGCCCTAATCACATCCAATAATGCATCAAACGACATCATAAGAACTAAAGGCTAACTTCCAATTATTACTTGAGATGAAAAATTATAAACATTCTAAGATGTATTTTCTATCAAACTCGTGCTACTATGGTTGGCAGTAATTTAAATGTAATCAACCTGCTAGATATGTTTAAAAGGTATGCGTAATAATTAATAATTTAACAGGTATTGCTTATTGTTACTAAGGACCTATTCTCGAAGATTATTATATATAATATAATTTATCTATAATTATCTATAATATGTTAAAGTACTACTGCTACGACTAGGCTTATTACTATGACGGTGATGATGATGATGGTGATGATGATAATGAATTTCGACGATGATCGTAACAAAACCGCAACAACAACAATAACAGTAATTATTCTGCTATTAATAATAATAATAATAATAATAATAATAATAATAATAATAATAATATTAATAATAATAACAACAACAAAATAAAAAAAATGCTAATGTACCTTTATTTTGCGCATAATCATCCCAGGGATGTTGAAGGCGCCTACGAAGAATTATAAGGGCTCTTATAAGCATGGCTTTAGCGCAGCTGCCGTAACGTTTTCTATACGGCAAAAATCAACAAGGGTGTCAGAGGAAGATGAAATGTGAAATCATGTTCTGAATTACAGAACGTAGACCCATGACAGGATGGCATGTAGTCGGGATTACAATTCTTCATCCCCCTCCCCTCCGGCCCCGCCGAAGGCCATCGTCATTCCTTTGCAACAAAGCGCACTATATTCTCCATTTTTCAAATAAACATCAGACATTATTGATATTTCAAAACTCGATGAAAGTGTTCTATCACGTATTAGCTGTAGTTAATGCAAATTGGTTCACTATATTTGTCATCATTGCGTATATTGCATTTAATTGAGTTTTCGTATAAAATAAATGAGCAAAATTTTTAGAATTGTTCACCAACAGAGGAAAAAATCATTTCTTTGACACCGACCCATGATGTAATTTCCACAACACAACAAAACCAAACTAATGGAGGACATCGTGATTAATATGATCTTGAAAAAGCATTAAAAGAGAATGTATGATTTTGATATCAATAATTGATTTGATTTTTTGCTTTATACAAATGATGTGAGATGGGGGGAATCAAAGTTCTCCATTTTTCTATAAATCACATTTTTCATAATAAATTGGGCATTTGTCTACATCAATAACCCACTTCTTGTAATGGCCAAAATTAAACTGACGGAATCTTTGCGCAGCATAAAACGTACGACCATTCGGTACAATGGTCTGAAAAATCAGACTATTACTTACTGGCTCTACAGCTCCTAAGTCGATTCGACAACTAATAGTCGTTATTTTCCCACTTAAAAACATTTTCAAGCCCCCCCCCCCTTTTTTTTTTTATTTAGGGAAGTTCTAAATTAGTATTGTCTTTCAAATGCCGTTGGAATTTAACTTTTTCATTTTTTGGGCCTGCAAATGGGACATAGTAGCTTTAACCTGGGGGTGTTTCACAAAGGCTAAGATCGACTTTAACTTGGACTTAACTATGGCAGACCAGTCATGCCATTTACTGGCATTGGTCTCTCAAAGGGACGTTAAAATCATGGTCACAAATCTACAGAATTTACATTTTATGATAATTCATTATTGAAGGAAACAAATATATTCTAAAGATCATAATAGTGAGAGCAACCAGTGGCATGAATGGCCTTCCATAGTTAAGTCCAACTTAAAGTCGATCTTAGTCCTTGTGAACCCCCCCCCCCCCAGGACATGAAAAACCCAAAGAACAATGAACGGCATGGCCCTCATGTCATCACATAACAAAACGGTATGAAATAGCTCCCTAATAAGGAATGCCGAATGTATTTTCATTTAAAGGATCAAGTTCGGAAGAATCCACAGTCGTGTTAAACACTCCTTCATATTATGACCGATATAATTATGTATTACTCTTTTGTTGTATATGATATATATAAATAACATAAATATATCACTCAATTTTAATGTAATTGGAAATTTTGTCTACCATTTAGTATCTGTTGCTACCCTTTTGTTTAATGTAACAAAATGAAAAAAAACTCAAAAGATTGTTCTCTCCAATCACTTAATGTTTCTTTCTTTTTAAAAAACATTCCATTTTTATCCATTGACTTTGGACACGGGTGTATGGAACGCAGTAATGAAGATGCAGATGATGACGAGGAGGAAAACCATAATAAGGAGTAACAGGAGGAAACAGAAATGGGGAAAGAAAAGTAAGAGGATAAAGACAAAAAGAAAGGGTACGGAGAAGCCCGTTGAGATTAAACAAAAAGTGGGAATATGGAGATGAATAAACCATAGTCTACACATGAATATCGATAGAATAAAGAATAAAAGATGTAAACATTAAAGGACATCGTTCAAGAGAAAAGATGAGGTGATATAATGATGTAGAGATTGAGAGGAAAACATCGAACAAGATTATGAGGAGGGATCACACACAAGCTTAATAACATGAAGAGTATGTAATAAGAAGATGAATAACGAGAAATTAATTTTAAAAATAAAAAAAGGAATATATGACAAAGGGAGCAACGATGAATAAGACAGAAGACAAAAAGAAGAACAGACTAAGAAGAAGACCACAGAATGAAAAAATAGAAGTAAATAATGGTTTTCAAACAAGGAAAGTATTTTGACCGACTATATGAAAGACAAGAAATTATTCAACTAAATTATTCCAACTCTACCAACATTTTTTAACAGAACAAACAATAGTAATGCCTAATTGAGTAACAATCTGACCAGGGATCTGCAGATCAGAGATCATTAACCCAACTGTGTATACTATCAAAGCTGGCTTGTACCATGTTTGAAATTCATTCCTCAAATGCTTCTTCATAGATTGCATATCAAATATAGCTAAAAAGCAGTGCCGTGTTGATAAATCAATTCAGTCAAGAGATAGATTTCTTCCATTCCCAAATTAATTTTGAATGTATCTCTGCTGTTAGAAATAAAAATGCGACTGGAATTATTTGTGATATATCACAATGAAACAAAAAGCCTATCTCTTGTGATTCGTGAGAAATCGTAATAGCAAGGCTAAAACCTGTAATTTCATAAATTGACCCCTGTGACCTTTGAACCCGAAATCTGATCAGATCATCTTCCTTTGGTGATATATACTATCACCAAGTTTGAGCCTCGTATCTCTAGTATCGCGATATCACGATAACAGGGCTATATCTAGAATTCAGAAATTGACCCCTATGATCTTTGATCTATTTACCCCAAATCTGATCAGATTGTCTTACTATGGTGATACATATTATCACCAAGTTTAAGCCCCATATATCTAGTGGTTTTTGAGCTATAGTTACGACGAGGGGAATACGAGGAATTTCATAAGTTGACCTCTGTGACTTTTGACCTAGTTACTCCAAAATCTAATCAGATTGTCTTCCTATGGTGATATATACTATCATCAAGTTTGAAGTTCATATCTCAAGTGATTCCTGAGATATCGCGTTAACGAGAAAGCGGGACGGACAACCCGATAATGTAATGCCTCCAGCACCACCTTCGGTGGGCGGAGGCATAAAAATCAAAACACGTTTAAAGTTATAGTCAAAAGATGTATATACATTGTATATCATATATATAAATTTAACATCCAATTATTTTAATTTTTTAAACATTTATACTTAAGGACTAAATTATTCATACCCCTTACAATTTGGTGTTGTGTGTGTTTTTCGTAACTCAAGAATGAAAGGTGGGCTGGTTGAATTAGGGCCATTGTTGAATTCTTTTAGATAAAAGCTTTAAAGGTACTATGTCCCATTTGAAGGCCCCCAAAATTAAAAGGTTAAATTCTAACGACATTTGAACGACCGTTAGTTGTCGAATCGAATTTAGCGAGCAGGCTCGTTTAATTAAATAGTCTGATTTTCAGACCCCTGTACCGAATGGTCGTACGTTTTGTGCTGCGCATAGATTGAATCAGTTTAATTTTGGTCATTACAAAACGTGGTTTATTGATGTAGACAAATGCTTATGTACCCTTTACATCTCATTTTATGTATGTTATTACTAAAGAAAAAAAGAAGTCCGTCAGCCACTCAATATTGGCTGACAGTGAAGTCTAGAAATAAACGGGTTTCCTTGCCTAATTTGAATACTAGGACACTGCTAACGTTTAAGTTTCACAAATAGGACATACGTGACATATTCATAATTCCTGCAAAGTTCTACATGATTTGATGTTGGCTGCAAAAGGGATACTCTACCTTTAATATATCACATTACCAAGAAACATATATCGGGACCACATTTTTTTCCACAAACTTAAAATTACAGAACTTGGTAAGGGTAAGAATAACTAAGTTGTTAACTGCATACATATATTATACAGAAATTCCCCAAAGTTAACAAGTATGTCAGCTTAACTTAACACAAATGACCTTTCATTTAAGGGATTACACATTTATCTATTTTCTTTGCATAAATCATATGTTCAATGTCCATTTCCAATATTCATAAATTGTATTGTTTGTTTGATGATTTTTTTTTCGAACTAAATAAATACAATAGGAAAGTAGAACCTTAAAAAACATGTATATATGAATCTGTTGCTTTTATTTATTTATTACCCCTCGATAAAAGACGATTCTTCACAATGTGCTACACTTCTTGCCATGCATTTTATGCTACATATTCTCATCTCTACTAAAAAAAAAAGTAAAATGTTTATACTTTAAAATTACAAAATTACCTTGTATCATCTCAGACACAGTTCTATTGATTTTCAGTCCTTTTATACTAACAAATTTGATAAATGCATAGCATTAACCATCACCAATGAGTAAATTTAATTTCCCCTTGACTTCAACCTTTGTGGAAAATGGCATTAACGTAAAGTCATGTGTGGAACACCTCCATGATACAGAACATAATTATACCAAATAAGATTTTATTTTTGCAGTTAATAATCCAACACCTGCTATGGATTATTAAGAGGTCTGGAAAAGGGATATCTATCATTGAATATGCTAACCTTTGTACTTATTTATCAATCTACTTCTTGTTTTAAAAAATTATAAGAAATTACAGGGAAATAAAGTTGCTTAATTCATACAATTGTTTCATATGTGCCAGCTTGTTAATACAACCATGTACTGACTGTCCTATAATTCATTAAGTCGAATACACTTGTTCATTATACATTACATAATAAATTTAATTTAATTACCTCCACCGAATATCTATTTCTGATATGACAAACATGCCAAATATACGATTATGATGCGCTGTCTTCATTTATGCTGACTTTTCAGCATTCGATGGACAATAAATGGTCCTGTAATGGAAAGGTCCTAGAATAAAAACATGTCAAAGTGACCAATAGGAAGGGGCATACATGTATATCAGCCCAACAAATAGGAATGAAGACTGGAAGTATCTGTTAGCAATCTGCAAGCATATACTTACATTATTATCATTCCATGTATAAAACCAACATAAATCAAATAAAAAGTAAAACTTACAGAAAAATTATAATAACCACCTATTGTCACAGAGCAGAACTGTAATATGCAAATATAGAGTGCTTTTTTTGTTTTAAGGGCCAGGAAAGCAATTGAAGCAAAGCAAATTATTGGCCAGTATCATTATAAAATCTAATTCAATGAAAGACTAACTCGTTATGTTAGAAAATCAGCTGAATGTATTAGCTTTTGCAACTCTCATACTAGTTCTCCAATATATGTATCAAATCAATGTCATATTTACAGAACTGGGTGGTAAAATACTACAATGTCCACTTTAACATAAAGTTTCTGAATTCTCAAAAATTCCTCAATCCAAGTTGCCAATTCTTAGAGACTTCATTTCAAATTAGACCATACAGTGTGGTTTTGCTGTTGTAATGGCTTGGAATGCAGAGAATTTTACCAGAGTGGTGCTCACTGGGAATTTTTTTCCCACAGGAATTCCATTTTTTTTAAATTTTCATGAAAAGTATGCTTATAGTGCTGTCACACAGCTAAAATAATCAATTTAACTTTTATTGAATACAGTTTGAAGTATTTTTATAACGTGCCAATATGCCTCATTATATTGTAAGGAACTATGACATCATAACCACAAAAGTGCATGCTGCTACAACAATTAATCAGCATCAAAATGTATGTATTATATCAATATACTTATAAAATAAGTTCCACAATAATATATATATTTGTTTCCCTTTATCACAAAGCATTTAGGATTTGGTTGCAGTAATCACTAACTTAATTTATCCTAACATCCAAAAACCAGGTAACTTTACTTTCTATTTATCAAGACATCTATACCAATGTTATGGTGCTTGGCTCTCTCCAGGAGGAACTTTGAATAGTGGACTCGCTGAGCGCAAAACATGGTCTCTTCTCCTCTCATGAAACAGTCATAGGAATTAGAGTATTGCTAAAAGATACACAAAGACACAAATCATGTGAGAAACTTTGTAGCATAGTGTTAGAGATATAAACATGTTAAAAATTCTGAATTGAATGAAACTTATGAGAGCAAATCAGCTTGTCATTCTGTCCTCTTTTTTTTTTGGTTGAATATTATTTAATAATTAGTCCTCCAGATTAAGTCCAGCACCCTTTCTGACTGTTCCACCGAATGGCTAAAGCCACACCACACCACACCAAACCATTAATCAGACCCAACCATGCTAGACCACACCCATTACACCACACCACTCATCATGCCATACCACACCGCACCACACCGCATCATACCACATCACACCACACCACCCCATACCGTACCACACTACATCACACCACACTGCACCACACTACACAACACCATCACACCTCTATTTACACCACTATCTACATCCTAACAACTCCACCTCCTCCCTACTCCCAGCCTAACCTGGGTAACTCCTCTCATAAACGACAACACTTTGTCGAAAATTAATCATCCCCAGACAAAAAACAATCCTAATGTAGAAAGATGACTAGAAATATAAAGTGAAAAAATATGTGACTTGCCGGGTTGTTTGGATCAGGCATAGTGTAGAAAGGCTGGATGCAGAGTGGGAACTTATCCAAGATGTAGAAATCAGTGTCAAACTTCTCCTTCACAAGATGGTCCAAAAACTTCTCATTAGGGGTGCTGTCACATAATCACAAAGTACATGATTTAAAAAAAAACCTTGTATCATTTATCTGAATGAGTAGCAACAGTAAATTTGCATTGCATTGCATTAATTTATAAATACATACTTTTTATCTCTTAAACCAATCTCTTTTCAAATCCTTGCGCTTATACGCACATAGCCAGGCTTGATTAAATTTGATTCAATGATTTTCAAGTCATACATGAGAAACAATTTTTGGAGACTTTATTGACACTCATATAACCATATATTCTCTTTTTAAAGTAACAATCTCGTCAGTTTGTCCTTCGCTTACGCATACTTAAATCAAGCAACTTTATCTCCTATTGCGCTTAGATACATTGTATTAAGCGCTATATAAAAGCGCAATATTATTATTGGTTCTAAAGTTATCAAGACAACAAGATATGGCGAATTTCATTCTTGTATGATCCTTTTCCTGTCAACAAAACCCTTTCAACAAAACAACCGAGTATTCATCTATTGAAGGTCAATGCTTACTGGGCCAGGTTTGGTTAAATGTTTCAATTAAGTGTTCAATCGCCATGGCTCGAAACCTGAACTGCCACATTGTTTGGGAGTATATTATAGATGTCAACTGTATTTGTGACAAAAGTTGACTGTGGTAATTATGTTTGTTGTCTATTGGTTGACGAAAGCCAGTAAAGAGTTAAGTTATCCTTGCAACAAAATAAATATTCTGTATGGAGAGCAGACTAACCATGAACGCATATATGCAGGGATACTCTTGAGTTCCTGTTGACTTCCTGCCATGTCAATACACTGGAGGTTATTGATTATCAACGGCTAAGATTGGCCCATATTCTCTTAGTCCCCTATTCCAGAGTCATAACAAATAATAATAATAATATAGGTTTTTCCGCCCAATTTCACCAGAGTTGCATTCGAATTCATGAATAGGCGTTCAAGTTCGAACGATTTTCGTCAACTCTCTGCTCTCATGGTTCATTTTCATTCTTTGAGCATTCAATTTCGTTTTATATAATTCCTTTTAACTTTTATTTCATTTAATTTAGAGAGAAATCCATTCAATTTAGTGACGCGAAGTTGTCATTCAACTTCGCGCCAGCTGGATAGACGTTCAATTTCGTCCTCAATACCAATTTCAATTTCATTTATAGGCACACATCTTCGCACTTTGAACGTTCGAATTAAATTAACATAAACAAGTTCTGTAGTTCTATGTAATTCTTACAGCAATTTGTTCAGTCATAATTATATACCCTTTTTCACTGTTTTCAATTATATAATTTCATTTTCATTTTAAAACTTTCATAATGTTTATTTTAATCATATTATATATATTTCTCTTCTTTCTAATCTTCTCTTCCAATTTCACTTTATTCCCTAGCAGTATGGATATAACACTTACAGAATGGTTATAACTCATAATTGTGTTACCTGTAAGTAAGTACTTATCATGTACTTACTTACGTTATCATCATGTAAGATATTTCAATATAAGGCAAAGGTCCCATTTCAAGGTACATAAAGTTTGCACAATTTATTCAAACAGATGCAGATTGCAAAGAACTTAAACAGTAATACAAAAAAGACTGCCCAAATGCTATAAATGATTGCCTATTCGTGAAATTGAATACCTTAACGTTCATCAGGAATTTGAATGCATTTACGTGCATTTTTAATTTGAACGCGCTTTTTACGCGTTTATGTGAGTAAATCATGAAATCGCATGCTATTACAATTAAATTGAATGAACTAGTTAGCTTTTTGAATGTTGATCTCGGTGATCGTTCAAATTCGCTCGAAATTGAATGATCGCATCGTTAAATCGGATGCAACTCTGATGAAATTGGGCGGGAAAACCTATAGTAACATTTATGTAGCGCTTAAAACGAATGTTTCTAAGTGTTGTATTATTATCCCCCAGGCATTAGCAGACCTACCCTGATAACACACTGTGGCATTCGAGGAACTATCCTGAACCCAATTACACTACCTGGGTGCAGAGTGGCAAATGCAGATTAATGTCTTGCCAATAGACATAAGTCCGGCGGCAGGACGCAAACCCCGAAACATGTGATCCATTGTCCTGTGACGTATCCACTAGACCACGAAACTTCTGCAAAAACGTAGTCTGATTAGTTGGCAGCTGGTAACAAACCTAAGATCTTCTAAGTCATCTATCTCAACGCCTGCATCACGCAGCATCTTGATACCATCAGGCCACTCCAGACGAAGAGGGGGGTCTAGGAACTTGAAGTCCTCTGACGGGAACTGACGTTTTACTGTCTGGATCTCTGTCTGGAAGTTGTCTCGAAGACCCCTAAAGATATCGTTGAAGACACTAATAAATGACATCCAGGGACTGGGTACAAATGAACGAGATAATGACATGATAATTGTTTGAGTGAAGCTATGTTCTGCATTAAACACGTAGTCAATTAAAAAGATGTTCAATTATTTCTATGATGAAAGGATCCAGATCATATTTTCATCATAGAAATAATTGAACATCTTTTTAATTGATGGTCAATCCTTTTGACCCTTTCACTCCACAGATTCTTGCCTTCTTTACATTCCTAAGTACATTCTACAAATCTTCAAAGAGCTTTGATGTATTATCCCCCTGTTAAACTGAAGAAGAAAAAAAATGCTGTCATTGTATGGGATTAAGAGTACTCGATTTTGGATCATGTATTGTGCCAGACAACTCCAAGCTTCCACTTCACTATCATTCTCCATCTTTGATAATACTATTTAAAAGCTATTTCTATGTTCATGCACAAATTCAATGCTTGGAAACATTCGAAATAATGATTATTATCAATTACAAAACGCTTAAATACAGCCCCGGCATAGCACCTGAAAATCTCTCCGATCGCTGCTGAGATGTGAGACGTCACATGTTGAACATGATTTGCACAAGCAGACGATGTCCCATGCTATCTCACACATTTTCAGTGCCTGTTGTGTCATCTTCTCTTCAGTTATTAATCTTACTTCACTACCGTCAGGCTAAATGTTAAATCTATCGCCTCACTCTTAACCCCGCCATGGTATTATTTTGATGAAAATGCAGCGATAAAAAAATAAAGGAATCCGTCGCTTGTAAACAAAACAAGACGCCATTGTATTTTCAGCTGCATACACCGCGGTATGTTCGGCGTTTCATGAGGGAACAAATGCCGTCCATGCTATCATTCCGGGGTTTTTTTATTTGAAAGTGTAGTTTCTTTGATTGTTCATTAACCCCTATCCTGTGTTTGTACAAACTAAGGAATTTAGTTATTAGAATCGGTTTCATATCCCTTTTCCTTTTTGAATAGTGTAAAATTCCATCACATTTATATACACTAAACTCATTATAGTTTGAGAAATAATAGCATTGCAATTATGTTCATTCTTTATGGGATGTCGTGTGCTTGGGCAGGATTGGTTCATTCTGTGACGGCATTAAAACATCGTTATTTTTCTGGCGAATCCCTCGCATATCCCAGATGCTATGGAGGTGGTTTTATTTGTATTTTTATAAATCACCCGATATGTAGTTGACCTAAAATTTGTACGATGGCCATCTGTTAGCTTACCAGTTTTTAGTGATACGTTATTTGCCATATTTGTGATTTTCTTTGAACCCGCACTTTAAAGGTCATCTCCATGTCCAAGCCCACAAACTCACACAGATGACGATGTGAGTTGGAGTCTTCTGCCCTTAAAACTGTCAATCGAATAAGATTTTAACGATTTTTTTTTTAGAAAACACCTTTTCACCAGCAACATAAATGTGCCATCCGATGATAAGTCACTTTTTAGATACTCCCTGTCAAAAGCTGATTGGAAGAACTCTGGATCTCAAGTTCTAGCCACTTTTTAATTTGAGAATAATATATAAAATCAGGAGAGAGGCACACACAAAGTCTAGGTAAAATGCTCACTAAACATGGAAAATAACATGCTGAAAACTTTGGTCCCATCAAGATACACATTGATGTATTGCCGTATGTTAGAGGATAGGTTATGACGATCTAGCAAGAGATTAATGTAAAGAACCAGTTAACCCGGAGTGACTCATAACTGATAGACTTCATTCACAAGTATGACAGTGAACAAAAAAGCATGGAAAAAAAATTCGACAATTTTGAAAAAAGGTAATGATAGGAAGTCAATGATGGGAGTCTCAGCACAGATCATTGGCCATTTTACCGACATGGGTTGTCGAGGGGATAACTTCAGCATTTATCTGTTAGAAGCAGAGTATATCATTATTCAGCATAACTGCTTCATGGCACTGTTGCAACATAAAACAAGCCTCTGGCATATTTTACTACATTCATCAACTGATTGATAAAAATGAGGTGGTAAACATTTAGTATTTTAAGTATAAGTTATTACATAATGATTGGGTTCAGGTCATCACTTTTTTCTTCTGTGGGCCTTTGATACTAACATTGTTTTATCTTTGATTCAATATAGTACTTCTGCATTTGATAGAATTAGCGTGATGCTACTACAAATGTTCATAATCCAGCCCAACTTCCTTTAAGGTCCCGGGTCAAAAAATTAGATACCTGTTTCCTATGTCTCTAAATGTCAAAATCTGGTGTAAAAGTGAAAAGAGACCATGCGAGCCATCATTTAGATTCATACAGGATGAAAAAATCAGACTAAAAAATCAATAATGTTGGAATAATTAAAAAGCTTTCTAAACAATTCTTCGTCACAAAATACCGATCACTGATCGGTATTTTGTGAAGAAGTTTACTAAATACAAAACATATATTGTTCTCTTATTTTAAACACCTCGTGCTACTTTTAAAAGCTAATAATTACATGATTTGGACTAAGAATCCAATAGTCTTCTAAGAAATGCCACAGAAATAGTGATATTCGAGGAGTTACTGGGTACATTTTATCGAAGGGGGCCTGCTGCACATATTCTAATCACTAGGCTCGATTCCATCCTTATACTGCTTTTTACCGCAGAGGGCAGTATAGTGGATTCTAGCCTTGTGATCAACATGAACATTACATGAGCATGTACCTCACAGCAAGCCCATTCCGAAAAAAATGTACCTAGTAACTCCTCAAATATCCCTATTTCTATTGCTTTTCTTGGACAACTATTGTATTCTTTGTCCAAGTTATGTAGCTACTTACGGAAATTTTGAGTAGTTGTTGCATATTCCTTACAAGACTAGTCCGAACTTGCCTTGCTGCAGTGTTGAGTATCGAAACTTGTTATGATTACTAAGTAATTATCAGCTTTTAAAAGAAGCATGCGGTGTTTAGCATTAGAGAAACATATTTATTTTGTCTTTAAAAAATGATTCGATCGGTATGTTGTGAAGAAGAATTTTTTAAGTCGTTTTATTATTCCAACAATGATGTTTTTTAGCCTAATGTTATGAAGAAGAATTTTTTTTAAAGCCGTTTTATTATTCCAACATTAATGTTTTTAGTTTGATTTAATCATCCTGCATATATTTAAAATTGCGGCTCGAATGCTCTCTTTCTATTTTTTCCCCAGTTCTTTTTACTTTCAGAGGCATGATAAATGGCACTAATCATCACCAAACATGGATAAAAAAATAACTTCATATGAGATGTTCCAATTTATAAACCAAGGTATGCATGTATATTTAAAGGTTTTTTGCTGCTACAAATAGTCAAATTTAAGCATTGTTATAGGAAAATTTAGATCTAACGACAGTAGCAGATCTAGCAGGTGATTATTTTTAATGAATCATTTTTGGGTACCCGCCCGAAATTTGAGCGGGTCCCGGAATTAAAAATATACACGAAATTCCACGCCCTATTTAAGATATAGTTTTTTTTTTGCAATACTGTACCATTGTCAGTAAACTATTTCACAATTTTTTTTTCAACAATTCTTTATTTTCCCAAGTTCAAAAAGTATTTAGACAGTTTTCCCCAAAATTGCATTACTTGAAGCCTTAGTCTATGTGCAGCAGTTTCAAGCTTCTGTTGTCTGAAATGTTCTAATTCCTCTCTCAATCACTTTATTTTTGCTATATTATATCTGTTTTCAGAATTTCTGTCCCAAGAGTCTTTTTAACTTGATTATCTCAGTTTTTAAGATAATTTTCTTTACCTCTTTTTTTCTTCATCTGTTTTATTGCTTTCATAATTGAAATTTTCCCCTACTCCATCAAAAATGTATCAAGAAATAACGGGTCATCAATGCTGAATTTAAGTTTCTTTTAACTGACATTTTCAAATTGCTTACCATCATCAAGACATCCAATATCAAGATACCAAAAAAAAACGCTTCTAAGTGCACCCTCTTTTCACAAGCTAACATGCAAAACCCAGTAGATTACTTTTGACAGCTGTGCATACCTGAAATGATCTTCGGGATCTGAAGCTCAACAAAATCTTTCTTCTTCATGGATGCACGAAACTCTTGGACTACTCCGGCTTCAAGACGGAAGCTGGCCTTGTTGGTAGTGGTCTGATAAACAGAGAAAAATCTAGCTTTTATTTATTTATTTTGTAATGATGCGATCAATAAACTGCTCCTCAAACTCTGTTTTTTTTTACGAGAGCTCTACTTTGGTACTGAGCCCCCCATCTAAAAACCAAAAAAAACATCTTAATTCAACAGAATTTTACATGTTGAATTTGATGTCCATTGTAATGCAATGCAAAGTGATACATGTATTTAGTACTTCATCTAAATATTAATCATATCATTTCCCATTTTCATTGTACCCTACAAAGCCTTTTCTCTGCCTACTTTGATCAGAATTTGAAAGTATCATTTCTCAAATGTTACCCTGAGATCAATGACACGGTTGTCGAGGCGAATATGTTGTCCTATCGTTGCTAAGGAAGAATTATCACCGTATTTTCCCTCTGCTTTTGCAGCATCGTCAATCTGCAGAGGCAATCTGGGCTCAGCAGGACTCACAACAAAAATCTTCAATAAAACTTAAGCATGTATGAATTGGCAACTCAGTTTAGCCTGTTATAAAAAGTAGCAAGATTATACAGTGAAACCAACTATACATATATAGACTAACTATATATATATATATATATATATATATATATATACAGTTAACAACTATTTATTCATACCCCAAGTAAATGTTATGTTCTTTGTGTTTTGGGTAACTTAAGAATGAAGTGTGGACTGGTTGAATTAGGGCCTTTGTTGAATACTTTTCAATATAAGCTTTAATAATGTCATATTCTCAAGAAACGGAAATCGAGACAGTTTCAAAATATACAGAACTATAACCATAAAGGCATCTTTAAAAGAAGACTTAATACATGTAATAGATTTGAATGTTTGAAAGATGAACTGAACCAACAAGTTATCATTAACCTATCCAATTGTAATTTGTCAAATGAAGAAATCAATGTTTTGAAAAAGAGCGCAAAATTTACCCCAAATCAAAGCGCAATAACATTGACTTCAAGATTGATGCTTTTGAATTTTTGCAGGAAATTAAGATGGAAAAAAATATTTTGAAGGAAAGAATGTCAAATACAGTGATATTGTTCAATTAAAAAGTATTTTAATCCAGAGAGAAACAGAAATCCCATGCTAAAGAAATATATTGATTTCTTAAATACTTTTAGTAAGAATTACTATTGTAATATGTAATGTGTACCAACATTGAAATAACTTGTCTAATAAAGGAAAAAGAAAGAAGAATTTAAAAAATAAAAAATCGTCTGCATTGAAAAGTTTAAAGACAGATGACAATGTGTGTGTTTGTATTAATGGACAAAGATTTCCTTACCTCCAAAATAATTGATCATTTTAATAAAAGAGAAACATACAATAAATTACCTCAAATGAGGATAAAGAAATAATGAAGAAAAAACTTAAAGTCTTGATTTTAAAAAATATGAAAATAATTTCCCCCAAAAAGGAAAAATCGCATATATTACTAATGTTGAATATAAGACAATTTATTTGTATGGTTTGCCTAAAAAAACATCAAAGTAAATGTATGAAGGAAAATGTTTGAAAACAGAAAAGCTCTAACGTACAATTATCATAGTGAAAAAGTGAACTCTCCAGGATTTTTATTTAATTTTTTTTTTTTTTTTTTTTGGGGGGTGGTTGGTTCATTGGTTGGTTTTGTTTTCATTTTACCATGTGTAAGGTGACATATGAAAGACAATTAAATTTCATATGAGATGATTCCTCATTCTGTATATTTGGGGATGATTTGCATAACAATTTTTAGCCAATTTTTTTTTTTTTTTTTTTTAACCATTTTTTTTTTTAATATGAATTGCGCCAAAAAAGATATTTATCCGAATTTAGTTGATTATGATACTAACTGACTTGAAACTTGCTGAAAAATTGTTAAGCAACATGGTGATATCATATCAAAATTTCAAGTCATTTGCTTTTGTGACTAAACAGTTATAGCGCTAAAACTTGACAATTTGCTATGAGGCAAAATGGCAAATTTGGTTGCTAATGTGGTTGCCTTTATCAAATAGATCATAATCGAAAATCATTTTACCTCTTATACATATATTATGATTATTAAATATAACTGGATTGACCTCCTCTTCATACAATCTATACTTGTGGTATTTTCAATGTTAATTTAGACGTGTAAAAGTCGCATAGAAACAGAATCTCCCTCCAACTGTTCTAAAACAAAAGTCAAAATACAGTTTCCATCCAGCATCCCTATCTCCATACAATCAATATTTTAGCCACATCAAACGTTGCGCCTTTACAAACAATTTAAAATTCATAATCTTTAACCCTCCTTGCGAGTAGTCCTGGTACATCATATTTCTCTTCATGCAGTCTTTACCTGCCGACAAAAAAAAAATCTAAATTAATTTTCTCCACCTTAGTAAACAACCACGGAGTAACCAATATAAGTGATGAGACATAGTTTAACTTTGATAATGCATATGTTCTTAATAATTGTATTTTACCCATAAGTGTGAGATCTCTTTGTTTTCACCATCCTAAAAATCTTTTTATTTTACTAAGTATCTCTTTGAAATTCAAATCTTCTGTAATATTTACATTTCGAGAGAAACAAAGACCTAACATTTTAATTTGCTGAACTAGTTTTCCAAACAAGGGTATTTGAGGTCTATCACTATCTTTGCCTATCCACAAAAAGTTCGTTGACCCTTTGTTTATCTTTAGACTACTTACTTTCTCGAATTCTTCAAAAAGATACTCAAGCCGTTTTATAGAATTAGCATTTTTCACAAACAGGGATATATCAAACACCCCCCTTCGCACACTCTCACCCACACGCACACACACACACCAATATTCGCATGTAATGGAATATGAGAAACCACCAAAAGTATGGATGATATCATTTATCATGTGTTTACATGTTAAATATGTTAAAAAGTAAAGTGAGCTCGAGTTGGTATTTTTCTAAAACTCTCAACTACAAGGGCATTGAAAAGTAGTTAAATTGATTGCATAATGAAGACATATTTCGTAATGTGGAAAACGAAAGTGATTAGCTATGGGCTATAACACACAACATGAGCAATCCTGCTCTAATACGAGTATTTGGAAATTAGATTCTACGTGATGGCTATGAGATGGCGCTGTATAATAACCAGTCTGCTAGGGCAAAAAGTTCACTAATACAGTATAGATATAAATGCCTTATTAAG
Organism: Mesocentrotus franciscanus; assembly: GCA_037976565.1. Classification (NCBI taxonomy): domain Eukaryota; kingdom Metazoa; phylum Echinodermata; class Echinoidea; order Camarodonta; family Strongylocentrotidae; genus Mesocentrotus; species Mesocentrotus franciscanus. The sequence goes on along the minus strand of CP137667.1, from coordinate 41,764,639 downwards.
GAACAACAAGTTATTTGTTTTTCTCAGAGAAGGATGAAATATATCTCTAGAGAATATTCGGGGCTCCCACGGGCTTTAATTATTCTTTATTTATTTAAAATATCTTTATGGTGCATTTTTCTGGTAAGTTTGTTTTTTAGAGAAATGTAATTTAAATTTAAAAAAGACATAAAACAAATGAAATTGCCCTTGAATATATTTTTTTTCAAAACTCTTAGCAATCATGTTAACTGTAATGACGGAACAAACAACAAATTCAGCGAAAATTTAGGTTGCTGGGGGTGGGGGTACTTTTTAAACTTTTGTTTTATAGTGGTGAGAGGGGAACCAGGCCCATGCCCCCCCCCCCTTCCCATTCCACGGCGCAGCATTTTGCATTAATTCCAAATCTCTGTACTCTAGCACTTTCACAATGATGAGGAAATTGTCCTAGTCGAGTTATGTATACTGATTCATAAATGTAATGTATCCCACTGAATGCACATGCACATAGCATTCCCGCATAGGTGAACGCAAAAGCTGAAGTTTATCTTCGCGTGTTGCTTATAATTCGTGTGTTATGTTTCTCGATATTTGGATCTAAACACATATTTAAGACGAGAAAGGTAAAATGGCGGCGGCTTATTTTGGAGTGTTGGTTCTGAGTTACTTTCATGTTGTAATATCAGGTATGTACAATTACATTTTATGTACATTTTTATTATCTTTGGGAATAACCTTGATAGGCCATTAGCTTCTGTTTTCCCACCACATTATGATTTTAATTGAAGACGTTTCATTTTAACGTTTATTATTGTATATATGCATATAAATTGTGTTTTTTTTTAATCAGATGTGGAAATAAAACTTGAAATTAAACTTGAACATTGTGACTATAAAAGTAAACAAGTACAGACTGTGTTATTATGCTAGTGATGCACTATAATGATAAAAAAAGAGAGATGGATTAAGATTGCCATGGCACGGGAGCCTCCTATATACTCTTCTGAGATCTAATATGATACCCGATCATTCAAGTGAGATTATGTGTTATATCCTATATTTGAATTGCACAGTGACACTCAAGAAAACAAACAAAAAATATATACATGTATCTATTTATATAAAAAATCTTCATAAATAGAAAGCAGTTCAAGAATAGCAAAGTTTCCATAATGAACAATAACGTCCACGGTGTTTACTAATAATTTCAAAGGTTATACATTATTGAATCTATGTATACTAGGCACGTACAATAATGTATGCGAATGATACGACAGTTATGTTATTCCATGGCATTAAGATGACTTTCTTGCCATCGTCTAGTATATCTTTGGCCTATACTTTTTTATCCCAGGAATACAAGGTCCAGTCGTCACACCATCATCAGTGGTTGTAGCCGTTGGTGAAGGTGTTTCATTGGAATGTACCACTACAACTACGGATCCATTTCATTTTACATGGTTTCATGTATCTACTACTCGGACTACTACACGGACAACGATATATACAGGGGGTATCAAGTTTCCTCCCCCTTGTGAATATGACAATTTTGACTTGGATGAAGATACCACTGCAAAGAGGTCTACATTGATCATCAATAGTATTATGAGGCAAGATGCAGGAGCATATCGTTGTACTATCAGTGGACAAACTAATGTAGCTCCTACTCTTGTAACTATAGAAGGTAAAATCTTAAGTACTTGACCTTTATTTTTTTCTTTGATTTTGTAATGTGCCAATAGACGTGTGATTGAAAAACACGTAGTTATACCGTTACACATCTGCTAGCTTCCCCCTTTTTTTGGTTTGGTATGCTTGTGGCTCTCGGCTCATTAACACATATTTCTTAAACTTTGTCAGCCTTATCACATATGATTTTGCATAATCGAAATCAAGTATAGTCTTGGATGTGAATTTAACCGATAAATGAAGAGTTCACTTCAATTCGGCGCCATACCAAACTGATTGACTGAAGAAGGTGTAACTTGAGAGAATTTAGGATATAAAGTGAAACAAAAAAGAGGGAAAAGAGGGAAAGAAAATTGACATTAACTTTATATGATTATACCGGATTAAGGATAACTCACAACTTTAGATAATGTTTTGAAAATCGATCATTGGCCATTCAGCGTAATAACACGATTTATTGTGTATATAGGAAACGTTGGTATCCTAAAGGATCGTTCAGATATGACGCGGCAAAACCGCGGCGTTTTTTTTAATGATGACGTGAATTGTGTACGCTTCACATATCTGTATTTTATAACACAGAGCTAATGCCTAGGTCACATTTGTCGCGGCGGCCGTGCAGTCTAAAATATCTACGGCCAATAGCAATTGTAGGGCCGCCGCAGCATTCCCATGGTCACATACGGTAGCGGTCACATAATGTTAGGGTAGCCGCACGGCGTATTTGAATTTGTGGAGAGAGAAAACCTGCGTCTGCCGTACGGCCTTTGAAGTGATGACGCACGGCCGCCTTAGGGCGTCCCTGCGGCGGCCGTAGGTTTTTGACCCTAGAAATACCAAGGCGCCCGCAAGGCCACCGTACGGCCGCCGTATCCTAGCCGTAGAGCAAATGTGACCTAGGCATAAGTGAGTGCAGGTCCTTCGCTGTGCGCATTTACCATTTATTTACACGTATGAAAAGCGCCGTGGAAATTTTGCGGTGGCTTATCGCGGTATATATGAACAAGCCTTAAAAGGGAGGGGCCTTTTGGATTATATCAGTCACGGTAGCCCTACGAAAAGCCACCCCAATCCACCTTTGTGTTGTGTTGGTGTTGGCTAGGGGATAGTTCTCCTTGGGATTGTGGTCATGAGACACTTAATTGTCCAATTGATTTAGTGATAACTGATAAGGCACCAATACTGTACATTTAACATTTCTATACTATTTATCAATTCTTCCCTGTACATGCATTTCAAACAGGTTACACTCCTTTTATTCCACAGTTTTCTTGTATATCATAGAGAGTGGTCAATGCCGAAAGGAATATGATCAAAGCTTTCATACGTTTACCAATAAATTAACATGTTTAACATTAACATGTAATCCCTGTCCTATTACATCCCCTGCAGCTTGATCACAATAATTAAATAAAGGTGAGGACAACAAGTACATCTATGTACTGAGCATCATGTTTATTTTCACAATATGGCTCTCTATTTTCCTTTCATAATGTTTTGTACAGTGGGATCAGCTTCACAACCAATAGCATTAACTAGCATCGATGATGATAGAAAGTACCAAGCAACATGTGAGGCTATAGGCAGTTCACCAGAAGAAACTATTACATGGATCTTAGGTGGTGTTACCCAGACTGATGGCATAGAGGAAACAGACCCGCAGATATCAGATGATTCTCTGTTTGATAAAAGGAGTGTGTTCACATTTCCAGCAACCACTGAGAATTACAATGTGCAATTAGAATGTAAAATAAGTGGTCATCATGTAGCCAAGTTGAACAGACCAGAAACAAGACTGGTCGATACTCATAGTAAGTTTTCTTCGTTTTCATTTCCAGTTCAGTAATGCATCAGTAATGCATAGTAAGTTTTCTTTGTTTTCATTTCCAGTTCAGTAATGCATCAGATGCACCAAACAGTCATATAAGAAATGAACAAGAAATTAGCATGGTCAAAGATATACCTGCCAGTAATATTAATCCCTTTTGCTCTCTTTCTCTCTCTCTCTCTTTATTTTTTCGTTCACTTTCTTGGTCTCCCTGTCCTCAATTTCTTTCTTCCTTATTAAGTTTGATAATTCTTTGTTTCGCTTTATTGGAGGCTAAAGAGATTTATTTCATTTTTCTGAATAGGAAAATTACATATACTTATCGTATACTTCCCTTAAAAGAAGTGAAAAACATACTCTCTCTCTCTCTGCCTATAAACGTTCATTGTAGTACTAAATTTCTGGATATGAATATATACACTTACCCATACACTTACTTCTCTAAATAATAGCGATGATAGACATTTGAAGAAAATAACTACAACCCTGTTTTAATTTTTTTAAATATGAACAAATTGGAGCGGATTTAAGGAGCATGATTTCAATCCTCAGTTCTTACATGAAATAAGAATTTACTATAGGTGCTGTCTTGTACATCGTGTACCCTAAAATCCATTCGATACGACCTGGAGAAAAGTCAGAATTAAACCCTTCAGAGGGTTATACATTTTATGATAGCTTTTCTCCTTTATTCTTATGACAGATCCGCCAGTCCCTGGAGGCATTATAATTGGTTTTACCAGCGCTGGAGAAGACCTCACAGTATCATGTGACACCAATAATGCAGTAGACCCCGCCGTTCCTGCCATGAATACCTTCTACATCTATTCTAATGGAACACTGGTCCCCAAACCTGTATCAGACAACGCTGTCACCGTCACAGAGCCTGAACAGGATACAGAGTTTACATGTGTATGTGGCAACTATCTTGGATATAATACAGCTGCAAAAACGTTTTACCCTTGCATAAGTATATAAACTTTTGAATGAATTCCTGCACAATATAATTTGTGTTGTTGTCATGATCGATTAAAACAATTGCAGTTACATTAGGCATTCATTCGAATTGAATAAGTAGATTTAAAAAAAAAGTGAAAAGTATTTGGAGAACATTACCCATACATGCACATTTTATGAGGCAATACAACAACAACAACAAAGGCATAATGGCTTATCATGCCTTCCCTCTTGAAATCATATTTACCATCCATGCTATTACAGATGACGAACGTAATCTTTTATATAGTTATCATTCGACTTCGGAAATTGCATTTCTATCAAACTCATTTCTATCAACGCATATGTGGGCGCTTTTTTCGCCCGTGTTGGGGTTGATATTTAGATTTAGAAAATGGGTGCATATCTACGGACGTCTGTAATCTAAATAAACATCTAGAGCTAAAATTGTGTGTATTAGTATTGATTATATGAATAAGACGACGTTCACACTCACAACTTAGTTTGACCAGTTTTGTATAGGAGTGGTATAACGTGAGTATGAAGAAACACCCGTGTCAGGAAGCGTACCTCTGGACCGGTCCAGAAGACCATTAATACTAGGCCTACTTGTTAAGGTTTTAAAAAGAATGCATGGTCTAACGTGACGTGAGTGTAGGAAACTCGACTGTGTCAGGAATCTGTTTATGCTGTACGTGGTTGAAGTGAAGCATTAAAGTAGGTGAAAATGTATAAAATAAAAAATGTCCTCTATTTCTTCAGAAGGTTACCGTTTTGTGCTGGGGATGAATTCATTGATGATTGATTTGATTCAGTGTCTGATTGGTATACTGCTATATAGACAAATTCAGGTTTGCTGTTGGTAATATGTGAAAATGACTGACTTTTAAAATCTATATTCTATATTTAGAATGATACTGATTGGTATTTAATTTAGTATTTTTTTATCACTGCAAAACGTTTATTATTCTACATCGTTTGTACAGGAATGGGGTTTAAATTTGATTCTCAAAGTTGTAATACATGTATATCTAATAAATCCATGTGTGTTATATTACTGATAAGGTGATCTTACATTTGCTCCGTGTACATTTCTTCGGGTGTTTTTCGTCGAAAGTATAGGGTTAGGGTTGCGATTGAGTTTTAGGTTAGGTTAAGTGTAAGGGTTAGGGTTAGGGTTGAGATTGGGCTTTAGGTCAGGTTTAGGGTTACGATCGGGTTTTAGGTAAGGTTTGGGGTAAGGGTTAGCGTTGCGATTGGGTTTTAGGTTAGGATTAGGGTTACGATCGGTGTTTAGGTTTAGGGTGAGGGTTAGCGTTGCGATTGGATTTTAGGGTAAGGGTTAGGATTATGTATATTATTAGGTCCAGGATTGAAGCAAAGAATTCGGTTTGTGTGTGGAATTGATACTTAGCAGACGCCCTGTTCGCATGTTTCATTTACAACCGCTGGGTTTTTGGAGAAAACTAATCACATGTTTGTATCTTGTAGGAAACATTGCTCTTCATCCAGATCCCACACCTTGTGCCTGTGTGCCAACTAGTGTTGTCTTAGCCATTCTCTTAGTGTTTTCTGTCATCGTCATCATCATTCAGTTCATCATGTCGAGGAGAAATAAAACAAAACCAGGTGACTACATTCATCAATTCTAATAGAACAATTGAAAGATCGAATCTGAACGAAGATTGGCTATGTAAATGTTTGTTTCGTTATTGTTTTACCTGACTGCTAAAAAGACGCAATCAAAGGACCGACGGCTTTAAGTCCTCTCCGCGGGATTTAGTAATAAGGATTAATGCCTTACCAGAAGGCATGAGCACATTGAAATAGTTTGGAAGCGGGACCTCCCTGTTACGAGGCCATTGCTCTACTACTGAGTCATCTCACATCCTTCATTGGGTATAGATGATGAGAGGTTTCATCAAGTTGACAGCATTTCATTGTAGTTTGAAGATCTTTTCTAGTTAAAGAGGTTGGGTGGGCGTCTGAAGAGACACGAAACCAAAATCAGCTGAGTATATTTATCAACTGTAATATAGTTTTTTGATAGATGGAATCAGAAGGAAAACAGGTAATTGATAATGAGATATTTCATCAAGTTGACATCATTTCCTTTTGAAAACATTCCATTTAAAGAGGATTGAGTTGGGTTTCAAGTGGTGTCTTTACCATTCCATTATGCCAATTATAGACCATGAACTAGCCCTAGAATTAAAACCCACAAAAATAGTTTAATAGAAAGGTTATTTCAAGAAAGTGTGTATAACTTCGACACTATCGATTGACAATGTGAATAATTCATGTAAACGAATACAATTACCCCTAAGACTTACCTTATAATGATTCGTTTTTAAAACCTGGTTATGGGTGCACATCAATAATTTCACCTATCAGATTTACATGTAAATTAAGAGTATATTTGTACTTGTATCACTCATCCATTTAGTTATCTATATAATTGATAATGTGAGAATATCAAGAAACAGTTCATATAAATGATAGCTTATTATACATTCACGGAATACTATTGATCCATAAGTTAGGTATTTAGTAGAAAGCAAGTAAGCAAGCCAACTCTTCCTTATATAATATATCAAAAGTTCATGGGCTATCATGAAAAGCTGATTCATTTTATAATATATGTATTAACTCTTCATTGCTCTGGTATAGCGTAAAGAGATTAAGGAAACATAATACTGGAAGTTGATAGGGAAGGTATTTTTTTTGGCAAATCATAACCCCTATCGCTTTCCTGAATGTATTTACCCCAAAAACCATATTAATACCTCAGTATAGTGTTCATTTATTTTAGACTACATTTTACTTCCTTGTTGATAAATGTGTCATGTACCTCTTTTGCGCAAAGAAAACATTTCGATATTTGCTTCTTCTTCTTCTTTTTTTGTATAATAATATTTTTTAACAGGTTTCGAGGACTCTGAGAGAACTGTTTCTAGGTTAGTACATAGCAATTCGGAATTTAACATTGGAATATTGAACAGAGCAGTTCGAATATTAAAATAGAATATATATATTTATATACATGTATATATATATCGATCACACAAACACATGTGCACGCGCACACTCACGCACATTCATGCTCACGCTCGCACACACATATGATAAAACTCACACACACGCACACACACCAATATCTGGATGTAATAAATATGAAACCACCAAAATTATGGATGATATCATTTATCACATATTATTAAACATGTTAAAAAGTAAAGTGTAACTCGAGTTTGTATTTCATTGTAAAACATATATATATTTATATTTATAATGTGATATACCGCGTTCCATTGAGTGACTATTGTGTTGCATTTCCAAATATTACAATGTAAAGATAAAGAAAACGTGTCCGAGTGAGGGATTTCATCTTTAATTTTAAAAAATACATATTTAGCTGAAATGATATAAAGGTAAGCTTTGATAACCTACAAAATGGTAGTAAATTTCATTTTGACCGTTTTTGAAAATGAAAATAATGCCAAAGAGACGTGAAATTTTATTTCCCAATTTGTTCATTTTGAAAAGATTTACTGCTTTATATGAAACTCTCCACATTAAAGGGCATTGAATTTCTTGATCAGGATGATGCCTATATTGCCAGCTATACTCAAATATCATTTAATATTATTCTATTTATATTCTTGAATGGCTATGTTCATTTCATGCAACCCATGTAATGATGGTTCTAGGATTATATTCGTGCTGAATGTTCAGGGTTGAGGAGATACATGTATAAATCTTGTGTACATTGTAGCATTTTTATTTAATTCACTTTTAAATCAACTTTCCGATATTCAATTTTTAATCCATCCATCCATCCATCCATCGGCGATCTGAATGTATACGCTATCTTTCCTCAGCTTCGCTTCGGAAAGATAGCTACATCCAGATCGCCTCGGAAGTGATAGTTTGCCATCGCCTGAAACCAAAAGGTGATTATTTGCTTTATATTCCACATCGGAAACATTTCACTTCTTCCGTCATTTTAGAACAACAAGTCATCAATTGACAGCTAAATATAGCTAGCAAACGGTGTACGATACGTACAGTGCATGCAGTGGTGTGAACATAGCTCGCGCGTGACCAAATTTTGCGTACTAACACTTAAAGCGCTTAAAGAGGAGAGCAATACGCAACGCAAAGTGCGTTGCACCCGGTAGATACCGGGTGCAACGCACTTTCACTTAAGATAGTAGTATACAAATATACACTGTCTTGAGAGGTTCTGGTTAAAACTATGCGCAAGAGGTGACTTCAATAGTACTATTTGCTGAGGGGCGCAGCCCCGAAGCAAATGGTACTTTTGGAGTCACCGAGGCCCATAGTTTTAACCAGTACCTCGAATAGAAGGCATGGTATATTTGTTTTATATCCTGCATCAAAAATTAATTTATAAAAAAAAAAAAAAAACATTTTTGGGACAAAAACAAATTTAGAACAAAAAAAAAGTCAATTTTTATCTAAAAAGATTTAGAATATTTTGTTTTCATTAAATTAAAGGCCAGGTTCATTGAAATTTGGAAAAAAGGCAAATCACACCTCTACAGATTGCTGAGAACATTAACAAAATGACTAAAGTACTTTTAAAGCCCTCACTATTGTGAGGAATAAATTAATTGCAATTTTGATACCCTTTCCAAAACCCACTCACAAAGTGAAATGACGGCGTTATTTACATGCGATAAAATGACGTCACATTATGAACAACCTGCAATCACACATTCGGGACAATGTTGGATACCCATTGCAATTTTTAGATATGGGTTAACGTTGTTTGTATATTTACCGCCAGTTGTGATATTTCCTTTATTTTAGGCACTTTGAATGAGATACACTGAATAAATAATACTTTCTACAAATGTGTATTCGATTTTTATGTTATTTACCGTCACATTTGACCATAAAAATCGGGAAAATAATCACATATTCTGAGGGCAGCTCAGCGTGTATGTGTCGGATCTGGGAGTGCCTAAGACATTTTGCATGCTGAACTAACGACTCTTCTGGGGCAAAATATGCGACAAGTTTACATATAATTGTCCAAATATTCATTACGAAAATGTCTGATTAGGCCGATTAGTTTAGATTTTTGATAGATAAATGGGGAAAGTGGAAGTCGAGAGAAGACTTAGATCAGTCCGGTTCGCGATTCACAGCTAGCTCGATCAAGCGCCGGGCCGGCTGGCCTGGCTGTGATATGCGGGCTCATGTAGATACGCAGCGACTGCGGCTGCCCCGACAGCTTGTGCTTGTCCATCGACTTCGGCAAAATCTTCCAGATCTTCTTCTAGGTCTAGATCTCCCAAATCTCCATTGTCGTTGTCGTTGTCCGAGGTACTTCCTTCTTCTATCTCCTCAAAACTCAAATCAAGTATGTTTTCGTCCATATCGATATTTTCAGGGTGACTTTGATGAAGGTAAACAACGTTGGGTAAGAATGGGTACGGTCCTCAAGAGTCAATGCAATACATGTGAATACGTGCCTTCACGGTTGTTTCAACGCAAAGCATGCCGGGACAGATTTTAAGTACGGCAGTAGATTTCACCTTCGCCGCGATCAGCTGTTCCATTGCCAACAACGGGAATGTTATCCTGTCGAATCAACATGACATCATAATCTTGTACAGGATCCGTTATTCTGCAGTGATTTTCTTTCATTCCAGTATCATTTGTACGGTAATAAACCAAAGTCTGTGATTATGTATTTTTATGACGATCCTTCAACCTAAAACACGAATGTTTAGCAGCTTAAAAGGCAAACCACCGACCCAAACTTCACACACACACATTTGAACATATGGGACTACATATTCATACTAAGGAACCCACTCTCATTAGCCCACTTTACTTCGTATTATCAGCTTTATTTTTGAAGGATCGTCATAACAATACACAATCACAAACTTTGGTTTCTTACTGTACAAATGATACTGGAATGAAAGAAAATCACTGCAGAATAACGCATCCTGTACAAAATTATGATGTTGATTCGACGGGATAAAAATCCCGTTGTTGGCAATGGAAAAGCTGATCGCGGCGAAGGTGAAAATCTACTGCCGTACTTAAAATCTGTCCCGGCATGCTTTGCGTTGAAACAACCGTGAAGGCACGTATTGCACGCAAACTGCATCGCGCACCGATCAGCTGAGCGGCCTATTGTATTAATTGTTCATTGTGCTACGTCACTCAAAAATCACCTGACTTACGATGTTTTCGGGGTCTCGAGTAGGGTGATATTTCGTCAAGTTTAATCAACTTTTATAATTCTCCCACGAATTTACAAGTTACACAAATGTGATAGTTTTACTCAGTGTAATGTTCTGATTACAATGATACCAAATTCAGTCGATTTCAAAATCAATGAACCTGGCCTTTAAGATTTGAAGAAAAAAAAAATTCAATTAAAAAAAAAAAAAAAAAAAAATTCAACTCCCAAATAGTACTCTCATGTAGTACTTTCTAAAAATAGTTCAAATATTTCTGGTCATGTGACGAGCTCTCAACCAATCAAAAGCCAACAATTTGTTGATGAAGGATATAATACTATCTAGACAGTGTAACGAACTTTTCTTCTCCCATCAATGATGGGCGAACTTTCTTTCATCACATGATTTACTTTTGACCAATCGTAGAGCGCATGATTCATAGTATGTGGAATATAATAATTTTTATCTTTATTTCCCCTCTTTATCTTGTGCAATATTCTATGTAAAGAATTTTTAATTATGTACTGGGAGTAGCATGTGTGGGGGTACATGCCTCCGGGCAACAGTGTTGAACTTCACTTTTGTGCACCCTGGCCCACTTGCTGCTCCCATATCTTTGCATGTGTTTGTTCATTCTTAGTATGTACTTGTCTCTTGCCATGCTGTATTGTATTTGTGCTTTTTAATGAATGGTCGAATAAATAATAATAATAATAATAATAATAATAATAATAAAAAGTAGTTAATTTGAATGCCCAATGAAGACATATTTTTTAATTTGGGAACCGAAAACGAATAGCTATTTATCCAAACTAACAAAAGCAAAACTGCTCTAATACGAGTAGTTATAAGTTAGTTCTGTGAGATGGCTATGATGTACAATAAACAGTACGCTAGGGCAGAAACTTCGTTAGTTCAGTATTACTTTAAAGGCCTAATTAAGGAACTACAATATTTTTCGAAAATAATATCGCTAGTGATATTCGTTTTTCTCGCAATGTGGTCAATAAGGAATCTAAAAGATCTGATTGGTCGAGCACCGTGTGCGTCGACCATTAGGCAATTTGCATAATCAGCCGAACCAGCGGCCTACTGATTGGTCGAGCACCGTGTGCGTCGGCCAATAGGCCATGTGCATTATAGACCGTCGCGCCGGTCCTCCCGTAGAGTATAAAGCACCCTTGCTTACATTAGTTTTTATCACCTGACGAAGTGTTGCAGCGGCGCACGAAACGTCGAGATCTTTTAGATTCCTTATTGACCACATTGCGAGACAAACGAATATCACTAGCGATATTATTTTCGATACTACATCCGCAATGAGTAATATATTTAGCATTACAATATTTTTGTTTTATCACAGAGAAGGAAGAATTGTATCCCATGAGGCAAACGACAACATGGAGTATGAGATGATTCAGTACGGAGATAGAGGTGAGAAAATGTGCAAAATCAGCCTAAATTGTATAACGAGGAATACTACAAAGAACAAACATGAAGTGAAATTATCTACAATTAACATAAAAAGCAAAGATACGTATGGCTTTGTACTTGGGCAAACAAACATAGAAAAAACTTTCATAATCATTTAAAATACTGATATACGAAATAATATTCATTTACAATACATCGTAACTATCAAGGGTAATACTATGTATTAATTGATTAGTGTAGTTGTATATATTTTCCAAAGGAAACATTATAATCTTAATCATTCTCCCTCATCAGATTCTAACTACTAACTTAACGAAGGTTTTAAATCTAACCTCTAATCACAGTCGCTTTTAATCCCAAATTCGCACTTTACACACAACAAAAATAATAATAATGATGATAATACTAATAATGATAATGATAATAATAACATTACCACTAATACTAATATAAAAATTTATATTGTGCACGGATACATCCCACGGGATGCTCAAGGCACCTACATAGTACTAATATTACTCTGGCTTTAGCCCAGCTGCCCAAACACGCTAAAAGCATTCAGGAAAAGAGTGTTTGTACTTGATCTTTGAAATATTATAAGCCTTGTGGTAATTATGTTTTATTACATACACAGCCCTGAAACTCGTTCCATCCCACTCTCCCATCATTGCTCCTGAAAACGTGACATTTTTCACCAGACTCGGTTCAATCGGACGAGGTGACTTTGGCGGGGTATGGAAGGGAGAACTCCGCTTGAATAAAAGCCAAGTAGAGGTTGCTATCAGGCAGATTCCAGGTGACGTTTTGCCAACCACTCCCCAAAAGATTTATGAGTTAAAAAGACCGAAATTCAAATTGCTTTAATGAATATTAATGCAGCCTAAAATAACATTAACTTCATGAGATGCTGTATCTATCATCAATAAGCAGAGATGCCCTCAGCTTTATAGAAAGTTCAATTTCAGTAGGACCCAAACAAACGTATAAAGTAACACCTCGCTTGAAAAGTAAACAATGTTTATATAAATATATATGTATATGCCTACATGGCTTTACCTCTATATTATTATCAACTGAATGATTGAGTTGTTTTGCAAATGACTTTAACGCATGCCTTTCTCTTCGACTTCAAAATTAAAAGCAAATGTCGTAGCTATATGAAGGCTGTATTTTCTCTTAGATCAAGTGACCAAATCAACCAACGTTCTTCAAGCTGTCAAGGGACTTTGTGAGCTATCGGATCAACCAAATGTTGTCAAATGCCTGGGATTTTGTCAAGAAAAAGGTAAAAAAAAACACCTCCTCCGGCAATAAAAAAAGTTTTGGATTGTCTGTTCAATACTATACATATTAAAGTGAATCTGAACCTTTTTTTCTAATCATTTGAAACGCAACCTTTGTAAAAGTCAGTATAGCTAACCTAGCATACCTAGAGGTACGGAGCATTTTCAGTAGGCCTCGCGTCTCAAGAACCCGAAACGATTCAATCAGTAACGCAAGAGGGGCTAGGAAGATCATTCCATTGTTACTAGTTGATAATTAACCAAGATTTTTCCCGTAGTATAGCATGATGTCTGATAATACATAATGTTGCCTATCAGTTTCATAGTTTGTTTTTCTCTTCAATTAAACGAATTGCCCATGATGCAGGTAGCATTCTGTATGAGTTCATCTCTGGGGGTACCCTGCTCACCCATCTACAGACTACAGGGGTGCAATCCCAACCAACCTACAGCAATCTCAAACAAAAGAGGGATCGTCTCGATGAAGCTAGTCTACTCAACCTGACTCGTCAAATTGCCCAAGGGATGCAGTATCTTGCATCAAAGAAGGTAACCTGATGTCATGACATGCATTTGAAGAGGAGAGGCGGGAAGAAAAAAAATTAAAAGGAGGAAAAAAAATTAAGTAGAAATTGAGAAGGCCGGAGTGGGATTGAGCCCTCGATGACGGGGATACCGAATTGTATAAGATAAATAATGATTGAAAAGCGAAGAAGAGGAGACGAGGGGGGTAACAAGGATAGGCAGATGATAAGTTTGAGGGGATCAGAATTCGAAAATTTGACGAAATTAGAAGAAGAATAGAAGAGGAGGTTAAGAGAATGTTACATGAGATTTGTGAGGAGGATAGTAATGATGAGCTATGGAAAGCTTCGCAAATGAGTAAAAAAACATCCAGATTATGTAAATGCGGTTTTTATTCATTTATTTTTGTTATTTATTGGTTGATTATTATTATTATTATTATTATATTATTATTATAGAGGTGCAAAGGTGTTGTAGGCTAGTGGATAAGTCACCCGAATGCAGATCACAGAGTACGGGGTTCAAATCCCAGCCCGGTACTAACGTCCTTTGGCAAGACAAAAAATATATTTGCCACTTTTCACCCAGGTGTTAATGGGTACCCGATATGATGGGAGAGTTAATGTAATTTGCGAGCGTCTGTGAATGAAGCCTGGCTGGAATGTTCCCCAGGGAGTGGAGAATGTGCATATATTGTGTGTGCGTGCAAGCCTGAATCCGATGACCGGGGTAATAATATTTCCGTGAAGCGCTTAGAGACATCGTCTATGTATTAAGCGCTATATAAAAGCGAAATATTATTATTATTATTATTATTATTATTTATTTATTTAAATATATATATTTTTTGTTACTATAGATCATCAATGGAACTCTCTGCGCTCACAATGTGTTACTAGATGATAGAAAGCAATGCAAGTTATCAGATTATGGACTGTCTTCATCACTGTTTAGGGACAGAGGTGTAAGTATCATCACTGATATCTAATAATATATCATCAGCATAGATATGGCACATATAATCATGATGTCTATAATCTATTTAATCGAAAAAATTGAAACAAGGAAAACACTACCATGGAATTTTGTTATATGATTTATGACGTTTATTAATGTTTTTCCTTAAATAATCCAATACACAATAGTATATATATATATATATATATAAACCATGATTATCATCAACATGTTTTACCGTGGTGTTTCTATAATTTTGCCATTTGCAATATTGTATTTCGATGCATTTTCAAATTTGTTTGTAAATTTGTAAATTGTGAACAATTCAGCCATGGGCAGCAAATCACGATTTTAGTTAAACCACGAATAAATCATTTTTAAATTTGAACTTTAAAGTTAACACGATTTTCAACCTTCTTTATATTTCCAAACATCTCAGAAACCAACAAGATGGAGTTCGCCTGAAACCATGATTACGGGTGACCAATCAACAGAAGGTGATATCTGGTCTTTTGGTATCGTCTTGTGGGAAATTGTGACATTAGGTTAGAAAAAGAAAAAATGTTCAAACTTCGTTTAATATTTAATATGGTGTTATAAAGTTAAGTAACAGATGTCATTGCACTTAAATAATCAAATAGATGATTATTGATACGTGTTTGATGTATATTAGGGATGAAGAATTCAAACCACTTATTCTACTCTATGAGACCCATAAATAACATTTTGTATTACATTGTTCCTATCCAAATACTTGCCATTATTAGTTTTTTTTTATTTAGTCTAAATTTTCCACTAACTCTGCCTTCACTATATAAATAATGTTGATAGAAACTTCTATATCTGATGAATTCCTCTCCAACCCTTTAGATGTCTTATTTTCATATAATGGATTAAATGTTTAACTTGTTTTATTTCTTTGATTCTTAAAGGTGCGAGGCCATACCCTAATATGACCTTGGACACTGTCCAATCGGAGGTAGCCAATGGTTACCAGATGCCATGCCCTCGCCCTTGTGGACAAGAAGTGTAAATAATACTTTTTTAAGTCTTTTAAGTCTTTACTTTATCTAGTACTGATCGTTCCATAAATGTCGTAATTAACTTGACTCACTTGATGCTATAATTATTTGTTAGATTTCATGATGATGTTATGTATCTAATTCGGATATCTTTCCCAACAATAAGGTCCATGATTAAACTTGATTCTGCTATCTTTCCTTCGAATTTTAATCTGAATCTGAAAAAAATATATCTCAACACACCTGGTGGAGTAAAACGACTCGGACTGTGTCGAAATGATAAAATTATAGTATTGAAATTGCTGTTGCACATGATCCTTGAACTTGTCACAATTTTGTATTTGTCTTTGTATTAGATTCATTTCAGTATTTCTATGAGATTTTTATTAGATAAAGATCGTCTCTTATCTTTCAGGTATGCGGTCATGTGTGGTTGTTGGGAGAAAGAAGCTACAAATCGGAGTAACTTTGATCAGATCCTCAAGAGTTTGGAAAGGATTCTAGAAAACGCTCATGTAAGATCGACTCAAATTGCCTTCTTCTTACATGTCTAATGCAAAATTTAGTTTCCTTATTACATATCCATTTGTATTATTCCGAATTTTTAACCTCAGTTTAACGGGTATCATGAAAATAATTCTAACCCTAAAAAAAAATAATTATCTTTGCTACTTCTTTTCCATCTTTTCTCTTTTTTTCCACAGAATTACCAGTCTCTCAATGACTTGGATGACGGATTGTATGCGTCTACACTGGACATGTAAAATTAAGCCTTGTTCGGATATGCAGCGGTACTTCAATGCATCTACATCTTTAACGCCGTACGATGGTCGGATCCGAGCCAACTGGGACTATAGGGATATTATAGGGACTAACTTGTGTTAGATTTAGCCAAGAGTGCTGAATCAGGCAATCGTAAATATCTTTACGAATTTTGCATTGAGTAAACGTCTTTTCCAAATTCTTCTTGTTTCAACGTCATTGGGTATAAATATGTAAAATAGTTTCTTCAGCAAGAAATATTGGAAATGTACACAGGTGTAGCTGTTCCAGAAAAAAGGAAATTGGTGGCTATCAAGGGATCCTAGAATAGCAAATGATATCATATATTCAATAGCTGCAGAAGAAGAAAGGCTATCACAATAATCGTTTGCTTGATAACGTGATAGCCCGGGGCTGGATGGATGATTTAAAGAATTTTAAAAAAAATGATGGTGGTGATTATGATGAAGGTGATGATGTTGATGATAAATGTGATGAGAATGAAAATGAAAATATGTTGATGTAAATATGTCTGACAAGAAAACTTATAGTATACAGGAGTTATAAAATAAAGTGATGGATGTTTATAGAAATCTGGAAATAATATTACATATTTAATCAGCACTGGGAAAAGATCAAACAATTTACTCTGACAGAAATGCTTTCTTCGTATTGAATTTAAATGAATTCAAGGTTTTACATGATTTTATTGAGTATGGGAATGCATCCCATAGATCCGGACCATGATATCTTACTGATTCAATAATTTAGGATTCATCAAATCAAACGATTTCTTTATACAGAATGTATCTACTGTGTTACATATGCAACGTGTGATAATATATATCTTAGCAATTACTAAAATAGATAGCAATTGCCAGTCTAATTTATTCCAGACCAAAACATTCGGGAGTGTACATAAAGTTATTTTACAACGCAACAAAACTGGAGAAAGATAAAAAGGGATTCTTTATTGAAACATGTGTTTGAAAGAGAAATCAGAGAAAGCATAGAAATACAATGTAGCGGAAAGGAAAGAATACTAAAGAAAAGAAAAATATGACTTACTTAAAGAACCATGTAATTTCATTTGAAAATTTATAATGATAAGTGTAAGTTGATGTTGAAGTTACCTATTGTGTTATTTGTGTATGATTAATGTTCTAATGATTTGTAAGATTTTAATGTGAAAAAGAAAGTCATCTAAAAGGGCAAAAAAATATTTATGTATATATTTTCTTACACATTTTTTTACAAAATGGATCTACTGTGTTACATATGCAAGGTGTTTTAACATTAAAACTTCTTCCAATATTTTGTATATAATCTCTCTACCTTTTCTTTACATCGCAAGACCATCATGTTCATAAGCGTACCATTGAAATGGTCAAAAGGGAATCGCATTTTTGTTATTTATAATTCTATAAACATTTGTTAAAGAAAAGTCGATATCATTTTGAATATATTTGATATTGATCCTTTTTCACCATTTTTAGACTGGGCCAAATTTCTTATCATTTTGATGACTCCAGAACCTTGCAGTACACATCAATACTTATATGCTAGATGATCAACCTTTTCTGATCGATTCCACAACGTTTCTTTCACAATGCAATCGCATGATCAGAACTGGTCTTTATCTTTAATAAAGAAAACAAAGCTTCTATTTCATAAAACCCCGCCTCACCTATTGCACCACAAAGCAGAAAACACGGGAAGAGGCGAACAAAAATGGAAGCAAAATCATAACGTAGAGAAAAAATATTTAAAAAGGGAGCGGAGGGAGAAAGATAGACAGAGAGAGAGAGAAAGGGAAAGAGAGAGAGAGAGAGAGAGATAGATAGATGAGCGATGGGGGGTTGCATAATCATGTGTTAACATTGTTTGCTGTAATTGTATTCTAATTCCATTTCGATTTCGAATAGGTGTTTGCCACTTTAAAAAATACACCTTTCAGCAGGTACCATTTTTAGGGTGTTCTTTAATAAAAGAAATTCTTAAGTTTATTTTTATTTTTTCAATTTTTAAATGAACCTAACAGATATTATGGCCCCCAAAAAAAGCTTCTTGCAACTCAATTTGAAAGAGAGAAAAAGAAGAAAAAAGGGTTTCTTGTCTGTTCCATGGCATCGTGAAATCAAGAAAAAGAGGGGGCGTAGAATTTTTTCTTCCAAACAAATGTGGAAGAAGATAATACAACACCTTCCCCTCATGACCCTAAGTCATATACTGCCCTCTTTGTTGCATTTGTTTTGGTCGATGGATGTACATGTAGTTGGTTATTGAGCATCAACAGCATTTCATATATATTATTCAAAAACTCATTACCGCCCTCTGTGTTATATCAGTCTTATAATATAGAACGTGTTGCTGAAGACTCTAACAGAACATTCTTCTGTCTGATCTGGCCGCATCATTTTGCTACGAACCACCATAGCTCCTGACATTGTCGAAGCCAATCACTGTGGATTTATATTTCTGGTAAGATTGATAATTCGATTTTATTTATTCTAATTTATTATATTTCTGTTTGATTCTCTTTTCTTCTTTTTCATACTTACCTTTATCTGCACCCACGGTCTGGCTCCTCCCTACCTATCTGAACTCATAACTATCAGACAACCATCCCGCTACTCCCTTCGCTCCTCTCAAGGCATCACGCTGAACCATCCATCTCCCAAGATGCTACCCACAATTGGTGACGGAGCCTTCGCAACTGCTGCTCCCAAACTGTGGATTAACCTACCCATATCTCTTCGTTACCAACAATCTGTCATTGCCTTTAAAAATATATATCTGAAAACTCACGTCTTCTGTTAACAATATAACTGTAAAGCACATTTGAACACGATTATGGGAAATGCGCTATATAAAGACATTGTTATTATCATTTACTATTTTAAAACAGGTAAATATTAACATTTAATCAAACGGGAGGGTGGCCAAAAATGAGTAAAGTTTGAAATAGTATGACTAGCTCTAAATACAAAGCCATTATGCCTTTCGAAAACAACGAAGGACAAAGAAAATGGAATAGTTAATAATCAGACTCACATATATAGGCCTTTGGGGTGATAGGTTTTCGAATTGGGTCTTTGATTACAAAAAAAAACATAATATAAAGATATAGGCGTTTGAGTGCTGCTTGACCGACGACAAGCTTTTTAGTACTTTGTATGTACCTACAACATATCTAACTGACGCTTCAAGTCTTGAGTATGTTTTCTCTTTTCATGCTAATATCTCGAACTTTAATATATTTCCCCCAAAGCGTCAAATGATGATTCCATATATTTATTTTTCTTATAGGAATCCTACATATCAACATTTTGACGATGAATCCGCGACCGATAATAGAAACCAGCAAATGGTTTATAGCGCTAACCGTGGTAAGTCGTAGACTGCTCGTAGTTTTATCTTGATCTTACTCCTACGATGACAGTCTAATAGGACAATATAAGCATTTATTTTGTTTCTGTTTTCTTGATGAGTTTATTAAAGGCATCGTTTAACAATGTTAAATCTGAGATGCACGGCCTACGTGTTATCAGTGTCTGTGATATGGTGTAATATTGAAGCCCTAAAAAAAAAAATCGCGCTTCAAAGTGATCAAGAAGTGCCTCAAAAAAGTAAAAATCTTTGAGTGACCGGTTTTACCATACTCGTTTCCCCCAATAGACTGTAGTGTTATGAAAACCGTTAGGAAAACGCAAAATTGGGTTTCGATTTCCAATCATAAATATCTTGATAATCAGACAGGCGATCGGCTTGTAAAAGTCATGGGGTTCCTGACTGACCTAAAGGTTTATAATTATCATTGCAGCATGAGTTAAATCCAGGATTTTGTTTCAGAATCTGAGACAAAGTTACCGGATCCCTTTAAGATGATTTGCTAACTTTCGTATATTTTGGGGGAAAAATAATGTAAAGAGCTAAATAAGCTTTTGTATCAAGCGCCACTGAAATTCAATTTATGTCTATTTATATCGTAATTATTAGCAACGATATACTTAATGTATATTTATTTATATCGTTAATTATCAGCAACGATATTTTGCAACGGTTGAAGACAGGCAAAAGCTTGTTAATAGCAAGAATGTTAAAATAGCAGTAATGATAATACGAGTGAGAATGAAAACAATTATATGATCATCAAATAAATTTAGGCACCTTGCCTTTTTTTTTTTTTCTTCACATAATCAGAAATTTGCTCCTGTGGCAATTGTATTTTTTTTTTTTTATGTCAGGCTAAGGGAAATATGGATAGTTAGTTGTATGTGTAGTGTCGCATCCAGGAAGGAAGGTTATAATAAGTTTGGTGTGGAAAATTGACGCTAAAACAGGAGCAAGAGTCGTCAGTAGCGGTTCTAGTTTAGATTTCTTCTAAATTTATTCCCCCCCCCCCCTCCGAAAGAAAAATGAATAAAAAAGTGTTGATTCTAAATGATTAATGCAGGGCGCATACAGAAAATTAATGCAAGAACTCCGAAGTCCTGATGACCCCAAAGCTCACCCCCCAAAAAAAAAAAAATAATAATAATAATAATAATAATAACCTACCCCCTCATAAGAATCTTTAAGAGTCGCGTCTGAGTATCTTATGACCAATTTTCATTGCCATAGATGGTGGGAATCACCAACGGTCTATCTTTGAACCTTGTTGGGCCATCTGGCGTGCAACAAGGGGATGATGCGGTTTTCATCTGTACCACATCGGGTTTAAACTCCCACACCATCTTGTGGCGCGACGGAGCTACGATCGTATTCCTCGGGGCCGAACTTTTAGTCGGGACGCCAAACACAGCAACTTCGAAGTGTCCTCCGATGCCGTTTCCTCCAACCTGACTATACAGCAAGCAGCAATTGATGATGATGGATCCTACAGCTGTAGCGCGTCGGGACTCGATAGTGACACGATTGATCTCACAGTGGAAGGTAATACAAAATGTGGAGGTGTTGTGGTCTAGTGGTTAGGCAATGAAGTATATGGTTCGGGGTTTGCATCCCTACCATTGCTACTAATGAAGTTGGTAAGGAGGTAAGGAGGCTGTAATGTTTTAGGGCTCAACAGTGTAAATATTGATCTTGTTGTTCAAGGTAATAAGATTAAATGGTGGTGTGATGGTCTAGTGGTTAAGGCAATGAAGTATGTGGTTCGGGGTTCGAATCCCTACCATTGCTACTAATGTAGGAGATAAGGAGGTAAGGAGGCTGTAGTGTTTTAGGGTTCAACAGTGTCAAGATGGAGGTGTCCTGGTCTAGTAGATAAGTCCGTATCAGTAATGTAGAGGTGTTGTGGTCGAGTGGGTACGTCACCGGACTGTCGATCACAAGGTCCGCGGTTCGAGTCCCGCCGCGGCACTAATGTCCTTTGGCAAGAGATTGATCTACATTTGCCACACTCAACCCAGGTGAGGTAAATGGGTACCTGGTAGGATTATTCCTTGAAATGCACTGTGCGCTGATAACGGCTGCCGGAGCTAAAGCTAGGGTAATAATTTCCAAAGCTCTTTGGAAGCGCATAGAGATGTTATTTCATAACGTATTATGCGCTATACAAGAACTGAACTATTATTCTTGCTATTATCATCAACATCATCATCATCATTATCATTTATATGGCACATCGTTAATTTACTTTTTGATTAATCTCTCGGTTGTCTGCTGTGGTTCTTTTAAATCTTCTACAGTGAAATCAAATGTGTCACTGACGGTGAATACTACGACGATCAACAATACAATTGTGTACCAAGCATCATGCGAGGCTATCGGCGCTAGACCAGAGGAGAATGTAACCTGGACCTTAGGAAATATCACCCAGACTTTAGGCATAGTGGAAACGGACCCTGATGTTTCCCATCATACCCTCTGGGACAAAAGAAGCGTGTTCACCTTCCCAGCAAACAAGGAGAACTACAACCAGACGTTGACATGCCGAGTGAACGGTCATGGGGTTTCTGAATTCAACTGGCAGAAATCACTCCAACTGGATTTCCATGGTAAATTAAAGTTAATTTTTAGTTATCATATTTGAATTGTCTTTTGAACGAGATTGACGGGTAGGCTATTATCATTTGAGGAAGGGTTTTGGTAGGAAATGAATCTAACCTTCGGCAGATATCATTTAATTGAAGTATTTCTAAGTTCTGCAATTCTGCTAAACTTCATTCTCCCCCTCCTACCCGCCCACTGAGATGCAAAAGCAGTGTAAAACATCGTATTGATGAAAAAAATAAATTCGGAGAATTAATTATTGAGGGTTATGAGATTTTTAATTCAATCTCATTTGCAGAAATATTCGGAATTCATTTTCTATATTACAAAGTTTCAAGACATGACCTAAGTAAGATATATTTTTTAAATTTCTGATTAGTAGGCCTTGTAAAGTGTTTCGTCAAGTGTGTTTTGTATGTGATGTTGTTGTCATCGTCGTCTTTGTTGTTACAAACATTTAAAACAATGGTCCTTCGTGCCGATTACGATCGCAAAGATTCTCAAGAAATCAACTCAAGGGCTGTTTCAATACCTTATTGTATTGCTGGTGTTTTTTAATTAATAATTAATCATTGATTTACTGGTTTCCATATCGTCTTTTCAAACATACATGTCAGGATTATGTAACATGTCATGGTAAGCTTAATGTTTGTCCATTTCGAGAGAATGTGAACAAGACTATTGATATTGCCCTAAATTGATTTTGAAGGTCTTTGCAAACTTGTTATGGACCACAACAAAATCAGTGATCATGCCTCTTTCATTGTTGTATTCAGAACCCCTTCCCTGATAACATCATGACCAAGTTCATCATCGCGGGCTCAAACATAACCGTGTCATGCGACCTCGATGACTCTAAAGGTCAACCGACTCCGGCCATCACGAACTACTACATCTTTGCCAATGACGTACTCATACATGAATCTACACAAGGGAAGAATAATGTCAGCGTCTCCGAACCCGAAGTGGTTGTGGAATTTACGTGTATGGCGGGAAATTTTTTGGGAAACGCTACGGATGCGATAACCTATGAACCGTCTGGTGAGTTGATGTGATCTTGATATAATATATCTCCCCTACCATTATTGTATTTATTTATCTATTAATGCATATATTTATTCATTCACGTATTTATTCCTATTCTGATAACGAATTGTTTGAGGGCAGATGAAAATTAAAACAAATACAATAAATGCCTAGGATAATAGTGTACGCTTTTTCTGCAATTTATAGTGATGATGATGATGATGATGATGATGATGATGATGTGTGTGTGTGTGTATGCGTGAGTTCGTGTATGTGTGTGGGTATGTGTGTGTGTGTGTGTGTAACTTGGGTTTTTACAGACGTGAATCAATTAGATATTTTTATTTACGTCTTTGGACCGAACTTTAACGTCGCCATCCGAAAGACGTGACTCAGTCTTGAACCGGGGTCCGCTGAGTCAGTTTGTAGGTGAAGACAGGGGGCTGACCGTTCCATGGACATTAATTACCGCTACACCAACTCACATTCCCCCACATCTCTGTGATGATGATGATTCACAGTATTCATATGGCGCCATATATATATCTTTAGAAACATTCAAATAAAGCCTTTTATACGTATTATTCCTTTTCATCCATCAGCTGGGGATCTTATCAAGAGGATTACGGATTTTTTGGACGGTATGTTATCATCTCTTTTTCCGTCTTTACTTCCTAAACCATGATCGCAAAGTTTTTCAAGAAACAATTATCGGCAAGGGCAATTCAAATTAAACCGATCGTACTGCCTGTAAAGAAATTGTTTTGGGCAAAATATATCATGCCATTTTCATGTGTGCACATTTCAGCATTGATGCATGGCTATCGAAGTTGTCAAAGCTTGATTTTTTGGGATCGTGTAATAAATGATTGCAGAAAATATAGATCGTTTAAAGTGACTCGGTAACATTGTTGAAGGTTGATGAACAAAATACGTAATTTTTGTATGAAATGTTACTTATGATATTCCTTCTACTGTACTAACCCTCTAACATGCAAACAATTCTGAAAAAAGTTCTCAAACCACAAATATATGTATGGTTTTCCTTGAAGGCGTCACTGTGCGACACCCTCTAACAGTAAATTCTCCCAACCATTTTTGAATTTTCCCAACCGTTTTTCCATGAAAATAAGACATAAGACAGGCTATTAAAGAATCTGTCAACACTTAATTGTCTGGAATGGTATTTAGAGCCAATTCATTGCTTCGTGACGATTTACATTCACCCAAAATGTAATTAAATTGTAATACATATAGTTGGGAGAATTAAGGAATCGATCAGATCAGTTTTTCCCAATTTGTATCATTAATAATAATCTGTTTTCACTCAAACTTTCAGATTATCTTTAATTGTACATCTAGCATTGAAGTCACTACCTTAGCACCATTTTCTCTCATCTGAACAATGTTACCAAGTCCCTTTAATTTTGTATTCGATCAATTAGTCAGGTCTTTTGAAGTATTTTATCATTGGTTAATTCACCCTCAAGTAGTGAAGTATGTCGTCATACTGGTCAAGTTGTCGAGGTTGCTGGTTCCATATAACTTTGCGCTAAACAATGGTGTGGTGATCACACCAGCCCCAAACACTGACTTTGCCCTGTTCCAGTCCGTTGCTCGCGGTGAACCTCATGCGCAGGCTCTGTTGTTTAGAACCAGAAACCTGGACGACGAGCAAATATGACATTTTAGCACTTCGGTACTCTATACTACATGTAATTATGGGGGGTTGAAGCGCTTTGTAACTGCAAGGAAAAGGCGCTTTACAAAATACTCTGTAAATTGAATTGCATTGGATGGGATTTACAAAGAAATCATTGTCCATGTTTTGAGATCAAATTTTCTGAAGGGAGTGGTCAATTGGTATGTTTACTTCATTGTTTCTTAAGTGATATTTTAAACTGTACTACTGAAATTAAGAGGAAATGATTTGATAATATCATCGGATTTTAAGTACGATTATAGATAAGTACTTCAAGTATTTCAAATTCCTAAATCCGTCTTTTCTTAAGATTTCTTGTAAATGTTCTCAAAATATTTGTTAAGGGTTTCTTTGATAATCCTAGGTATCATACAACAATTCTTTTGTTTTGTCATATCAACTATATTGCCCGATACTAATAAACAAAGTTGTATCATTCGAAAAGTTTGACTACGCCATTAAGCCACCAAGATCCTTGAAAGAAGGCTCGTGAAAGTTTTTTATAATTACGAATATATTTCCTCATTGTTCTCACTTTAAGGAATCAATCAATTAGTTCATTAATGTATTACCTAATATATTAACCTGCTCCTATTACTACAGTTCTACTACTAATGCTGCTACTACTACTACTACTACTACTACTACTACTACTACTATAATAATAATAATAATAATAATAATAATAATAATAATAGTACTATGATTACTATCATTATTATCATCATTAATATCATTATCATCATCATTATCATCATCATTATCATCATCATCAACAACAAAATTAGAAATACAGACATCATTGATGTTGAAAACTTTTGGAAAACGTTCAAAGACTTTGTTCAAACAAACTTATATATATATATATATATATATATATTTTTTTTTTTTTTTTTTTAAGAATTGCCGATGGCTCCGATGTTTTCAGACTTGACTGGTGGTCAGATCCTGGCTATCATAATGGTCATCGCAATCGTCATGCTCCTATCTATCATCATAAACATCGTCCAGTGGTACAACAAATAGATGACATAATCAATTGTATTTTAGAATCATCTTATTAAAGGTTTGTACTAAATAAGGATTCTGTATAGCTATTATCATCTTTTATTTAATATTATTACACCTCTCAGTTATCACTGGAATGCTCATAAACTATAAGTAACAGATTCCATAACTTTACCGTCTTCCGTTTTTTGGCCGTTTTTAAATAGACCGCCATTTTGTTTTGTCATGTGACCTTTAAGATGTCTAATAAGCAATGCAGCAACAACGGACTTTATCTTTGTATACGTCGGAGATTGTTTCTTTCGAATGAAAACTATCAGAGAGCAACAAAACTTTTCCGTCATAAAACATAATAAAAATGATAACTTTTGTAATATTCAGTCACAAACTATTATTTCAAATTTCATAATAATCTCTCTCTCTCTCTATCTATCTCTCTCCCTTTCTCTCTCTCTCTCCCTCTAATATCCCCCTCCCCCTCTTCCCCCTTCTCTCTCTCTCTCTCTCTCTCTCCCTCTAATATCCCCCCTCCCACTCTTCCCCCTTCTCTCTCTCTCTCTCTCTCCCTCTCATATCTCCCTCTCTCCCCCCTCTCAGTCTCTCTCTCTCCCTCTCATATCTCCCTCTCTCTCTCCCCTCGCAGTCTCTCTGTCCCTCTCATATCTCCTGCTCTCCCCCTCTCAGTCTCTCTCTCCCTCTCATCTCTCCCGCTCCACCCCCCTCTCTCTCTCTCTCCATCTCGCTCTCTCATCCTTCTCACACACACCCACACACCCCCCTCTTTCTCTCTTATATCTCTTATCTCTATCTCTCTCTGTCTTAGTTCACATTATGGACTCTCTATACTTTTCTATCACGATGCACATCTAATGAATGTAAAGAACGATGATATACGAATTTATTGTGGATCATACACAGGATGTTTCAAAATATGTGCCATTTGTTAAGGTTTTCATGATTTAATTTGGTTTATGATATACTATGCTTTGAAATACATGTTATTATGCTATTTGGTATATATGTGTAACATTTTTGTATGTTTAAGACAAGAATATTGATGTATATCAATGATGTTTGATGATTTACAATACAATACAATTCATGATTTTGAAGCAGTACATAATTCCTATATATTCCAATATTTATATCAATCATTTGAATGCATGACGGTGCACGTGTGCGCACGTAGCTATCTGAATTTCAAACTTTGACACTCGCAGCCGTACAGCCGAAGCAATAGTAACTTTTCAAGTACAGACATGTATAATTTTCTGCACGAAAGTATATAACCAGACTTTTACAAGAATGCTTTTCTTTAGTATGTATATTTCTTTCTTCTTTCTTACTTTCTTTCCTTTTTCTTTCTTTCTTTCTTTCATCTTATTTTGTTATTCCTTCTTTCTTTTCTTTCTTTTCGTTTTGTTTCTTTTTTTTCTATCTTTGTTTCTTTCTTCTTTCTTTCTTTCTTTCTTCTTTCTTTCTTTCTTCTTTCTTTCTTCTTATTTTTCTTTCTTTCTTATTTCTTTCTTTCTTCTTTTTTGTCTTTCTTCTTTCTTTTTGTTCCTCCTCATTTTGTTTCTTTCTTCTTTCTTTTTTCTTTGTTTCTTCTTTCTTTATTTATTTCTCTCTTTTTTATTTGTGAAATGCAGAATTAATTTATGTAGAAACGATAGTATATAATCCTGAGTGATATGTCAAAATTATTCAAATGTTTTAGAATTAAATAGAGCAAGGTGATAAATCAACGTAATTCACATATATGCAGCACCTACTTTTTATACGCTTTTATGGTAGGACAAAAATTTCGATCGGAAAATAAAATGAAAATCACGTATATCTCACAATGGTTACAATTGATATTATGTGTGATTAATTACAAGACATTATCTGGTACAATAATTTGTCTCTCTTTTGTTTTGTATGGGAAGATGCATCGTGCAGAATCATCATCCAAAACTTATTCTTTCGTTTTTTCTTTCGTTTTGTACTCAAATCTCTCAAATCTCTGTTTTACTCAAAACAAATGGCAATTTTATCTTAACAATGAAACTTGTATATCGCATGTAAATGTTCACACAAAACATGTTCAGTTTTCAATATCTTTTAATATGATATCAATGTACTTTTTACTCTGTAAATTGAGCAACTTCAGCTCTTAGCTGCATGTTCGATGATGTTTTTGTTTTTTTAATCTCAATAAACAAACCAATACAATGCAATACTAAAAATATCGGAATATTTCATTCTTAATTTTCAACGTTGAACAGATATATTTTTAGGGAATGACATAAAAAATATGTGATACGTGGTATGTTGTAGGAGGTTTCTTGCTCCTTTGAATACAAAAGTCGGAAAAAATATTGTTAGAAGTTTATTACACAACGAACAGAGAAACAATCGATGGATGACATCACAAATGATGAACAGATTTCCAATTGTTGCGACGGGTGCTTCAAATAAAACGCTATCGTAACGTTAAAATTCAAAGTTACCATAAGCTTTGTCTTATTTTTCTTTGTTCGATTTATTCCCCTCTCCTCCCAATTTTCAGCTTTTACTCAGTTTATCTTTAAATATACAATGAAACTGGACAATTATTTCGATTAAAATTTTTGAATATCACTTGAAATGGGTCAGCGAGAAGTCATTTTATTATAAAGTCTTAATTTACATGAGTTCACCACTATTCAGGGATCAAATATATAACATTTTCTCTTGGCATCCGCCTCTAATATAAAGTACATGTACTTTGAAAAGCGGTATCTGTATTAATTACTCTCTTCACTTTACGTGTCCAATGCATATCTTCACGATACGATGATGATTTGTCTATAGTTTCAGTCAAGAAAACAGGTTCAAACTTGAAGTGAGACCAGGAAATAATTAGGATTCATTTGATATCAATACTCCGAATAGTAATCATTGTAAGCACCCTAAGTTCTTTGCAAAGTAATTGTACTCTGGGCGGCAGTATCAAGTAAATTTTAAAGATTTTTGTTTTTCATTTGTTTTCCATTCTCGTCCAATAAGCTTGAAACTCAAGAATATTTAAGGGGCTGGAAATTCATACAGTGAGTGATATTAATTCCTGTTTGTTCTTGAGGTCACGAAAGTGGTGCTTGTGAAAAGAAACATTTGACACAATTGATATTTCATGTCTCAAAAGTTACTAGTATGTAGTATTAAATACATTTTTTCTCGTTATAAAATTTGGAAATGTTATTTTATCCAAAGTAAATTTCATGTCACATTTTAAAATTTTGCGTTAGATGTTGCATTGGATTTATCAATAGATTGTTAATCAAGGCCGTTACATTTATGTTTTTCAGTCAGTGATAATTTTATCAAGACCAAATCAATGACATTTTGCATTGTACTTGCGATTCCACAACATATGATGCTCCTTGTTATAATCGGTAATGATTCGGGATGATGCTGTCTTGAGCTTTTGGGGAATTGCAGGTGAGATGCTCAATGGTAATGGTGTCTTTTGAATTAATTACTTATATCTTTTTGGCCTTGATTTTCGGTAACATCAAGGGTATGTAGTCGCTAATTTAGTCCGGAAGCCCCTCCCCATCCCCTCCTTTCTCTCTCCCCCTCTCTCTCTCTCTCTCTCTCTCTCCCCTCCCTCCCCATCTCCGTCTCTGTCTCTGTATCTCTCGGCCCCTCTTTCTCTCTCTCTCTCTCTCTCTCTTCTCGTAATGAAAAAAATACATAGAGACTCCCTGTCAGCTTTACAAACAATATTTTTAATTAATATTGGTGCCATCTTACTCACTCGAGACCACTTTGGTCTTGTCTTTCTATAGGCCTATAAATGAATTTAATCACGGAAATAGATTGGTAACATCGGGAAACAATTAATTCATAAACTAACATAGCAAGCAATAAAATAAGAAAAGCGAGCAGTTAATATCGTTAAGAGTCAAATGCTCATGCAGGCCATCTACATCCGCAATCATCCTTTTGTTCTTGATTTTTTAAATAACCGCTGACTTACGTGAGTGGAGAAATGTGTATATGTTTGTGCAAGGTAATATTATAATCACATAGTAGGTTACAAAACAATCAAGCAGACAAACAACAACAACAACAACGGAATTATCTTATTCACTCGTCTATCTCTACCTTTCCCTACCCGCCCACTTCTTTCTCATTTTGTACACCCGCCCCAACTTACATTATTCATTAGAGTAGGTGGGAGCACAGTGGTACATTGGTAGAGTCTCTTGACTCTCATCGAGAGGTACCGGTTCGATCCTTGCTAGGTCCTTAAATTCTTGGGAAAAGGTTTTGCCTATATTTTGTCCCTCTCGACCCAGATGTACGAAATGGGTATCTGGCAATGCAGGGGAAACAATAATTGAAGGGGCCTCAGGGTCGAAGAGCATTAATTACATGCCCTACTGATGTAGCTTCCCCTTTTGAGACCAAATTAATATTATTATTATTATAAGGATTATCATCTTGACAAACTATGAACGGTATATTTCACTACTGTCTTCACAACCAAACATCCATAATGCTCGGATGTTGCATGACCAGGAAAAGGTACTTGAATATAATTAGCTCTCTTGGCTGTTTACAGAAGGGATCTTATTTCCTATATTTCTCAATTGGATAAATCAATTCAAATACGAAATTTAGATTTTTGTTATTAGATTAAGACACTCGGAGGATTTTCGTTTTAGTGGTCATCTTTTTATCCGGTCATCATTTTCAATATTTTTTTTAACCACGACAACTAGAAATTATCATGGAAATGCAAACAGGGGCATAGACGGGATCCACCTTAAGGGAGGGGGTGGGGTAGTAGTACCTTTACTGGTAATTGGTGTGGTTCAAATTGGACGTGCTGGACAAGCGATTTCGAGTGAGATTATTAACGATACACCTATAGGATATAGGGACATTTAAAAGGGTATTTTATTTCTGTTTCTCCTTTCTCTTCTTTTGTTTATATTCTTCTCGAGGGTTAAAACTATGGAGGGAGGTTCTAGGACAATTACCCCCTGGACAATCACCCCCGAGGATGATTACCCCCGAAACAAAAATTATGCTTTTATTCAAATCAAGTTATTATCAGGGTGGACTTTCCCTTTAATGAACAGGGGGGGTAATTGTCCCTGAGGGTATTTTTCAATGGGTGGGGGTAAATGTCCTATAGGGGTAATTTTCCGGGGAGTTATTGTCCTTGTGGGTAGTTTTCCGGGGGGATTTCCGAGGGGCGATTGTCCAGGGGTTAATTGTCCTGATACGATGGAGGGGCACATCCACCTCTACTCCCAATTTTTCGTCAATACCCACAAAATGTTCACTCAATAATCATATTTCAGTGTTTTGTTTGGAAAAGAAATTACTGATACTGATAAACCTATATTCCATAGTGTCACCCCTCCCCCCTCTCTCTCTCTCTCTCTCTCTCTCTCTCTCTCTCTCTCTCTCTCTCTCTCTCCCTCCCTCTCTCACTCTCTTTTCTGTTTCTCTTTCCTCTCCATCTCCCCTCACTCCCTATTCCTCTCGATTTCTTATTTTCCCCACTTCCCCCTCTCCTTCTCCTTCTCTTTGAATATTCGATTAAATATAATCAGGATTAAAATGAATCAATTTTATTTCCCCTTTATTTGTATTATTTGCACTATTTGTATTTAATTCATGTCCGTTTTTCTCTCCTTTATCAAGTATAGACGACATCTTCTTCTTCTACCCCCTTTATCCAAAAATGCCATATCTGTTTACGATACCACGTGCCATCGCTGGTGAATATACATGGACAAGGAAAACATTTCCTGTTTGTATTACTGTCATCTTTTTTTTGTTCAGTTGGAGTCTTGGAAATACATACAGCAGAACACAATTAAAAACAAAAGTGCAATTACCCTACATTTTATTTTTCAAAGGCTCAACATTATTCTACACAGCAATACGATAGATTTATCATGAATGTATTTTTTTTTTTAAATAATGATCAGGCTTAAATACAAACAATGCTTAAAGGTATTACAAAGTTTTGGTAAATTTTGAAAATGGCTGGATAGTGATTCTTTACAATTTTGATAAATTTGGATGCCCCTGTGGATGTATTATAAGCACTAGAAAATTTAGCCCCTAACACACTTCTGCTTTCGAGAAAAATTGAATATAAAAATTTACCGGTGCTCCCGGTAAATTTTGATAAATTTTAAATAGCGCCTACGGCCATCCAATGGTAGCTGCGACCATGAAAATCTCAGAATATGCAGTTGTGATATATAATTTCCAAACGGGAATAGCCAATCGGACGATTTTAGTCAAGAAACATTGTTTTATAGCTAAATTAATATCTTGACCTTGAGAGGGAGCTATACAACATAAAGAAATTTTTATTTACAATTTCATTACTTTAGACTCGATTTCAACCGCGACAACGATCACTGAATATTGTAAGATCGCATATGCTTCCAATATGTTCATTTGAACCAAATTCATGACCCCATACCAAAACTTTGTATTACCTTTAAGACAGAGTAGTAAAGATAATTATAGTAACAGGAGCTGCTAAGAATCTTAGTGTTTTAGATATGATATGATTAGATTTGATATGGTTCTCGTTTGAGATTTTCCTTTTGAACTTTCATCTGAGAGGAGAGTGGTGCTCTAACTTTATTTTCCGTTTGTACACATTTTTATCTTATGGAATCAAACTGGTGAAATATTTGGTTCCATATTATCCAAGCATCATAGGACAAAGAGATTAGTAGACACTTTCATTTCATTAAGTGACATGACTTACCCTTAACTATAGCAGCAAAGAAAAGACAATCTTCTATACGATTTTGCTACTGCAATTGTTGAACAGTTATGGAGGTGATAATGAAATATCAGCAGTCATGAATTTATTGATATGTTCCTTGATGAGGAAGCTATGTCGAACTTACCTTACATAATTAGGAATAACACTTACGGCATTAATAGGCATTAAAAATACAAAATCATATTATATTAGCTTGATTATGTTTTTCTTTCTGTGACAACTGAAAAGAATTTCTACATACAACTGATAAACATATTTCACTAAACAGTATTACAGTCCTATGCTGATCAGCTGATGTAGTCTAAGTGAATAAAAAGCACATTATTGTTATAAAAAAAATAAACAAATCAATAGGTATGCCTCTGTAGAGAGTGGTGGCTAAAATTAATCTTATCAAAGTTCTCAACTATAGCAATTCAGTTCAAACACCAATATTTTATTATTGTGCATACAGATGGCAGTCAGTCGAAAGCTTTCATACAGATGCGCAGGGCCTAGTACAGCAAAGCATTTCGTTGATGTTTTGATTTTAAACATACCCGGGTGCCTACAGTCGGCCCTGGTTGTAACTATCCCGGGGTAGTATCCCCAAAGACAATAACCCTACACGGCAATAGCAAGAGCAATACAAATGGAAATTTCGAAGGCGAATCCTCATACAAAAATGTACACAAACACAACAAAAAAACATCTACCAGTCTATACGTGTTTGTACAACAATATGGACTTAATACTACATTTTGATAACTTCATTTGCTTCTGAGTATTATCAGAAGTTCAGAAGAATGTTAATTTGACGGCTGAGTTAAGCAAGCCACATTCTCCTATTTTGTTCCGTTATCAATATTCTTGTATTAAAGAATCCAACCATGCGCGCCTGAGTACCTGAACTAAAGATTTGTTTGTGGTATGATTGAAAAATGAAGAAGGAAATATCCACTTGTCACACAAAAGTAATCAGTTATTTAGACCTTATACTTGTTTCTGCCATCACGGGCAATTGATTCTATGACAACTACCATTTGGACTTTCATCAACGACCCCACTCCCCTAACTTTGAAGAAGAAAAAATCCTTAAAATATACACATCCGGACAATGATACCTATAGGACCATTACCACCGGATAAGTACGCCTACCCTTAAGCGATATTATTTTTGAATTTCATACGTTTTGATATGTACATAATTACGGAAGCTACAAGAAAAGATTGAGAGGATCAAACTACCCAAGGAATTACGACGGAAAACCACCCTGGGACAATCAACAACCGGACAATTAGGCCTATGACTTTATAACTGATAATCCTTTTATTTCATGTATTGTGAAATTTTAATAATTGCAGAAGCTACCAGAAAAATTGGGAGGGTTAAACTACGCAATAAATTACGACGGAAAACCACCTTATATAGGACAATCACCAACCGGACAATTAGACCTGTATACCCTTAGAAATAATAATAATTTTTATTTCATATATTGTGAGATGTTAATGATTACAGAGGCTACCAGAAGAATTGCGAGAGCTGCTATGACGATAAAACTTCGAGGATGGCCAAACCATGGTGAATCTAGACAATGAGTAAATAAAAAGAGAAAGATAAAGTCAATTGATACACAAATTAAATTCCAAATTTGAAGGCATCTACATCAATAAAACCAGAAACAAAAGCTATAAAGTAAAAATAAAAACCTATAAGCATATTCAATGACATCTCAGCGTACCCCACTCCAGAAAAAGAAAAACCAATCTGCAATGTATACATGATGTGTACACATATAGAACATGCAGAGCTGTCGATGCCCTGTGCCAAATTTCTTATCATTTTGATGATTCCAGAACCTTGCAATACACACCAAAACGTATATGCTACATGATCAACTTTTTCTGATCAACTCCACGCCATTTCTTTCACAATGCAATCGCATGACCAGAACTCAACTTTATATTTAAAGAGAAGGTTTAGCCACGATTATGTGATTTTTGTATTAAAGATCGATAAACCTCCCTAGAAGGCATCGTACATTGGCATCAGTGCATACAATGAGGCATTGGAATCAGGATCATGATGAAGGCCTGTCTCAATCTTGCTTTTAAAAACACATACAATTTAGAGAGAATAGCACTGCACACATAAAATTGGAACTTGGGTGAGGCAAATAATGTAGGCTGACGTTTGTTTAAACGTTTGAACTATAGTTTCATTTCAATTAATGATAAGGGCATTTGAAGAGCACGCTTTTTCAAAATACTTTTCTACCGGGATTTTTTTCTTCCAAACTGACATAAAAAGATTGAGAATATGAGCTTACAATTCGCATTTCATCTTTACCCGAACTCCACGTTCTATTTATTGCGAAAATTCATAAACCCTGATTCAAAAAAGTTGTTTACGCTAAAATGGTATCTATAATTCAAGAGGCATTCAAACGATCCAATATTATGTTGCAAATAACAAAAATAACAAGGAAATGGATTGGCAAAAATAATAATCATGAAGACATAGATGAAGGGGGTTTGTGGTTTCAGTGTTTCCTTTGTAATTGAGCGGGAATAAACCTCAAAATATCCATTTTCAATCTCAAATATATTGTGTCCGCAATTATCAGATTAAAAAATGTTAATAATAAACTCAATAAAAATGACACGTACATGTATAGTTGAAGGAAAATTACAACGGACCCTTCTTTTTTTTTTTTTTTTTTACATTTGTACAGATTATAATTAAATTGCAGGAAAACAATATAAGTCTTACCTTCTAATAATTGTCCAATAAAATGATGAAGTTGATGAGAAGCATGGTAAAAGAAGAATGATCATACAGGAAAAAATCGAAATGAGCAAAATGGGTGATGCCCGACATAGTAAGGAAACATTTACATTTCTTCAGAAGGCATGTTTATAATGCAGATGCATTTATATGATCTCTTTTTCTTTTCATTTTTCACAAGAGAACTTCAAGTGAGTGTTCAATTTCAAGTGGATTCGGCACCTTACAAATCTCATATTATTATTAATATCATTACTATTATTATTAAGAGAGTAGAATAAGATACGAGTTGTAGGATGTTGGCTTATGTATGCACTTTATGTATGTACTATAGCCCTCCTGGCTCTGGGTGGATGACATAATGATATCTAAATCTAACATCACATTTCCATCCATCTCACACCTAATTCATGAATTACAATGCAATAGAACATGACTATTATAAAGGAATCTTGATTAGAAGTACTATTACCATCTATGGTGAATTTGATAGTCCCACTATTGACTCCAGAGGCAACGCATACGAAGCTTCCTGCGTCTTCATAATCAGCTTCTCGGATGGTCATGATGGTGGAGTTGCCCGACTGCGATAGCTTGAAGTTGTCGTACTTGGGCTTCTCGCTGAATGACCCAAAGTTGACGAAGATCTGTTGACTCGGAGTGACGGAGACGTCGTTCCAGACGAAAGTCGGGAAAAGAATCCCGGTGACGTTGCAGGTGAAGATAGCGTCTCGTCCTTGGACCACGGAAGCAGGACCTGTCAAGTTTACTGTCTGACCATAGCTCATTCCGATCATCTTGGAGAAAGTGTTTGACTACTTATTTATTTTTGTATTTATTTATTTATATGTTTTTTTTTATACTTATTTATGTCATCTATTCATTTATTTAATCACATGTATACAGTATACTTATTACATCGATGTATAAATTTTATCTATTTGTTGATTTAATTTGACAAGGTAGCCCTTTCAATCAAAATAACTATTAAACCAAGGGCAAAATAATAATAACTCATGACTTATAACATAAACGAAGGTAACTTATGATCATTCAAATGTGATTGCGGAGTTCGGAAATGGGGGAAATTGAATAATAAAAAGAGTAAGAACAACGAAAACAAGAACAAGAAGAAAAAAAGGGGGAGAAGAAAAGAGCCATGCCCGACGTTACAGATGAAAACAGCATCACTACCATGGTTACCGTCGTCTAGCCATGGCTAACTCCGATAACCTCGGAAAACTGAAGAATTTCCAAAATAACGGAAAAATAACGGAACAAGTTAACGGGGCCTTCAGATTGTCAGTTTGCCGACTGGCCAGGGTTATACAATATGTGTCACCCCCAAAAAAAAAAAGGAGGAAGAAGAGGAAACAACATGCACCTAAAGTTTCAAATAAGTGGGGTTTCATATTTATGTTATTCTGTAGATTGCCATTCTAAAACATTTGGTAGCATAACTGTTCGAGGGCCCAAGGGGGTTATATGGTGTAACCCTTACACCCCCTTAATTCTTCATTATGAATGCAGAAAAGTGACTGCAAGAACTCCATAACCCTTACAAATATTACAACTAGAACCGCGTCTGTTTGGTAAGCATTCTAAATGTAATATTGCTTATTTGAAAATATTAATTTCTAAACTTTTACTTTGTTTAGTAAAACATGGATGAAATAAATCAATATGTATAAATTCTTCTTACCATTGAAATGACGGTTAGCCAAAGTGAACTCTGAGTTTTCTTCCACGATTCCATTTTGTTGCAAGGACTGTATCTTTTTCCAAATGAAAACCACCAAAAAATATATTCATAATTTTGCGTTATCAAATCTTACGTTTATTAAATTATAGATTAGAACGAGGGTTACATGACGTAACTTTACATACAATTTAGAACGACTGTTCGTTATTCTTTTTCTCAATTAAGCTCATGTTATTTTTTACTCCCTAATACTAAATTTCAG
Organism: Mesocentrotus franciscanus; assembly: GCA_037976565.1. Lineage (NCBI taxonomy): Eukaryota > Metazoa > Echinodermata > Echinoidea > Camarodonta > Strongylocentrotidae > Mesocentrotus > Mesocentrotus franciscanus. The sequence goes on along the minus strand of CP137667.1, from coordinate 41,726,713 downwards.
GCAAAAATAGATTAAGATTTTACTTTTTATTGCATTCTTTTAAAACGCGAACAAAAAAACTTATCATCATCATCATCATCATCATCATATGATCCCAGATTAATTTGATGATGATCTAAATGGTGACCTAAATTCCTATTCACAAGGGGTTGACCCTGGCCAAATTGTGTCCTTTTAATATAAAGGTGATATAATTTCTTGTAAATATTATTTGTTTTACCCTTGGCGAACAACCAATCTGCCCAATGCAATCAACATTCGTTCTTTCACTTCCCTTTGCGTTATTAAAAAAAATAATTACAATTTTGTGATCGACGCCGATCAAGCCGGCCTTAGTTTATAAAACGGCATTTCAAAATTAAATTCGTTTGCCCTATCCTGGTCAAATTTGACAATCATTTTCCATTGCCCCGTGATTTTCTGCTTCATACAGGTTTTTTTTAGTTTTTAGATAATATGAAGCTCCGAAACCGAACCCCCACACACACACACACACACACACTCACGTACACACACCTCCTTGAAAGGACACCTCCTTGAAAGGTCCTTTGAAAGGACCTTTCAAAGAATCTACCAGTTGCATTAATGTTACTGCATGGCATGTTTGTAGATTGGGAAACTTTTCATTTTGTACTTGTAAAATCATTCAAGTGATTACAATATTCCAAAAAGAACCAAACATAGTAACGCGTGGTAAAAAAGTACAGGGAAAGGAAAATCAAGTGCCCTTATATCAAGCAAAGTGATACTTACCGAAAAAACTTGAAGATCCACTTCTGAAACGAGTCCTGAAAGAATGTTCAAAGAATACGCAGTAGTGGTGCGATGTCACGTATACGGGTGTGGTTTTTCATCAGAATGATATCAACTAAATGGAGTGCTAATAGCCAGGCTGGATGTGTTTAAGTGTTACTCCAAAAAACAAACAAAAATCAGAATATTTCCGTCTAGCATTTCGATATGTGATAACGGATGTTATTTATTTGTTCATCACTTAACGCTGATAACATTTCATTACATTTCTGCGATTGTATTGTATATCATACAGTGGAGTAACATGAGTCCACCCATTGAAGGGGCCCTGACACTAAGGGGGTGGGGGCTCCGTTCTAACTAGGAAAATGAAATACACATTTACGAGGCTACTGATTAGGTTAGGGGTGTTGGAGACGAGCCAGGCGTCTTCTATTCTAGTCTTTTTCCCATTCTCCGTTTTCTATTCTCTCTTTTCCCATTCTCCATTTTCTCGTTTTTTATTTCTTGTATTGCTTTTTTCACCACTCAATTGGGGGGGGGGCACGTGCCCCTGTAGCTCCGCCACTTCTAACATATATTGAGAATAATTGGGATGACTGCATGGGAGATGGATCACATAGGGAATGGGGTAGTGCCCCTCCAAGGATCCAAGTTCCATAAACGATCATTTTCACACTGTGTTTTTTTTAATTCCCATGAAGACCTTAAAAAGTAGCCTGAAACGTCATCATAAAATATTTATTTAAAAAAACCGCCGCGGTTATGCCGCGTCATGTGAATGAGCCTTTACTGTTTTTTTTTTTTTGCTTTAGACATAGAAACGACAGAAGTGGCAGTTACCTTCCATGGTCATGATGGTTCTGTTCAAAGTTCCAATTTATTTCGAAACAATAGAAAATTCATAACAAATTAGATTATCACTGCATGAATAATGAAAACAAAATTGAAACTAACCTTAGTAAATGTTTGTTTTTTTCTTCTTCTTATTATTATTTTTTTTTTGAGGGGAGGGTGTATCTAATTGTTGTTGCTATTTGTTTTCTTCATTTTTGGTGCGTGCTTGGTTAGCGGCCATTGAGCAGGATTGCTGACCAAGACCCTTAAACAGGGGGAGGGCCAGGATTTTGTAAGAGGGGGCACAAACAACGTTTCTAAATTTGCTGACAAGCAAAAAGAAAAGAAAAGAAAATTAAAGAAGAAAAAAAGGAAATAAAGAGAAGAAAAAGAAACAGAAGAAGAAGAAGCTGAAGGTTGTCACCTTAAGGGGGCAAAATTTGGGATTTATGCAAGAAAAGTCTGTCACTTGGGTTTCTAGAGGCGGGGCCACGAACTGGTTATGCCCCCCCCCCCCCTCTCCAACTGCCCGCATAAATAGAATCTAAGGTGTCTCAGTATCTTTATTATATCTGCCTCAGTCATGCATCCACGTAGGCCTAGGCCTATCTGTCAGCCAAGATGTAATCACTACCCATACCAGATATATTAGAGGCCACCTCATCTTTCACCTTTTAACTGATTTTTAAGTGATTTTTAAAGCTAATAATCAGGCTGCATGTGTTTAATTGTTACTCAAAAAAAAATATTTCCGTCTAGTATTGCGATATGTGATAACGGATGTGATTTATTTGTTCATTTCATTTCTGCGATTGTATATATTGTATATCATACAGTGTAGGAACACGAGTTCACCCATATTAACCCCGCCCCCACCAACTCGCAGTCTTTCTCTTTCGCTTTCTCTCCGTGGGCAGTCATGCTCTGTTACATGTAGGCCTTAATTTACACCAGTCATGGAATGATTTCAATATTTTCACATGAATTCGTTAGCTCCACACCTTCCACCCGTCCCCCGTCTCTCTCTCTCTCTCTATATATATATATATATATATATCTCTCTCTCATATATCTCTCACTCTCTCATATCTCTTTCTCTCTCTCTCTCTCTCATCTCTCTCTTTATCTGTCGCACACTGTTTCTCTCTTAATCAAGCCATCTCTTAACCCTCATTTTGCACCATCTTAAGTCACATCTAATGTTCGCTCCTGATTCAATTTATCAAGCTATCCTTCCATCTGCAACATAAAAAAGGATGGTCAGACAAAAGTATATACAGTATGGGGTATATCATAATTTAACTCTCAGAATAATTTAGATGGAAAGCAAAGCTGTGCAAAGTGTAATAACCTTTGACCTTAAATGTTTAATAATAAATACATCAATGGATCTTGAAAGTCAGGATATACAATAGCTCACCTTCATTACAGTGAATAAATGTACCCTTTTCCCAAACATTTCAATGCAACGATGCACAACTGAAATGATCCTGAAAGAATGTACGTTGATTTACATGTATGGTAATGACAGAAAACAAAAAATTCAAAAAATACATGTTTGTGTAAGTATAATGGCCAAATGCAACTGTGTGTAAATTATCAGAGATGCAAGTGAGTAAAATATTAATATTTCCAAGTCCCTATGTGACGAATGCACCCTCCTGAAGACACTGTTAGGGTTGTATACATTCCTGTTTGTCTCTACTGCCAAATGTCTTCTTGCAACTCCTGCAGACAAAGCAACATGGCAGTGTAGGGTTACAGGATTAGTGCCTGTTCAGGCTGATCTTGTGACAGAACTCTCTGCCACATTCTTGGCGGACATGTTCCCTTTCTGAGTGATATGTATCTCAGTGTGAATGCAGAGCACAGAGATTTTCAAACTGGGCATTGCAGTGGAGAGATTTCATAGTCTAGTGGATACATCACCAAACTGTGGATCAGATGGTTTGCAGTTTGAGTCCCGCTGTGGCACTAATGTCCTTTGATAAGACATTATTAGTCTACATTTGCCACTCTCCACCCAGGTGTTAAATAAGTACTCGGTACTAGAGTCGGGAGTATGCGCACATGAACATGGTTGGATTGGCATGTGTGCACTTGGATATTTGGAATACTCCCCACGGAGCGGAGGGTGTGCACTATCAAGTGCTGATAAGCAATTGAATCCGATGACCGGGTTAATAATAATTTGCAATGTGAAGCCCTTAGAAATGTAATATAAAGGGCTATACAAATGTGACTATTATCATTACTAGTGGATACACTTTTTATATTCCTGGCATTCTTTTGACGAGTCAGGAGTCCAGACATTTGACAGCTGCCGATGCCACATTACTCACAGCAGATGGGTTTCTTGTTGCTACAGTGAACCATCTCATGGGAGTAGCGACTACCCCGTTGATTGAACCAAGTGTCACAGAACTTACATTTGTAGGGTTTGGTACCAGTGTGGATAAACATATGGGTTCGAAGGCTGTCACTCCTACTGAAGTTTTTCTTGCAAATCAGACAGGCAAATAGCTTTTCTCCAGTGTGCTTTCGGACATGGTGTCTAAGGGCTGTAGACTGCCTGAATGACTTCTCACAGAACTTGCACTTGTGAGGCCGTTTTGGGCTGTGAGTCCTAAGATGTGCTGTGTAGCTGTGACTCTTCCTGAACACCTTTCCACATTCCGAACACACAAACATTTGAGCCTGAGTTGGGGCCTTCTCTCCCGTTTCTCTGTCTAATGACTGTAGACACACATCTGGATGTGACTGTGTGAAAGATCTACAATTTTCTTCAAGGTCTTTGCTTGACTCGCACAAAGTAACACCATCTTCACTGTGTGCTTTCTCATGCACAGAGCGACTGCTCCTCTGATCGAACCACTCCTCGCAGAACATACATTTGTATGGTTTGGAACCATTGTGAGTCAGCATGTGACTTCTAAGTCCATCACTCCGAATGAAAGATTTATTACAGACTTGACAAATGAAGGGTTTTTCACCTGTGTGTCTTCGAACATGGTGAGTCAGTGTCAAGGCCTGCTTAAATCCCATCACGCAGAACTTGCACTTGTGAGGACGTTCTGGCCTGTGTGTCCTCTGATGTGCTGTGTAGCTCTGTCTTTTCCCAAAAGACTTGCCACAATCTGAGCACACAAATGCTTGTGTAGGACATGGTGTTTTCTCTCCACATTTTCTCTTATGTTGGTATTCACTATAGCGGAAGATCTATTCTGTAAGTGTAGGTCAATTGCAGGACCTTGGTTAGACAACGATCCAGGATGAGGATGCAAAGGAATTACAGGTGCTTTTGAGGATGTTTGGAAACTTTGGTCATTACTAATATTAATGTCACATAAAGTTGTACATGAAGTTTGCTGTTGCTCCTCATTAGTCACTGCCCCATTATTAGAATAAGGTTCTGTCTGTCGATGGACGTTATTTCTGTTCACTAAATCTGCAAATGTGAGAGTAGCAGAGACTTCTGCGACTTTAGTGCTACGAGCCTCAACATCAATAGGATTCGATGGACAGAGATAACCGTTGCGCAACATAGCATGTAAGGGCGTGTGCCTCAGGAGATTTCTCTTTGCCTTGAAGACCATGTCACAGCGGCTGCATTTAAACACCTTCTTCTTGGAATGTCCAAGTCGGTGAGTCTTCCAGTCCTCAATGCTGCTGAACTTCTGCTCACAAACATCACATGTGAAAGAACTCTTGCAGATCTTGGAGCATTCATGGCTGCCAAAATCTTGAAGGTTATCAAATGTCCTTGCACACTGCTTGCATACAAACACAGTCTGGTTACTACTACTGCAGGGACAATGCTTTCCAAGTTTTCTCCCTGTAGCAAATGAGGTCCCACATTCATCACAAGAGTACAGCTTTTTATTGTGAATTTGTTGCCTATGCAACCTGAGTGTACAAAGGGTAGGACAAACTTTGCCACATTCTGTGCACTTCCTTGTCACCACACTTGCTCTTTGGTGATTCTGCAACCCAAACTTCTGCCTGAATTTCATTCCACAGTCGGTGCATGTGAACATTTTGTCTTTTTTGTGGACTTTCTCATGGAGAATCCGGCCATTTCTCTGGTTAAACCTACGGTCACAGAAGGAACACTTATAGGGTTTCTCACCCGTGTGGGTGCGGATATGGGTCTTCAAGGTGTCGCTTCTCCCAAATATTTTCTCACAAATCTGACAACTGTATCGTTTTCTCTAGTGTGAACGCGCTCGTGAACGTACAGGGCATTGCTTAGTCGGCTTACTCTTGCCACAGTATTTACACTCATGAGGACGCTCTCCTGTATGGATGTGACAGTGTTCTCGATAGAACCGTTGATAGTTGAACTCCTTGCCACACTCTCTGCAGATGAACTTGACATCAGTCTGAGACTTCTCTTCATCACAGGAAGGTGCAGATACAGTCTTCACACCACTTGCGCTGGGAGCAGAACTATAACTGAGAATGGTTGGCTTTGAGGATGTATCACTGAAACAGCTACTTTGAATACCATCTGGTTCGTTGCTCAACAGATTCCCAGAATGACTTACTTCATCGTGAGCTAGACTCTCTTGGCCAACTTCCTCATAGTAGGCGTTGTCCAATCCAAGCATTTTGTCTCTGACGGAGTGGGAGGCCTCTATACCACCAAGTTCTGGATCAAAGTCGCTGTTCTGCAGTGTTGACGCCTCATGCTGGGCCACATCAGGCAACCGTTCTGATGATCCTTCAAACAAAGTCTGCTGTCTTCCATCCTCAATATCACTGAGCAGGGCTGAGCACATGGAAAGCAGCGAGTGGGATAGACCAGAGTACACAGGCTCATTTGAAGCCAGGTTAAATTAAAGACCTTTAAACGAAACATTTAAGCATTTAAATTCTAAGAACTTATATTTGGTGAGGGAATCACTGTTTTTAGATACAATAATACCACACAAAATATGGATTTTTAACAAATTACAGTATTTTGTCAGAAACCATCATATTCTGCACATACTTCTGTGTGCAATATTCTAATTCTTTACTACATGGCAGCTTATTTGTACACCACTTTGTATACATAAAAATCAAACTTCTTCATTCAGCAATCTATTGGTGCATCATGCTCTATCCTCAGCTATGACATGTACATATCAGCAGACAAGAATAAATTATTGAATAAGCCAATATTTTCTCATAAAGATATTTTCGCGGATCAAGGGTTCAAGGTCAGATTCGCGAGTTGACATATTCATGTAAAGCCACGACCACTACCAATCATATACTTTTCAATAATTATCATTCTATTTCTGTGGATCATGAACTCATTTACCGAGTATAACAATCATCACAATATAAGTATTATTTCGGGAGAAATAAATGAAAATAATCTAATAAAGTGTCCTATTACGATCGGTGTGGTCTCAAACTGAGCCGCCTGCCCCAGTGATGGCTTGTGCTATAGTGTACAGACACCATTTGCGACATGCGATTACATTAGTGATTTTAACATGGGACAATATTTGCTGGAAATAATTATTCTCGTGTGTTGTTAAGATCGCGATCAATGAGTGATTCCCGAAAATAAAGCCCCAGCAAAAATAACTGCTTACGTAGGTATACAGTATTCAGTAGATGAAGCAGATATTGTGTGTACAACAAAAATCCAGTAGGCAGGGATTCCAGGCAGGTCCCTTACAGCTTCATCAAAGATCCTATGACAGCATCTGAAAGGTGATATGAAAAAGATAAACTTCCTAGGAATCAAAAGTTCACAACACACAGATGAAATTCACAGAAGAGAGAAATGGAGAAAGACAAGGAAATAGATGTGTTACCGTTCAAAAGTTAATATTCTGTTTTCTTTAATACATTCACAACAAGTAGGGAAAATGCTTTTAAGAAGATATCAGTGACGAAGGATCTTGTTGACGGTTAACATGTTTACTCAAATGCTTCATCTGCTAGAAGATATCTGGAAGGCTCCCGTGTATATGATTTCAAAATAGCTTCATCTCAGTCCTGAACTACCAATTCTGTCCCTGGTTTTCTTCCCAGCATGCACCATTCTGTTCACTGCAGACACATGGGGTGGTATTCTCTTAAGTTAAGCCGGGACTAAGTCCAGACTAAACAAGAATTTTAGTTCACACTTCTATGGAATGCTAGGTTTCATCTTCCTCCTTCAATATTCATGACAAAGATAATCTACCAAAGACTTTATTGAAATTCAGTTCATACTCATATTATCTTTTTCTTCCCATTTCATTGCAAAATTAATTTTTTGGACACTTTTCATTGCAGGATTAAAATAATCTGTACAGGGAAAATGAGTTGGCAACAGGCACTCCATAAAAGTGTGAACTATAGTTCGCGCTATCGGAATACCACCCTTAGTCTTAAAATATATACCCATTAAAATGATTACAGCTTTATTCACTACTCTTTGCGGCATATTTACCACTAAAATACCACTAAAATAATATCAAGTAATAAAATGCATAAGTTGATTTCCTCGAATTCTCTATTGTTATTATTATAGCCTATTCATATGAACTTATTTGTCAACGCGTCTGTTGAAATGTATGCATGGTATTTGTATTCAGACTATGGTCGATCGCACCAAGAGGGTCTTTAGACAATCCATGCACGGTGCACTTTTCATGAACAGGTATAAGGATTTGTTGTGACCATATGCACACAAATTTGTGCGCCACTGGCTGCGTGCGAGCACTGAGTGCATGTGCAAGATAAAATGGATAGACGGAAGGAACTGGGGGACTTGAAGCGACTAAGGGCCCCATGTTTCAAAGACAGTCTCTGGTCATAAGTGGCCACGAGATGGCGCTGTTGTATATATATATATATATATATATATATATATATATATCATCTCAGAGTTATTTGCGTGCCAGTTCGCTTTCCCTTTAATACAAGCAGAAAATTGAGTGAAACATATAAGTAAAAGTTTGAGCAATATTTGATTAAAATTGGAGGGTTATGAAATTTTGAATTTGTAAGCAGTGAAACACAAATTGGCAACACTGTAACAAATCTTGCGAGGTCCTCTCCCAATTTGCTCTGTACAGAAAATGTCATAAAATGTCATTTTCTGATTTATTGATGACATTATGGATTTGTTTCATACCTTTTTTCATTGTTTAAAGTACAGTGGAAATGGGAGGGAAGTGGGGACCTCACAGAGTTGCCAATTGGTGGTTGATTGATTGCACCTTCAAAAATTCATAACTTCCTTATTTTTAATCGAATTTTGCTCAATCTTTCACATACCTGTTTCTCTCATTTTTGTGCTTCTTTTAAAACCAACTTCATATCAGGGTGGACTTCCCCTTTAATACCCACTAACAATAATCCACACTGTGTTGGTGGGCCAGTTTAACAAAATAAGCATAATTCAAAAATTGGAAAATTGGATCACAATTTCTTTAAATTTGTACTCTTAAAAGATTTTTTGTAAAAGAATTGCGACTTTAGGTGAATAAATTGTGCATATAGATATTACATGGTTTCCTTTGAAGTTTGAAGTTGAAGTTTGAAGTTTATTTGTTCCACATTTACATCAAAAAACAATTTAAATTCTTCTTTTTTATACAAGCGTATAAGCGTAGATTACAAACACACAAAAAAATTAAAGATTTCAAATCAAGTATAATGTACGGAAAATAGGTACGAAGTTTCGAAATGTATAGTTATGACAGGTAAGGTAAAACAATGTAAAATGTGGGAGCCTAAATAAAAGCATAGCTTGTATGTGAATAGGCTCCCGTACTGAGTAACACAATAAAGTAGGTCTGAATTTATAAGGTGTTATAGGAGGCGAAAACGGAGTAGTATAGTAAGAGATTCTAGAGACGTACAAGGAGAGTGAATTTGAGAAGAAAAGAAAAATAGAATAAAGAGTAGAGAAAATAATGAAATAATGATAAGTAGGGAAGGGAAGGAAAAAGAAGAAGATCGAGGGAGACGAAAAAGAAATGGAAGAATAAGAGGCAGAAGAAGAAGAGAAAGCAAATAGATGAAATCAATGGCATTGTAAAATAACAAAAACAAAGTCTGTATAACCACTTGTACGTAAAACCACCTGTACGATCCAGCGCGACATCAACACTAATTTAATACATACTTACTCAAAAGGAAACACCTGAGCTTTCGTTTGAAAGAATTAATGGAGGGGCTTTCAACTAGTTCGTGATTCAGGCTTTTCCAGAATTTGGGTCCAGTAAAAATAATTGTTTTGTTTGCAAAAACGGTGCGAGTTCGAGGGAGATGAAAATGGTTTGTCTGTCTTGTAGGGTAAGAATGTATAGTATTATTGCTTTGACCCACACCACTGCAGTGTCTCCTTTTAGTGATGTTTTATGCATTATACATTGATCCAGTATGCTATGAAATACAGATTAATAAATGAACAAAAAGAGTGAAAATCACAAAACTTTTGAGTCTATTTCTATTGCAGTACATTGTGCCATTCTAGAATAAGCAATTTAATTGTAAATAATTATTAAAGTCTCTAAATTGACAATACGTAGTAAAATATAAAAGCACTATTTTGGTGTACAAATTGGCATTTATTTTGGGGGGTTAAATTTTGCAATTTTCTTTCACAATAGTTACACTAATAAAACACATTTTTTTCAAGCTATGAAGGAGTGGGAAATAAGATTAATTGTTGCCAATTTGGGGATAGAAAACTGATTTATCGAAAAAATAAGAAAACACTGAACTGCTATTAAAGGGTCAGTGTGCCCTCCACACATTCGAACCCTCGTTTAGTCATTGTGCATCTTGAAAAACGGGGCACGCCACTAAACAGCTCATGAATCGAAGAGCTTTACCTGAAAAACAGAAGACCACTGATCGGGGATTATGATACGTTACATCTATGTCCCATAGCTTGGAGGCCGTTGGGGCAACACAGAAATGGACCTTGTGACACAGGTTTTCCATAACTTCCTGTCTTCAGTTGTTCTAGTTAGCTGCTAACATAACATTCCCATCCACTTCTTGATGTTATCAGTCTACATGTATGTTCTAGTTGGTCTGCCCCTCTTTCTTCTCCCATCAGTTCCTCCTTGCAAGAAGATGTTTGTTACAACATCAGGCCAAATGACGGCGAAGAAATAGCGATTACCATCTGCTGCTGAATTCTATCCTGAAAATGAAAAAAATAATAATAGAAAGGAAACAAAAATTAATTAACAATTAATTCTTAGAACACAAAAGGTGGAGGATTATGGTTTTGATTTGATTTGATTTATTGGTTTCTGCATCTTTTTTTTTCTTCATCATACATTTTCATGAACATATAGTATGGTTTGATACAATATTTCATATAATTTTATACAGAAAACATACGAAATTAAACAAAAATATTCAATGCATAATTAACATACATTAGATGCAGGAGGGCTACAACATAAGCAAAGTAGCTTGACGTGCCCGCAGCCCTCAACTTAGATACAAGAATATAAATAAAAAAGCAGAGGAGTGACTTGCAGAGAAGAAAAGGAAAGGGGAGAGATGGTGTGTTGGGTTACATTACATCAGGGAGGTGAAAGAAAGGAGGTTAAACTCTTGTAATTTATTCAAATGCATTCGTGAGTTCTAAAGCGTAACAATGGGATGATGTACACTGCCCTATTATGCTGACCTTGCAATCTGAAGCTAACTTGAACAGTGATTCATTGAGAAATGAACGTGGAGAAGCATGCACAGGGCCAGACAAGTCAGACTTTCTCGCCTTTTCAATGGAATAGCGATAGTATGTTAGACTTTAGGCAGTATACTAAAGATTATAGCGAGTTAATGCAAGAATATGTAGATCAACTTGAATCTGATGTTAATCAAGAAGGTATTGATATTTTTTATTCACATTTGTGCGATATGTTCTTGAGTACAGCACAGGAAGTTGGAGTCTGTAAATTAAAGCCTCACAGAAATGATAGAAGTAAATTAAGTAACAGTCAGAGTAAGCAAGGTCAACAACAGCCATGGTTTGATACTGAATGTAGGGAAGCTCGGAAGGAATATTTGAATGTTAAAAATAGATGGAAGAGAAAGGTAAAATTGTCGAGGAACTCTGATGTTCCTGTTGATTCAAGTGATTATGATGGTGCAGGGAAATCTTATAGGAATTTGTTACGTTGTAAAAAGAGATTGTATTTTCAGGACTTGAATAAATCATTACGTTCATTGCGGACAAAAATCCTATGGAATATTGGCAGCTACTGAATGGCAAGAATGGAAGTAAGGGAAAGATACTGGAAATGTTTCTTTGAAGGATTTTTTTAATCATTTTAGTCGTTTAAGTTATAGGGAGGTTGATGAGCCAGAACCACCAATTGTTATGCAAGAGTTATCTCAGGCAAATGTTTGTATAGATGTTCCTATTACTTTGAAGGAAGTTGACATGATGATCAAGAAGCTTAAAAATACTAAAGCTTGTGGAAGGGACTCTATTAGAAATGAGTTCCTTAAAAGTTGCTCACTGGAGATTCTTCAGGTTGTAGTTAAGTTTTTAATGTTGTACTGGATTCTGGTATTGTCCCAACAGAATGGTGTATTGGGATAATTATTCCTATATTTAAGAATAAGGGCGAGAATACAAACCCTGATAATTATAGAGGCATTACTTTATTGAGTTGTTTAGGTAAGCTGTTTACATCAATTTTGAATTATAGGATCACTCAGTTTTTGAGGATGAGAGTTTGTTAGGAGAAGAGCAAGCTGGCTTCCGGTCCAACTATTCAATTGTAGATAATGTGTATGTTTTAAAGTCTATTATTGATGTTTATTTACAAAATTCAAAACGCCTTTATTGTGCATTCATTGATTATAAGAAAGCCTTTGATTTGGTTGACCGTGCGGCATTGTGGGTTAAAATGTTCAGAATGGGAGTAAAAGGCAAGATTTTTAATGTTATAAGGAACATGTATAAGTGTGCTAAATCTTGTGTTGCTAACAAGGGAGATATGTCCAATTTATTTACATGCAATATTGGAGTGCGTCAAGGTGAAAATCTATCACCTCTCTTGTTTGCTATTTATTTGAATGATTTTCAACAATCTATTGGAAACTCGTACAAGGGCTTAGAATTTTTTAATACTATTATTAAAGATAAGTTGCCTTTTGATGGTATTGAAATATATAAGGAATTATTATCTTTGTTATATGCTGATGACACAATTATTCTAGCAGAAACTCCTGAAGAATTGCAAAAGCCCTAAACGCTGTGAAAGATTATTGTGATACTTGGCACTTAACTGTAAATGCCAGCAAAACGAAAATTGTTGTTTTTTCACGAGGGAAAGTTAGAAGAATTCCAGAATTTGTTTATGATGGAGGTGTACTGGAAGTTGTTTATGACTTTGTATATTTAGGAGTGACGTTTAATTATAATGGTAATTTTAAAAAGCAATTGCTAAACAGGTCACACAAGCTAGAAAGGCAATGTATAGTATGTTAGTAAAGGCAAAAGGTTGCATTTATCTGTTGATACACAATGTCATTTATTTGATCACTTGGTTTTGCCAATTCTATTATATGGTGCTGAGGTCTGGGGCTATGAGTGTATAGATCAACTTGAAGTTTTTCAAAGAAAATTTTTAAGAACAATATTGTTTGTAAATAAGTGCACACCTGACTGCATGGTTTATGGTGAAACTGGACGTGGTAAAATATTGGATAAAATTAAGTGTAGAATGATTGGATATTGGGTTAGATTAGTTAAAGGGAAGCAATCAAAGTATTCATTGATCCTTTTAAATTTATGTTGCAGTTGCAAAGTGAAACACAAAGTTTAATTAATATAAAGTCAAAATGGGTTGAGTTTCTTGCAGACAGTTTTGATTATGCAGGACTTGGGAACGTCTGGCGAGCTCAAGGAGAAGGATATAGTGCTGCCTGGATAATGAATACTATGAAAATCAGGCTTTCTGACATGTCTATTCAGGAATGGAGCGCAGCTATCTGGTCAAATCGTATTTGCACGAACTATAGGATATTTAAGAATAAGTTAGTTTATGAAAAGTACCTGCAGATATTATGTCAGAAGGAAGCAATAACTTTAAGTAAATTTAGATGTAGAACACATAGATTACCTGTTAATAAAAGCAGATTTGATGCAAATGTAGTACATGATTTGCAATGCCCACTTTGTACATCAACCGATATTGGTGATGAATTTCATTATATTTTTATATGTCCATTCTTTCAAAATGAGAGAAAATGTATATACCAAATAACTTGTGTGGTAGTAGCTCTAGACCAAGTGCGTTGCACATGGATAAGGTTTTTAATACAGCTCATGCTTGCCAGCTAAAGAAATTAGCAAAATTTGTAAGGATAATTATGTCACATTTTTCAAAAGGGCCAAGTGTAGATGGTAATACTGTAAATGATAGCTCACAAGTAAGCAATGTTGTTAGGCACACCCGTAGCGGTAGGAGGGTGAATTGCCCAGTTCGCCTTGATTTGTAAAATACGTTTATTTGTTCATATTATCACATGTTTATCATTATTCATATTTATCGCATGATTATTATTGTTCATATTGTCACATGTTTGTCTTTGTTCATATTATCATATGTTTATCATTGTTCATATTTTCACATGTTTATCATTGTTAAACTATTTTTATATTGATACTATATTACTATGTTGTAAAAATGTTTGTACTCTCATACCCCGAGAGGGGGTCGATAGAGTCAATAAAATCTTACAATCTTACAATCTTACAATCTTACAATCTTACAATGTGTAACATTCCACTTGGCTTTGAAGTTCCATGCTCCGAACCGCGCTTCCACTGCGGGGACTTTCGGAAGCCAGGCACCAGTTTAACATTTATTACAAAATATTAAATTACCGGCAAAATTTCAGTGTAAATCAAAAACTTTATATAGGGATTGTATTGGGAATAGTGCATCAAACAAATTTTCAAATTTAGTACTCCGTCCTTCCTATAATTTGTGTGCCAGAGTTGGTAAAAGAAAAATGACATCCTGACAAAAACTCAATATTTTAGGATAATGCGCTAATTTGTGCACGTTTTAATGTCCCGTTATTTAATCCATGATTTACAATCTTCAATAACATTAAGTTTGCTAATGCGTGTTTTCGCGTGTTTTTTTATTTTGAAGTTAAAAAAGGATGAAATTACACAAGTTTGTGTTCGCTTGTTCTACTCTTTACACATTCAACAATGGATGAGAAATCATTGAAAGGGACAGCGAACAGTTGCTGTGATACCATTTTCTGATGTAGGAATTCTAAATCCTGAAATTTCATGCGCTCTTTTATCTCAACACCTGGTCAACAGTTGCAGATTAGCGCATAACTTTTCGGCGGCGTGGAGCATGGGGTCAAAGGAGAGCGGCTTGATTCCAGTCCTTCTCTATCACGTCCCTGAGTTACATCAAGCCAAATGATGGCAAGGCGACCCCAATTACCATCTGCTATTGAATTCTATGTCCTGAAAATGAAAAAAAAGAATGAAAGAGAAGCAGAAAGATCATGAAACAGACATGACACAAAAGTGATGTCTTGATGTCTTGAGGTAACTAGTCATTTTGAAAAGTTGGATAAAACTTACCATTGATGGTAACTTTGTCATCAATATTAACTACCATGGCAACATAGCTCAACAGCCAATAAAATCAAAGTTTCCATGCAAGTTGCGAATATTAATGGCAAAGTTACCATCAATAGGAAGTTTTATGCAACAGGCCCTTTTGTTTGTTTGTTAATTCAATCTTAATTTTTACTTTATTTTTCAGTCAAGTTCTCCAGCACTGAGACTGAACAAAATTGCAATCATTGATTATATCAGGCATGTTGGAGGAGCATTTGCACTTTGCAGCTCATCATTCAATTTTGAATGCAATCATGATCGACCATTCTAAAATCTGCATGTTACCCTAGCACACAAAAAGAAAAACATCAGCTGACATGGTCCAAAGAGCTGCTGCAAGAATGTGTCTCACTGACTACTCAAGAGAATCCAGCATGACAGCCATGATAACATCTCTTCAGTGGACTGACCTCAAGACCAGAAGAAAGATTGTACAACTCAACATGATGTACAAAATCAACGCAAACCTCGTAGATGTTGACTGGAACCCCTACTTAACCAGGGGGTGTTTCACAAAGACTAAGATCGACTTTAAGTTGGACTTAAGTATAACAGGCCGTTCGTGCCATTGTTTGCTCTCACCATTATGATCTTTAGATAATATTTTTTCCTTCAATAATGAATTATCAACAAATGTAAGTTTTGTAGATTTTTACCATGATTTGTACGTCCCGTGAGAGACCAATGCCAGTAAATGATGAGAGAAAACAATGGCACGAACGGCCTGTTATACTTAAGTCCAACTTAAAGTCGATCTTAGTCTTTGTGAAATACCGGGCCCCAGACCATCTCGCCAACTTACACACACCCATCATCCTTCCAGAGACAACGAACCAATTCAACAATTTACTTAAATAGCTTCTTCTCATGGACCGTTAAATATTGGAACAACCTGCCTCAGACCCTCAGTACATCCTAGAAGTAGACGCCCCCAACATAGATATTTTTAAAACAAGGCTCTGCGATTTTTTTTCACCAACAATACCAAGAGGAATTACTGTAACTCCACCAGGTCAACCACCTGGGGCCCGTTTCTCGAAACCAACGACAAGACAGTCATAACTTTATCCGCCAATTATGGAGATGTGTCTGATCTTCCTAAACCGTTTCACGAAGAGCTTACTAGCTAGACATCTCGTGAAATCGATACTATCGGCGAGAAGAGGAGCCAAGACATAGCCTTAGTCGCAATTCCACCGAATTATAAAAAAAGTAATTTTAGGAAAACTGCAATGATTTAAATAAATTAGGACTAAAACAAATTGAAAATAGTACCAGGGAATAAGAGATGCAATATACTTCAAAATTTGAGTAGATTATACTATAGAATTAATTGTAAAAATATTTGTGAGTATTTCATTTCATGACCGGTGAATCAGTTTTGTTTTTGGAATGGGTACCCCCCAGATATTTTCATTTGATAGCTTATAAAAATACACAATTATATTATTTTTAGTAAAAATACGATGTTATGAAAGTTTTGTCCAATGTTTTAGGCGTCAGCACAATATTAAAATGACAAAACTTCAACATTCCAAACGTTAAAACACATGTTTTAAACTATTCAGTTTACACATTTGAAGATAGAATTTATCTCGAAATTAATATGGGTCTGAAAACTAGAGAATACACTTCTGACTATGGCTTGCCTGCCGTGGCAGATTACCCATGTCTTCGAGGATTTTACAATGTGAAATAAACGCGTATAATCAGTTAAGTTAAGTGGAAAAAGCCTAAGATATAAACATGGCATATTTTCATAAGACTTTCAAATATAAAAAATGATAAAAAGTGAATGTGTAGAAAGATCATAGCTGGAGGATTTCTTGTCCTTTTTGCCAGCCATAGTCTACCCAATAAATGACATGTGATGGCGCTGCCCATCGACTAAAAAGTTATGACAGAGATATGACGGTGTCGTAGGCGTCATACAGTGTAAGTACTAATAGTCAGGATGTTGTCGTTGATCTTGGCTGAGAGCTAGGGCTTTGTGAAACACGTAGCGGACAAGTAGCTTACTAATGCTGATTTAGTGAAGAAGTTAGACTTACGACGGTTTCGAGAAACGGGCCCCAGCCCAGGTCAACCCTCTGACGCGATGCGGGATCCCGCTTTGTCAGAGTATTTATCCAGAACCAGAACCAGAAGTCTTCACTAAAGAAAAAAATCATCAAAATCAACTTCAAGTTTAGTTCAGCAATCAAGTTTCACATAAAATCTACACCTGAGTTGTGCAGAGACAGCAGCGTAAGTTCAGAAATGGTCAGTAATAAGTAGCAATAATCTCATCGCAGTAGACAGAAAATCGAATGCCCGACTGTAAATCTATAACTTCATAAAAATTAAAATAAAATCATACATTTACACTGCACTGGCTCATGCACTATTAAGCAGTATTAAAGTGACTACGCAATTAACACCACACCACAATTTCCTTGTTTAGTTGCTGAAAAGGCTGAAATACATCAGTGCAAGTTTTGCACATTCCAAAAGTTCATGATAAGTATGTTGAATCATGTTAGATGATAAGTCTCAGAAAAGATGAACTGCTTCAACACTGGGTAAGTTTTCTTTCCTTTTATTATCAATATCAACAATATATCAAAAACATTTTCCGATCTTCAAATGGAAAAAGGAAATACTACATGACAAGGCCAAGCAAAATAATTTCCCAGTTTCTCAATCTCATTTTCTATCATTTTAAAACCTAGTTATATATGTGACAATCCAGTTGCTCTTGAACTTGGACTTACATTTGCTTCCTAATCTCAAATTTGTAATGCTAAAGACATTGGGTGGTATTCTCAGCGGACTAACTTTAGTCCATGGTTTAATCCTCCAACTAAGTATGGAATGCCAAGTGTCCATATGAATATATTTGTGAATAATTTGATATGTCCCTAAATTACCATGATAACATAATTATTTCATAGTTATATTGTTGTTTATTAATTATGTTATTACATTTTATTTTAATTTAGTGACAGATTAAATTATTCAAAACCATATTCATATGGACACTTGGCATTCCATACTTAGTCGGAGGATTAAACCATGGACTAAAGTTAGTCTGCTTTCGAGAAAACCACCCCTTGATTCTAAAAGAGGTATTGAAACTTGAGGGAAACCACATCACTATTCAGTTTAGATATTGTGTTAAGAGCCAGAAGGGCGTTTCGTCCATGCGACAGAATATGAGTTAACACCCTTCTGGCTCCAAACACGTATTTTCTTTCAGAGTAAACGGTTGACATGTGTTTGCAATAGCCTTATTATTTTCTTACAACTTTAACGCCAGTAACACACTAAAACCCACATGTGCACGGAAATGAATTAAAAACAACTATCTCTTGAAAACGTGATGAGCACTGAGGCATATCCATTAACAGACTAACTTTTCATTTAAATCAACTTTCAGAGTTGCTGAGATTTCTAATTTAAAAAAGAAAAAAAAACAATTTAAGAAATTCAATTAAGAAATTTTGGTTAAAACGTAAGCTAGTGGCCTTTATAACGCTTTCACAATCCTCTAAATGAATAGCTAAATTCCGTGTATGGGACTTGAAGCCATTGATCCACTGGTTGATTACCTACATGTTCAAGTATATCACTGTTGAGAGCCAGAAGGGTATTAACTATTTGTTTAAGTATCAAGTACAGGAGTTAATGCTCTTCTGGCTTTAAACAGACGATAGCTACTACCGTATTTACTTTCTCAGAAGATGCATGAAATGAATCAATCGCAAAATCGTAAGATGAGTCAGAATTTGTTCACTGTTGTGAGCTACTGTAAGACTTTTAGGGGCTCACAAACTCTATTGAAAAATCCTTACCCAATGAAAACATTTCTGTAAAGCCACTGAGTAAAAGATTTAAAGCATCATCCGTTGATACAACCTAGCATTTTATGATTCAGCATCTAATTTCAACAAATGAATTATGACGATGTATGGATTGCTTATTCACAATGTCAGAACATTGTAGGAATTAATGACCCCTGCATTTGATTACAATTAAGCTGGATTGTAAGTTGACAGCACATACTGTATAGTGTGAGCCATCTTGCCAAGCAAAGGACTGTAGAGTGGCATATCATAACATATCTCATTGCCCCACTTCTCAGATATCTTACACAGTATGGTCAGCTTCTCAGCTAACAAAAAAAAAAATAATATGAATCAGAACAGAAAGTGGCAATGTATAAGAACACAGATTATACCGATGGATATTTACTATAGAAAATGCTAGAATAATGTGTTAAAAAGAAAAATTAATAAAAATTGATTAAAAAATTAGCACGTTCTTATAATCCGCTAAAAAATCTCCCGCACAATTCATAGAAAGGATTGCATAATGATGGAACTATAGGCATGCTCTGCATTTCACTGTGGTCAATGAAAGTTCAATTTATGATAAGAGGATCGGCTGACAAAAGTGACTGTAAAACAGCCTAAATAATTTTCTTTATGAAAAGAAAGGGTTCTGATCATCAAAAAAAACAGTAGTGTAGTAGTAACAGTGACTGAATCATTGCAGAGATCTGTGAAGTGTAGACGTACATCAACATTTTTGTCTACATGGTAATATGTAAACATATGCAGCTTCTTTATAGTATTCCTCAAAACAAAAACCCAAATCTGAGGGGTTTTCTGTTGAAACTATAAACTTGATGACAAAGGAGACTTACTATGTAGAATGCATACTCATTAATGAAATATTTAACACATAGGTTATTTAAGTAACTGACTTGTGCCTCATGATCATTCAGGTATATGTATTACACAGTAAACCATGACATTTTTTTAATGATGTAATTGTTATACACTTCACATTTCTATATGTTATAAGAAAGAGCTCAGATAGAGTAGGACCTTTGCTGCACGCAGTTGACAGTCATTTTCATGTTATCAAAAAAACTACCGTGTACAGCTAAATATCTGAACCATCTTGAAGGTTACATGTAAGATTGTCAGATCATACTCATCAAAATAAAAAGGATCTTTCTTGATTTACATCTATTTTACAAAATAAAAAGGATCTTTCTTGATTTACATCTATTTTACAAACACAACACAAATTACATTTTAAGTTTATGAAACATTGAAGGTCTACAAACTAATTCCTAAAAATAATGGCAAGAGTTATCTCCCTGAATGATAGTTTCTTCGATGCGAGTGTCCATCATCAAATCCTCTTCTGCCCTCATTCCTTCCACCTGACCTATCACGATACCGATCTCTTCCTTGCCTATCCTGATCATAGTTCTCACCTCTACGCCCATCAAGATCTGATACTCTACTATCGTCATTGTACTTTCCCCTATCTCTGGATCTTTGGTCTAATGAGCTGTCCCTTCCACGAAAATCTGAATTATCGTCGTATCCGTAACTCTTCTGTCGGTTGAAATCACGACTTCGCTCATTGTCAAAACTCGAACTGTAGTCCCTATCTGGCCTTCCTCGATTGTCGTCACCATATCGATCAGTATTCCGGTTTGGAGGACCTCGGCTATCAGAACCTCTTCTCTCTGGAGTGTCATAGTTGTGTCTAGGAGAGCCTGGTTGGTGTGTAGGGCTTTGATCTCTTCGGTTTGATAGAGGCATCCCTTGCATAGCAGCTCCTTGAGAAAATGGTGTACCTGATATAGGAAAGCAAGACCAAAATCTAGAACATTAAATACTTTTCTCATAATCATAGCAACATGCAGAAATTTTATCAAATACAAAGAATTTATTTAAATAAAAACAATAGAGAGAAATCAATCTACACAAAGTGTCAAATTTATTTTGTAATCTAAATACTGTCAAATCAACAACCTTTTTTATGCTGCACTGTACATTCCTCTATCAATCTAATACACAGGTATTCCAGAAATTCTTAAAGGAATGCTTAGGCCAAATAACAAATAAAAGGAGGAGGCAGGGCATTACTATTTTGCAATTTTTTGCAATTTTTTGCAATTTATTTTCCAACATGGCTGCCATGCTAATTATAGCTGGCCAAGCCTATTTATTCACAGATATTGTGCTATTTGAGTATACTGATGCAATTTACGACAAGACATACAGTATATCACAGGCTTTTTTTAAAAACTTTTTTTCCTGAATAGTATATAGTAAAAGAAAAAAAAGGAGGAGGCTACCAAAAGGAGTCGGGCAGGGACGAAAAACACTTCATTTTTTTTATTTGGCCTTATTATTATTTCATATATCAACCATAGCTATTTAAAACTAACAAGGAATGCTAAACATCTATAATTAGCTACATGTACATTAACCCATCATATCAAAATATTATGTAGTGTTAAAACAAGGATTTTTGAAATTAATTTGTAAAAGAAAAATTGTAACTGGAATTACCAGGTGGAAGACCCATGCCTTGCATCTGTACATTGCCTGGTAGTGGATGTCCCATAGGTGATCCCATAGACAGATGAGTCCCCATCAGAGGAACACCACCTCCTTGAAAGACCTGCCCCATCTTAGCCATACTGCCTGGTGCTGAGGTGGACCGATGGATGGGAGGTGGTAGCCTGCCCCCTGCTCCGCCCTGCATGGGAGGCGCCCCAAGCAGCCCCATCCCACCGCCGCCACCACCTATGAAGCCTGGGTTTGGCATTGGGGGTGTGGCTGGCATCATGGGCTGGGGCGTTGACTGGTGCTTGCTGCCGCTTCGGAACTGCAGTCGTAGGCCTCGGTTGAAGAGGGCTAGTCCCCCCATGAGTTGCATGGAGTAGGGTACAGAGACGTCATGCTTGAATTCTACAAAGGCAAAGTTTCTCTGATTGCCTTCTTTATCCTTTGCGATGTTGACATGTTGAAGTGGGCCAGCCTAGAAAAACAAAATAGATCTATGTTCAATCTAAATGTATGAGCACTAATACAGTCCAACCTAACAAGGTTGTATTCTAAAACATGCCTTAGATCTATCTCTGATAAATTAAAATCTGAGATTTCAAGTCAGTGAAAAAAGAGTCCTTACAGATCCATATGTGATTAGAGTCTAGACTGGAAACTATACCCTAGTTTTATCTGAAAACCAATTTTTATCAAGATCCCATCTCATGACCTGCTCAATATTCAATTAACAATATGAAACGTTTAATGACAATATTTCTAATCGGGTTTAGTCAATAAAAATTAGATAGAATCACTCTAGGCTAGTCTCTGGCATAGTGCAGTTTGCAATGCAGTTTGTAATTGTGTGTGATTGCCGATCTCATCACAGGTGCTTCAAGAAAACGAGACAGATTAGCTGAAAGTAAAGCCTTTTATATAACACCTACATGTACATGTAAGTAGATCCTTGTCATTTGATTGGAGGATTGTTGGTCACATGATATTCAATAAATAATCTATTGAATGACTACGTCAATGAGCGTGCATATTTGTACTATTCAGCGTGCAATTTTGGTTATATTTGGACTGCATACCTCTCTGCCCTGCGCGTATCCTATTGTTTTCATTGTCTTAGCTGCCCGCATCTGACCCGAAGGCAATCTGAATGTAATCGAGAAGGCTTGACTCCAAATTTGATTTATTATTAATTAATATAATAAAGGAGCAAAGCATAATTCGTTGACAGATGAACATTCTATTACTTTTGTATTAGATCTACTTAGATGTTATATAAAACAATATAATAAATGTTTCTCATTAGTTCAATAATGCGAATATTTTCACGAGTTGAAATATTAATGCTCTATTCAACTCGGCCCGGCTGACGCCTCGTTGAATAGAACGTTAATCTTTCAACTCATGAAAATATTCACACTACTAGAACTCATTTTCATAAACATTCATATAGATCTAGACCTACACCGATTTTCAATGCTATTTTTTATAGTAGGCCTAAATTCTAGACTCTAGGTCCCGTATTCAATAAACTTCTTAAGCATGAAATCTAACTACTTATTCTTAAATTTTGGCTAAGAAAACAGTCTTAGCCAAAATGTGTATTCTATAACAGCATCGGGGGCTAAGAATTTTGAGTAAGAAGAATTCTTAGATTTTATCTAAGAAACTATGCTAGGTGAGACCAAATTTGTTTTAATACGAGTCTGCTAAAGGTTAAATTTAGCTATTTTATTAATTTTAGGCTAGGCTATAGCTATAGCAGTAGACGCTATAAGGAAGCTAGGGTAGCTCCAAATCCAATGCTAACGCTGGTCGGCTGGCTAGGCGACGGCGCTAACTTCATAGACCCTGCGGCCGCGGCATAAGAAAGCCCGGTTTGGGCTCGTTGAAGATGTTTGACAGAAAAAAAGCCTACGGTGGATGTTAGAAATAGCCTCAGGGGGTCTTCACTAGACTGCACTACTAATGTTTAGTGTCAGTTGGTCAAGCCTCAAACAATTCTGTGAGCATCGTTCCTCCCTTTCACTCTATCTCTCATACGTTTTGTGTATAATTTTTGTGTGGTGCGATTTTTATTTTAACACGCAAATTGCATCTATTGGCAAATTGAGCTGCAATTAAGTCGCTCCAGTCGACCAATTTGACTTTCCAAAATGACGTCATCGGGTCTAAGAATTTGTCTTATCTGTCGTCTAAGCTAAGACAAACTGCTTTGCGTGTTTAGAATACGGCTAAGGCAACTTTCTTAACCTAGACAAATTCTTAGACATTTTCTTAGACTTAAGAAAAATGTCTTAGAAGTTTATTGAATACGGGCCCAGAGGTACGAGGTCTAGTAGTAAGTAGTAGGCCTAGAAATATATAGACATGTGAAAATTGGATCTATTTTCTTTCAGATCATCATTTTTGTAAATCAAACTGCAATTAATTTACGTTTCAAAAGTAGAAGAAAAACCGAGGGAAAACTTTTTCGCTAGATTACGCCTTTACGGCGAAAATCAGCCACTTAAAATTAACCCCAAGCCCCCTTGTGCGTGCGGCAAGGGTTACCGTCTGTGTGTGGCTGGGGAAGGATGACTACGTAGGCACTGCACTAGCCTAAGCTTATAGTAGTGGTAACACACGTGCTAGCGCGGGCCGCTAGAGGCGGCATGGGTGCGGGTTATTGGCCGCTGAACATCGAAAACCCACGCAGCTCAGACAAGGTCTTTATTCATTCTGCATTCATCCACGCACAATTCACACAGTCACATTCACAGTCTAGTCAAGGTTACCCACCTGTAAGAACAGCTCAAAGAGTATTTCATCAGTAACTCTTGGGTCAAGATTCCCAACCCATAATGTTCTATCTGCCTGGTCAGTCATTTCTGTCTTCAAGGCAAAAATTATACTGAATTTTACAATTTTTAAGAACAAGGAACTTGCACCAATGTGGAAGCTAGCAGCACATCTCGTTTACAAGTACAGTATAGCTACGCTGCCAAAATAATAACGGATCCACTGTCTAATAATTTTAACTTTAAAATGAAAAAAATTATACAAATCATTAACATTAAACACTTTTAAAAACTTGAATAATTAACATGTTTATCAAAACAATATATTATAGCCTAATTATACTTTCATCATGGCTTTTTTTAGTCATTTTGTAACTGATTATCAAATTGGCTATGCAAGATTACACTTTCCTTACAACCTTACGAAATATTCAGTTAAGCGTCCGTAGCAGCAGCAATTTGGATTGAAACAACGGTAGGAGAAATTTGTTTTTTCATGTCAAATTTATCGTCAATTTCTCATCCCAGTCATATTGATTCAGTAAGTCAAGCTTCATAGATTAACGGTGTTCAAAAGTTGATCATTCGAAATAATTATATTTCAAGTTGATTGACTTTATAGATCTAACTTATTATTATTTATTTCGTGTGTGCCTGGCCTAGACCTAGTTAGGGCGGGTGATCACTGACTGAGTGATGGCCCGCCGTATCTTACGGGTACGATGCTCGTACCATGCCACTAACCCGAACAAACTATATGTAGCCTAGACAGAAATAACCGTCTGGTATGGGTCATTCTTTAATAAAACTGACATTTGTTGACATTCCCCATACACAGACGGTAACCAATACGGCTCGCAACGGGGGGAGAGATTGAGCCGATTGTGCAGCACTTGTTACCCCGAAACTTTCTCCCACGATTTTCCTTATTTAGATCTAATTTTCTGATTTATAAATCAGATACAAAAATACTATGTCTATTTTTCTCCTATGTACAGTTATCAATTTTTAATGAATTATTTCTAAATGCAAAATTTACGGACTTACGTATATGAATTATCCAATTTTTATCTCAGAACCAAGGAAACGGTACGTTCATGCATTCGAACTGGTAATCTATGACATGACCCGCCCGATATATTTCCGGGTCAACCGACCAAAACAAGCCCAATGGCCAATCAGAGCACGTGTTTGATATTGGGCTTATGAATATTCAAACATCACCGGCTCAAGCCGGGCTGACTCATACGTAGCTATTGGACGTTCGAAAAGAAAAAATGAATATTCATCAACTTAAACCAAGATGGCTGACAACAAATCTTGTTGACTACAAGACTTTCTCGGATTAATCATTAATATAGGATCTAAATGAGCAAGCTATCGTAAGTCAAAGTAGATATTTCTGTGTTACTTTTCATCTTAATTAATATTCAGTGTAATATTGCAGCCAAATTGGATATATGAAGACGTAAAGAGTGAAAAATCTCGATGCATATCTCATTCATCGCGGTCCGGCCGAACCGAACCATTCGTTCCGCACACTACTGCATACGCCGTACTTCAGTCTATGTATAGAGGCGGTCAGAGGAGCCAGATGCAATCTCAGCGGAACAACCGTCGATATCAGAGACTGAAGCTTTCGGTCTATATGTAGCCTAGATCTAGACTACATCTACTGTCATACGGAGCTGAGTTGTAGGTATAACTTTATATAGCCGTTGGATGATTGGCTTGTAAGTTAGAGGATATTTCTTACCGGTAATTAATTAGATCTGACAAACAAATTGTTAATGTTATAAATAGATCGAGATCGAGATCTAAACAATGATTCAATACAATGTTAATGACTGTCCCAGGCCAGGCCCAGCAGGGAGTTCCCTGGTCCCAGCGCGCGCCAGCTTCCTCCGACATGGAAGAATCCTAGATCGATGAACAGGCTTAGACCTACGTCAACATTAAAGTAAAGTAGGGTCTAAGTGACTGTGACTGAATGTGAGTGTGGCCCACACATACATAGCAGCATTAATAAGCTAGTATACTTTTTGTGTATTAAAAACTGTTGAGACGACCTCTAATTTCTATAATACATTGTAATTGTCTTAACTTAAGTATTGATTCTCAAAATTTCAAACACCTGTGTACAAAACTCAACTGAGTTCACTCAAAATTGGTACTTTGTCTTTAAGTTTAGTGACAATTGATGACACCTAAAATAATTAAATAGCAGTAAAATACAATCTTTTCAATTTACTGATGTTAGAAAAAATTCAAATTGTGAGTCTACTGACACTGTCAAACTTGCCGATCAGCCACTTTGTATCATGCAATTGTGTGCAATGTGTGCATTGTGTGCAATTGATGCCTCTCACTTCTCAGCACGTATACGTAGAGAGAATCATCAATCATGAAAGAGTAGGATGGAGATGGATTTTTTACTTTTTTTTTTATTGTTGATGTGTTTTTGTTTCTTTCCAGGTTATGCTGCATACTGAATGTATGTGACTTTGGCGGCATGGGGCTGTACATTGCTTGTGAACTGATGTTCCTCGGTCTTGTCTGTGTAACTTGTAGATATGGTAATGAAATAAAATTCACAAGCTTTAATTTTACCCCCCTCCAAAAAAAAAATAAAAAAATAAATAAATAAATAATACTAATAATAATAATAATAATAATAATAATAATAATAATAATAATAATAATAATAATAATAATCATAATTAATAATAGAAATAGAAATGATAATGAAAATGATAAAAACAATAATAATAATCATAATAAAATGGTAGACCGTTTTGAAAAATATTTCCTCTTTATTTAATTCTCCCGTTTTTATTGATTTGCATTGTCTTTTTTATAGAAAGAGCTCAGATTATACTTTCAGACACCAAACAAATTTGAAATTGCAATTTATCATTTCATAGGTATTTGTGCAGGTATCATCTGTCGCATTCTGTCCCCCATTCACAAAATGTTATGTGTGCAAATTCATGGATTTGTTATGAAAATTAGAATATCTGCTTCTAGAATAAAGAATAGAAACAGATCTTTTAGAATGTCCATGTAGTCTACGATGATTCAGCAAGTCAATCTTAAACCTATAAATTCTGTTTGTATTATTTTTTTCCAAACCCTGGATGGTCTGAACCTGCATGGTCTTTATGTTCGTTTGTGCAGCTTGGGCAGTCCATTTCTAGAAGAAGATTTGATGGAATGTGATCTCTTTAATAAGGCATTTATCATAATTTGTCTAAATTTTTAATTAAATTTAGTTCTTCTTTTAAAAATAATCATGGAAAGTTTGAGGCTGGTGTTTTTCTAAGACCTGGTTTGGGGCCCTTGGGGTATTGCATAAGACTATGTTTAGTTTGAAACCAATTTTTCAGCATGAAATGGATTTTCTATTTGTAGAATTGTATGCTTTTTGTTTTATTGAGTTTAAAAAGTCAATATTGTAAACTTTTCTATGGCCACTATTATAATGCAATAATAATATTTGAATAAAATGTATAACTTCTGTTTTTTAGCTCTTGCTGTTTTACAGTTCACCCAAGCCCCATCCAATCAGGCCGTCCTCTTGAACCAAGCCCTTTGGTGGCACTGCATTGCCAGGGCCAGCATCGGCAGTCAGGAGCCAGCCTACTCCTGGGTGAGGGGCGGTCAGACTGTGCTCGGTGGCGATGATGGCTTGGCTGTGTTCTCCAACGGTACCCTGTACATTGAGATGGTGACCCAGGAGGTGCTTGGTAACTATCAGTGCAGGGTGCAGAGTGGAGTGCAGAGGATTGAGAGTGATGTGGTGACGTTGGCTTTGGCAAGTGAGTATAATTTCTCCACACCTCTCAAGCAATCAAGCATTATCCTTTTCTGTCCCCCTCTGCCTCTCCCTTTTGCTTTCTATCCCCCCTCTCTCTCTCTCTCAGACAGATTTTCAAGATTTTGTATTGTTCATTACCTTTATGTTATGAAAGTACAGCAATGAGTTTTAATTTTATCCATATTCCCACCACCAAGACTTTGGACTTTGCTTGTTTCTGACCTCAACCATCTAAACAAATATTGTGCTGTAATTTTACAATCTTAAACTCCGTCAGATGGTGATTTTGAGCTACCCAAGAACAATGTATTGCTTTAGAGTTTGCATGTGAAATTGAGTTTTTACAGACATAAATCCATCATACATGTATATTATTCACATCTGGGGAATGACCTTTAACCTCACCATCCAAAGAGGTGACTTAGATTCGAACCAGCGACTATCAGAGTTTGTTTGTATCTGTAGGCAAAGACAGAAAGCTGTTCTTACCACTAGACCAACTTACATCTTTTATTGAACATGTCTTACAAACCATCTTGTTGACAACGTTTCTACCAGGTCTAGGTGTTAGCTTCCAAACAAGCCCAACTATTGTGACTCAAAACCTAGGCTCCGCCCTCACACTCCAGTGCTCCATAGCCAGTGTTCCCATAGCAATTATCACCTGGCAACTCAGTGGAGATGACATCTCCATGACAACAGATATCACAACATCAGAAACGGGCAGAGTTACAACAAGTAAGCTAGAAGTCAAAGAGCTGGACCACCAGCATGGAGGAAGCTACCGTTGCCTAGCAACCAATCGGCTTTTGATTGGTCTAACAAGGTTCAGCCAGTCTGGAGAAGTGACTCTAATTGGTGAGTTTGTTGGTTCAAGGATTTATGCCAAACATGCAGCAGGGCTATCAATTAATGGGTTTGAAGATTTCATCATGACTACCACAACTCAATCTGGGGGGTGTTTCACAAAGACTAAGATCGATTTTAAGGTGGACTTAACTATGGCAGGCCGTTCATGCCACTGTTTGCTCTCACCATCTACTGGCATTGGTCTCTCCAGGGACGTATAAATAGTGGTCACAAATCTACAGAATTTACATTTTTTGATAGTTCATTATTGAAGGAAAATATATTATCTAAAGATCATAATTGAGAGACCAATAGTGAGAGCAACTAGTGGCATGAATGGCCTGCCATAGTGAAGTCCAACTTAAAGTCGATCTTTGTCTTTGTGAAAAAAAACCCAGGTAGTAGTGGCCAAGGCTCATATTCATAGAACCTTACCAAGCCTAGTTATCAACTAAAGGCACGTTTGGATATGACCCGGCAAAACAGAGGCCGTTTTCTTATGATGACATAAAGTGTAATATGCTTCACATTGACAATTAGAATTGCTACAACCAAGGGAAGAGTCCAGGAAATTTTTGCATTTCACAATACATGCGCCACCAACGCTCGTACCATGAGAGGCACTCGCGGGTCGACAACATTTTTTTTAATCTGGTGGAATTGCTCCTCATTTCGCCGATAGTACCAATTTTACGGGATGTCTAGCTAGTAAGCTCTTTGTGAAACGGTTAAGGAAGATCAGAGACATCTCCGTAGTTGGCAGATAAAGTTATGACTGTCTTGTCATTGGTTTCGAGAAACGGGCCCCTGATTTGTCGAGAAAGTTGTCGACCCATCTCCCAAAATTACTTCGCTAGAGTGACTGTCGCAACTGATCCGAATGAGGCCGCAAGGATTGTGAAAGGTGAGAATTGATAGGAGCACTTCACTTCAAGGCATCATTTCATGATACTGTTTTTTTTTAATGATATACTGCTACTCTCCTTTTACAAATCGTTTACAAATGATTAAATGCAGTTTAAGTAGATCATATCACTTATTGTTACTTGTCTTTGATATCATGTTTTGTGAAACAGAGCCCATTGCCTCTCAACAATGATTTCTCTATTTTTGTCCTTTATGAATTTTTCTGAAAATATAGGTCGACCAGGCTTCTTTGTTACACCTGAGCCCATAACAGTCATCTTGGGAGGGACAGCAACCTTTCTTTGTGAGGCGAACGGTAGCCCCGCATCTACAGTGGATTGGGTCAATCCACAAGACAATGTCATTACAGTGAGTAGACTTTGTGGACTATTCCATTGTTTAGCAGGGTGTCCTCGAGTAACGAGGGAGGATGCAGTATTCTTTCAGGATGTCATTTATGTTGCCCTTAATTTTGGGATATTCAGGAAGCAGAAGTACCGATTTGCAATTTCCTAATTAGCAATGTTGAAAATAATGTATTTTAATTGTCATTATCAAGAATTTCACTCATTATACCTCTTACATTGTTGCTGTTAATTGGCAGTTCAAAGATGTCTGAGACTCTAGCTATATGTTAAAACCGAATGACTTAAAAATATTCAATTAGCATCTGTGATATGCAGCTTCTCAAGTTATCAAAGTAAAAATAACTAATATGAATCATGATGTTTGTGTTTTTTTCAAAAGTATGTGTTTCGTTCAATGGCAGTCAGAATCAGTATGCCTATTAAACATCACTGCATTTTGTAAATAGATTAACTGAGATATTATTCACTATTTTATGTACGATATCTGCTTACATTAGTCCTGAAATCTTGTCATATCTTTGACCAGACCGGCGGTCGGTTTACAGCTACTTCTACCCGCCTCACCATCACCAACACCCAGCAGACGGACAGTGGTTACTACACCTGCAGAGCTACCAATGCCTGGGGGGAGAACACTGCATCGGCTCTGCTAACAGTCACAGACCCTATGCAGCAGATCATCTTTACAGCTACTCCAGCTGACCAGTCAGTTGTGGTGGGGGGTAGGGTTACATTCCCATGCGGTGCATCAGGGAGTCCTACACCAACCATTGAGTGGAGGAAGGTGGGTGACTTCTAAAGATGATGTACCTGGTGGTCCTTTGCACCAGTGGACCAATGGTTGGGTTAGAAATTGGCTTAGGATCAGGGCTATGGTTGTGCTTGGTGTGTAGCACCAGTGGTGTACTGTAGGCACACATGAATCAGTAGTCCATCAGAGGCACCCTTTCAGGACAATCATTCCACATTTTGTGGTTTGGCTCTATAACTGTTGATTCCAAGCCATGAAAATTATTCCAGATGCATGAGCAGAAAGAGCACAAATTGCTACACACATTGCATTAATTTTATTTGCCTGAACATGGGTGACAAGACCTTGTATCTCAAAATTTGAGGAAAATCACTTTTTTTATTTTAATGACTAGATGATCCGTCAAGTGATGACCTATCCTAATCCCAGCTCTCTATCTCCGAAAATGAAGCCACTACAACAAGTCAAAGGGAAGCCTATCCCATTGGATACAGTGTTATGGCAGCCATATTTTTTACTCTCCTGAACATTTAACTTTTGTTGAGATACGAGGTTTTGTCGCCCCAGCAGCGATATTATTATTATTATTTGATGCCAGGCATTCAAAAAAGGAAAATATTCTATAAATCGCTAAGTCTGCAACATGTTGAGAGATTCAAAATAATTTATTTGCAGTCAAAATTGGCAATTTTTTCAACTTTTTGACCAAGTTTGTACACACAGATATTCTTTTTAGAGACATTTCATTTTGTTAGAACAATATGTAGCAATAAAAGACAAATATGGTTAAAAATAATGATTAGTGAATAATGATTATCTATATATCTGAAGAAAAAAAATGATGTGCAACACATAAACAATGATACTTATGAAGATTTCGTTACTTAAATCACTTAAAATACTTGTTATAACGACAGAGTGTCAAGTTAGGAAATGTAAATCCACAGACTTGCCTTTTTAAGCATGTGACCGTTTTCTAACAGTTATTAGAATTTGAAATTGAATGTATTATGAATTAGAGAAAGTGTAATCTCCTGGGGTAGAATCAGTTTGCACGGGAGATTTGTAATGAAATGACTTTGTAGCTCTTGTTTGATGTCTGCCTGACTTGCATGCCTGGTTACCTGACTTAGCAACCAGGCATGCAGTCAGGAAGTAGATTGTATTCAAATGACTTTGTAGCTTTTGTTTGATGTCAATGTTCCAATAGGTTTGTTATGATATGGTTAAACAGGTTTAAAAGACTGTTATAGTTAAGATTAGGTTTACCCTTAGCAATATATTTTATTTGATTGCTGGACAGAAGATCAATTGCACAAAGAACTAAATTGTGGTTGTGGACCAGTGCCACCTAAAATCATTTATGGTAGTTTCCAATCCAATCCAATCCAGGTATTTATAAAGTTTCCTGGGCCCCGTTTTATGAAGAGTTGCGATTGATCCGAATCAATCACAAGTCTGCCAATCAATCGCAAGTATGCAGCCTCCAATCTCTTATGTACATAGTTGCGATTGATATCAATCGCAAATAATTTGCAATTAATCGCAACTGTTTATTAGATAGGTCCCTGGAATATGTATTTTTGAATTGCATCTCATGCTAGGAGGTTGGTGATCTACCCACGAATCGGGTCCAGGAGCCGGCTGCTGGCTGGTTAAGGATAACAGGCATAGAGGTCTCAGACAGTGGTTTTTATGTCTGTACGGCAAGCAACTCAATTACTACAGTCTCTACTAGAGTCCAACTTATAGTCCAAGGTAAGAATGCACCCCCCCTCAAAAGAAAGGAAGGAAAAAAAGGAAGTAAAACTAGGTTTCTCATGCAATCAATGAATCTTAACTCTACACTCTGAAGCTTTTTGTTGATATATACGTGTATGCTACCATCGTCAGATCTGTAGTGTCTATGAAACGTGGAAATACATGGATGTGAATAATCCATGAACTTCAAGATTTATGATGTATGAAAAAGTACACCTTTATATACATTATTATTTATAAAGAAAATTTGTTCACATATAAATAACATCCATAGAAAGATTATATGCTATGACAGAGGCTTGTATCAATGGAGACATCTTTCCACCTTCTGTTTCTGCTAAACATCACATTATTTCATTTCTTCTCTGGAACAGTAACTAGAAATGTCTACTTTGGACAGCAAAGATAACTAATACACGGTAAAGACATGATAAAAATCGATAGCAGGTAACATTCATCTGTTTTTGAATGCTGTGATGAGAACTCAATGCATGTTGTATCACTCCTGGAGAGGATTTTATTTTTGTTCATGTTCCTCACTTTCTTGTAGTGGCACCAAGTTTTACCAAACTGCCGGAAGATACCACTGTGGAGACGGGAGGGTCTGCTTTACTAGACTGTGAGACTGATGGTATGCCCACCCCTGCTATATCATGGAATACTCCATTGCCTGAATTAGGTAAGATCCTGAAATCAGTAACCAGTAGGTTTGTTTACATATGATGTGGTAAACCGCAGCATTTTTTGTTTTGTTTTATGTTGTGATGATGTAAATGTACAGTTATATGCTTCATGCACATTTCTATATCTTAACACCCTGATAGTGAGTATGTTTAGGATCCTTGTTGTACTTTTTTATCCCCCTAATTGCCATTGGTTTACACTTTTAACTAAAGACTGTGATGAAGCACTTCATGTGTAAACGAACCAATATAAAAGATCCCGTTTGATAGTTTGGTATAGGAATTGAACCAGGTTATGTAGTTTTTTATTTCGTGTACAGACTTTTGCTTACTTAATTTGCCAAAGCAAAAATAACATACAAATAGTATACCAATTATATCGATCATGTCTTCTAGTTTGCTCTATATTTATAGAGGCTGTGTATATTTATAGAACTTTATAAACATGATTTATATTATCCATGAATTATGTTGAATTTCTGGATCTAGTATCAAGAATGTATGTTCCTAATGAAATTTATTTAAAATCAGTATCTTCCTTAATTGTCTCAAGGGTAGAAAATATAGCTACGTTGTAGACAATCACCTTGAATCCAAGAGGAAATTTCACTTAGTGCTCATGTTTTGTGGATTTTGCCCATATAACAGGAGTGTTGGGAGTATCCAGTGGCCTACAGTTTGGAGTAGAAGTCTTGTCTAACAGCTCTCTGGTGATTCCTGATGTTGAGAATCGTCACGCAGGGACTTACGTCTGTTCAGCAGCCAACACGGTATCATCTTCTTCTACGTCAGCATCTCTTACTGTCAGAAGTAAGTTGATTTCATTGATTAGACTTTAGTGCTTGTAGATCATAGTAACAGGTATATTTCTTGGGATCCAGAAGTAAAGGGAATATCTCCAATCTTTACTTTTCTAGGTTCTCCTGTCATCTCATCCTCCCCGACTGACCAGACGGCCGTAGAGGGCGAACTCGCTCGCTTTGAATGCAGAGCGGCTGCCACGCCCACACCGGTCATCACATGGCTATTCAACAGTCAGCTCCTACTGACCAATCTCAAGTTTGAGGTCCTAGGCAACGGTGATCTAAGGATTAACAATGTGGAAGAGGCGCAGGAGGGGGTGTATACATGCAGTGCAGGAAACGAGCTTGGTGTCAGAAACGTTTCAGCGTACCTAACGGTGCATGGTAAGTGTGAAATTAGATTGCTTTTTGTCTGAATGGTTTCGTTACTCAGAAATTTAGATTGAAAACAGGAAAACTGTTTTAACATTGATGATAATCATTCGCTACTGCAGTTCTTCTACTCATTATATATTTCTCTATTTGATATTTTCCAAGCCCTGAGGAAATAAATTCAAAATATCATCTAGTCAGGTCCAGAAGAGCATTAATCCTGTGTTAAATGTTGTGATTTAATATCCTACTGGCTCGATCCAAACAGACGTTATATAAATTAATCAATGACTGATAGGTCATCTTGATGTTGGAAAATATGATTGATCTTAAAATATCTTCGTACAATTTTGTTTAGTGTGTGTCTCTGTCCCTCCCCAGTTCATTGTCCATCCCGTTGACCTAATTTAGACCCTGGGTCAAAGGTCGCATTGGACTGTGATGCTTCAGTACACACTTTTAGTACATTAAGACATGGACAATTGTGTGAATGTAATCAAAATTTTCAGTGATGGTAACTATGGAAACCTTCTCATATGTGATATCTTGTTTATTCCAGTTCCTCCCCAGTTCATAGTCCATCCTGTTGACCTTACTGTTGATCCTGGGTCACAGGTCACATTAGACTGTGAAGCTTCAGGAGATCCCATTCCATCAATTCAGTGGCAGAAGGATGGTAGCCCTCTGGTTATTGGTAAGTACTGCTACTACCCTAGTCAAAAGAAAATTGTCTAAAACTAGTGTTTTTTTTAATAGTGAAAATACAGCACAGAAAATAATTTATAAGATTTTTGACTATTTTCAATCTTCTGAAATAGTTTATGGCTTTAAAACAGTAGGGCTTCTTCCTTCAAGATCTGACTGTAGGCTGCCTGACATAGCAACTTACTCAGCCTAGTTAGGTACATGTACATATAAATTAAAGAGCAGTGGAACCCATCACCTAATTACTACAATAGTGATGATTTCTTTGGTATAGCTGAGCACTATTAATCTGTTGAATGAGCAAGAACTTTAACAGATTACGCGTAGCATTGACTGATAATTGTGGTTCTAACTACTTTGTTTTCAGAAACCAATATTGAGGTACTGAGTAATTCCAGCATTATAATAGATGGCTTACTGGAGACCAACACAGGGGAATATACTTGCATAGCTACTAATGCAGCAGGGCTCAACCAAGTCACTGCAACACTCTCCACTCCTGGTGAGCAAACTCGTAAATTGGTTTGTTTGTTTGTTTGTTTTATCTGACTGCTAAGAAAGTAAGCAACCAGGGGACCGACGGCTTTTATTTGTCTCCGAGGGGACTTGGTGATAAGGATTAATGCCTCACCAAAGGGCACTAGCGCATCGACTTGCTTTCAAACCCGGACCTCCCAGTTGCAAGACCACTGGTGTATCACTGAGCTATCACACCTTGTGATATTTTTTCAGTTACATACAGTATATTCTGCCCAAACATTTTTGACCTTACCTACAGTATGTCTGTTATATCCCCAAACACAAATTGCATAAGTTACATGAGTTTTGGTAGATGATTTTCCTCACGAAAAGCTTACTGTGAAACCTGTATATAAAGACCACTTTTCTTTTTTCCTGTGAATGGTCTTTAAAATGGCAAGTTTTCAAAGGTCATTATGAATAGAATCCCTTTAAAACAGTTATCAGGTAGAAAACAGTTCACACCAATGAGACAGACCTCAGGCCGCAACAGACTGAAAGACATGCTGCATTTGCCGAAATCAGTCAATTTGGAGTCATTTGTTTGATGTTACTGAGGTATAATGTTAAACCATGTTTGAATGCTTTGTTACAGATGTCCCTAAATTCACGTCTGCCCCTTCTAACACCACTGGCAACGAGACACACCCAGTCAGCATCACCTGTCGGGCCGACGCCCGTGAGACACTGGTTATCTCCTGGTACTTGAGTGATGCGGACGGTAACCAAGGCAACCGCATCGGTCTGGGCATCAATCCTCCTGCGACGAGAGCCTCGCTGAGCTTTGTGTCGGTGGACGGTGACCTCGAGCTGACCCAGGTCACGCAGAGAGATGAAGGATGGTATCTGTGCGTAGCAGAGAACAGCGCTGGTAGAGTCAGTGGAGTGGCGTATCTCTCAGTCAATGGTAATGGCATAAGTGATAACCATTTTAAAGATGGTTTGTCCCTTTGGCAGACCAAAAACTTGAAATCTCCTGAATCCAGTGGTATATTGAAGAAGTCTACTATTAGGAACCTCCACCAAATGAAAAAAACAGAAAGTGCTTTCAACAAATAAATGTTGAACGTTTAATTCCAGATTTATTTTCTGAGAATAATTCCCCGTAGCAGCAATATGAAAATAGCACTAGATTTTCATTTCTTACAAAGAAGTTTGTAAAATTTATTTCACACGCAATATCTGAAGGATATATATCAAACACTCGTCAAGTTTCATGGAGTTTGCCCAAATCTGCAAAAGGAACTTACTTACCTTTAAACACTGTCATAAACCCAAATAGAATGCTACATGGAAGCTACCAAAGGCATACATGGCATTATCTTCTCTTCTAAACATTAACCCTTACAGGACTACCGGTAGTATATTTGTAGACTAATGCAAGACAAATGACACCACAATTTCATTTCAGATTTTAACTCATCATTTTTTAACCTCACAGAGAATATCTGTCAATTTACAGTAATTACCATTTGTTTTACACGTCGACATCTTACAAGGAAATTTATATGCCAAGGCACATCAATTGTTTTGTACCTCTCATTTGTTTAATGTCATTACGCACGAGGAGTAAAAAAAAATGCAAAGCACTTCAGAATAGTTAGTATGTAGCTATTCATCAACTACAACCAATATACCATGCAAAATGTTATTAGAGCCTTACTAAAACTGTGCATGATCTTTAATGTGTGGGGCACTCTCTTGCTTACAATAACAGACTTGTTGCCTCAAATTTATGTTTCTTTCAGATGTTTGTACAAAATTGAATAGGAAATGTTGATGGAACATCAGCATATTTGGCACATGTGTCCTTGTTATAAAGTCTCCTGTGTCATTACCCTTGTTTCTTCTGTCCTTTCAGTCCCTCCTCAGATAACCAGCACCAACACCCCTGTGAGTGCGATGGAAGAGTCTGCCTTCACTCTACTGAGTTGTGAAATTGAAGGTCAACCTACCCCTGACCTGACCTGGCTCCTACCTAGTCAGGAGCCTGTTCCCATGATCGCTACACAGTACAGCAGCAGCATACAAGATAACACTGCCTTCTTGGTGGTGTACAGCCCTAATGTGTCGGAGCATGATGGTGACTTTGTGTGCCTCTTGTCCAACTTCCTCGGCAGTGTGAATGCAAGCGTTCAAGTGTCTGTGCAAGGTAAACCCAGAAGCCCTGTTCTCACATCTCTGAGAGTTAATCTCTGCATCTCTATTTTTCTGAAAGGGAAGACAAAGAAAAATCATGTGAATATTTGAGATTCTGCTTTTACTAGCTGCTATGGAAGGTCCAACTGAATTTCACAAAAATTAATCTCCTAAATTGTGGGAGCCTTGAAATAAAAGCTCCCCAAAGGTCAATATGAGGTGTTGCCATCTGCGATGGTTTAATGGTTTTGTGGCAGTTATGGATTTTGCACTAAGGTGTGGGGGAGGGGGTCCAAAGTGACCACGTACATCCCGTGCCCTTACCTCCTTCCCTTGAAGATAGTGTAAATATCTTTTGATAACCAGAAGGACACTGATTCATAGGCCTGAGCCATTGAGATATGCCTTTGCAGATGGTTTATACTTTAATAAGTAGGCAGACATGTACTTGTGAAGTCGGTAGACTTAGATCTCTCTCTCTCTCTCTCTCATATCGTTTCTCACTGTATATCCAGGTGCCCCTGTACTAACCAATGTAGAAGCCTTCCCATCCGGCCCTACCAGCGTCA
Source organism: Mesocentrotus franciscanus (assembly GCA_037976565.1). Taxonomy (NCBI): domain Eukaryota; kingdom Metazoa; phylum Echinodermata; class Echinoidea; order Camarodonta; family Strongylocentrotidae; genus Mesocentrotus; species Mesocentrotus franciscanus. The sequence continues at coordinate 41,688,121 of CP137667.1, read as the reverse complement.
CCCTCCAATGTAACACCAAAGGATCCCCTGCCCCTACCACCATCTGGCAGAGGGGGACCATGCCCCTCCCTCACCCCTCAGTGACCGGTCATTCGGTATCCCCTGATGGGTCATTGGTCATCACTGGTCAGAGTGTAGGATTCATGGGTGAGGTGTACTCCTGTACAGCTTCGAACCAATATGGCTTTGTGACAGCAACACTACAAGGTATGTAGAAGAATAGTTTTCTGATGCTCTATACCTCAAAAGAGGAATCAGGTCTTCCAGGGTGCAGACAAGTAGACAAATTCCTGGTGGGGAACCTGTGTATTCTTACTATAATTGAGAACTTCTGCAATTGAGAATCTTATTTGATTTCACTTCTGCAGCTCCAGGCGAGGTAGCTACACCCACCATCTCTGACATCACTTCTACCAGTCTTCGTCTCACCTGGGCCACTCCGATTCCTACCAGTGACCTGTCAATCGCAACATACACTGTCCAATACCAGGCTGAATTCAGTGATGAATATTCATTAGCAGGAGAGACTGGTGACCCTTTTTACACAGTTGAAGGTCTGCAGCCCTACACAGGGTACCAATTCAGAGTGCAAGCAGTGAATGGACTGGGAGTGGGGTCGTTCAGTCCTGCCACCAGTCTTGTGTATACATCAGAAGGAGGTAATGGAGTAATTGATTTGCCTTTAATTTCACATCACTTTACAATTGTTTTCCCCAATTCTTTGCATATTTCAATGAAAGCTGTTTGAAAATCACGCCTTCATTTACCTTTGCAATGGCTTGTGGCTTCATATTAGACTGAATATAGAATTTATGCAAATGAATCTTGACTGTAAATTGTTCTGGATGTTTATTTGAATCAAGAAATGGTACTGTTTATATGTATCAAATAATTCAGAACCATGTCAGCGCATATTTCTGCACTGTGAATACATGTAAATATCTCCCAGATCATCATGGCCTTCCCATCCTGTCCACTGGCTGAAATTAGTATAAATTTATGAAATCATAATTTTTTTATATACTTATTACAATCATCGTAGGTGCATTAGCATAATACAAGCCATGTAACTTCTCACATGTATCAACTTTCAATCATTCTCTATATAGCAGTGGCTTGGATGTTTTGAATGGTTATGGTAAGATGGACAATGCTGTGGACAATTCGAATGAAAAAATCTTTTTCTCTCTCTTTCTTTTCTTTGTATATTAGTTTGGGATACTTCCAACTTACAGAGGTGTAGTAAATGGTTTTAGCCAAAGTTTCATGAAGTGCATTCAATTTATGTGTATTATATTTTAATTGCTGTTCAAGTGATTTGTCAATAGTTTGATTGATTTTGATTGATTTTCTTTTGTAGCCTTTGAAAGACATGTATCTCTGTTTATGGACCAACAGTCTAGTTTTGTCCCAACTTCTTGAAGGGATGCAAACCTCTAACCCTCCGCAGTTCAGGGGGGTGTTTCACAAAGACTATGATTGACTTTAAGTTGGACTTAACTATGGCAGGCCGTTCATGCCACTGTCTGCTCTCACCATAATATAATCTTTAGATAATATTTTTTCCTTCAATAATAAACTATCAAAACAGGTAAATTCTGTAGATTTGTGACCACGATTTGCACGTCCCTTGAGAGACCAATGCCGGTAAATAGTGAGAGCAAACAGTGGCATGAACGGCCTGCCATAGTTAAGTCCAACTTAAAGTCGATCTTAGTCTTTGTGAAACACCCCCCTGGTTGTGGTTCCATGCAGTGGCGTCCCTTACATGTATATATTTCCAAATCTGTATTTTGGCATAAGTTTATGCTTAACCAGCCTAGTTCAGAGTATGCCAAGATACATAGTCCAGGTTGTGGAATGGCAATGAATAGAGACTTTTCTTGTTGTTTTGCCAAAATATGCAGTGAATTGAATTGAATCTGAGCTGTGTCATGCCTAATTTGGTTTGTTGTGTCTACTTTGTATTTACATATTCCCTATCTTTTCAGCTCCAAGCAGGCCTCAGGGTGTTGCTGTAACAGCGGTAGGAAACTTCCTCACAGTGACGTGGACAGCGCCCTCTAGGCTGAATGGAAACCCAGGTAATGTCAAAGGGACACTTATTTTATCAAAAAGCATTGTCAAAAGAATGGTGTAAGATTAATGTATAGCCAATTAGGACGTTGGTGCTGCAGTAGGAATTCAAATCCCTGTACCTCGTATAGTACAAATTTCCCTTGGGGTAGTTATCCTGAGGGGTGTTTCTAATGACAAATACTCTATATTGATAAATAATAATAATAATAATAGTGACATTTATATAGCTCGTAATACTAATGTTTCTAAGTGCTGTACTATAATTATCCCGCATTAGCCGAGTGGCCCTGATAAGACCCCCTGGCATTTTTAGAAATTTCTTTCTACCCATTTACATCACCTGGGTGGAGAGTGGAAAATGCAGATGAAAGTCCTGCCATTGGACATTAGTGCCACATTGAGACTCGATCTGCGAACCATGTGATGCACAGTCGTGTGTTGTATCCACTAGACCATGACACCTCTAACTAGCTCTCTACTCCAATCCAATGCTATTAATTCATTATTAAGTCTATATTTTCCTTCTCAGATGATATTGTGTATGAGATCCTCTCATATCCTGCTGATGACGATTCAGATGTCACCACAGTTACCGTATCCCACAATGCCAATCAACTCACTGCCCTCCTTGATAGCCTGGAGTATGTCACAGACTATGAGGTCAAAGTTCGTGCTGGGAACATTGCCCTAGGAGAATGGAGTCGCTATGTGACTGTCCAGGTTACAACGGGCTTTCAAGGTACATACACTACATGTATGACAGCGACAAAATAAGTTGATGACTGAACTAAATTTATTTGCCTCAAATCACTAAAAATAACCACAATAGTCAGTAGTTAAAGAGGACTCAGTGTTTAAACAAATTTCTCTCTTTCTCGAGTGGTTGTATTGCCAAAAAAAACATGAATAAATATTTTTACTCAATTTATCGCTCGCTCACTAATTTTATATTTTTTAGCCTGATGTCTATGTCCATGATACACTCAGCTCAACTGCATGAGGCATTGATATGGAGATGGGGGGGGGGGTTCAATTTATATGTATGTAATAACGATAATAATATGTCTTGTTTACCCAGGGAAGCCTCATTAGTGTTAATACTATTCTCCATGAGGGCCGGCCTGCAATCATAGTATTACCCCGGCTGTATAATGAAGCTCTACGCAATAATGTGTAGAAAGCGAGCAAGAGTCTTTTTCATGTACTCAAAACTCATCTGCCAGTTTATTGATTATAATTTGTCTTCATTCCAGCACCAGCATCAGCTGTACAAGACTTCAGTGCCACATCAAATAGCTCATCTACAATCTGGCTCACGTGGGAGGTAGGTTTAAATTGTCATCACTAATTTAAATCCACTATCCACTATATACAAATACACACTGCCATGAGAGGCTCTGGGGAAAACTATGGGCCCATGCAAGGTGACTGCAATGGTGCTATATTGCTGAGGGGCGCCTCCAGCGGGCAACTCCCACGGTGTCACCACGCTCAGGCTGCAGTCTAATTAATTTTTGATCGATTTTTGATCAATGGTTAATGAGCCATAATTAGTACTTTTAGTTGAGCTTTTGGCAAAATAGTGTGTTTATTTTTTATGTGACACACTTTCAACCAATTAATGGACAAAAATATATGAATGACAAATAAAATCTACAATAATAATATTACATCTGCATGTAATTTTTCACTGATTCATTGTTTATTTGAAGTATATCTCATCTCACACTTTTCAACATGTGCTTGCTTTCTCTGCAATCAGATGAAGTTAATCATCACCAGTCACCTATGTAGTCAATTGATAGCACGTGTATCTGCTGCACTAGTTACACTGATACATTGTTTATTTCCATCTACAGCCCACAAACGATGAGACCTTTGAAGCGTATCTCATCTCGTTTCGCATCCTGAACTCATCAGACATGTCACCTGATGTGGCCCTCACTGCCGAGGAGGCGTCGTCTTATCTCATCGTTGGTCTCCCTAGCAACACACCCCATGGAGTACGCATGGCTTATCAGAATGCAGGAGGGCTCAGTCCATTCACGCAAGAGGCTGTTGTGACTACGCTATTGGGTAAGATGCTCCTAAAATACTTGAAATAATAATAATATTAATAATAATGATCATAATAATAATAATAATAATTATAATAATAATAATAATAATAATAATAATAATAATAATAATAATAGTAATAATAATAATAATCATGCAGGAGGGCTCAGTCCATTCACGGAAGAGGTTGTTTTGACTACGCTATTGGGTAAGATGCTCCTAAAATACTTGAAATGATAATAATGATAATAATGATAAAAATAATAATCATGATAATAATAATGATGATGATGATGATGATAATAATCATATCAATATGTATTGATTACCCAGGGTAACCTCATCAGTATTAATACTGTACTCCCTGAGGGCCCTGCAATCATAGTATTACCCTGGCTTTAGCCGAGCTACTATGAAAAGGTGCTCAAGCATTCAAGGAATTTCTTCCTACCGGGTACCCATTTACCTATTGCAATGAAAGATAGTTTTGGTGTAGTGGTTCCTTCCCTTGACTCTCACTTGAGAGGTTGAGGGTTCACATCCCAGCATGGCATCATTGGCCCTTTGGCTAGGCATTAATCTGCATTTGCCACTCTCAACCCAGGTCAAGTACATGGATATCGAGCAGGAATTTGTTCATTGAATGCTACAACACTGTAATAGCAGACACATTGAAACCTTGATAATAAAACTGAAGCACTGGCAGTTTCCTGTAGCAGTATACCAGATGTAAGCACCCACTCGTAACTATTAGTATTAATTTTATAGAACATATCACTAGTACCAATGTTTGTATCACCTGTGTATAGCCAGAGGGGCATTAACTCTGTGTTAAAGTATATGTATTAATGCCCTTCTGGCTCCAAACAGACGGTTTGTGATACATGTGTGGATATCATCATGATCAAACATTTAATTTCCATTTGACATTGATACAGATGACCCAACTGTTGGACGAGTCCAAAGTGGGAACATAGATGGCGGGATTATAGCGGCTATCGTGTGTGGTATCTTGGCTGTTCTTCTCATCCTTGTTCTACTCACGTTTGGTCTGTACTGGAAGAGAAAGAACGATGATTGGTCGGGACAGAGTCACTTCAATGGTGGGGATTCACTGTGGATCAATCGACGGTTAGTATAAGAATCATCAAAAAGAAAACATTCCTCATCGATTGTACCACTTTAAGAATGTTCACCTGTTTTATGTACAAAAAATAGAGGGAGAACGGTAAAAAAAAAAAAAAAATATGTAGGAATATAACATTCTCAAAATTTTTTTGTTTTCTATTTCATTTGTAAAAATCTTTCCATGGACTCATTGATAATTGATTTAAAAGAAGATGATATTTACCATGAAAAGGCAGATATTTGCTATGGTGATTGACAAGGTAGAAAGAGAGTATATTATGATTGGTCAGGACAGAGTCACTTCAATGTGGACTTCCTCTGGATCAAAAGACGGATCCTTAACTTAAAACAACCCCGTCTTATGATCAGACTATGCCCACATTTTGAAAAAACTTACAACACGGTTAAACGTACATACTGACATATGTAATGAAGACTTACAAAGAAATTATTGTATTGTTAAAATTCTAGTTATGTGTAAAGCTGTCAGCTGCACTCTTCGTCTGGAAATCTCTCTTTTGCCAGCATGTTGTGATCTATGCACTATAATAGTCATCTTCATGTGTGAAATTTTCAAAAGCCTTCAAAAATTCAGATATTGAGTACTGTGAAATGCACACATAATATTATATTCTAATACACTGACTCTACTTCCTTGTGCAACTGTTTTGCACAATGTATGCATATCACATTCGTAAAACTTGGTCTCTTTCTTACAGATTTCCTTTGATTATCTTTGTGCTGTATGGATAATTCTTCTCTATATTCTGGTGATCTGGGTACTGATCTATTCTCTTTTATATCTTCATTTTCCACTTCGTTTATTTTCATGATGCATGAACCTTTCTCATTCCTGTGGCTTAATTTTACCTTAATGTTTTTTCAAAATTTAAAATGCATGTATATGTTCATTTTATTATATGATTGTACCCTGACATTCTGTTTGAAATGCAATATGAAACGTTACGACAATGCCATCATTGTTTCATATGTTTTCACAATTAATATGTTTTCTAGTCTGATTTTCTTGTCTCTTTCTCTTTTCATTTTCTGGCATCCTTTGGACCTATTGATATCTTTCCTTCCCACCCCATGTCTTGATACTGTTATATGTTTGTTTGTAATTTCTCTATGTTTCCCTCATCTTTCTTTTTCTTATTCACACTTTTATCAATGTGTTGCATGACATGTGTGGTTCATTGTATGACCTTCATTATGCTATATGTCATAATCTGAATGTTTACAACACCCATTGCTCATCTCCTCTGTATTCTTGTCCTTGTCCTTGCCTTTCCACCAACTCTTCATGCATATTTTTAACTCTCCTTCCTGTTTGTCTTTACTTATATTATGCTATCACTCTCTCTACCTGTGCAAATTGATTATCAAACACCTTTGAAATACCATGCTGCCAAACCAATCCGTACACAAATCGCTATTTCCCCTATGACCGCGTGCCCCCATGCATGAAACGATCCTTGAACTAATATCAGATTTTCGTACGGTGATTCCATTTCTGTTGCTTCCACTGTGGACGACAGCGGCGGCTCCCAGAAAGGTGTCTACGACCTCTCCATGGTCAACGAGAACTTCTCGCCGGACGAGACCGGGTTGTCGTCCGACTCTGCATACGATCTGGGTGGAGCAAGAGGAGGTGGGCAGAGGGGAGACTCTTTGGAGGTGTCGCAGAGGTCAGATGCGTCTGAGGGTGAAGAGAAGAAGAAGAAAAAGAGAAGATGGAGAGGCCTGTCTGATGTCATCTATAAAAAGTGAGTATCAAAATGGCAACAAATGATCTTTTCAATTTTGTGTTTTTGTTTACTTTGTAAATCACAATAAATGAGATACATTGTATGTACATGTACTCTCCACATCTTGTAGTCGACGCTGATAACATATTGACTTACACTCATTCATTACTGGTGTGCATAAATACCCAATTGAATGAATGAATTGATGTTTGAGAACCGGTTCTTTTCTTTCTTTGTCTGTCGCCCTCTACCAGCCCTGATAATCCTGGGGTAGTGCTGGTCAGTCAGGCAATGATTGGAGATGCATACCCTCCTCCAGTACCAGTCAACAAAGATGAAGTCCTTTCAGAAGGTAGGATATTTCTCTGTTTCTTCTCTCTTCACCTTTATTCATTTCTGTCTTCTCTTTCCCCTGTCAATTAATAAAAAGTGTGTGCTGAGTGAGCTCACACTCTCTCATTTCCCTTTCTCTCTTCTCTTTTTTTCTCTTTTTTTCTCTATTTTCATCTCTTCTCTTCTCTCCGCTCCCTCTCTCTCTCTCTCTCTTTGTCTCTCTGTCTCTCAGTCTGTCTCTCCCTTTATCTATTCTCTATTTTGGGTAGATGAAGGAGAACCTGGTAAGTCCAGACTTCAGAAAAAAGTCAGAAAATTAACTTTCAACCTGATACTAAAGACACAAAAATGAGATTTTGTCAGCTTTTGTGGCAAGGGACTTTAGCAAACGACAAACTTCAATAAATGTTGTTATTCAATTAATACGTGGCATGACGATTTTCAAGAGTCTCTGTAGACCTATCAAAAAATGATCAATTTTTCGTAAACACAAACATTTCTGGTTGTACAGTAGCTAAAATTAACTCAAACTCAATATTGAATGTCAAGTTAATGCATCACTCCACCATGGAATAGACCAGTTCACTGTTACCACATGTCCCAATTGACCCCGAATATCCACAGATCTTCAAAACATGAAGAGGTCCCACTTTGTACATTTTGAAATAATCACTCCTACAGCGATGGAGGTGCTACATAAATAGCCTTTGTTTCCCCTTTTCAGAGAATACTTCCACCTGTGTATCATGGAGTGCACTACTTGTGCATATATGAATGATTACATAACTTTCATGAGCACGTATCCAGTATTTTGTCTCCGTGTATTTCACAACTTGGTCTGCAATGACCTTTATCTGCTCATGCTCAGACTGCAACTATGAACTGGCTTATTCCAACATTACATTTAAAACTCTTCTCCATTGTTTGCAGATGAGGGGGAACCCAACGCACAAAGGCCCTTGAGTCTTGCAGTGGACCCTCCTCCTCTCAGTCCAGACTCTACATTCGATATGTCAGGAGGAGCCGAGGAAAACATTTATGTTGAGGTCGGAGAAGCCTCCCCTGAGGTTGCTAACAACTCAAATCCCCATAGCAACGGAGGAGACTCCAGGGGCATGTCTCCCCAGTTCCCGGTCTTCCCAAATGCAGACGACAGCATTAAGCTCTCCGACGACCTGCATGTCGATCGCAAACTGATGAGGAAGATGGAGAGGAAAGCAGAGAGAGAACAGGAGAAGAAGGCTAAAAAGAAGGAGAGGGAAGAGGAGAGGGCAAGACAGAGAGAGATGGAGAAAGAGGAGATGGATAGGGATAAGATGTTTGGAGGGAGGAAGATGTCTGGTGGACTTGGAAAGATTTTTAAGAAGAAAAAATCAGATGAAATCCCTTACCCGGAGACGAACTTTGGTGTAGCGACGGTGAGGCAGGTTGAAAATGCTGGAATGTTTTAGAATTATAACAGTAATGTTTTAATAGTTTATTGATCTAAATTATAATGCCTTGTCCTCTCTTTGTTACCTTCCTGTATTCAATACCAATTTATGGAGGAATGTGAACTTGACCTTTTACAAACGTTTACTGGCTGACCAGGGTAAACCATTTCCTAGTTGCAAGTTGAACGTTTGGTGGTCATTCACAGTGGGTTCTACATTATTCACATGAGACAAAATCACAATGTTTGCTCGGTGTAATTTCTCATAAGCCACCTGGGTCACAAAGTCATCATTTTTCATGTGACCTAACAGGAATATAGATAAAGGTTATCGATGGCATTTGGGGAACAATAACTCCAAGCGCTGTTTAGTATTTTCCTACTTTATTGTAACATATTGCTGTTGCTAAAGTCAACACCCCCACACTGTGCCACACATTAGTGCATGTTTCATTCCATAGACTTTGAGGTGACATGGTGTAAGGGTCTCAACTTTATTTCGAGCAGTACTGCATTATAATATATCGTCAAATCAAAGATTCAATATGTTTGCTTTAAAGCCCCACTGCACTACTTATAGCTACTTGCTCCCTCTATATAGCAAACAATGCCTAAGTGGTGACTGTTGGTCCCCCATGGTCCCCTTTTTCTTATGTTAATTGAGAGCTGATTTGATGAGATAACCACCTGTCAGTGACCAGCAGGGTGGTCTAATCTCTCCTGGCCAAACTAGTGCAGATAGGCTTTAATATCACCTAAGAAGTAATTTCATATATTTGAGTGTAGGGGATTCCCATTAGCTAATGGTGCTGGACGACTCATTCAATATGACATGTTTTTAGTATAATACTTAACTCTCTGGGCCTGCATTACAAAATTATAAGAGCAGTATTGAGAACGTTAATAATTTGTAACTGTATGTAGGATATAAATGAAGATACATGCTTACAGTCGAATTGTCACTGTATCAACTGCATTTTCATTTTGTAAACTTTTATGCATTTGCACTTAACCAATCATCTCAAATTATCGCAGTATTATATATGGCTATCTGTGATACAACTTGTGTTTTTGTAATATTTTTCTAGACTATGATGTTTTGCTTTGGTAATTTCACATCATAATATTGTGAGATTTTTGTTGGTACCATAATGCCATTTAGACAGAGAGCAAAAAGTTGAGGGGAGGTGGAGGGGTGATGATTAGTGGGGAAAGATAAATCTACATCATTTGGTACAATTTTTTTAGGGGCCAAATTATGAAGATTTATCTTGCCCCACTAATGATGACCCCTCTTCCTAACCTACAAACTATTTGATGTACTATCTACTAGATAACAGATAAACAGAATGCATCGAGAGAGAGAGAGAGAGAGAAAGCCTTGAATTCGTTTAAAATCACCTTGAATTTCCTACATGTATATAAAGTACTTATTCTGTCATAAGTATGAAACATAATTTGTAAATACTATCTCAATTATTCCTTTTTTCTCCATAATAGTACTTGTTATTTAATTCCTACATTTGTTTACAGTGTGAATGAATTGAATATATACATACATGCATGCAAGTTTTATATGTTTATATCCCATGTATATCATTTTGTGGCTGATACATAACACCTTGATAAGTACATTTACACTTAGAAAACATATACTGTAACTGTGTGTGTCTTTGTATCTATTAATATACTACAGCAACATTTCTTGGGAAAATGCCATTCCAAATTCTGTCTGTTTTTTTATTATAGTCATTCAGGTTGTACATGTATTTGAAGAGTTTGATTGTGTGTTTCTGATACCAGGGCCCCGTACAACAAAGGTTTGCGATCAATTGCAAATTTAAAACGACAATTCTGATTAGTTAACGGTCAGCCTTTTGTACAATATGTGCATGCAACGATGACCTTGATTGGCCATTGTCATTTTGCAATTGATTGCAAACCTTTGTGTTATGGGGCCCAGGTGGTGTTTACTTCTTATACTAATTCTTTCAGTTAACAACTAAATTATTCATACCTTTACCAAGTTTTGTAATTTTTTAAGTATGTGAAAATTGATTTGTCTCTTTTTTATGTTTCTTGAGAATGTGACACATTGAAGCTTACATCTAAAAAGCTTCAACAAAGGCCCTAATTCAACAGTCCATTTTTCATTCTTGAGTTACGAAAAAACACAAAAAACATCAAATTTACAAGAGGTATAAATGATTTAGTAGTTATAACTGTATTCTACTTTTTACTCACAGTTATTAGCCACTCAGAACATGTCTTTTTACAAAGAACGGCAGAAATCATTGGATGCAGTAATGACACTATGCAAAGAGTAGCTGTATGTGCTAATACAGTCAAACCTGTCTAAAAAGACCACATGTCTTGTTTCCTTTGAAAATCGCTTGTCATTGAAACCTGTAGTAAAGGAACCTGTATGTAAAGACCACCTGCCTTTGAAGACTGCTTTCCTCATCTCCTGTGAGTGGTCTTTATACACAGATATCATTATATATATATTTTGTGATTATATACTTTTCAAATCCATCTAAGAGGAGTAAGAGTGTTAAGCATATAGGTGATATTCTCGAAAGCGGACTAACTTTAGTCCATGGTTTAATCCTCTGACTAAGTATGGAATGCCAAGCGTCCATATGAATATATTTTCGAATGTTTTGATATATGTCCCTAAATTACCATGAGAACGTAATTATTTCATAATTATATTGTTGTTTATTAATTATGTTATTACATTTTATTGTAATTTAGTGACAGATTAAATTATTCAAAAATATATTCATATGGACACTTGGCATTCCATACTTAGTCGGAGGATTAAACCATGGACTAAAGTTAGTCGAGAATACCACCCTATACAGTTTTGTATTGTTTTAATGCCATTAGCTTCTGGCTCTCTCAACAGACTTGTGCGTTTTATTGTAGCATTTGTTTGTGTGCTTATATCTTGCTATTCATATAGTGTGATGGATTCCTGAATTCTAGATTCTGTTGTAATTCACTATTGTATTTTTTGTTCTCTGATCCTGTTTCTGAGTTAAAAGAAATAATACAATAAACTTTTTTTTTAAATCCTCGGGAAAAGGGAATGTCCTGGGACAACTGCCAAAATGATAGTTATAGTAACAATGTATTTATATAGTTTTTCACTTTTTTATAATTTTTATGCTTTTTCTTTGCTTACATGTGTTGCCTAAAAAGTATGTGTATAAGCCTTGATTGCTAGCAAAATATGAATATATCTGTCGGCGTGTTTGTTTTGTTTTTGATGCAGTTTATGTATTCTATGTATTGTACATGAGTGATGTATTTTGCATATATATTACCTATTTAATTTCATCTAGATATGTCTTTTTTATTGTTTTACTGCTGCATCTAAAAATCACATAATGCAAAAGAAACATAAATATATTCATTTATATATTTTATCAGGAGTAAATAAAATGAATGTAGCTACTATGCAACAATTAATAAACATGTTGTAATGTATCAGCATTTGCATGCCTTTGTCAATTTCTGTGCTTGTTGTAGTCTCAACTAGTCCTAGAATTTTGATATATTTGTTTTGGGAAATTAATCATGGAGAAAATGTTGATGATGTCAATTATTAGCAATATCAACCATGAAAACGTTTCAATGGTGATGATGATTTTGATGTTGGGGTGCATGGTGCTGGTGATGATTATGACGGTGACGGTGATGATGACATAGAAGAATAGGGATGAGATATCAGATTGTGCATACATTTATTTTGCCCCTATTCCTAGAGCCCAGTCGGTGTTTCACTTTATTTTGAGGCGGTCCCTAAACTGATTTTTTGGAGGGGTTGTACTAATGAAATTAAAACAGGTGCCCCGTATGCACCGTTCCGATATTAGTATAACTGGTATTCATGATATTTTTAAAGATGTTTTGCCCAAGATATTTTTAGAATTCCTAGATGACGCCCCTGTCGGCAGAAATCTATGGTTGTTGGTTGGGCTCTTGTGGCAGATTTTTAGGTTCAAATAAAAAGGCAAGGAAAAGGAGAAAAGGGAAAGGGAGAAGGGAAACTGAAGGACGAGACGAGACGCGACAAACCATGGCTCCCGCGCACCTCCCCCACATTCAGTAGCATTGTGAGTTCGCAATTAATTTCCCGAGAAAGACGGTGCCCCGGCCCCTCTGCCCCCTACCTCGGTTCCAGTTCTGCCCACTAAATGTGTGGACTCACATAACGCACTGTTTGTTGCTGATATATTGTTGTTGCTGCTGTGCATTCTTTGTGGTATAACTGCTATCCTTTTTATTTTCTTCTTCTGTTAATTAGCTTCAAAGAGCCATTCAGCCTCTTACGAAGATCTGTACAGAAGGCTTTGTCCAGATTATCCATTAATAATTTTTGCATCAATCGTTTTGACACGACGTTTTATATTCTTTTGGGCAAACGGGGTAGGCTGGGTGCAGACGGAATGATCATGTTTCTGTGCTCCTATATCCATCTCTCTCACTCTAAGTCACATTGCATTACAGCCTCGTCTTTGGATAAAATGCAGTTGCCGAAAACACGCAATCTGTCTGTGAATTATGCAGGTTATTCGCACCATTCTTCATTTATTGTGAATGCCCTTATTTATTAATTGGAAGGTAGAAGGGTAGTGTTAAAAGTTTAAAGGATTTCTGTGCGTAAAAGTGACAGAGTTTGTGTATCAGCAGTTACAGCTCGGTTTATGAAATATTGTTCCTCATTCTTATTAGTAGTTATATCATTCCCAGGAATATAGTCATAGATGTGAATCATGTGAGTCAGTACAATTGCAGACAGACACACATGAAATGACACATGACACATTCTTAATATTCAGTTGTTCTTCTAAAAAAAGTCCTTTGTGGCGATTCCCTCCCCCGCATACCCCACAGAAATGAATGAAGTATAGACACATTCTAAATATTTAATTTTTCATTACAAAATAAGTAATTTGGGGCACCCTCCCCCAAAAAAAAAAAACACTTCTAAGATTCTTCTGACAAAGCATCAATAAATGAATTGAAAAGGAAATGATTCTCCTTTCCTCGGAGAGGCATGCATATCTTCGTCTTTTATTTAAATGCTTGTTCAATACACAAACAGGCCAAGCTGCAAAGTGAAAATGAGAAGAAAATAATAATGCGAGAGTTTCAATTAATGCCTAATTAAAAAAGACAATGAAGAAAAAGGCTAACTCATTAGCCCGTATTCCGAAGTCTGGCTTAGATAAACCCGGGTTTAAGTGAACCAGACTTCAGGTCTAATTAAGTTTCATTTCAGTTTCTGTCTAAAATTAAACCTAGGTTTAAAGTTAAACCACACTTCAGAATACGGGCCATTGTGGTTTGAACGGTTCACCCATATCTCAGTGATTTCCCCTGTTTGTGTGTGTGTGTGTGTGTGTGTTTGTTTATTTGTTTGTTTTTGGAGGGGGGGCTGGCAAGGTATTCATACCCGATGCAAATTTCCCCCAGGAATACAATTTATCCCAATGCTCATTACGTAGGGTGGTAGGATGTTAAATATGCCAACAAAATTTGCCAATTTTCATTATCCATTACTTTGGCCAATATGGAAAGGGTCGTCATCCCTAAGGAGCCACCTACTATGCTCCGACTTGGTTTTATAGGTAAATTGTCCAGAAGAATAAGAATCCCTGAATGGCTTGGGCCGGTATTTTAGTCTGCAGGCACACACTCTCATTTGAATTTACCACAATTCATAAGTAGAGCCTCTGTCACTCTCTAGTTGTGTCGAATAGACCAGCTTATGGTGGGTTCCCACTGCCGATCAAACCAACCCGACCAAGCCCGATCAAGCTATTTTGGCCTGGTCGGGCTCGGTCGGCAAGGGTGATCGGGGTCGGTCTACCTTGATCGGGGTCGGTCTACCTTGATCGGTATCGATCTGGCTTCCTACACGACAATTTTTGGCATGTCAAAAAATATCGTGTAGGGGTCGAGAAGGCAAGCGATCGTATAGCGATCGTGTATTGGTCGAGTAGAGGTCGAGCTGATCGGGAATCGATCGTATAGAGGTCTAGTTTGGTCGCGGTGGATTTTTTCCGCCGATCACTACCCGATCATCTCGATTTATACACAACTTCTACACGATTGGTTCCCGATCAACTCGATCAACAACTCAACCGCTTGACGATCGGTACATGTCTGCCCTAAACAGTCACTCGACCGAACTCGCTCACTTCTCGACTGCTTCTCGATGACATCCCGAGCACTTCTCGACCACTTCTCGACCGCACTCGATCTTTCCGATCGCAACTCAACTCAATAGGAATAATACAGAAGGAAATCCAATAGCACTTGGGGTGACTTCAATGCTATTATAGACACGAATCTAGATTATTTTGGACAAGTATCAAAGAAGCAAACAAAATTTAGTAAAAAAATTGAAGATTTCATGGATAGTTATAGATTACGTGATGTATGGAGAAGTAAAAATAAAGATAAAAAGCAATACACGTATAAACAACGAAATCCTTTTATGCAAAGTCGCTTAGATTATTGGATCATATCAGAGAATTTAGAGCAAATAACATCCAAATATGACATTGTTCCCTCTATAGCCCCTGACCATTCAGCAGTTAATCTGGTAATCCATAATAGGTCATCGACAAAAAATAAAAATAAAAGATCTTATTGGAAGTATTGGAAGTCTATTAAGTGACAAGGAATACGTTAAGAAGATTAGAGAAGAAATAAAGACTTTAAAAGAGAAACTGTCTGTTGAAATTAAAGATAAGAGAGTACTATGGGATTTCATGAAAATGGAAATACGGAAGTTTACAATTAAACTATCAAGAAAAAGGGCGGAGGAAAGGAAAGAAAGAAAAAAATCGGAAAATTGGTAAAAGAGATTAAAGACTTAGAAGAGGATTTATTGTCGATTGGCAATGGACATCACAAAGATATTTCTGAAAATATGAAAACTAAGAAACAACAACTAAGTTTACTCCACGATTACATCAATGAAGGTTTAAAAGTACGGTCAAGATCGTCATGGTATGAATGTGGAGAAAAGAATACAGGATTCTTCAAACAGTTAATGGAATCAAATAGAAAAAAGTATAATAAAGAAATTAAATGGAAATGGAAATACCACTTCTAACGAAAAAAAAAATTAATTTAAGGAATAAAATCATTTTATGGGCAGCTATATAGCAAATAAATTCTATACAAGATGACACTTTGGACTTCTTTCCTAATAACCTGCCAAAATGGAATAATATAACACGAGATTCATGTGAGGAAACAATCGTAGAAAGGGAATGCATAGAAATACTAAAAGATATGGAACTTAACAAATCTCCAGGAAATGATGGTTTATTTAAAGTGCAGATTTTATCAGAAATTTTGGCCAGTAATTGGAGAACTAGTTCTTGCATCTTTTAATGAAGCTCTTCAACAAGGGGTTTTATCAGGCTCTCAAAGGCAAGCAGTTATTATCTTGATACAAAAAGATGGCAAAGATCCGGAGCTTATTAAGAATTACAGACCGATTTCGTTGCTAAACGTAGATTATAAAATCCTATCTAAGATACTTTTAAAGAGAATACAAGAAGTTTTACCTGAAATTGTTAGTTTTGATCAGTTGGGATATGTTAAGGATAGGAACATTGGAGAAGCAATACGAATAATAGACGACATGATCTTTCATATTTCTTTTTACAGAGAACACGCTTTTTGGGGGCCATTGATTTTGAAAAAGCATTTGATTCTGTTTCACATTTTTTTTATATAAGGTTTTACAATCATTTAATTTTGGACCAGGGTTTTGTAAATGGGTTAATAATTTTATGCTAAAGCAGAAAGTTGTGTTATAAATGGATATACATCAACAGGTTATTTCAAGGTTGAAAGAGGAGTAAGGCAGGAGATCCCCTCTCTCTCTGTACGCAGACGATATAACGCTTTTCATTAAAGATTCGAATTCATTTAAGGAAATTAAACATATTTTTGAATGTTTTTATAAAATATCAGGCTTAAAGTTAAACAAGGACAAGACATTCATTTTGCCCTTAGGTCCACAATTATCCACTCATACATTTCCGTTTGGGAAGCAAGTAGACATTGTTAAAATACTAGGAATTTATTTTTCAATACACGAAGATATCAAAGAACAAATGAATTATAAAGAAATATTGAGCAAGATTAAAAAACGTTTTACGTGGTGGAAGCAGCGTGATTTAACATTAATGGGGAAAATTCAATTAATGAAAGTATATGGCTATTCTAAATTTATATATTTATCAACATTGATGCCGGTTCCAGAATGGGTGTATAGCGAAATTGAAGAAATATGTTTTGATTTTTTTTTGTGAAGAAGTAAAGGCAAAATTAATAAAAGCATCATGTTTTTAGACTATCCGCAGGGTGGGCTCAAAATGATGAATTTCCGACTGTTTGTAAAGGCACAGAGAATAATGTGGATAAAAAGGCTTGTAACAGGAACTCAAGCTATCAAATGGAAACATTACTTTAAATATTTAATGAGACCAATGGGCGGGAATTTAATATTTTATTGCAACTATTGGAGAGATACAGTAAAACTCATGTTACCTTCTTTTTATCAGAATCTTCTGAAAGCATGGATAGATATGAAAGAATATGTTAAAACAGAAGAGAGATACAGAGGCAATGAAATATTGTATAATAATAATTTTATTCAACTAGAAGGTCAAACTTTATTTGAGGAAAATTTGTTTTTTAAAAAAATATATCGACTTCATCACATATGCGATGAACAAGGGTTATTTAAAAAAAATGCATATTTTATTACCATTGGTTTAAGTAAGGAAGAAATTACAAAAGTTAACAAAATCTATTCAATAATTCCTCACGAATGGAAACAGAATGTTCAGCCTGCAAAAAGTCCATCCACTGTGGCCTTAGTTTAGAATTAATATTTGCAAAGAAGGTTTTTAAATTTGAAGAAATAACTGCAGAGATGGTGTATAAAAGTCAAATCAAGAAGAATGCAGAAATCAGCTCAGCATTTCATAACTTAATGGAACTTTATAATATTACAACTAAAGAAGTGGATTTTTTTGGTTCAACCAAAGTTGTGCACATTAAACAGTAAACTGAGAGAATTTCAGTTTAAACTTTTGCATAGAACAGTTTATACAAACCATCATTTGCATAGATATAAATCTCGTACAAACGGTTTGTGTTCGTATTGCAATATTTTGGAGGAAACCTATCAACATTTTTTTTTAATGTAATATAATAAAAAGATTCTGGGGGAAATGTGCTGATAAACTCAATTTACCAATTCTAAGGAAACTGTCGTGGAAAGAAATTCATATTGGAATAGATGGAGTAATATGAAATCGGAGCAATTACTAAACCACATTCTGATTTTGATTAAATTGATGATTTTTAATAGCAGAGAGAAGGGGAAGCCTCCAAATGTAGATGAAGTAAAAGATAAAATTTTCGAAAATAGGAAAGAGGAAAAAAACTTGCAATGGAAAGGGATACTCTTTCAATTCACTTAAAAAAATGAGAGACCTTGGAAAGTTTTGTGTAATATTAATTAACTTTTAAAAAAGCAACTTCCCAACCCTCTATCCCAGCAGTATTTCTTTGCTTTGTGTTTATATATATATATATATATATATTTTTTTTTTTTTTTTTTTTTTGGGTTGTTTTTGGTTGTTTTTGGTTGTTTTTGGTTGTTTTTATTTTTATCTCTCTTTTTGGGGGAGTTTGTCTCTTTTGAGAGGTAGTACTTTTTAAACAATATTTTGACAGACTGTAATATTTCATGTACAAGCATTTTTTTTTTTTCAACAGATATTCGTTTTTTCTTCAAAGAAGCACAAAATGAACATGAAATGACCACGGAGATGTGACTAAGTATTTTATCATTATTATTATTACTATTATTGTTTTAAACGAATAAGGAAATGTATGAAAGAGTTGTTTTGTTTAACAATTGATGTTCAGAATAATACTTTTGAATTGTATTTTGATTATTCTGAGTTGTATTTTGATTGTTCTGAGTATGATGTAAATTTCATGATTTCGGTTATATGTATTGCCTCTGGTATTGAATAAATAAAACACCTTATAAATATTTTTTTTTTAAACAAGAACACAATTACGTGCTGATCTAATCACGTTTTCTTCGTACCGGTATATTGATACTAATTAAGTTAATCGCTTCTAGAATTGGTAGTAACATGTGACTGCGACACGTGCAGCTCTTGATAGTCTGTTTGAAAAGGCAAATAAAATTAATGTTTTAAGTATCATGTGCAATACAGTACTTTGGCAAATGGCACTGGGTCTGCAGGGGGAAGTTTAAAGAAATGTGGAATGCATTGACTTCGAAATAAGCCTTTAGCCTTCTTGAGTGTCTGAGATGAACTGAACGCTGATCAAAAATGAGTACTGTACCATCAGCTGACGATAATATTTTGTGCAACCACTCAATTCACGAGTCATCTTGGATCCCTGTTCGAACAGGTCGATCTGCTCGGGCCGAGATTGTGTAGAGATCGTGTGTACGTCTAGTTTGTCTAGTAGGGATCGCGTTGGGATTGTATGTAGATCGGAATGATCGAGAAGAGATCGAAGTTGTGGTCGACTATACGTCGTGCAGGAGTCGTGAATGGTCGAATGTGGGTCGTCAATGGTCGAATAGCGGTCGGGAAGAGCTTGTGTTTAGGCATGTGGTCGGGATTGGTCGGGGAAAAATGGGTGATCGGGCTTGATTGGGCTTGGTCGGGTTGGTTTGATCGGCAGTGGGAACCCACCATAAAGTACAGAGCCTAGTCTCACAGTGCAGACACAGTTACACATGCAAGGCGACTGAAAAGGGTTTGTACCTGCAAACTGGGCCTATCAAGCCTACTAAATATCCCATCAAGGTTCGGGATTGAAAATGTAAGAACAGCCCCCCCCCCGAACTAAAGGAATATCTCCCAATTGTAAATTGAGATACTGAAACCTGCCATAGAAATGGATATAACAGAAATTCTCGTATGATTTTGACAAATTACATTTTTGTAGAATAAGAGAATGCCCATGTAATGATTCGATAATTTATGTTATGCTATATGATTAATTGTTTTTAACATACGTTTGTTGGGACCAGCCACTTAATGAGCAGCATGCGTTCATTTATCCCTCGCTATACCTTTTAAACCATTCATCTTTCAAGCTTTTCTCTACTCCTTCTATCTCAGTCTGCATTTTCTCTCCCGTGTCAGTCTTTTCTCATCATCATTTCCACTCATTTCCACTTCTTGTGCTCACTCCCTTCGTTCTTCTCACCAGCAAGTCAACATCCACAAGGTAAATAAAGACACAAGACACGGTTTCAGTTACTGTTTATGCTAATGCTTCTCATGGTTTCTCTTTTTTAGATGACTGTTTATTTAATTACATGCTTTTGCTTCTCGTGGGTTTTTTTCTTTTCAGTCAGTTACATTTCAGAACACTACAAAATAACATTTACAATACATATGACAACAGGTTGAGGTAAAGGATCAGTTTTGTCACACTGTTACCATTCCCATCTGATTGCATGTGTATAGACAAGACATGGTGTGATTGTATCCCCAAACAAAAGATGACGCAGGAACGCCCGATCCGAGTCACGATCAGCCTCTACCATCCGTCGGTTAAAATGCACAAATTCGGCTTGTTGAGGAAAAAAGGAGTGTGTGAATGAGTGTGTGTTGGTGCTATGCCAGGAGACAAAGCACCACCACACACTCACTCACACTGCCATCTCTCTCTCCAACAAACCGAACAAGTGCAAGATAACTGACGAATGAAAGAAGCTGAAAGTTTCCCAAACCGAGCGCCTCCCATGTATCCTACGTCACCAATTGCTTGGAGATAAATCACACCATGACTGCTCTACACACACGCAAACAGACGGGAGTGGTAACAATGTCACGAAATAATAATAATGATAATAACAATAATGAAAATAATAATAATAATGAAAATAACAATAAAAATAACCATAATAATAATGAAAATAAAAATAATGATAATAATAATAAAACAATGAAAATAATATCAATAATAACATTAAATATATGGGATAAACAATATATAACATAAGTGAATTATAATAAGATATAAATTAATAAATAAAGAATAATACATGACACACTATAAATCATAATACTATGGGAATTTATATAATAAATTAATATAATAATGGTATAAAGTATAAAGATAACAAAATTCAGCAATAAAACAAATGCAATAAACAAAATAAAGCTATGAGAGACAATAGACACTATCAATGACTTTATGTTAGAGTTCTTCTCATCTCAACCCAACAGACCCCTCTTACTAAATCATGGAATTCGATGTCACTAGCACAGGCATCTTCAGAAAAGGAGAAGTAAACAGCTCTGCGTTTGGTCACAACCAGACGCATCAACAAAGATTTATCTAGTTGTGATCAAACGCAGAGTTTGTTCTTCTGCCATTCTGAAGGAGAAGCATGTTTGGTTGAAATGAGAATGCAACCCAACATATTTAATATCAATAATAATATCAATAGTAATGATGATGATGATGATGATGATAATAATACCACTACAAAAATAATAATTTATAGTAATTATAATAATCCTAATATCAATAATAAGAGTAATAATGATAATAATATTAATAACAATAATAATTATTATTTAAAAGATAATGAATAATACTAATACTAATAATAAAAACAACAAAAATAATAACATAAATGATAATGTAAGAACAAGTAATACATGTAGTAGTATTAATCATAATAATCATAATAATCATAATAATAATAACAACAATAATAATAATAATAATGATAATAACAAAAACAATAATAATAATAATAATAATAATCATCATCATCATCATCAAACACTCATTGATAAAAGTTTCATCCCACTCAGTTAAAGGTAATGCACAGTGTCAGTATCAGCCACCAATTTGACGGCCGGGCAAATAGAATTACACGCCTCCCTCCCTCCCTCCGCTCCTGTCTGGGCCGAGGAGTAAGCTAAATGAGGGACTATCATCTAGGCTTGTTGAATACCTCACCACGTAATTCAATCTTAAATGAGATGCGGTGGATCAACACTCTACATGACGTGACTACCTAAAGTGTCTTGAAATGAAAATACAGCTTCCATTGCAGTAGCACAGACCATACTTTATAGCATGTTGTAGATTGTGTGCTTGCAGGGTTTAAATGAGGCACCACTGTTGTATGAGATGGTGCATTTGCCTAGCTGAGCTCTATAACTTTGATCTCAAGCTGCTCACTTCAGATAAGAGAATAAGAATATCACTTGAGAGTTTACCACTCGACCCTAAGTTTAATACCAATGACACTGTGCATTACCTTGAATCTCTATTAAAGTACGGTCAAACAGAAAATCTACGAAGGGAGGGTTGCCCCTTGATTAATTCTGGGGAAGAAACTGCCACTATGTCACCCCATGATAGTTGGTTGCTGCTAAGAGAAAACATGATTTCTTTTTAAAGATACATATTTGAGACTTTGCAAGCATAATGGAGACGATCGAGGAAATCATAATGTTTGGAGTCCGTATAATCGGGTATCCAACACTCACACATCTTTCAGGTTAACAGTGCGCCACATCTCCCTCTTCTTCTTCTGCTCCTCTCGGTTGTCTCAATGCCATTCATGAGCCGATGACACAGAAGGTAATCTGCATTTGAAGCCATCAACAGCTCTCCTGAATCCTTCTTGTCACCTAAAACTGATCAGACTCAAGCAAAAGGTTAGGCACTGCATGGATGATGCAGATTTCAAGGAACCAACATAGTAAAAGAGTCATGTAAAAACGCATTTGCCTCCTTTTTGCCCAACATTTGGTTCCCTAAAGTATGTGGCTCTAAACTAAAAATAATAAAAAGATCTTCACAGTACCCACCCCACCCCAAAATGAAGAGAGAAAACTCTCCTCACCCTCTCCGTCCCCATCCCCGATCCCCTCCCTCCCCTCTTCTCTCCGTCTCAGTCCCCACCCCGATCCCCACTCTCCTCTCCCTCTATGTCCCCAGATTCCCTCCCTCCCCATCTCCTTCTCCCCCCACTCACCTTTCCTACCAACTCTCCTCTCACCCCTCTCCTTTCCTCACCCTCTCCCTCCACCTGAAAATTTCGCGATCTTTTCCACAACCACAAGGCATAAATAATTTTCCGCGCGTTTTTGTAACATTGTCTTTGAAGTCTTTTGGACTCTTTTTTGAAGAAAAACAGTTAACGAAAATCGGGCATAAGTTTTAATGTGACTCATTTGACCGCATGTCAACTACAATCAGATTGGTTTTGGCGACATTGATACGCGCCCCAAGAGCTTGACTTTCTCCATGTACTGTTTCCAACAGTTCTTCCACTTTTTCAATGCGTGTAGCATAAAAGCTACGACTGACCAAATATTCACTCTAAAACAAATAGCTGAAAAATACCTGGAAAAGAACAGAAGCCTGTACTGCTGCTATATCGACTTTCAGAAGGCTTTTGATTCGGTATGGCAGAAGGGCCTGTGGAAGGCGATGGGATGTTTTGGCTATCCTAGCAAGCTGATACGACTGCTACAAGCACTGTATGAACAATCCCAGAGTGCGGTCAGAGTAAATGGAGAGCTGACAGAGTGGATCGAGACAACCGTTGGAGTCATGCAGGCAGGGGTGTGCCATCTCCCCAAAGCTTTTCAATATACTCCTCGAGCTAGTAATGATCATGGCAATGGATCAAATAGGAGCCAAAATTCAAGGTACCTGCATAAGCAAGCTACGCTTTGCAGACGACATCGTCATAATAGCAGAGACCCCAGAGGAACTGCAGACACTTATGGATAAAGTATACAAGGACAACTGTGACCTTGGTCTCAAGGTGAATATAGCAAAGACAGAATTGCAAGCTATTAGCAAAAGGAAGTCCAACCTCAACATTGACATAGCCAACAACAGACTAAAACAGGTGGAATATTTTGTGTACCTGGGAGGAAAAATAGCAAAAAAACGGCTCAAGTTCAAGTGACATTAAGAATCGAATAGGGAAAGCAGGGGCAGCTTTCCAAAGACTAATTAACATCTGGACATTAAAAAGCATTAGTAGCCACACGAAGATGCAACTGTATCAAACACTTATCCTCTCAATACTGCTTTATGGGGCAGAATCGTGGACAGTAACAAAGAAGATAACGGGCTTCAGGTGTTTGAAATGGCATGCCTCCGTCGCATAATGGGGGTGACAAGACTAGACAAGATCCGAAATACACACATCAAAGAATCCTCAACCTCGATCAAGATGTTATGGACAAAGTCTCCACTAAAATACTCAAATATTTTGGTCACGTCCTAATAATGAAACCACAAGATACCCAAAAATTGCTGTTGAGGGAAACGTCACAGGAAATCGACCCAGAGGCCGTCCACCCAAAGATGGCTTGACTGCCTTTCAGCGGACTGCAAAGCAAGATCCATAACGAGGCTGACAGATGCATCAAGACTGGCTGCTGACAGAAATATTTGGCATACCATCACCATACAGAAGCCATCACGAGGCCCCTTGCCTTCGTGGACGGCATATACGTCAAGTCAAAAGTCAAGTAGCATAAAGGGTGCTGTTATCAGCATATCTCAGGTTGTTCAGACTCCAACCAGGACAAACCATCAGTTGTCCAATGCTCTTCTTATGATGCAGTATTAGAGAGAGGTTGAAATGAGATGGAGATGGTATACACCATTGCCTCCCATGTCATTGTTCTAGGCAAAACCTGTCACTACCTCCTCTATCAGTGTGCACCCATGCTTGTTTCAATCATAGAGATCTTCATGAGCTGTATCAAATGGCATGGGATTCTCTATCGTCTTCATGCAGTCATGTCTCATCCAGTCTGCATAGGGGTTGAGATGAGGTGGGGGCAGTATACAGTATCGCTTCACTCCCAGGTAAAACCAACCACTTCCTCCTCTGCCAATGCGAAGATACGATTGCTTCCATCATAGAGTTCATTCATGAGTTGGATCAAATGGCAGTGGATTCCCCATTGTCTCACTAATCTCATTTTTATGGTGTGTCGGATGCTTGCAAAGTCGTCACGGGCTCCACAGCCTCTCGGAATCAAGCTTCCTCTGTAGGAAGCTCAGGTTCAAGCTGAAATCCTAGCATTGATGATGATATGTAGCAATACTTGCTTGTATGGGGAAGAAAAAACACTAGTCTGACAGTTCGTGCAATCACTCACATCACACATTCTTTGGCAGAATGCTGAAGTTCTTCAATTCCTCCGGCCAGGATCTTGAGTGCTAAATCGTATGTCATACAATGTATGTACACATTTATTATCTTTATTCCGTATTCATATAGCAGTCTTTCTTTGAACCCATTCCGGTATTGCGTCAATACCAGGGTCTTTGAAGTTTTAATCTCCTGCCGTCAACTTGAAATGTGTATACTCTGTGTCTCTAGGTGCCATAATATCGGACTTTGGTGATCGAATGTTACTCATCCCTCAGACTCTAGCCTTCTCTGTCGGCAGCACTTCCTATGGATTAGCCCCTTCAAGACTGTCGCGTTTCAGAGATGTGACGTTGCTGCACTTTACAACGGTCCATTTCCATTCATTATGAGCAATTCGGTGAGGCTGGTTATAGTAGTGTCATCACATTTCATATGCCAGTTCTGATGTTTTCCCTAAGGATTTGTTCCGTCGTCGGCTCTAATATGCAGGGTGTCATCACAAAGAAAGAGCCTGAACTTGTTTGGTTGCTGGTCCCTGGCCCTTACTCAGTCGCTTCTATGTGGGATGTCATCACAAGGAAAGAGCCTAAACTGGTTTGGTTGTTCGTTCCTAGTCCCTCATTCAGTCCGCTCTCTGTACACACTAAGAAATAAGGGTGCAATTTTGCTACAACAGCAGCACCCTCTGCTACCAAAACAGCACCCTCTGCTACAATAGCAGCGCCCACTGCCCAATTGCTCCCTTATTCATTAGTGTGTAGGATGTCATAACAAGGAAAGAGCTCTCAGTCGGCTCTATGTAGGATGTCATCAAAAGGAAAGAGGCGAAACTGGTTTGGTTGTCGGTTCCTAGTCCCTCACTCAATCGGCTCTATTTGGGATGTCATCACAAAGAAAGAGGCCAAACTGGTTTGGTTGTCGGTTCCTAGTCCTTCACTCAGTCGGCTCTATTTGGGATGTCATCACAAGGAAAGAGGCCAAACTGGTTTGGTTGTCGGTTCCTAGTCCCTCACTCAGTCGGCTCTATGTAGGATGTCATCACAAGGAAAGAGGCGAAACTGGTTTGGTTGTTGGTTCCTAGTCCTTCACTCAGTCGGCTCTATTTGGGATGTCATCACAAGGAAAGAGGCCAAACTGGTTTGGTTGTCGGTTCCTAGTCCCTCACTCAGTCGGCTCTATGTAGGATGCCATCACAAGGAAATAGGCCAAACTGGTTTGGTTGTAGGTTCCTAGTCCCTCACTCAGTCGGCTCTATTTGGGATGTCATCACAAGGAAAGAGTACAAACTGGTTTGGTTGTCGGTTCCTAGTCCCTGGACCCTTACTCAGTTGGCTTTATGTAGGATGTCATCACAAGGAAAGAGGCCAAACTGGTTTGGTTGTGCGTTTCTATAGTCGATCCCTCACTCAGTCGGCTCTATTTGGGGTGTCATCACAAAGAAAGAGGCGAAACTGGTTTGGTTGTCGGTTCCCATAGTCGATCCCTCACTCAGTCGGCTCTATGTAGGATGCCATCACAAGGAAAGAGGCCAAACTGGTTTGGTTGTGGGTTTCTATAGTCGATCCCTCACTCAGTCGGCTCTATGTAGGATGCCATCACAAGGAAAGAGTACAAACTGGTTTGGTTGTCGGTTCCTAGTCCTTACTCAGTCGGCTCTATGTAGGATGCCATCACAAGGAAAGAGTACAAACTGGTTTGGTTGTCGGTTCCTAGTCCCTGGACCCTTACTCAGTTGGCTTTATGTAGGATGTCATCACAAGGAAAGAGGCCAAACTGGTTTGGTTGTGGGTTTCTATAGTCGATCCCTCACTCAGTCGGCTCTATGTAGGATGCCATCACAAGGAAAGAGTACAAACTGGTTTGGTTGTCGGTTCCTAGTCCTTCACTCAGTCGGCTCTATGTAGGATGCCATCACAAGGAAAGAGTACAAACTGGTTTGGTTGTCGGTTCCTAGTCCTTCACTCAGTCGGCTCTATGTAGGATGTCATCACAAAGAAAGAGGCCAAACTGGTTTGGTTGTCGGTTCCCATAGTCGATCCCTCACTCAGTCGGCTCTATGTAGGATGCCATCACAAGGAAAACGGGCAAACTGGTTTGGTTGTCGGTTTCTATAGTCGATCCTCACTCAGTCGGCTCTATGTAGGATGCCATCACAAGGAAAGAGTCCAAACTGGTTTGGTTGTCGGTTTATTGTCCCTCACTCAGTCGGCTCCATGTAGGATGTCATCACCAGGAAAAGGTCTAAACGGATTTGGTTATCCGTACCTAGTTCCTCCGGGATCACAGGTACCACCTTGATGTGTTAGGCCGGTGGCTGCCCCATGTTGATTGATGTTGTTGGGATTTCCATCAGGTATCCAACCCAATCCAAGAGGTATTTGATTAAGCGCCTCTTTACGTTACATAGTTATATACCCACATTGTTCCACATGTTTAAACAACAGCGTATCACTTTTAAAAAGACCAAGTGAGTCAAGACAATCCATTGTCCTCTTGAAATAAATAGGACTTCATACGTTTCTTGAAATAGTCAAAAGATGAAGCTGTCTTCACAATAGTAGGTATCTTGTTCCATCAATGGGAAAGACGTTTCTCCCGTACTTTTCTTAGAGATGTTTTGTAAGCGTGTATGATGCACCTGAGGACAACGAACCAGGCAATCATTTATGTACTCTGGACATTAGTAGACTTGTTGACTAGCAGTAGGGTTTTGAAAGCTATTCTATGTCGCACAGGCAACCAATGCAGGTGGAGTCAAAGAGGTTGTGTATGAGTCCGAAGCGAAGCAGAAAACACAAGCCTTGCAGCTCTGATGTAAATAATGGGGTCGTACCCAGGTCCTTCCTTACCGTGCAGCAAGACCAACCGTTCCTCGGCGGCACTGCTAGCTAGTCAAAATCTCACTTCCGGCTCGAAAACATGCCGTTGACACTATATTATGATCCTTAGTCATAATTGCTACAATGATCATTTGCAATCAACTCTGACTATTACGCACGTCGCTGGCTGTACTGTCTACGACATTAATACAGTAGCAATTATGAGACATTGTTTGCTCGAAATTGGCCAGACATATAAAACCTACAGCCTCATCAAGGAGGGGCGGGGGTGGATAAGATAACAAACATGAGCTGAGTTAACTGCCACTTACACCCAGCCATGGTTTTTCAACTGGACCGTCAGATATCAACATTCAAGCACTTCTCACCTGCTGCAGGACACTGGGTGTTTTTCTTTAATACGACATTACAGTAGCAATTTTTTGAAGGATTAGCAGACTTGAACCATCAATGCATTTCATTTAGGATACAACAACTAAAAGGGAGAAAACAAATCTAGACCATACCCTCAAAGAAACCCGCAAACAGAAAGGATATTACATCAATACTACCACTCGCGAAGTTAAAGGACACAACCGGCCCGTCCCCCTCTCCTTTTAGAAACCCAACTGGCATACCCTAAACATAAACACAACCACAAAGGGAAGGAACTATCGGCTACGCCATGCTCTCAAAGCACACAAATAGAAATATCTAATCAGTAAAACCACTAGTAGATTGAAGGATCAGACCGTCCCGTGCCCCCCTCCCCCATAAGTAACCCCCGCAAAAAACACCCCTACAAAGTATGAATACCTCCCCTCCCACCTTACATCAGTCTACAAAGCCCCAAAATCCTAAATAATGTATGTAGAATACCATTTGGGAAATTTGACAAAGTACAGCCATGCCGAAAATTGTCATGTTAAACCATTCATGACAGAAAGATATGTATTCTACATGTTTTGGCCCAACCCTTTAAAAACCCTTAAAATTAATGGCAAATGCTTTTAAACGTGACTTTCTTACCACCTTAATTCCATGAAGTCTGCTTCTCATCCATCCAGTGTCGAAACCTGATGTTTGGGTCATCACAGTTCAGGTGACAAGCAGGATCCAGGAGAACAGTTGATGGCCCCAAACACAGATTCCCTTCTGCACCATCTTCACATGAAATGGCCGGAGACGCCCCTGGAGGTCGGGAACAAGAAGAGAAAGATGTTTAGCCTACTAACCTATGGATGTATGAGAGCGATATGTAGTGTGAATTGAACATGCTGCAAAGTCCCAAAATGTATCATATATTTTACCCATCAGTCAAAGGAGAGTTCTTTAAAAAAAAGATTTAAAAAAATCGAATCTAAACTAAAATGTATGAATTTGAAAGACAATGCATTCCCATCTCCTGCAAAGATAAGGTACCTTGCCGGGAGAACCATTAGTCTTTCAAAGTCTTACAAAGTAGGCCTGGGTTGTTATATGCACTGGCGCAAAGTTGTGCATATAATAACATCGGTTAGTAACCCACCGACTTCCATAATTTCCCGACAGGTGTGCAATTATAAACTTGAATAAAGGAAGTCCAATGACTGAAAGGTCTTTCTTATCAACATGCAACCTTCAAATAGGCAATTGCAACGGGGCGACATGATAACAATATATGAATTTTTTTTTTTTTTTTTTGCTTCCCAGATTCTCCTTAAAGGGATAGTTGAGTTCTTGTTTAAGACCGCAAATGCATTCAAAGTGCATGGTTTTTGCTTTTATTATTATTTATGACATCATACAAATTCAGCTCCACTTTCAAACACGAAAAAGACAACAAAAAGCCAATATTGGCATTGGCTGGAATAAAACGTATAAGGCGCTATCTCGTTTTTCAACGGCTGGTTCAAAATTATTGAATATTTGTGGGGCACCACAAATATTAGAAATGGTTATAATTATGGATATTTAAGCCGTCTCTGAACCGATTTTGATCAAACAAAGATGATTCTGTCATTTGAATTGTATATTTTTTTTCGAATTTGACACTCAGTTATTCATTATCTCACAACAAATTATTTTGTGTAGCGTCCTCTGCAACAAAACTCAACTATCCCTTTAATTCTAGATCGTTCATTCTTTTGGGCAACCCTCAGGAATCTTCTTCGCCGGGTCCTTCTTTCTGTGTGGTGCAAGTAAAATGCATGAACTTATCAATGCCAGTGAGGACCCTTGCTAAACCATGTATAGAGATGTTTGACCTTTAATCTTTAATAGAGATTTGAGAAGAAGGGTAACTACTTGATACCAAAGTGTGAAAACAACCCTATATGTGTCATTCTCTGTAAACCATCCCTAGACTGGGAATCAGGAGTTTCAGGAGTATTCTACCAAGGACTCTTCCCTCTCTCTCTCTAGCCAGAAGGAGCCAATAACGCCATGCACTAAAGCCTCGTTCAGATACAACGCGGTAAAACTTGGTTAACCGCGGCGGTTCTTTTATGACGACGTAAAGTGCAAAACATTTCACAGTTCTGTATCTTATGAGACAAACCTAAGTGAATTTGCGTAGGACCTTTGCTGCGCCGAAGAATTCTAGCATCTTTTATTAAAAAAATATCAAGGGTTCTAAGAGAGACAAAAATGTCCTAAAAATCATTTATGATAATTTTGTGTTTATAAGTTTTGTAGTCCTATTAATTAGGTACTTTTTAATTTTGAAAACAAAAATAAAAAGTGAAAAGGGGTATGTAACGCATATAAAGCATATAAATAAAAATAATATTTGTTTTGTCCATACAGAATGTTGATAGTTCATGTCAAAACTTTCATGAACTTTTTCTTTATGATCCTGAAATAAAATAATATTCAATTTGACTAGTTCAACAAATATAATCATAATGAAAATGGATACCTTATGAAATGACCGATTGAAAGAATTATAAAACACATAGCCTATAATTATATTCTCATTTTCACAAAATGAAAAATTTGAAATCTACTGAAATTACCAGGTTGAATCTTTGTCTGAATGAAATGCAAATATTCATGACGCCACATCCTGTCCCCAACATTTAAAGGTATTGCAGCTGATGGGGGTGGTGTCCATTTTTGTAATGGTTTAGTTTGGTTTTTCGAGGAGATGCGCTATCTTATCAATTTTTGATTACTCTCATTGATCTACCACACCTCCCCTTTCGGTGCAACAGACTTGGGCCCCTCATACAATAACCAACAACCCTTATTATTCCCCTATGATCAGGCCAGCTATCCTCTACCTAGGTTATTAGATCTAAGACCACATTGACTACATTGACTACGACTGAAACAAGGACCTGTGAAGCGTATGCCTGTCGAATATGAGCTCTGTAAATAGTGCACATACTAAGCAAGCACTTGCCTCACAAATCTTTATTTCAATATATCATACGCTCACAAACATGACCATCAGCAGCGGGGACTTGACATCGTTCTCTGCTTGTTCTCTGACTCTAGGGTTGTCTCTGCCATTCCATGATCCAGTGGTAGAGAGGGAAACCTGCTTTTGAAGTCACCAGCGGCACTCCAGAATCATGCTTGTCTCCTTAACTGATCAGACTCAAACAAAAGGTTAGGCACGGCATGGATGGTACAAATTTCAATGAACCAACGAGATAAGCAAGTCATGTGTAAAAACATTTGCACCCTTTTCCTGTTTTAGTCCCGAATTTACTGCTGTGAAAATATTACCCTAAAACCTAAAAATAAAACGGGCTCACCTTTCTCATCCGTACAATAGCCCCCCCCCGGAAATACCTCCGTCCCTCTCTCCCTCCTTCCCCTTCCCCTCTCCACCCCTCCCTCCCCGCCATTCTCTCCCCCCACCACTCTCTCGCCTCTCCCCTTCTTGCCCCCAATATAAAGAATTAAATTACTTCAACACGTTTGGAAACCTAGTACCAAGCCATCGTACAGTACGGAACTTGAGTAAAACAGAAAGGGAGAAAGAAAATTGACACACGCAAATATGAAATGCATGCCTCTACAAACAGAATGGAAGGAGCTAGCTAGGCAGACAATATATGTGGACCTTAACAATCAAATTACCCCCTCCTTACCCCCTCGCTTATTAACAGGCTTGCTGAGTCGCCGCTAAATATTTCCTCAAAATTTGACCACAAAAAGTGTTCTTACCCCCCGCGTATATTCACCGGCTGGCTGAGTCGCCGTTAAATATTTTCTCACGGATTGGGCCAAAAAAGTGCTCCTAACCCCCCTCCTCCGACAGCTTATTCACCGGCTGGCTGAGTCGCCGTTACATATTTTCTCACGAATTGGCCCCCCCCTGCCGCCGGCTGGATCCGCCCCTGAAAATCAGTACCTCACGAAACCAACGTCTACATTTAAAAACACCAAAATAGCAACTGACTGGGCGTGCCGTTCACCTACAGTTTAAGGGGCGAGGCCCGGTAGGCTCATTATTCACAGGACACCGTCTCCCAGCCAGTAATTAACTACACTAAATTCTAGTTAGACTTAGAGAAGAAAAAGAAGTTCAGTTACTGACAGAACAAAGCACTACATAAAAAAAGGAAAAAATAAGCAACTGACTGGGCGTGCCGTTCACCTACAGTTTAAGGGGCGGGGCCCGGTAGGCTCATTATTCACAGGACACCGTCTCCCAGCCAGTAATTAACTACACTAAATTCTAGTTAGACTTAGAGAAGAGAAAAGAAGTTCAGTTACTGACAGAACAAAGCACTACATAAAAAATAAAAAAAATAAGCAACTGACTGGGCGTGCCGTTCACCTACAGTTTAAGGGGCGGGGCCCGGTAGGCTCATTATTCACAGGACACCATCTCCCAGCCAGTAATTAACTACACTAAATTCTAGTTAGACTTAGAGAAGAAAAAAAAAGATGTTCAGTTTCTGACAGAACAAAGCACTACATAAAAAACAGAAAAAATAAGCAACTGACTGGGCGTGCCGTTCACCTACAGTTTAAGGGGCGGGGCCCGGTAGGCTCATTATTCACAGGACACCGTCTCCCAGTCAGTAATTAACTACACTAAATTCTAGTTAGACTTAGAGAAGAGAAAAAGATGTTCAGTTTCTGCAGAACAAAGCTATACATATACAAAATTTAAAAAATAAACAACTGACTGGGCGTGCCGTTCACCTACAGTTTAAGGGGCGGGGCCCGGTAGGCTCATTATTCACAGGACACCATCTCCCAGCCAGTAATTAACTACACTAAATTCTAGTTAGACTTAGAGAAAAAATAATCAGTTTCTGACAGAACAAAGCACTACATAAAACATAGAAAAAATAAGCAACTGACTGGGCGTGCCGTTCACCTACAGTTTAAGGGGCGAGGCCCGGTAGGCTCATTATTCACAGGACACCGTCTCCCAGCCAGTAATTAACTACACTAAATTCTAGTTAGACTTAGAGAAAAAAGATTTCAGTTTCTGACAGAACAAAGCACTACATAAAAAAATTAAAAATAAACAACTGACTGGGCGTGCCGTTCACCTACAGTTTAAGGGGCGAGGCCCGGTAGGCTCATTATTCACAGGACACCGTCTCCCAGCCAGTAATTAACTACACTAAATTCTAGTTAGACTTAGAGAAAAAAATCATCAGTTTCTGACAGAACAAAGCACTACATAAAAACAAAAAAAAAAAAACAACTGACTGGGCGTGCCGTTCACCTACAGTTTAAGGGGCGAGGCCCGGTAGGCTCATTATTCACAGGACACCATCTCCCAGCCAGTAATTAACTACACTAAATTCTAGTAAGACTTAGAGAAAAAAATCATCAGTTTCTGACAGAACAAAGCACTACATAAAAACAGAAAAAAAGCAACTGACTGGGCGTGCCGTTCACCTACAGTTTAAGGGCGAGGCCCGGTAGGCTCATTATTCACAGGACACCGTCTCCCAGCCAGTAATTAACTACACTAAATTCTAGTTAGACTTAGAGAAAATCATCAGTTTCTGACAGAACAAAGCACTACATAAAAAAAAAGAAAAAGTAAGCAACTGACTGGGCGTGCCGTTAACCTACAGTTTAAGGGGCGAGGCCCGTAGGCTCATTATTCACAGGACACCATCTCCCAGCCAGTAATTAACTACACTAAATTCTAGTTAGACTTAGAGAAGAAAAGAAGTTTCTGACAGAACAAAGCACTACATAAAAAACAGAAAAAATAAGCAACTGACTGGGCGTGCCGTTCACCTACAGTTTAAGGCGGGGCCCGGTAGGCTCATTATTCACAGGACACCGTCTCCCAGCCAGTAATTAACTCCACTAAATTCTAGTAAGACTTAGAGAAGAAGAAAAAAGATGTTCAGTTTCTGACAGAACAAAGCACTACATAAAAAATAGAAAAATAAACAACTGACTGGGCGTGCCGTTCACCTACAGTTTAAGGGGCGGGGCCCGGTAGGCTCATTATTCACAGGACACCATCTCCCAGCCAGTAATTAACTACACTAAATTCTAGTTAGACTTAGAGAAGAAAATAATCAGTTTCTGACAGAACAAAGCACTACATAAAAAACATAAAAATAAGCAACTGACTGGGCGTGCCGTTCACCTACAGTTTAAGGGCGAGGCCCGGTAGGCTCATTATTCACAGGACACCGTCTCCCAGCCAGTAATTAACTACACTAAATTCTAGTAAGACTTAGAGAAAAAATAATCAGTTTCTGACAGAACAAAGCACTACATAAAAAATAGAAAATAAACAACTGACTTGGCGTGCCGTTCACCTACAGTTTAAGGGCGAGGCCCGGTAGGCTCATTATTCACAGGACACCATCTCCCAGCCAGTAATTAACTACACTAAATTCTAGTTAGACTTAGAGAAAAATCATCAGTTTCTGACAGAACAAAGCACTACATAAAAAACAGAAAAATAAACAACTGACTGGGCGTGCCGTTCACCTACAGTTTAAGGGCGGGGCCCGGTAGGCTCATTATTCACAGGACACCGTCCCACCCAGAATTAACTACACTAAATTCTAGAGCTTAGAGAAGAACAGTCAGTTCCTCAGAACAAAGTACTTTCTAAAAATTCACTGACTGGGCTTTCGTCGTTCACCTACCAATTTGAGATCAGGTGACTAAGTCAGGTACTAAATTCACAGTACACTAAAATCTGATAGAAGAATAACATAAGTCTGACAGAAAGAGATAGAATAATAAAAATAAAAATAACATAAGCGAAGGTGATAGAAGGAAGAAACAAGGAATAACATAAGGAAAGACAGAAAGAGAAATTAACTACATAAAATGATAAAAACAAAAAATAACATAAGAGAAGGTAATAGAAGGAAGAAACAAGGAATATAAGGAAAGACAGAAAGACAAAGTGATAGAATGATAAACATAGAATAACATTAGATAAGGTGATAGAAGGAAGAAACAAAGAATTATAAGGAAAGACAGAAGGAGAAAGTGATAGAATGATAAAAATAAAGAATAACATAAGAGAAGGCGGATAGAAGGAAGAAACAAAAAGAATAACATAGGAAAGACAGAAGAGAAAGTATAGAATGATAAAAAATAAAGAATAACATAAGTGAAGGTGATAGAAGGAAGAAACAAAGAAAAACATAAGGAAAGAGAATCTGATAGAATGATAAAAAAAAAGAATAACATAAGAGAAAGTGATAGAAGGAAGAAACAAAGAAAAACATAAGGAAAGACAGAAAGAGAAAGTGATAGAATGATAAAAACATAGAATAACATTATAGAAGAGTTAGGAAGAAACAAAGAATAACATAAGGAAAGACAGAAGGGGAAAGTGATAGAATGATAAAAATAAAGAATAACTATAAGAAGGTGATAGAAGGAAGAAACAAAGAATAACATAAGGAAAGACAGAAAGAGAAAGTGATAGAATATAAAAAAAAAAGAATAACATAAGAGAAGGTGATAGAAGGAAGAAACAAAGAAAAACATAAGGAAAGAGAATGTGATAGAATGATAAAAATAAAGAATAACATAAGAGAAAGTGATAGAAGGAAGAAACAAAGAAAAACATAAGGAAAGACAGAAAAGAAAGTGATAGAATGATAAAAACATAGAATAACATTAGAAGGTGATAGAAGGAAGAAACAAAGAATAACATAAGGAAAGACAGAAGGAGAAAGTGATAGAATGTTAAAACATAGAATAACATTAAAAAGGTGATAGAAGGAAGAAACAAAGAATAACATAAGGCATAAGAGAATGATAGAATGATAAAAACAAAGACTAACATAAGAGAATTGATAGAAGGAAGAAACAAAGAAAAACATAAGGAAATTAAGACAGAAAGAAAAAATGATAGAATGATAACAACAGAGATACCGAGGAAACTGCACCCACGTTGCCGTTTTCACGACACCGGATTCACGGAAATTAACCCCACTAAATCGTAGATTTGAAGAAAAAGATCAGAAGCTGCATTACAAGCAGTTAATAAATATGACTGACGGCGTGCCCACGTTGGGGTTAAGCCGGTAGGCTCATTATTCACAGGACACCGTCTCCCAGCCAGTAATTAACTACACTAAATTCTAGTAAGACTTAGAAAAAAATAATCAGTTTCTGACAGAACAAAGCACTACATAAAAAACAGAAAAAAAAGCAACTGACTGGGCGTGCCGTTCACCTACAGTTTAAGGGGCGAGGCCCGGTAGGCTCATTATTCACAGGACACCATCTCCCAGCCAGTAATTAACTACACTAAATTCTAGTTAGACTTAGAGAAAAAAATCATCAGTTTCTGACAGAACAAAGCACTACATAAAACAGAAAACAGAAAAAATAAGCAACTGACTGGGCGTGCCGTTCACCTACAGTTTAAGGGGCGGGCCCGGTAGGCTCATTATTCACAGGACACCATCTCCCAGCCAGTAATTAACTACACTAAATTCTAGTTAGACTTAGAGAGAAAAAGAATTCAGTTTCTGACAGAACAAAGCACTACATAAAATACTGAAAAAATAAGCAACTGACTGGGCGTGCCGTTCACCTACAGTTTAGGGGCGGGGCCCGGTAGGCTCATTATTCACAGGACACCGTCTCCCAGCCAGTAATTAACTACACTAAATTCTAGTTAGACTTAGAGAAAATAATCAGTTTCTGACAGAACAAAGCACTACATAAAATATGAAAAAAATAAACAACTGACTGGGCGTGCCGTTCACCTACAGTTTAAGGGGCGGGGCCCGGTAGGCTCATTATTCACAGGACACCGTCTCCCAGCCAGTAATTAACTACACTAAATTCTAGTTAGCTTAGAGAAGAAAAAGAATTCAGTTTCTGACAGAACAAAGCACTACATAAAATACTGAAAAAATAAGCAACTGACTGGGCGTGCCGTTCACCTACAGTTTAAGGGGCGGGGCCCGGTAGGCTCATTATTCACAGGACACCGTCTCCCAGCCAGTAATTAACTACACTAAATTCTAGTTAGACTTAGAGAAAAGAAAAAAAATCAGTTTCTGACAGAACAAAGCACTACATAAAATACTGAAAAAATAAGCAACTGACTGGGCGTGCCGTTCACCTACAGTTTAAGGGCGGGCCCGGTAGGCTCATTATTCACAGGACACCGTCTCCCAGCCAGTAATTAACTACACTAAATTCTAGTTAGACTTAGAGAAAAAAAGAATTCAGTTTCTGACAGAACAAAGCACTACATAAATCATAGAAAAAATAAACAACTGACTGGGCGTGCCGTTCACCTACAGTTTAAGGGGCGGGGCCCGGTAGGCTCATTATTCACAGGACACCATCTCCCAGCCAGTAATTAACTACACTAAATTCTAGTTAGACTTAGAGAAAAAAAAATCAGTTTCTGACAGAACAAAGCACTACATAAAACATAGAAAAAATAAACAACTGACTGGGCGTGCCGTTCACCTACAGTTTAAGGGGCGAGGCCCGGTAGGCTCATTATTCACAGGACACCGTCTCCCAGCCAGTAATTAACTACACTAAATTCTAGTTAGACTTAGAGAAAAAAATCATCAGTTTCTGACAGAACAAAGCACTACATAAAAACAGAAAAAATAAGCAACTGACTGGGCGTGCCGTTCACCTACAGTTTAAGGGGCGGGGCCCGGTAGGCTCATTATTCACAGGACACCATCTCCCAGCCAGTAATTAACTACACTAAATTCTAGTTAACTTAGAGAAAAGAAAAAAAATCAGTTACTGACAGAACAAAGCACTACATAAAATACTGAAAAAAATAAACAACTGACTGGGCGTGCCGTTCACCTACAGTTTAAGGGGCGGGGCCCGGTAGGCTCATTATTCACAGGACACCATCTCCCAGCCAGTAATTAACTACACTAAATTCTAGTTAGACTTAGAGAAAAAAAAAATCAGTTTCTGACAGAACAAAGCACTACATAAAACATAGAAAAAATAAACAACTGACTGGGCGTGCCGTTCACCTACAGTTTAAGGGGCGAGGCCCGGTAGGCTCATTATTCACAGGACACCGTCTCCCAGCCAGTAATTAACTACACTAAATTCTAGTTAGCCTTAGAGAAGAGAAAAGAAGTTCAGTTTCTGACAGAACAAAGCATACATAAAAAACTGAAAAAATAAGCAACTGACTGGGCGTGCCGCATTATTCACAGGACACCGTCTCCCAGCCAGTAATTAACTACACTAAATTCTAGTTAGACTTAGAGAGAAAATTCAGTTTCTGACAGAACAAAGCACTACATAAAATACTGAAAAAATAAGCAACTGACTGGGCGTGCCGTTCACCTACAGTTTAAGGGGCGGGGCCCGGTAGGCTCATTATTCACAGGACACCATCTCCCAGCCAGTAATTAACTACACTAAATTCTAGTTAGACTTAGAGAAAAGAAAAAAAATCAGTTTCTGACAGAACAAAGCACTACATAAAACATAGAAAAAAAAAAACTGACTGGGCGTGCCGTTCACCTACAGTTTAAGGGGCGAGGCCCGGTAGGCTCATTATTCACAGGACACCATCTCCCAGCCAGTAATTAACTACACTAAATTCTAGTTAGACTTAGAGAAGAAAAAGTTCAGTTTCTGACAGAACAAAGCACTACATAAAATACTGAAAAAAAAGCAACTGACTGGGCGTGCCTCATTATTCACAGGACACCGTCTCCCAGCCAGTAATTAACTACACTAAATTCTAGTTAGCCTTAGAGAAGAAAAATTCAGTTTCTGACAGAACAAAGCAATACATAAAATACTGAAAAATAAGCAACTGACTGGGCGTGCCGTTCACCTACAGTTTAAGGGGCGGGGCCCGGTAGGCTCATTATTCACAGGACACCATCTCCCAGCCAGTAATTAACTACACTAAATTCTAGTTAGACTTAGAGAAAAAAAAAATCAGTTTCTGACAGAACAAAGCACTACATAAAACATAGAAAAATAAACAACTGACTGGGCGTGCCGTTCACCTACAGTTTAAGGGGCGAGGCCCGGTAGGCTCATTATTCACAGGACACCATCTCCCAGCCAGTAATTAACTACACTAAATTCTAGTTAGACTTAGAGAAAAATAATCAGTTTCTGACAGAACAAAGCACTACATAAAATACTGAAAAATAAGCAACTGACTGGGCGTGCCGTTCACCTACAGTTTAAGGGCGGGGCCCGGTAGGCTCATTATTCACAGGACACCGTCTCCCAGCCAGTAATTAACTACACTAAATTCTAGTTAGCCTTAGAGAAGAAAAAATTCAGTTTCTGACAGAACAAAGCACTACATAAAAACTGAAAAAATAAGCAACTGACTGGGCGTGCCTCATTATTCACAGGACACCGTCTCCCAACCAGTAATTAACTACACTAAATTCTAGTTAGCCTTAGAGAAGAAAAAAAGTTCAGTTACTGACAGAACAAAGCACTACATAAAATACTGAAAAACATAAGCAACTGACTGGGCGTGCCGTTCACCTACAGTTTAAGGGGCGGGGCCCGGTAGGCTCATTATTCACAGGACACCATCTCCAAGCCAGTAATTAACTACACTAAAATCTAGTTAGCCTTAGAGAAGAAATAGATTCGGTTACTGACTGAACAAAGATCTGACTGGGCGTGCCGTTCACCTACAGTTTAAGGGGCGAGGCCCGGTAGGCTCATTATTCACAGGACACCATCTCCCAGCCAGTAATTATCTACACTAAATTCTAGTTAGACTTAGAGAAGAAAAAAAAATTTCAGTTTTTGACCGAACAAAGATCTACATATAAGAATAAAAAATAGCAAGTGTCTGGGCGTACCGTCTACCTACATTTTAAGGGGCGGGGCCCGGTAGGCTCATTACTCATAGGACGCCGCCTCCCAGCTAAGGATTAACTACACTTAATTCTAATTAGCCCTACGGAATAAAATAAAATTCAGTTTCTGACAGGACAAAGTTCTACATAACAATAAGTGAGGAAAAAAGCAACTGACTGGGCGTGCCGTTCACCTACAGTTTAAGGGGCGAGGCCCGGTAGGCTCATTATTCACAGGACACCATCTCCCAGCCAGTAATTAACTACACTAAATTCTAGTAAGCCTTACAGAAAAAAGAATAAAAGGGAATCAAGTACATGACTGGACCAAGCTCAACGTTTAAAAACAAAAAAATGGCAACTGATCGGGGCGTACCGTTAACATACAGTTTAAGCGGCGGGCCCAGTAGGCTTATTATTTTACAGGACACCAGATCCTAACCAACAATTAGAAACAAAGGAAGGTACAAGCTTGGCCCGGGGTGCCGGTAGGCCACCATCTCCCAGCCAGAAATTAACAATTTGTCAAAGATCATGGATCTTCAAAACAAAACTAAATACACGAAAGGCAATTGCTATATAATAACCGTAGCCTCATTATTCTCAAGTCACCCCGGCCCCCTCACTCCGGGAACGAAGGGACCACATTCATGTTCCCTAAATCTCCGGTAAAGGGGACTTTTCACGCAACAAAGTCCGGCTCGTAATACACACACAAAAAAAATCGGCCCGTATTGACTTTACACACCGGACTTAGGGGTGCTTTCAAAGGGAGGGAACATAACACTGAGTGGGGGAGGGGGCGGTAAGTCACCATCTCCAGCAAGGCATTACCAATATACCATTTCCAGAATAAGGGTTAGTCTTGATACAAAGCAAAACTCAGCCAGCCGGTCAGACGTTATTCGTGTACCTTTCCTTGAAAAATATCTTTACATGAACTTGTATGTGTGTCAAAAGTGCAACGTTTACAGTGTAGCTGGACAAGAGGCATATAACGCTAATAACCTAACCCCTAATATCGCTTCATGACTGGAAACCCAAAAGATAAAGGAATGGAATATTTAAAAATATATATACGGAAAGGACAGTAACAGGAATTTTAAAAATTGAGGAGAGTACATAATATTCAAAATTCTTAAAACGTATGCATCCTTACCTTACTGTTCCATTCCGAATGGCTCTTAAAGAAGAATGAAACGCATAACAATTAGCAGATAATCTAATAAAATATGAACCTGTGCCAAAGAACCCTGAAACTACTCAATTTGACTCCTCTGTATGGAGAGCAATTTCTCTTAGAAAAGGAGAGATTGCTCACCTTACGAAGTAATCAAATAAGGGTGGTTTCCTGTTTTTGCACTGGCCCACATTTTCATATCAGATTATCTGCTAATTTTGAGGGTTTTATGCTTCTTTAAGAAATGAAATCTTTCTACATAGAATACACCCTTCCTCTCATGTTTTCCTTCGTTTTGTCTTGTTTATTTTGAACAGCCACCGAAGGTTTGCATGATGCAAACACTGCCAAACAAATGAAATTCAGTTCGAAATATTCCCCAAAATGGTGTATTCTGTATTTGGCCCATCCCTAAAACACCCTTAAAATGAGAAGCAAATGCTACACATGACTTTCTTACCACCATGATCCAATGAAATCTGCTTCTCATCCATCCAGTGTCGAAACCTGATGTTTGGGTCATCACAGTTCAGGTGACAAGCAGAATTCAGGAGAACAGTTGATGGCTCCAAACACAGATTCCCTTCTGCACCATCTTCACATGAAATGGCTGGAGACTTCCCTGGAGGTTGAGAGCAAGAAAAGAAAGAAGTTAAACCAGCTGACCAATGGATGAAGGTGAGTGGATGAGGTTTGAAGTCAGTGTGAGATTACGTGATCTTAACATCCAGGGTGAGAAGCCTGGTGTCCCGTT
Source organism: Mesocentrotus franciscanus (assembly GCA_037976565.1). Classification (NCBI taxonomy): domain Eukaryota; kingdom Metazoa; phylum Echinodermata; class Echinoidea; order Camarodonta; family Strongylocentrotidae; genus Mesocentrotus; species Mesocentrotus franciscanus. Next base: position 41,646,075 of record CP137667.1, on the reverse strand, counting down.
GTCACAGGGGAACCTCCACGATGGGAGGCCATTAGGAGGCGGAGAGGAGTGTTGAATTATTTCGCACAATTAGACCTTTATGTGAATTTTATTATGGTCTTGAAGGATTTCCCATAAGGATTTGTGGAAAGGGGCAAGGTAAAACTATTTTTGTTGATTCAAAACTGACGTACATTTTGCACTAGGGGTAGGCTGTAGATTCCCTTTGTCAAATGAATTGCCCGAATGGCCCAATGCTATCTGTAATTTCTTTTCCTCTGCTATTTTGTTTTCTTTCTTTTTCTCTTTAGAATAGTTTTTTATAAGATTTCTTCTCCTCGAGTCCTTGAAAACTACATTATTTTGCTATTTTTTTAATGAATAGGTTAGGGCTTTTAGGTTATTCTGTTATAATATGTTTAAGCATTTTGGGGAAAAGTTTGTTGGAGGGTTTGAGGCAAAATAGCTTAGCGTATTTGAAAGAAAATTTCCTCCATGTTGGGGGAAAATGAAATTCTATACTCTATAAATAGATTTTCTTTTTTAAATTTCAAAATCGTTTAATGCTTTTGGGCATCTGGATGTCCCAAATACTTTGCATAGATATTCTGCTAAAATACAAAAAAAAATGTAGAGCTAGATATTCCTCAGGCGCTGCCACGGTACATTATTTTTTAAGTCATAAATCTCGAAAGACAACTGCAGAGAGAGAGAGACTTTAAACATTGGGTTTTCACACTTTTTTCTCCTGATTATCTAACTGAAGATCTAGGTATTCAGTAGTTACCCCCATTTTAAAGGTAAACCACAGTGTTTGACTGATCTCGACGCCGTGGTATAGTGCTTCAGTCGCTCAACTTCATTGAAGAGGTCGATAATTTGAATCATAGCCTGGCTCTATATACAGTCCTTTGGCAAGATGTTCAAATCTAACCACAGTTATCATTGTTTGCGTCATGGTATAGTGGTTCAATCAATGAATTACAATTAAGAATTTAAGGGATCAAAACCCAGTCTGGCATGAATACCGTTTGGCAAATTATTTAAGGTGCATACTGCCATTCTTCATCCAGGTGTAGATTGACATTGTCTTGCTCTGCTTGAGTGCTAAATAATTATGGCTGACTCAATTCAATCCATGGTAATGATTGATGTATAGGACCGTCACAACTTAACGGACATGGGCGTTATAATATAATGAGATCTTAGAAGCCATTATCATCAAACTTTATCCTCTGGCATAAACTCTATTGTTATAAGTTTGAACTAAATGGAACACATGCTCTGGCAAATATATTGTTTCTACGTCCAAATAACATAGAACACTGTGGTTTACCTTTAAAAGCTCAACTGAGTAGGATAAAACTTTGTCATTGTTGTGTCTATTGTCTCTCATGAACAAGTCATAGAAAAAAGTAATAATAGTAATAATGATTGTAATGACAGCAATAATACTATGGATAACAAATAAGAAATAAAAACAGAAAGGAAATAATAAAGATGTAAATAATAACCAATAACATTAACAATAGTGTGTCAATAAAAAAAATTATAATAACATAATAATCATAATATTAATAACAAAAAGAATGATTGGGAAAAAGGGAAAAAATTGAATAAGAATAGGATCCTCCACCGCCACCTCTTCCTCTACCCTGCCGTTCCTCTGCTGCTCTTCCTCTTCCCTCTCACGCTCCAACTCTCCTTCCTCCATCTCCTCCCTCCTCGCCACCTCTATCTCCTCAAACTCCTCCACTCCCTCTCCTTCTTCCTCTCCTCCTTCCTGTTCCTCCACCTCTTCTCCTCCTCCGCCCCCCATCACCTCCAGGGCCGCCAACTCCTCCTCCTCTTCCTGTAGGTTGAGGAGCATGTTATCTGGAGAGAAAAAAGTCAAGTCCGATTAAACAAAAGCACAGGATTTATGTGAATTCAGTCAAACAAGGCTCGGATCCCATACAACTTTTTTTAGATATAATTGCCAGCATACATAATCTAAAAACAGATCCGGACATTGAAGACCGTGGTGGAAAAGAGTACGAAGATTCAGTATTGTAGTGAGAAGAAACGAAATGAATTAGAATTATTAATCATTATCAGTTATGTTTTGTTCATTATTGAATCGTGCGGCGCGTAGAAATTTCGTTTAAAGGGCAAGTCCACTCCAAAAATAACTTACTTTCAATAAAAGCAGAAAATCAGACAAACCAATCAAAAACCAAGTTTGAGCAAAATCGGATAACTAATAAGAAAGTTATGAATTTTTTTAAAAGTATGTAAAACTATGGAACAATGAGAATCACAACACAAATTGCCAAGATGGTTATCAGTTTGTGACGTCATGTCCTCACAACTTATCAATTGCTTTATATAGTTTAATCCCATTAATTTCCCTTTTTATCCCCCAAAACTTGATTTCCCATGCCTTTGCCCAGGTTATATGATTTGTATCATATTGCGTGCATGACATTTCCCAAAAACTTTTATGAATTTTGAAGAATTGATACTATTTTCTGAATATTGTATTTCATAATTATTGATTTTTATATAAATAGTTTATCAAAATTCAATTTTTCATGATTTAACTGGACAAAAATTACTCTTTATTTGTGCATCCACACAAAAACATATTACTAACAATCTAACTTGGATGCTGGTGTGAAGAAATAAGATTCTTAGGGTGAAAATAGGAAATTTATATTATCAATATAAAGAAAATAATTAGTGGATAGTGAGGACCATACGTCACAGACTCATGAGTGAGTTGCCAATTTGTGTAGTGATTTTCAAAGTTTTCATGTCATTAAAAATTCATAACTTTCTTATTAGTTATCCGATTTTGCTCAAACTTTTTTTGATTGTCTGATTTTTCTGGTTCTATTGAAAGTAAGTTATTTTTGAGTGGACTTGGGCTTTAAAGGAATTAGATAAGGTTACGTAGTTGAATAAATGTTAATGATATGCCTTACTAATAGCAACTTGTGTCTGCAAAGTCATGCGTTATGGTGTCATGATTATGAAAGCCAAGAATGAATTTTTATCTGATGTATTCTTTTAATTATTAATGATCCTAAATCATTCTCTGTCTTTTCAAAATCATTATGAACCAAAATGTAGCATTTCTCGACATACTTTTTGATAATTCTTGTGTTTCTGCCTGAGCTCAGACTGTCTGAAAACGGCCACGCATGATTTATCAATCACAATTTTGATGCCATACGCTAGAAGAGAAAATAATCTTTTCAATGATGTATGCATTAATGAAAACATTATTTGGGATTATTTTAAATAAAATTGGGTTACCCTTTTAACCCTTACTGTACTGGGTTATTTTGAGCACCTCCTGACTGGGGGGGGGGCTGGGAGCTCCCCCCATGATCTCGGCCGTCGAATGTCCGATGAACATGAAAATTTGCATGTTTGAAGATATTCATGTTAGAAACAAGATGGTTTAATTGATTATGCAAAATGTTATTTTCATGCATTTTACAAAAAAAACCTACATATTTGTGTCTAGACTTGCAAAGAATCTTGAAAATGCATTGAATAAACGTTTCCTTCATTTCAAATTCATGACGTTTCATTGTTTTTATGATATTTGAAAATGGAAAGGTTAATTTGCATAAATTATGAATACGCAAGTTACACCATTTTATTTTCCTATGTATTTTACTATTTTTTAAATTTCTTATTATATATCTATTGTTTTATTTCTAATGTATTCTTTTGTTCTGGAATACATCAAGTTACTTTGAGAAACATAGCAAAGCAATTTGATATCAATTCATATCTCCCACTTACATGTATGAAAAAATCTAAACCTGTATTCACATTTCTGCTTGTACATGAATATATGCAATCATAACACTTTTTGATGACATGCGCATATTAATAATGTAACACCTTACAAGTATATCTGATTTCGACGAAAATGGTATCAAAATGTGCGTAAGACTTGAGGGAAAAAGTCATGAAACGACAATTTAAAATTCCAAGCGGTTGCAGTGCGATCTCCGAAAATGTGGAGGGGGGGGGGGGGGGGGCTCCTAGCCCCCAGTACAGTGAGGGTCAATATTGGGACAGCAGAGATAATGGATATGCACCTATGATACGCACATACAGATCCGTGTTCCTTATTTTTTGATGTTGACAAAACATGGTATGAAATTTTCTCCAGCTATTTTATGTAAAATATGTATGGAGATGTTTCACATATTATTAACTTTAATGTCGCCAATAGCCTAACACTAATTTCATTTTTTAATTTTGATAACAAATGAACATGGTATGGAGTAAGCAGCAAGCGAATATGGATCAAACACTAAATTTCAGCGGCTTTCAAAGTGTGTTAATTTTGCACAATAGATCATGCGAAGCCGTAATGAAAATGGCTCAAAATTTTGATATTTTTTATTTTGAAATAATAATCATACTATTGAATGGCTTATTTCGGCCAATACAGGAAATATCGAACTCAATATGCAAAAATATTTCGTCCAATAGTTCCTTGTATTGACCCCAAGGCCATTCAATATTATATTCTTCTTATATTCATGATTGCAGGATATTTTGAATGAGGGAACCCAAAGCCTATGAAAGAAAACAAATGTATTATGCGGATAAGGTCTTTCAATTCCACAAGTGGAAATAGATATAATAAACAAATCATAAACTTACGATGTTGGGTGCACTTTGGAGCTTGTCCTAAACTTTGGCATCCCTGCTGCACCTTAGTCCTTTCTAGTAATTGAGGTACACTGCGTGACCGGTGATGGAGCAAGTTTACCAACCTGTAAGACAACAACAATATCTGAATATCAGCTTGTAAATTATGGAATGAATATCTATTACCAATATAGGCCCATAAAACCTAAATGGTTTGGGAGATGCAAGCGACCAAAACATAATTATACATTAAGTGAGGGGGTCGTTATTAGGTGCATCGCATCAGGTCCATGATCTCATTGACACTATACACAATTTTGTTTGAAACATACTACAATTTTGTTAGTATTTGGCAGTAGGTCAATCAATATAAATCTGAAATAGTTTTGATAAATAGTAAACATTTTATGAATCTTTGAAAGGCCTTATCACAATATCCGCTTTATCTGTGTGAAATCTAAAAAATGATTAGGGTTTTTAGCGGGCGAGGGACAATTTGCCCCTAATCCTAAACTTTATTTATAATCACGAAAAAACTATTGACTGACTTGTCACTTAAGTGAATTCATCATTTACTGCAAGGCGATGGTAATTTTCTCTTCTGAGTATTGTTCAATCTTCGTTGTAATTTTCTAGACTTTTATTCAATTATATCGGTTATCCCTTTAAAATGGAAGCATATTTGCTAAGACCCACCTAAGGAAAATACCAAGAAGAAATTATTTTCTGCATGAGCAAAGTATCTAAAGTAGGTAAACTAATTCATAAATTGTGTGTTGACAAACTCTTTAAAGTTCAAATTTTCCAAAGAAATGGAAAGATATTTATTAAAATCAGTTGTTAATTGGAATCAAATTTACATCATTCCTTTTATATGTTATTTTTCGACAAAATTAAGGTATTTTCAGTTCAAAATAACTCACGATATTATTGTTGTCTATAAGTATTTAAAGGCTGTTGGTATATCCCATTCTGATATATGTACGTTTTGTTCAGAAGAATTCTTAGATGATTTTGAAAATATATCCTGAAAAAATGACATTAATTTAACATGTAATAATTTCATCTTTGGCATCCCAGGTTGAATTTATTACTCTTTCAATTTCATTATTTTGTATGCACACATTACATATTTTTAACTAAATGTTTGAAGGGATCTTGATAATTTCCATGTTTTCAAAAGAAATTGAAACATCATTATGAAGTTGAACAACCAATCTATGCGCAATAGCATAGCTTTATTTTATTTCTTGATAGGAGGAGGTATGTCCAACTTATCTCAATACAAGAATCTTGTTTTGCATTGTACTTTTCTTTGTCAAATGTATTTATCCATCATTTTGCACAATTGCTTATAGGCCTACTGTTTTATGCTTGAGAAACATTTAATAAAGACTTTAGTCAAAAGAAAAAAGAGATAATTAGTACAAGATAGAAAAATCATTTTATTGCTCTTAAAGTTAATGTCCCTTTGCGGCTAAAATCAAATTCTGTAGAACTTTGCAGGAATTATGAATGCGTCACGTGTCCTATCTGTGAAATTTAAATGTTAGCAGTGTCCTTGTATTCATAATTATGCAAGGAAACCCGTTTAGTTTCTAGACTTTACTTTCAGACACTATTGAGTGAGTGACTGACTTCTTTTGTTTCTTTGGTAATAACATACATAAAATGAGCTGTAAAGGGTACATGAGCACTATTTTGTACACATCAATAATCAATAACCCACTTCTTGTAATGGCCAAAATTAAGCTGATTGAATCTTTGCGCAGCACAAAACGTACGACTATACGGTACAAGGGTCTAAAAACCAGACTATTTTCTACGCATAATTTTCAAAACGTGTTGCGAAAATTCCTAATTGTTGATATAATTCCACATAAAGGCAATTGCCAGTTTTATTCTTTTCAGGCGAGTTTTCAGTTGGTATTACCATGGGATTCACACAAGTTTATATGTTCAGCTTGCAAAAGGGACACAACACCTTTAAAGTGTCACAAATAATGTAAATAAGGGACATGTTTTAACCCAAAACTATCTGACCTCAGAAAACGGTGATGTTAGTAGTGGATATAAAGCCATACTTAATACCATCATTTTTGTATTGAATGAAGAGCAAAGAAACGTGGGGCACTAATTATGTCATGATAAATCATAGTGTAAACTGAGGCCCAATAGCTATGATATATAAAAACTTAACACTATTTTAATGTTATGAATTGACATATCCTTTAAAAAGATCAAACAATTCAAGAGATTATGCATGTTTTAACAATCCACATATCAACAAATTACTAATCAATCGGGAATATGACCGAGATGTTTGCGCACAATACTTGCTTTGCAAATTTTACTAATGTGTATTTTCTCAATGTAATTAAATATAATGCGTGCCTTTTCGTGACAATGCCTCTATACGAAATCTTTCAACCGCCTGTAACATAATTATATGTCAATAGTCAGAATGCAAATGGCATACATTACTTTTGTTGGGGAGAACAAGCCATAATGTTTGCCCAACCTAGCAACGACCATTTACGCAGTTCGTATTCAGACTATCGAAATGGATGATTAGATAACGGGTGAATATCATGGTTCGTTGCTGTAAACGTATAAATTTCAATAAATATTGCGAGATTAATTAGGATGAGATTAATTAGATGGATAAAAGAGCTCTCTGAAAAAATAGACAATTTTACTAACATATCTGAAGGATTGTCCGAGGTTTATCCGACATAGCGACAAATAACGTATGCACACTGGATTCCAGGTGTTGTAGTTCATTCACTAAAAACGTTAGGGAATACCGTCACTTTGTCGTCACTAGACCCTCAGAAAAGAAACATCCATGAATTTGAATATGTTATTGAATGATCTAGAAGAAGTACCGGTAAACAGCGATGGTAGACGAAGGCGTGCAATCATTTGCCTCTTCCTTCCCCGATAGCCGGCCATGTCCATGCACGGAGGAGGTTTAAGGTCTTGAACTCCCTCGCAACCGGTGTTAATAATCAATGACTTGAATTTCAGATCTATATAAACAGATCAAATATTCTAAATTTTCCATTTTGAAACCCCTACCTGATATTGTGTTGTTTAGGTTGAGTTTGGAAAATAATACAATATTATGATTTTCTGGATCAACGAGGAATGGGAAATAGATCCTACCCTCGTTGATGGATTTGGGAGGATAGTACAACAGCTCGTTTCCCAAATCTGATTTTACCAATGGAAATACCACCTCTCCCAATATTCCTAGCCTTTCAGTGCCACCCCTCCCATCTCAAAAACAAAACTGATTCACCGGTCATGAAACGAAATACTCACAATTATATTTTACAGTAATTGTATGGTATAATCTACACAAATTCATAACTATGTTGCATCTCTTATTCCTGTATTGTTTTCAACCTTATTTTATTCCTAATTCATTTAAATAATTGCAGTTTTCCTAAAATTACTTTTTGTTTAATCCAGTAGAACTGCGACTGAGGCTATGTCTTGCCCTCGTCTAGTTCGCCATTTAGATTCATGATGACTAGCCATTGCTTTTCGTGAAACGGTTTAGGAAGGTCAGAGACATCTCCGCAGTTGGCGGATAAAGTTATGACTGTCTTGTCGTTGGTTTCGAGAAACGGGCCCCTGGGTTGTTGTTTTTTTCATCTGCAAGCATCACTTTCCTATAGTGGAAAAATGCGCTCATCTGAATTGGTCGAATAGTGGAATAGCTTCATTGCAAGTTTTTCCCCACCCTCCCCAAACAAGAAGAAAAGAAAAAACACGAAGGATTAGACCGAAGTGAAAAGCGGGAAGAAACTTACTCCTCATACGCCAGCTCTGCTTTGTGCTGCCAGCATGTTCTGGTCCTGTGTCTTGTTACGTTGGCATCTTTCGATTTCGTTTCTTTGTGAACAAACGCACTATGTTGGACGTTCCCACATGGTTGGGTGTTCGAAGTCAATCGGCATATCTACGTAATGAAAGCAGAGCAAAGAAAACACGCACAATGAAATGACTGAGATATTTTATCAAATTTGAATGGAAAATTGAATTGAAAATAATTAATTTCCATCATCATAATCATGGACCAAAAAGATGGATAACATGGATAACAAAGATAAAATGATGGTTTACAGAGTGAACGGTATTACAAAATACATATCAAGTGACATAATTGCAAGTACATATTATGTAACCATAATACAAATAGAAAATGAAATGCTATGCTGATAAGGCTTGATCATTCAATGCACACCATTCGCATTAGAGATAATAATTTTAGCTAGGCCTACAAATAAAGAAAACTGGATTGATTTTGATCGAATATCAAATTATATTTCCCAAGAAGGGGTAGTAAAATCCTATGGGGGTTTAGTGGTTAGCGAATCCCACTTTCCTTTAAAAATCCATTTGACTTTCCTTAAGTATCAGACTAACACATCTGCCTCCGCCCTAGCCATTTCAAGTTGTTTTTGATAGTTTTTGTTCACCTTATCTCCAATTTCTCATTCAAAAATATACGTTCTTCTTTAATATAGTTTTATGATGTCTCTCTATGAAATTTGATAATTTCAATATGATAGTGCTATACAGTGCATGTGAAAAAAACATTCCCATCCCTGATATACTTCCATTTGAGATTTATAACCTGTGTGACCTTGAATTAAATTTAATTTGAAAGAGTAACTAAGGTTCTGTCTAATGATACCTTCCTCTGCTGCCACGGATGACTGAGCAATAGCTGCTTTTAAGAAGCAATGTCAAAATCCTCTTCTACCAAGTTCAGAATTGAGAAATATATTTTTCAAAAGCCTTACGCATTATTATTTCAGTCCGAAAACAATAATATTGCTGATTTTATATCACATTGATTTTCTACATTTGAATAGAAAAGGTGAATCTGTCAACTCAGACTAAAGAAAAGAAAAAATGTGATATTTTCTTATTATGATGACACAATATTGGCTTTTCTCATATCACCTTTAAGGTATCCCTTGTCATTCAAAATGGAGAAAGTTTACTTGGGATACTATCCCTTTTTCAAGAAATTTTTACTGTCAGCATCTTTGGTAGTTATCATAATGTGTTCTTTCGTGCATTTAATAAATCTTTGAGTTAGTAAACCTCTAAGCTTTCATGTGCTGCTCGAGACAAAAACTTATAAACCTTACGCACATCAGGAATGTGAAATGTTGCAATGGATAAGTGAGCGGAAAGAGCTTAGATATCAAGAGACAAGAATATAGTAGGCTGAAATAATTCAAGATTGTCCCGGTGATTGAAATAAGGTCATGACTGTGAAAGCTTAGATACAATGGATCACTTTAAAAGGATTTAAAAGACCAAAGTAAAACATGCGCGACGTGTTACTTTGACATGACCCACATATTTTAGTGCATCAGCTCAAACGATATACAAGGAGATTTGACAGCACTTTTAAAAACACTGGTGCTCAATCACCCGTAGCAGGAAAAAGAAATCCGAATAGTGGGGGCAGAAAACAAGTTACTCATACCGTGAAATACATTCACGATCACATTGATTGTGAATTTTTAATCACAAGCTACCAAAGTTGGGTATACGTTCTTGTATACACACTACATTACCTTTAAACGCAAATTATTCTGGGACCGGGCTACCCCTTAAAGGTCTATGTTAAAATTGGGAAAATGTGATGAACGGAAAATACCTCCCAATATTGTATGCCATGATATTTGCTTAGTTTGTTTCGACATGTCCCTTATTGGCATAATCAAATCGTGTTTCTGAGGATTTCAAGGCTAACATAAGCATGATGAATATAAAATTCAACCACACGCACTACTGTACAATGTCGTTACATTATTATGTACATACCGTAGAATAAAGTCGTAGAACTCTAGAAGCAGTAATCGTATAATCAGCTAGGGATAAAATACAACAAAAAGAGAAGAAAAGGTCATTAAAGCAATTAAGATTATGCTAGTACATAGAAGTTAAAGGAAACCTCATCCCCAAAATAAGTGTAGGTATTCTGAAAAATAAGATGTATTCTATTATATTATATTTGATTTGAGACGTATATATTTGTATATTTTGTTTTCTTCTGTATAATGTATTCATTTTCCTCCTACTGTTTCAACCTGCTTTCTTTGTCTTCTTAATGTGCTGCCAATTATGTACTTTCTTTAGGGGTCAACGTTCAACAAGGCTAAATGCTCTTTTTTGTTGACCCCTCATTCGACATAAATTTTCTTTCTGAACCTATTTTCTGTTAATTTTATTGTATTCTTATTATCTGTTATGTTACCCTTCTACATGTATTTATGTATTTCAAATTTAAATTTGTTCCTCCTCTGTATGTATTGTATATATGTTTTTATGAAAGTGGAATAAATACTATACTATACTATACTATTCATGACCTTTAGTGTAGAATAATCCTTACCAAAATGTACAGAAGATATATAAATGAATATATTCTAAGCATGATGCCTTTTAGCATGACATGGGCGCAGCCATTTTCTTGAAAATGTGACGTACCAGTTGAAGTTGTACATGTATCATGCACCAAGCCTGAGTTGGAAAGACTTTTTAAATCAATAAAAAATGAAATTTCGATTTCCAATCATAAATATCTTGATAATCAGACAAACGATCGGCATGTAAAAGTCATGGGATTCCTGACTGACCTAAAGGTTCATAATTATGATTGCAGCATGAGCTAAATCCAGGAATTTTGTTTCAGAATCTGAGGCAATGTTATTGAGTCACTTTAACGAGAGAGAGTTGAGTTCTGTGATGACAATAATATGTGAACTTTCTCATTTTTTCTGTCAATTTGGAAGAAAGTCATAATTGAACTGTCCTCTAAAAAGGGATTGCTCTTCATAATGCCCTCACATCCGAAATATGACGAGAAATAACTGAAGTGATGGACCAAAGAGTCATGCCAAATGTGCGTGTGCGTGTGTGCGGTGTATGTGTGAGTGCGGTGTGTGCGCGTGTGTGGTGTGTGTGTGTGTATGTGTGGTGTGTGTATAGTTCTACAGGCCCTTTGAATTTCAAAGAGATACTTAGTAAAATAAAAAGACGTTTAGGATGGTGGAAACAAAGAGACCTCACAGTTATGGGTAAAATACAATTGTTAAGAACATATGCATTATCAAAGTTAAACTATGTCTCATCACTTATAGTGGTTCAGTGGTCGTTTCAAAGAGGTGGAAAATTAATTTGAAATTTTGTGGGCAGGTAAAGACCGCATAAAGAGAAATATAATGTATCAGGATTACTCACATGGAGGGTTAAAAATGATGAATTTTAAATTGTTTGTATAGGGGCAACGTTTGATGTGGCTAAAATATTTATTGTATGGAAATATGGATGCTGGATGGAAACTGTATTTTGAGTTGAGAGGAGATTTCTGTTTCTATGACTTTGACACGTCTGAATTAACATTGAAAACACCACAATTTTATATAGAAATGCTAAAGGCTTGGCAGGATTTGAGGGAGTATAGATGGTATGAAGAGGAGGTCAATCCATTTATATATAATAATCATAAAATATGTATAAGAGGTAAAACGATTTTTGATTATGATCTATTTAATAAAGGCATACGCTCTGTAAATCAAATTTTCGATAATGGACATAAATTATGTGGCCCTTGGCTTGTTTTCCAAATCTTGGGATTAATGTAAATCAATTGCTCCAGATAATCGATATTGCTCATGCCATACCAACTAGTTGGAAGGATGCTACCCCTTTGGTTAAATTCCACAAAATTGATGTTATAGACTTTAATATAAACATGAATATTGCTGGGCAGGAAACAGCTTTCCATGTAATTAAATCTAGAACTGTTCATAACTGTTTTATTAACAGTTTACGTGAATCATATAATTTAACAGTAAAGGACGGTCACAGCAATTTTAACTTTTGTCCGAGCAAGGAGCACAACTCAGAAAACAAAGGGAATTTCAGTTTAGATGGAGCCATATACACAAAGGAACATTTGATGAAGTTTGGGTTTGGTGGGGACAATTACTGTTTATTCTGTAGTAAAGAGACAGAGTCTTACTTACATATATTTCTGAAATGCACGAAAGTTAAACAGTTATGGCAATTCTGTATTCAATATTTCGGCTTGGCTGAATTAAAGAGATATGAAATGGGGGGGGGGTATATTCATGGGACTACCTGGTAATTCGAATAGAAATAAAATAATGTGTGAATTCTTTGGTCTTATTTATTAAGTATGTAATCTTCCATTGTAGGGTTCAAGGCCATGTACCTTTACACAAATATATAGCGGAATTTATAGAGGAAGAAAAGAAAATTAGCAGTGAAGGTAAGCAAGTTGAATTTGCACCTACAGAAATGGGAGGAACTAAAAGTAAATAAGGATATGAATGTGAACAGGTATGATGTGTCCAGTGTTGTGCGCGTGAGAATCTGTGTATGTTTGTGAGGTGCGAGCTTGTGAGTGTGAATGTGAATGATAACGGGGAAGAAGTAGACGGGGTGGAGGGGTGTCGGGGTATATTAACGGAGGGTGCATTGTGTGTAAATATGTATTATGTTTTTTCCATGAATGATGGTAATAACTAAGTTCAGTATGTGATTATTCTTATTAGAAAAAAAATTGATTTCATTCCATTATTCTCCTTCTTTGCTCACTGCTTTGTGAAAAATTTATTTGTGTTATCAAAACGAAATGAAGATTTGTATTCGTATGGAATTATTTACATTGATTCTTTAGGCATTGATTTATTTTGAGTGAAATCTGTAATAAAACAAAATATGGAAAATAAAAAGTACGCAATTGCATGTGCTTTTCATCAGGATTGAGTCAAATTTCCCATCAATTTCGATGATTCCGAAACGTCACAGTATATGTCAATTCCTATATTATAATAATAATCAACCTTTCCAAATTGCTTCCAGATATTTTTTGTGTGTGCCCATAATCTCATTGCATGACTAACCTTTTCCCCCTTAAAGGTAAAGACCAGTTTCGAAACGCCCTCTCTCAAAAATGAAATGGAAGCTCTCATTACCAATCATGTGAAAGAATATGTGTTGACTAATTCGTGATGATACAAATCTTGCCGGGAAAGTCGGGAAACCGCCTACTAATTGATATATTTGGTAAATTATTATATCTATTGGGACCATGATATCGCGCACGTGGTCGCGTAGTCCCATATACATCTTTCTGTGTACAGTACTTGTAACTTTACCAAGACTGGGGCCAAATTTCTTATCATTTTGATGATTCCAGAACCTTGCAGTACACACCAACACTTATTTGCTAGATGATCAACCTTTTCTGATCGATTCCACAACGTTTCTTTCACAATGCAATCGCATGACCAGAACTAGCCTTTATCTTTAAATGTAAGAGCCACCCGCTTATATGTGAAATATTGGGGAGGGAGGGGGCAAGTGGGCAACCTGCCACTCCCTCCTGACAAAGCCTACAAGAAAAGTATTAAACAGGATAGTGAATGATATCAATGAGAATCAAATTGCCCCTAGACTCGCACACAAAGTATGGACTTTAATAAACTCAATTAACCAAAACTAACTTATGTCATAATAATTGAGAGCTAAATAGAATGACTGAAAATTTCATGTGAACTGTAATTAGATGATAAAATCCCTGTTTTTCTGATTTGCGAAGATTACTGTCTCATGCAGTAGAAATAGAACATGTTGATCAAAATGAAACAACTACATCGCTCGATTTGCTCGTTCGATTTGCTCGCTCTCTTTACTACATGTATTGACGTATGGTGCAAGCAATCTACATGATCAATCTAAGACAGAGCCAGATGTTGTATACATAGAATGTGGTTAATGGTCTCACTGAGTGCATCATGTATGGCGTATGTTGCTATGTCGAGTAATAGTTCAGGACAAAGCGAATCGTGACATAGATATGAGTGAAACCGCATTTACCATATCATCATTGTAAATGATCTTGAAATAAATACCGATATCATACACAAATATACCAAATAAACAAATGAGCAAACAAACAAAAAGTCTTGGAACAAAGAGACCACTCCACATACTAAATTTAATACTCATCATTGTTTGACAATTAGCGCTTTGAATATATTCAAAAGAAAAAAGATTGCAAAAAGAAATGCAAATGTCATTTCTTAATGACTTGTTTTCAAGATCACGTGTTGAAACGAATTTTGTTAGCAACATCAAACTTTGTATTTTGTGAACATGTGAATATTTGTTTGCAATATGAAAGAAAAAAATGAGCAAAGAAAAATTCTATACGATTTGAATTGGGAAATGCTGAAAATTTAAGATTAAAACACACATGTTAAAATAATCTTCAATCATAAGTGTTCAAATCGTGGATGGATACAAGCGACATTTATTGACATACAAATAGTAAGATGAGTATATGCGCCGTTAACGGTAGGCCTAATACTCTACCTACGTAACAAGTGTAAACATTCAAATTTGCATGAAACATGCTTTAAACAAATTAACGATAAAACAAAAACAATGATAATGATTACAGTATGAAAACAATAATAACATTAAAACAAACAAAAAACAATGACACACAACAATATTTAAAACCGTAAATGATAGCGGGATGACAAATTAGCCTTTATGGAGAAGCTCATAAAACATTAAACATGAAAACGTTCTTTACAGGCAGTTTTTATAAAATATATAATAAATCACTAATTTTATCCGCTCCGGTAAGACAGAAATTCACGTTGGAAATATAGGCATGGAGTAATTTTCAGTCATGAGTATTTTAAAAGAGAGACATACAATCAATTTTCCTCTGACATAAAACAAACTCGACAATAAAGTATGCTTAAAATAGACTTGCTACCATGAGAGGAGGCCGATATACGGCCTTGGTACCCGGTGAAAACATTGAGAATGTTATGATAAACATCGATTAAACAAACTATTACAAACATCAACGAAAAAACAACAACACAGCAACAACAATTACGAGTTAAGAGCATTGAATGACACGGACATGACTGTTACATTTACAGCAGAGGCCGACCTCCGGGGGGGGGGCAGGGGGGCACAGTGCCCCACTTTTCAAGTACCCCAAAAGTGCCCCTTTTTACATAGGAAAAGTGCCCCTTTAATTTTATAAGAAATGCCCCTTTTTACATAGGTAAAGTGCCCCTTTTACTTTGACGAGTGCCCCTAACACTTTGTAAAAACGTGCCCCTTTTCCTTCGACAAGTTCCCATTTTCCTTTACAATAGGTGTCCATTGTCCATTCTCATAAGTGCCCTTTTTAATCTCTAGTAAGTGCCCCTTTTCAGGTACGAGAAGTGCCCCTTTTCAGTTTTGATAAGTGCCCCTTCACCTCTGATAATTGCCCTATTCAAATCTGAGAGGTGCCCCTTTTACTTTGACAACTGCCCCTTTTTCTTTGTAAGAAGTGCCCCTTCCCCTTTTAATACCTACCCCTTTTTAACTAGGATAAGCACACCTTTTATTTCACATGTGCCCCTTTTCCTTATGATAAATGCCCCCATTAAAAAAAAAAAGCTCCTTCCCCTTCTCATGAATATGCCCCTTTACATAATAATAATAATAATAAAATAATAATAACAACATTTATAATGCGCACATATCCACCCCAAGAGATGCTCAAGGCGCCTAACAAGGTAAATACATTAAACATAAGATAGTACATGTACAAGTACAAGTTACAGAGAACAAAAATAATTTAACATAATTAAATATAATTAAACATCATCAGATTTTGAAATAAACTACGACTTAACTACGGAATTCAGACATTAGATACGTTTTCAAGTCCTTTTGGAACAACTTTTGATTGGCTGACATTTTGATTGAATGGGGTAGGGAGTTCCATAACCGGGTGCAGCAGCTATAAAAGCTCTGTCACCCCAACTCCTTTGTTCTTAATTGTATTAAATTTGTTGAATTGGAGGAACGAAGACCTGCACGAGAACTTGAAGAGATACTGAGAAGAGAGGAAATATATTCAGGGACAAATCCATTTAGTGAACGGTAGGTGAGTAGTAGAATTTTATATTTGATACGCTGTTCTATTGGAAGCCAGTGAAGGTTCTTGAGTATTTGAGTAGTATGGGTCGAACGTTTAGATTTAGTGACAAGGCGGGCAGCTGCGTTTTGAACCTTTTGTAGTCTGTGAATTTGGTATTTAGGAAGTCCATAAAGGAGAGAGTTACAGTTATCGAGATGAGATGTTACAAAAGCATGAATCAATTGTTGAGTGGTTTGGGGGGTTAAAAATTTCCTTATAGCGCGAAGATTACGAAGATTGCCCCTTTTTACCTCTTATAAATGGCCCTATCAAAATCTGATGGGTGCCCCTTTCCCGTCGACAAATGCCCATTTCCCATTCTCATAAGTGCCTTTTTTCATCCCTGATGAGTTTTCAGGTGTAAGGAGTGCCCAATTTTCACCACTGATAACTACCCTTTGTACTTTGACATGTGCTCCTTTTCTTTTCTAATAAGTGTCTTATCCCTCTCGATAAGGGTCCCCTTTTCCTCTCATCATTAAACTTGCCCCTAATTTAAAGGGACTAAGAGCAATTTCCCCCAAAGTTTGCTCGCTACGCTCGCTCGCATTTATAGATGATATAATTATGTTACTTATCAAAGTTCTTTTCAGTCTTCCGTTATGAGTATGTGCTTATAACCCCATCAGGATTTTTTTTCTTCCCCTTTATAAGATGTAATTTTTTGCACTGAGACCTCACAAATCTTAATTTTGTTCCTCGCTCGCTTCGCTCGCTCGCAAATAAATATTCAGACCATCACACCCAACTGCAAAGTATGATGCTTAAGCAATATCTTGGATGATGTATAAAAGAGAAACACACAAGAAATCAATGTATGGGGTATATACCAACGTCTAAACAAAATTGTATATTTTCGCTTTGAGATTTCTCTTTGTAGGTGCCCTTTTTTCCAGAAAGTGCCCTTTTCGTTGGTGCCCCCCCCCCCGAATTTGGAAGTCGCTCGGCCGCCCCTGATATACAGACCGCGTTATTAATCAAAGTTTGTTTTTAAAGTGATCTTTATAGGCAACATTTGGCAAAGAAATGAGCACATGAAAGTTCTATTTAATTTGATGTATAAATGTAATACGAAACTCAATTACAGATATGTACATTTTCAGTCACGAGGCTTTTAAAACAGAGAGACGGTCATGTTACATGTACATTGACACAAAATAAACGTGATAGGGAGATGAGGTTTTGGCGCCATGATAGATATACACACGGATACAGAACCTTTTTCATACCGTGTACTTATTCTATGAATCAAAACCAAAATTCAGAGTTAAAACCATTTATGGGTTAGATGGCCCGGCATGTGATATAAACCGAGTTAAATAATCTTAAAAATACAATGAACATGAAAACGATTTCTACAAAGGCAACTTTTGACGAAGAAAATCTATGACATCAACACCAGCCAATATACCACAACAATCACTCAATATTAGCTAGAAATTACACATGCACCAAAACATAAAATCACAATATTTCTAATGAAACGGAAATGGAAAATATAACCGAGAGCATATCTACTGTACATATCTAACCATAATATTGTTAGACATATAACATAGTGAAAGTATAACCACAAATATGGGAGAGACGAAGAAAATGGTGTTAACTTACCAAACGTACACGAGACAAGTCTGCAGATCAGTGAAAGTTGTTAGTATTTATACCAGATAATAATCAGAGACGCTCGCATTGAACATGACCACTGAACTATATTAAACTCAATAGATTAGCTTGTCATCTTAACCAGTAACTTGGAGTTCTATTCTTATCTTCCATGTCCAATGCCAGCTCTCTGAAAGACGGCTTTGTCATGTTGGAAGTAATCATTGTCCCCGTCACCTCTGGCAAATTCGTAGCCGTTCACGTCTCAAATTGACGAAGAAAAGCTCCAAGCCTGCAACAAAGCATTGACAATGTTTTACACTCAGGATAAAAGGGAAACATTCTGGGACAATTATCATGCAAATCTACTGAAGTCATTTCTTTGTCGTCCCTCTTGGCAATAGATGCTTTCGAATATTAGATGTTGTAAAGTCAGACATTAATCCCTCTCAGGCTCTCCCTGATCAGGGTTTTAGGTGCCCATTCAAACATTCAACATCATGCTTTGTATAGCTTAACCAAGAGAGCCAAATTTGTTTTGTACAACAGTAACTTCAGTCCATGTATACAGTTTCTTATTCTTACAACAACATGGTGAACTCTATCTCTGCATGACTATGCAACAATAAATGTACAGTAAAATTAATTTCTGTTTCATTCTACAGGGTAAATTAAGGTTCAGTACGAAAACTTATTGATGCATGAAAATAGGGATTTCACCGGCCAATCATCAGAGCTGATGCTGAAATAGGGACACTGTATTAAAATACAAAATCAAGAAAATGGTTAAAGTTGTGATCCCCCCTCCACTGAATCGCGACAAAGAGAGAGAGAGAGAGAGAGAGAGAGAGAGAAAGAGAGAGAGAGGAGAGAGGGGGAGAGAAGATAGTAAACCCATAGTAACACAAGTATAAATCTTCCCCTTAACAGTGTGGCCCTTGGTAATTCGCATTTCAGTTCCGCACCCCCTACCAGTGCCCGCTAAATGGCTGGACCTAGGCTACACTCTTTGAAACCTGGGGGTGTTTCACAAAGACTAAGATTGACTTTAAGTTGGACTTAACTATGGCAGGCCTTTCATGCCGCTATTTGCTCTCACCGTTTACTGGCATTGGCCTCTCAAGGGACGCACAAATCGTGGTCACAAATCTACAGAATTTACCTTTTTAGAAAAAGGAAAAAAATATTATCTAAAGATCATAATTGTGAGACCAATGGTGAGAGCAACCAGTGGAATGAATGGCCTGCCATAGTTAAGTCCAACTTAAAGTCGATCTTAGTCTTTGTAAAACACCCCCTGCATGGTTCGGGTTACATAATTTGTTCAAATGTTTGGGTATTACCTTATGAATGTACATTGTAATGTAGAAAAGATATCACACATGCTATAATGAGGGTCTGGGCCCTCTGGGGGCATTCGTATTCCATTCAACCGTGAACCCTCCCCCCTCTACCCGCCAGCGTCTTTTTTTTCCGTAACGTAGCCATCCTGCGCTGCATATTAATATTTGAATATATGAATATTTTCGTTGGTACGGTGTGGTGGAGATCAAAATAAAATCGGCCAGATTCTGGACTAAATATGTCGCAATGATTATGGACAAGTTACGACCTGGGTAGTCATTCGTTTACGGTAATCCTCCCGATTTTATCGCAATGTCATTTATTTTAAGTAAACTTAGCTTTGCACTTGTGATTTTTGTATGAAATCTCATATTTGATAAATTATCGCATCAGATTCTGCGTGCGTTCGTATCATGAATATTGATGACTTGCGCATGACGTATGGTGCCTATTGAGCCAATCAAATGCAGCGACAGGATGGCTACGTTACGGAAAAAAAAAGACTCAACCCGCCAGTGTCCCTCAAATAACTGGGCCCCAAATCACGGTACTGGATTCCTAGTTAGGGTTGAATAATTATTTCGAATATGGGAGCCTTACTTTATGAAAAGACACTTAAGTGTATAGACAAGATAACACATACTATGCAAATGATAGTCTGAGGTTTAAACACCTACGACAAAGGAATATTTTCTGAAACCAGCTATATTCTTGATTTGATTAAGTTTGGTCAAAATAAGACAGTAATAATATTAGAAGTTTATAACATGAGTGCAGAAAAATTGTTATCGTGTTGGGTTGAATATAAGTGCAATGTTGCCATGCTATAATCAGCAGTATGATATTAGTTAGTGACCTTTTCACAAGGCATTTCTTGTCAAGTTAATACTTTTATTGGGGCAGTAGTATTGAGTGTATGGCTTCATATCGTGGAGGTGTCGTGGTATAATGGTCAGTGTATGGCTTTATATCGTGGAGGTGTCGTGGTATAATGGTCAGTGTATGGCTTCATATCGTGGAGGTGTCGTGGTATAATGGTCAGTGTATGGCTTCATGTCGTGGAGGTGTCGTGGTATAATGGTCAGTGTATGGCTTCATGTCGTGGAGGTGTCGTGGTATAGTGGTCAGTGTATGGCTTCATGTCATGGAGGTGTCGTGGTATAATGGTCAGTGTATGGCTTCATGTCGTGGAGGTGTCGTGGTATAGTGGTCAGTATATGGCTTCATATCGTGGAGGTGTCGTGGTACAATGATTCATTAACTTAACTCTCAATCCAAAGTTTGAGGGTTCGAATCCCAGCGCAGCACTAATGTCCTTTGGCAAGATGTTTTGCCACTCTCCACCTACGTGTAAATGGGTACCTGGCAACTGGCCTTATATTCATTACAGGGCCCTCAGGAAGCACAATTTTTATGCTGAGGATGTTTCACTGGGTAAACAAATTATTATCATTTATTGTCATTATTGTTATTGATATTATCATTTTCATTATTTTTGTATTGCTGTTATTATTATTATCATTATTATTATCATTATTATCATTATTATCATTATTATCATTGTTACTAATGTGCCTCTTGATTCTTCTGTAGTATTCGGGTTCTATTTATATCATAATATTTAATAGAATTTCTCCATCTTTCTGTTATATTGTTTATGTACGTTTGATTCATTCGGCCATTCAGCTCGTGTCTGCATTGCAAACTTTTTGTTAGTTTTGTGGCAAGGTACCCTTGAACTTGGTTGCATGCGACATGGAAAAGATATACTTTGTGGTTTCCAAAGCATTGCGAAGATGAAACTCTATTAAATTACTTCTGGATAATAAAGATAAGCTAGGAATGTGCTTTATTTATATTCCTCCTTTTCAGTTTCAACTCTATTAAATGTCAAAGAATGTGCAATCAGCAATCAATATTAGTACATGATCACAGGCCTGCCGAGCGCCGTCAACTCAGTAGAGTAATAGTGTGACAAACACACAGACAATGAACGGACGAGTCCATTGTGATCTCGGAGGGTAATGAGTCTGAAAGTAATGTAATTCAGTTTAATATGAGGAACGAGCACTGACTGGCGTAGGGTGGGGAAGAGGGCATAGGGGCTGCACCCCCAAAAGACTTTGATTTCGTCCCTACTGACGAATGGGCCATTTTCTATTATATCCAAATTAAATGCATATGCCTTAATTGTGCCTCAATACAAATTATTACAGTCACCTGTTCATTTTGAGAATAATTGTATTTCAGTAGTCAGAATGCAAACTACATATACTATGTGTCGTTAGGTATAGGTCAAGCCATATAATGTTTGTCCTACATTGCCTTAAAACATCATCTTCACCTTTAAGTTTAGGTTTAAATGTAAACCCCACCTCCCTGGACAGACGGACAACAACGGAAACCGTTAGCAAGGAGCAAATTAGTTGTTTCGTGACAAAAGATGGCGTTAGAGTACTAATACACACGGCCATCAAAAAAAAAAAAATCATTAAAAAAAAAAACTATTCCGTCTGCAAATTCAATCACAATGACATTAATTACCAAAAATGCTGATTTACTTATTTTACACTTTCGGGATATAATATCATGATTTGGGGGTAATTGCTCTTAGGTGCTTAAAAATTAGGGGCGCGTTTAATGATGAGAGGAAAAGGGGACACTAGTTATCGGAAGGGATTAGACACTTATTAGAAAAGAAAAGGAGCACGTGTCAAAGTACACAGGGTAATTATCAGAGGTGAAAAGTGGCACTTATTGCACCTGAAAAGGGGCACTGACCAAATATGAAAAAAATAAGCTGGGAGTTGTAGTATGATTTCAAGAAATTTCAACTCAAATGGAAGGAGAGAAAAACCTCCAAATGGAAAAACCAGCAGGAGTAGGGTAAATCACCTCAGCATTGAGGTAAACCACCTCAGAATTGAACAAAAGTTACGGTATTATTCGTTTTTGTACTTTCTCTGGAATGTACTCTGTGTCATATACCTGTACATCTATTTTTCCCCGGTTCAAATCAAACGCATCGAAAACAGATTTGTAGTTTTGAAGTAAGCTGGCCTCAAGCACTCAATTTCAAGAATTAAGTTTAAATTACCATGTAAACATATAACCCGGTGCCGTAAACGAGGTATCTCGCTCTTCCCCTCTCTCTCTCTCTCTCTCTCTCTCTCACTCTCACTCTCACTCACACACTCTCTCTCTCTCTCTCTCACTCTCACTCTCTCTCTCACTCTCACTCTCACTCTCTCTCTCTCTCTCTCTCTCTCTCTTGATTTTACCTGAATACTTCTGGGTTTCATGATAATAGTTGTCAAAAAATTTTGATGATATGTGACTTTGTAGTCTGATTAATTTGTCAATTACTATAATCATTTTTTAGTTATAATACAATATGTCTTTTATATATATATTGTTATCTGTATTGTATCTGCATGCGAAATGTAAAACCAATCAACTTAAACTCACACTCAAACAATAGAAGAAAACAACTTCAAGAAAGTTCAAACTAATGCTGAGAAATGGAAAGTAAAATAATACCGCTTTTCAAACCAATATAGGATAGGCATGAAATTAAAATATTTATATAGGATTAAGGTGCATACACATTCGAGTACCACTACGCTGTTGGGGCCAGCCAGGGGCGGATCCAGTTGGCGGCAAGGGGGCAAGGGGGCCCAATTCGTGAGAAAATATTTAGCGGCGAATCAGCCAGCCGGCGAATAAGAGGGGGGGGGAGCACAAAAATATATTTTTTTGCTCAACGGGGGTGAGCAATATTTGTTTTTACACCAACCCCTTGAGAAAAAGAAACAAATTACTCCTTTTTTTTCTTTTTTTAGGCTAGGAGGAGAGGGGGCCCGGGCCCCGGCCTCTCCCCCTAGATCCGGCACTGGGGCCAGCTAAGCTGGTGTTTATTGTCTTTAATGTCCTTATATAATGGTTCATTTTAAATATTTTCTCTTCAGAGCGTACCAATAATGATTATGTAATGTTTTTAAAAATTATATAAATTTAATGTTGCATAATATGAGTATGACAGTGTTTTTTAGATCATGACCTTAAGGACTATCTATTCAATTATTGGCTTCAGATGAGTTCCATGGGAGAGATGGATTGGGTCCCATATGAAGTTTAAAGAGACATTTATTAGTTACTGGCTCAAAAACCTGAAACCGATAGCGACAAATAATACGGCTTTCATGTAAGTCTTATTTCAGGCGACTTGCTCAGAATATGCCTGTCCAAAAGAAGCCATACTTTTAAAATTATCATTATATAACATATAATATATTGTATAAGGTTTGGTAATTCACCATCTTTCTCTGTTTGAATTGTTGTAACTAAACTAAGTGCCTTTTGTTATCTTCCATTCAACCATCCTTTAAAAAAAAAAATCATCTTCCCGTGGTAAAGCCTAGTTCTCTTTTGACAATAAATAATATAGATTCGCCTCTGCCTTTCAGTACCATTGACATTTTTACATCTGGCATTTTTACCTATGGCAGTTTTACCTCTGGCATTTTAACCTCTGACACTTTCACATCTGGAATTTTGTATCTCTGACATTTTTACCTCTGTAATTGAAATGTCAGAGGCAACAACCCGGCCCCTGAATTCGACCTCTAGATCCCTTAGATACCCTATTACTATAGTATTTGAATAGGCCATTTTTGAAAAGGTAACCATGCAAATACGTTTTTGTGAAGTGCCTTAATTGGCTTGATACGATCGAATCCTTTCATTCACCTGTTTATATATGTTAGGAATAATTATATTTTAATAATCATTATGCAAATTTCACATATAACATGTTGTTAGGTAGGGCGAGCCATTAGGTTAGTCCTATCTATACCTAGCAAAAACTAATATATGCAACTTGCATACTGACCATTGAAATACAATTATTCGTAACAGGAAATAATTGGCATCAAGGTACTTCACTATTAACATTCACGGAATTCGTTTGGTCCACAGGAAAGAAACATCCATAACTTTGATTCTGTATATACGTTAATTAGTAAACCGGTCTATTGGTTACAGAGACAAAACAGTAGGCCTAATAATTAATTAGGTTTTAGAAGATTGCAGCGAATTGGTTGTTAAGAGATAAATATAACATGGATGCCGGCGGGCCTTTTGCGGGAGAGCCTCAGTTTGTGAAGGCTTTTTAAATTCAACACAAGATTGGAGACTGTTCAATTCTGATGGAAACAAGAAATGTGATAGCATTTATGATAAATTTATTGCGACTCATCCAACCTTCAGTGCCCTTGACTCGAAATACGCTTGTGTAAATATTTGTAATCTGTTGATCAAATTTATCTCGCCAAATGATCGAGCTTCCCAAATAATTATTTTGACTTTCGACCTCGTAAAGTTGAGCACCCAACACAGTTACAGATAGGCCTATATAAACTCCTCAATAATTAAAGCTGGAAATATGGTTGATTTTCATCCGCGATCGAGCACGTCACTATTTATGGGTGAGGAGCCCGCGCGGCCCTCTCGGTAACATCTGGTGAATTTGATAATTTTCTTTCTTATCCTATTTATATATTCCTGGGCAAAGTTTAAAATCTGAGGATTATTATCGTTAACAAAAACCATTTTCTATGTGGTACGTGTGTGCATGGGGGGCACTTAGACGTAGGCCGGGTGCGTATATACCACACCCATGTAGCTATATAATACCAGGCTTTACACGACCCGTGCAGCCCCCCTATCCATTATTATTTTATAACAGGAAAATGAAGTAATTACCTTTTTATCATTTGACCGCTTTCGTTTAATATTAAACTATCTTCAACTTGTTTATTCACTATCTGTTATAATTATACATAGGCCTATATTACTCATTAACACACGCCCCATTTTACGATGTAGGCCTATTTTGTTTTGCCATCAGGTCTAGAAGGTATACTAATGTTTTCTTAATTGCGTTATTGTGTTTTGAAATAATCCTATCATGATCGTTTTTTTTTTGGGGGCGGGGGAATATTTCATTTGATTTTTCCGGGTTGTAGCTAGGGCCGGCCGGGGCCACTGAAGCTTGTCGGACCTTTTTTTTTTAAATTGGGGGTTCCAGCTATGTATTTAAAACAAAAAAAGTATCTGACAAGCAAAAACAAAAAAATGCTTTATATATAAGCTACAATTAATAAGTCTTAACATCTCCAAAGATATAAGTACACCACTGGGCATGCCGTATATACGGTGCACTGAACTCTAACACTGTATGCACAGTACAGTACACTGGTGATGACGCGTTTCATCTGTCGTTTTCAGATTCAAGTGCGAATTCGAAAAGAAGGCGTTTTGGAGGTGTGTCTGGACGGTCGCTCACGTTATTTAGCGCAATTCGTCTGATAAAAACCGGGGAAATGGCAGAAAAGTTGAAAGACGTTGGACCTTTGGTAGGTGCAGTTGACCAAGGAACAAGCAGCACACGATTTTTGGTAAGTTTCATCATTCTACTGCTATTGATGATCTTCGTCTGGATTTGTTGTCGGATAATCCACCGGGTGCCTGGTAGAAATCTGACACCGAACGGAATGTACGCTGTAACCCTAGCCGTAACTCTGCGGTGGATAATCGTTGGGGAACGTACTCGCAGTCAGGGCAATGCAACTGCGCAGACGAATGTGTGTTTTCGTGTGTACGAGATGAATATGAATGAAGTGTGTAGACACTGTTGTCTTTGGTTTGTATGCCCTTGTCTTTGCCCTTCAGACTCCTCGGTATGGTGTGGTTTAATATTTGCTCTTTGATAGTACACTGTCGGCATGTGCCACGTTCTCAGGCTTGTAATGATGAAGTTGTATGATTTTAAATGATTAAATTACAGAATTATTTAACTACATGTTGTCATGTATGACCCTGCAAGCTGCACCACCTCCCTTCTCCATTCAAATTAAGATGTGGAAAAGGATTTTCTTGCTGAAATACATGACTCATGAGGCTTGACACTAGTAATATACATGTAGGTGCCCGGGACACATTTGCCACCCCAAACCCAGGTCTGTACCTCCCCCAAAATAAAAAATAAAATATATAGGGCTCATATGCTTGTAGACTCTAAAATAAAACAATACGGATCCCCTTCCAAATTAGTTAAGTGTGTTTAGCCGAGGGCATCGTTTCTTGAAACCCTGTTTAACTTAATACATTTATTTCGAACAATGGGATGTCGGTGAACTTTTACTCATGACGGTTTCGTGAAACGCTGCCCTGATATACTGTACACGAAGCATCATTGACTCGCATGTTTTACAACCCTTTTCTTTCTTACAAAACTAATCTGCAATGTTTATTTGTTCCCTCATTCCAGGTCTTTTCCTGTAAGACATCTGAATTGATTGCACATCATCAGATAGAACTACAGCAGACCTTCCCCAATGAAGGGTAAGTCAATTCTTAAAGTGACTCAGTAACATTGCCTCAGATTCTGAAACAAAATCCTGGATTTAGCTCATGCTGCAATGATTATTATAAACCTTTAGGTCAGTCAGGACTCCCATGACTTTTACCTGTCTGTCTAATTATCAAGATATTTATGATTGGAATTTGGAAATCGAAATTTCATTTGTCGTTTTCCTAACGGTTTTTATGACACTACAGTCTACTGGGAAAAATGAGAATGGTAAAACCGGTCACTCAAAGATTTTTACTTTTTTGAGGCACTTCATGATCATTTTGAGTCACAATTTTTTTAGGGCTTCATTATTACACCACATCACAGACACTGATAACACGTAGGGCCATGCATCTCAGATTTAACATTGTTAAATGATGCCTTTAATCGATTAGATTCAACATTTATTCTTTGCAGCAAGATGCCTGAATTATGATAGTTTCATATGGAACATGTGCAAAAGTTACAATATAGGTCTACAAACTCAGATATATATGATATTTGAAGAAAATTGTCTACTTATAGGCCTTATTCTAGGCCCTGGGGATTTAGATGCGATTACAGGGGAAATGTAATTTGATGATTTGAAGGGGGAAAAAACTATGAAAATTATCCCTTTGAAATATAACAAGTTTGATTATAAAAAGGTGATATCAGTACTTCAAAATTCTTCATGATGGTTACTATCCTATCCACTAAATGGAGATTTGGTAGTCTGAGTTTTCACAGCTTGTTTTCTTTTTGGTTTCTCTCCTTAACAATTCTCCTGTACTTTAGCATACAATGTAGATAAGTAATAAACCGATTTAAATATTTTGTCTTACAATATTACAGCTGTTTTTGAGATTGAAGAGTGTTTTTGAAATTTAGCAGTGAGAATTTTGCCTGTATGCTCAATTTTCATTCACCTTGATCTCTGTTTAAACTCCCCATTCACTTAAAGCACAAAGTGATTTGGTAAATGCTCTTTCACATCCTGCTGAGAAAGCAATTTGAAGATTTTTAGGCATGTATGTCCAATGATTTAAAGGTCCAAGGACCAATGACCAATGCATAAAACATAAGTCTGTAATTTACATTGCACACAGTTCTCATACACATGTAGAATTGCATACATGTACACCTGTCTGCTTTTCTGCACAAAGAATAATAAAAAATTGTTGACTTAGCTATATGTAGCATTCATTGAACTTGGAAGGTCATGTTTGTGGGTTAATGATTTGTGTTGGGTACCTGCCTTTGTATGTGAACTTGTTAAAGGCACTATGTCCCATTTGCAGCCAACATCAAATTCTGTAGAACTTTGCAGGAATTATGAATATATGTCACGTACATGTATGTCCTTTCTGTGAAATTTAAACGTTAGCAGTGCATGTCCTAGTATTCAAATTATGCAAGGAAACATGTTTACTTTCTAGACTTCACTGTCAGACATTGAGTGACTGATTGACTTCTTCTTTTCTTTGGTAATAACATACATAAAATGAGCTGTAACAGGTACATGAGCATTTCTCTACATCAATAACCCACTTCTCGTAATGGCCAAAATTAAACTGATTGAATCTTTTCGCAGCACAAAACGTACGACCATTCGGTACAAGGGTCTGAAAATCAGACTATTTACTAAATGGATTGCAATCACTAAAGTCGATTCGACAACTAACAGTCGTTATTTTCCCACAAAAAGACGTTTTCAAGCCCTTTCGTTTCGAGGGAAGTTCTAAATTAGTATTATCTTTCAAATGCCGGTGGAATTTAACCTTTTCATTTTTTTGGCCTGCAAATGGGACATACATGTAGTACCTTTAAGTGACATCTGGCATGTGTACCTTAGTCTTCATGCACAGACTCCATTTGGAAAAGTAATTACAATTCTAGAAAGTCTTTGAGTCAAGACTCTAGAGCCAAACCTAACTTTACAAATCTCTGGTTGCAAATTAGAAGCAGATATTGTACAGAGCCTGTGGAGTGCAGGGGACATTGCAGTCTATGTATTCTTACACTTCAGACTGACAAGGGTCTGTGCCGGCAGACTAATTGTACACCTTATTGTAGGACAGGTGCATTAATTAGCTTGATTGAAAGCAAGGTGACAGCCTTGCTCAGAGTCCCAGGGCATTGAGAAAGTGATCTTGTGCTGAAGAAAGACAAGTGAACAGTGATAGGTGGACTTCAAATTGAAAGCTCTCTGGAGTCTGTGCTCATCAAGGTACACCTGTACATGTAGCTGTCCTAAGGAAAGTCTTTGAGGTAGATAGAGGCTGTATGAAAAATGAAAAAAGAACAAGAAAATCAATAAATACACCCAACTAACCAAACGAAAATGAAACAAACAAACAAACATCTACATGTACATGTTGTTGTATTTTTTTTTCTTTTACAAGGATATGTATATATACAGTATATATTTATTTATAGTCTCTGTGGGAACATTAACATGTCAATATGTGAGTTTTATGCCCTTTTTTGTCATAGTAAGTAGCGATTAAAGTGGGCTTGGTTAGAGTTGTATGCCACCCCTCTGTTTTCATTGTGTTAAATTTGAATTCTGTACCATTCATCATCAGTTGTTTATTAAAGTGAAATTTACATGTATTGTTGTTCAGACCAAGTTCTGCAGAAGCTTTCATTTACTTATGCTGCCCCTGCAGTCTGCACTTTGGAACACTTACCCATCTTATGTGAAGGAAGCATCCACAAGTTATAAGTTCAAAACTCTCCTTAAAACATACTTGTTATTAAAAACAGCATTTTGACCGGGTTCCAGTCGGGCATTTACAGCACCTATTTCTCCCTTTTATATCCTTGTTCCTAAGTGCATAGAGAGTGGCTATGGCAGTGAGATGCTCTTCCAAAGCATTGCAGTATTATGATTTATTATTATGTACTGAACTTTGATGCCCTGCAATTTGCAACACCATTTACTTTACATGCACATTGTATACATGTACATGTACAGTATACAAGGCCTAAGGCACAAAGCCAGGTTAAAGTCTACATGTCATCTAACAGCATTTACTTTACGTGCACATTGTATGTATACAGCTATTATAGAAGCCAAGCCCTAAGGCACAAAGCCAGGTTAAAGTCTACTATGTCATCTAATTTAATTAGGAAACACGATTAGCCAGAAGTTTGGCCTGGCCGTTCTGCTATATCCTGGCAATGGTAGTTCAAGGGGTTATGTTATGACAAAAGAAAATAGATAGAGGAGTGAATATACATGAAGAAATATTGACAGATGAGATTAATCATGGAAGTATGCTTTGCAAGTGTACATGTACATGTGTACCGTAATATACACAGCAGTCTGAAGTTACATTTGTATTCATTTGGCATTATCCTGTATTGCAGGCCTACATCTATTCTTGAGGTAAACTTAATTCATCCTCTAGCATTTCCAGAGCTCTTTGTGATTGGATTTACATTCCATTTTCATTCAGTAAAGTAGATGAAATACAAAACCCAATGTAAATTGTAATACAGAGTACAGAATACATGGTGTAAAACAGAGTGCAGTGTACATCGAAATCAGCAAACAAAAAGTTGACATAAGGATTCATTATGGAAAAAATACATAAAAAAGTGGAAATATCATTATGCCAAAATCGGATGTCGTTTGAATATTGTGCCAGTCAATCCTTTGCCTGACTTGGCTGAGCATCAAACTTTTCAAAAGTGATATTGAATGTCATGTGTTTATTGCCAGAATGCAATTCTTTGGCCGGGCCTGTATCTGAACAAGCCTTTACTCTCCTCTTCTCAATTTCCACCAGGTGGGTAGAGGAGGACCCTAAGGAGATTCTTTCGACCGTCAAGGAATGCATCAGTGAGACAGTAAAGAAACTGAAAGGTCTAGGAATCGATCCGGCTGGCATCAAAGCTGTAGGTATCACCAATCAGAGGGAGACGACCATTGTATGGGATAGGACAACGGGGGAGCCCTTGCATCCTGCTGTCCGTAAGTTGTATTGTCTGATATCCAGTGCTTCTTTAATGGTACAGTCTTCTTTGTAAAGTTGACATCTTTTAATCTCCTACTAGATTTCATAATTAACAGTCTACAACCGTTTCCAGCTCAGAGGGATTGAAAAGTAAAGGATTTTTGTACCTGTTTAAAGAAATTGGTTTAAATTTTGCTCCAGAACCTCTCAATGAATTTACCCTTGTCTTGATGGAAAATACCATGCATCACATTGCCCGATATGTTAAATTTATGAAATCATATTTCTTTGTTAAAATGGGCAATAAATGAGTTGATTGTTTTGTTTTCTTGTGATTATAATTTATCTGGATATAATATGATTTTACAAAACCTCTCAATGTTTGTTGAATAATATTTGATGTACAGGTGTACATGTATTTGATAGGCACTGAAACCCTAGATCGCTGCATTTATTGAAATGGTAAATTTCTTCAATGCGCGAGGAGCAAACTGCCCTATGACCCAAAAGTCAAGCATATTTTGAAATAGAATATATGTCACTGTCACGTATTAAACTATGTACGTAAGAGATAGGGGATTGCAAACTTGTGATTGATTAAAGGACTTGCAATTGATTCAGATCAATCGCCACTCTCTATAAGACAGGGCCATGATATGATTGCCACTTAAAGAAATATATATCATGCATTGTCTGTGTGTAAAAGTTGCTGTCTTTCTACCATTGTTGCTTCTGTAGTATGGTTAGATGCCAGGACAGCTACCACTGTAGATCAGCTCGTATCCAAGACACCATCCCAAACCAAGGAACATTTACAAGTAAGTTTTCTCTCTTTCTCTCTTGACCTAGGTGTGCCTGGTAGGATATATCTCTCTGAGTGCACAGTGCGCTGATAACAATGTCAGAGCTAAAGCTTTGGTAATAATTTCAAAACCACTTTGGAAGTGCAACTATAGAGACTTTATATCATAATGTGGTATCGGCGTACAAAAAGGGTGTTGAGATACCCTATGACTTGTAGCAAAAATAAAGGTGTATTATGTCATTGAATTTTTTGTTAGAATTCTTGAAGAGAAATTTCTATTGTTCCCTCAGTATTTGCTATTTCACTCTTAATCCTCAAATTTCATTTTGAATGAAAAAAATGTGACGGCTAAGAAAGCTACCTCTATGAATCTGCGAACTTGGCAACAAAGATGTCTCAGGTTCAATTAAAAGACCAGTTAGCAATATCTGAGATACCGTATCCACATTGACAATGTTGAGATATCCATAGCAAATGAGATCCTGGGGGTCGTTTTTCTCGAAACCGTCGTAAGTCTATCTTCTTGGGCATCCCATTGAAATATGTGTCACGAATTAGCATGCATTTCTATGGGATGTCTACGAACTTTGACTTATGAGGGTTTTGAGAAACTGGCCCCCTGGTGTTGTTTTTCATCATTTTTTATATTTTAATAGTATGCTTCTGATTGAGTTAGCATTTGATTGTATTCCACCATATGTCATGATAATATACCGTTGTCTTTGTTGATCCTGCAGCCCCTGTGTGGACTACCTCTATCAACATATTTCAGTGCTGTGAAAGTCAGATGGTTACTGGACAATGTTCCTGAGGTCAAGAAGGCGGTCGATGATGGGAGATGTATGTTTGGAACGGTTGACTCCTGGCTTACCTGGGTATGTCATTTTGTTATTAATCTTTAGTTATTAATCTTTAGTAAGTATTTTATTGTTGCATAACAAATGTTTTAATGATAAGTTATTGTATGTAAGTGCTGTGAAGGTTTAAATAGATGATTTCACGTTACAAATGTGAAGACCAGATTAAAAGAGGTATTGCATACATTGAAACTTGAGACTGTGCCTCTGGTTTTCTTTCTTTCTGTGATTTAGAATCTAACTGGAGGATTGAATGGAGGTCTCCACATAACAGATGTGACCAATGCCAGTCGTACCATGCTCATGAATATCACAACGTTACAATGGGATGATGAACTCTGCAAGTAAGGAGATTTTTACCTGATATTTTATTTTCAGAATTTTGCTTTTTAAACTATTTCCATTTAAAGCACCCAAATTTTCCAGAATTTGTTATGGTGGTCATTTTTTTTTCTAGCAATAATCTTTCATATATGTGATGAAAATTTTGGTTTATTTGTTGAATAAAAACTTATGCAAATCTGGAAAACTTCTAACGTTCATGAAATTTGCTTGCATTTGAAAGTTTCCTACTAAAACCCATGAAAATTTACTTCAAGTCTGTAATTCTTGTGATTTTAACATAACACTACAAAATTCTCATGCTTGAGGTTTGTTTTTATTATTCAGCTCTCCTGTTGGGTTTACACTTTCTTCATTCTCCTTCTCTCTCTCTCTGTCTCTTGCTCTTCCTATTCTCTTTTCTTTTTCTTGCTCTCTCTCTCTCTCTCTCCCCTTTTCTCCCTATCATGTTTTGCCTTGCTTTCTAAATCTCTTTCTCCTCCTTTCCCCCTCTCTCTCTCTCTCTCTCTTTCTTTCTCTCTCTCACTCTCTCTCCCTTATCTATCTCTGTCCCTTAATCCATGTTCATGTTTTACTTTGTCATAGATTCTTTGATGTACCTAAGACTATTCTTCCAGAGATCCGAAGCTCAGCTGAGATCTATGGTAGCTTGGTGGATACAGCCCTCAAGGGAGTGCCCATTGGAGGGGTAAGAATTAAGATTGATTTTATTCAAAGGTCAAAAAACACTATTGCAAAGAATTTCAAAAAATCTACCTCTGGCAACGTCATTACCCTCATGTATCACCTAATGAGATGTTCACACTTGACAATGAAACATAGCATAACCTGAAAATGTTTCTATAGGCAATACAGTAGCATCTATGAGTTTTCTTTATTTGTTGATTCTTGAAAATTTGCAATCTTGTTTATAAAGTAATATTTAACTGTTTAATGCACGTGCTAAAATGTTATGATACACGTATATATACATTTTTTTTAATGCACATTATTTCTTTACAGTTCTCTATTGGCACTAATCCTTTTGTAAATTATGGAAAGTGGAAGTTTAGTTCAGATTGTAAAGTGTAATTGGGATTTCTATCTACATCATGCTAAGAACAGATATTTTATGTTTTATTTTCTTTCATTTAAGATTCTTGGAGATCAGCATGCAGCGTTGGTCGGACAGTCTTGCTTCAAGAAAGGAATGGCAAAGAACACGTAAGTATGACAAGGTTTTGATCTTAGCGCCTAATTTTCTTGATTCAAATTGGTTTCATTATGCAGTTTTTCACAATTTATGAACCCACATTGAATTAAGAAGAAGGTGGTGAAAGGATTGAATATTTTAATAAAAAGTTTGTTTTTTTTAAGTAAAAAAAAATCAAAGGTCATCAATTCATAGATTTTGTTACTGGTGTAAAGAATTTCAATAATTCATAACCATTCAAGTCACCTAAATTAAAGTATATGAACTTGATTGTATATTTCTTGTATACCGAAAGCTATAGCATGACCCTGAGGTGCTGTACTAGATGTTTAAAGAACCTGTATGGGATATAACTAATTTTATAGATACTTGTATTTGTCCAAAGTCAGTTTACTCTATTGCAGACGTTATTCATAAACTATTGGCTTCAAGTAAATATTAAAGAATTTATCTTTGGAGTTTTCTGTACAAATGTTTGTCGAGACATTGCTTTAGTATCTGATTAGTTGACTTAAAGGGGTGGATACACCGTATAATATATTTCACATGCAAACAAGTTATTTTATTGATAATCCTATTAAAGACCACTGCAGTTGCTTAAAGTAAGAGAAAAAGTAGAGGAAGGATACTTCAAGGAGTATCTTTAACTGCGTTTTATTAGTTGACTCAAAGGGATGGGTATAATATAATTTAACAAGCAACATATTAATTTATTGAACTTTTTAAAACCTGAAATAAATGAAAATACAATGTACCTTTAAGTACCAAAGTATCCTTAACTGTGTCTTATTAGTTGACTCAAAGGGAAGGGTACAATATATTTAACAAGCAAACAAGTTTATTTATTGATCATTTTCAAACCTGAAATTAATGAAAATACAAAGTACCTTGAAGTACCAAAGTATCTTTAACTGTATCTTATTAGTCGACTCAAAGGGAAGGGTACAATATATTTAACAAGCAAACAAGTTACTTTATTGATCATTTTTAAACCTGAAGTAAGTGAAAATAAAAAGTATCATTGGTTACTGGCCTGATTCCCGTTCAAGTAAGTAAAAGAAATACCAAAGAAAGGTTCCTAATGCGATACATTCTCCCTTCAAATATTGCTTGTCCAGACAGTTATTCAGTTTCTCATTAGTTGACTCAAAGGGGTGGATGTATCGTATGATATATTTGACTTGCAAACAAGTTATTGTATTGGTCCTCTTTGAGAACACAAAGAAATGAAGATACAAAGAAATATTTGCAACTGGTCTAATTCCCCTGCGAGTATATAAAGGACAAACTGACCTAATTCGTTTAAGTAGATAAAAGAAATATTGGAGAAAGTATACTTCATTCATCATGTTTGAAAACACAAGAAAATGAAGATACAAAGTTTTATTTGTTACTGGCCTAATTCCTATTCAGGTAAATAAAAGAAATGCCACAGAAAAGATACACATACTCTGAGTTGTATCTTCATCCTCCAAATACTTGCCGAGACAGTCTGCTGTTTTTTAAAGTTTTTTTAAAGGGGTGGATATGCATGTATGATACAAGCAAATGAGTTGTTTTATTGATTTAGCTGAAATGCTACAGGAACGTACAATTAAAGGCATCGTTTAACAATGTTAAATCTGAGATGCATGGCCCTACGTGTTATCAGTGTCTGTGACATGGTGTAATATTGAAGCCCTAATAAAATTGCGCTTCAAAATGATCATGAAGTGCCTCAAAAAAGTAAAAATCTTTGAGTGACCGGTTTTATCATACTCATTTCTCCCAATAGACTGTAGTGTTATAAAAACCGTTGGGAAAACGGTTTTTGAAATTTCGATTTCCAATCATAAATATCTTGATCATCAGACAGGCAATCGGCTTGTAAAAGTCGTGGGATTCCTGACTGCCCTAAAGGTTTATAATTATGATTGCAGCATGAGCTAAATCCAGGATTTTTTTAGAATCTGAGGCAAAGATACCCAATCCCTTTCAGTCATGGTTGTAATTGACCTGATTCCATTCAGATAAATCGAAAAAATGCCAGAGAAATGCTACTTCAATATATACATGTATTTTCTCCCTTCAGCCAAGACAGTCTGTTGTGTCATATTATTTGATTTGAAGGGGGTGGATATAACAGGGTTCATATGATATATTTGACATGCAAAAACATTATTTAATTAATTAGCTTGAAATACTACAAGAAATGAAAAATCAGGGTCATATTTGCAAGAGCCCTATATGTACTTTCCATTCGATGCATGTTAATAAAAATAAATTGTTGGCTTCCCGCAAGAAAGCCATACGTGCTATGCATTTCCAGGGGCAGTAACGGCCATGTTGCGGGCATCCGACAAAATGCCAAAGAAAGGATACTATATGCAGCATCTGATTACGTCAAATTTACTTGAGATCCCTTTTGCTGCCGGTATTTGTATCAATATGTGCACATCTTGATTTGAACTTGCATTTTTATGAGGATGTGCAAATAGGACTGGACAGGTATTATGTTTGCCTTGGATCAATACAGTGAGCAGTTAGCCCCGTAATATGAGGGTAACTGAGTCACTGTATCTGAGAGTTTTCTTAATATTTAGCTTCTAAAGTTGCTTTCCAAGCCATCAATCAAATTTATATTTTATTGAAGATGTCATTGTGAGTTATGATGACTTTGGCATTATAGTACATGCAATATCTGGTCATAACTTTAAATAACCTAAATCTTCAGGAATATCTGCGTATTAAAGCTTGCCCTAATAACGGTAATTTACGGTTGGGATTAGCTAAAGCAAAAGGTTTTCATGAAGATCAATCAATTTGGCAGTGATTATTCTAAAATGCACAAAGTGCACATCTCCATAGATCTGTGGATCTTTAGGGGTCATTCATTCCTGCAAGTGCTATCTCCAAAGTGGCTTATTGTTGCAGGAGCAAATGTTGGGTCACTATCGGAACTACTCCTGGAACATGACCATTCAGATCCCCCCACTCATCCCCCAGCTTGGACATTTACCCTAATAAACTTTATACAACAAAACAACTTCTGGTGGGGGTCAATTGGGGGTTTGATGTCTCCAAATCTTGCGCATTCATTATTATCGCACCTTGATCGAAAGTTTTGGGTGAGTGCACATTAAAAATTCATATATATTATTATTAAATATTTAAATTCATATATATATATTATAGACTGTGTATCTTGTGGGAGAACGGTATGCACACCTATGACGGGCTATACTGTCTAAGTAAGTAGTAGTAGTATTACTACTAAAACATTTTTAAAAATCTTTTTTTGTTTGTTTTGGTACAGATATGGGACTGGCTGTTTCTTGATCTACAACACCGGAGAGGAAAGAGTTTTCTCCAAGCATGGTCTCTTGACGACGCTAGGATATAAACTAGGGAAAGATGCTCCAACAATCTATGCTCTCGAGGTAAAGATTTATTTATTTGGTATTATATATTTGAATATGGCAAGATGTTTCTCTATTAAAGTGGGAACAACTTTGGAAAGTGGCGCAGGTGTAATAATATTTGTTTATGGTTCTTCCTCAAAAATAATTTTAGATTGTTTAGCATAAAATGTGAACAAAGGTAATAGCTAGTCGATTTTTTAGCGGCAGTAAAAGAAAGAAAGGCACAGAGTGAGAGAGAGAGACAGACAGAAAAAAGGAAGAAAAGAATTGAATTCTGACAGATTTATTAAGACTGTAGAAAAAGTAATCATTTCTCAGGATGCAGTCATGCAGAAAAGGATTAGCAAAGCCTGTACAAGTCTGCATTCCTGATAAAACATTTAAAATATACAACTATTGTAAAAATATGAAATCATAAAAGAAATCTTTATAACAAGGGAATAGAGATATTAAAGATAAGAGCAATTAACACATAAAATATTCACATGACAACCACCTTTTTTTTTGGAGGGTGGGGGGAGGGGGTATTTGTTCTCTATCTGATCTTGATACTTCTGACCTCATTTTGTGAAGATAGTGATAAATGATTTTTCCTCCGCAGGATTATATACTGATATGGTTCTAATAAGTACATGTCTGAAGAAACTCATACATCCTGATGTTTCATGAGTTTGCATTTTTATCAGTAATCTTGTACTACAACTGTCCAAGGTCCAAACCTCTCATTTATGTTTGATTGTGAAAGATAAGACATGTTTGCTTTGTGATCCTTTTCCAAGTGTGCAGAGTTTATAAACCGCCTTAAACATTTCTTATCAGATACTTCATGCTTGTAATTGCGTATGCACGTTCGTGTGAGGTAGGCGCGTCTGATTATACAGGTCACAGGGTTAGATAATTCTCTTTACCATCGCGGTCTAGTTCATTCATCTTGTCCTCCTTGGGGCCGTTTTCACGAAACCGTCATAAGTCTAACTTCTTAGACATCCTATTGAAATGTGTGTTATAGAATAAACACGCGTTTCTATGGGATGTCCACGAACTTAGACTTATGAGGGTTTCAAAACTGCCCCCAGTTCTGTAGTTATATCTTTCTTTCCCTAACATTGGTGCTTAGACAACACATTCATATACTGTATATGACACGTGCATGTATACATGTATGTCATGTATTACTGTAAAGGCATGTAATGAATCATTAACTACATGTATTTGTTCTTCTCTTTCTCCATCAATTTTATCTCCGTCTCTTTGTCTCTTTCTTTTTGTCTCTTTTTCTTATCCATTTCCTCTGCCCCCTTCTTATTCTATTGGTCTTTGTTTATTTGTTTCGTACTTTTTTCATTAAAAAAAAATGTAATTATGCATGTTCACAATTTCACAATTCATTGGAGTTAACATCACATGAAAAAGAATATAATATAACAAATCATTTTCAATTTTACAATCCATTTGAATTGACACCACATGAAAAAGAATATAACAATGTTTTATCAAAGACAAGTTGCAACTATTATACAGTTTAAAGAATGAACACGCAAAGGTGATAAAACATAAGCATAGAGCTTGAATCGTTACAACACCTTTCAAATATATAATATATGACAAATAAAATTCCTAAAGGGGAAGTCCACCCTGATATTAAGTTGCCTTTAATAAAAGCAGAAAAATGAGAGGAGCAGGTCGGTTAAAGTTTGAGAGAAAATAACAATTAAGAATAAAAATTGGCAACTCTTTGATGTACTGTATCATGTCCATTTGCTCTGTATAAAAAAAAATTAGATTCATATTTGTCCTTAAGAAAATTTTCAATCATACATTCACCCTAAATATAATTATTACAAATATGTTTTTTATACAATCTGTATGAAACAAATTTATTCCATTATCAATAACTAAGATAATTAAAGTTTATGATTTTTTTCTGTACAGAGCAAATTGGAGAGGAGTGCGCAAGATACGTCATAGTGTTGCCAATTTGTGTTTCACTGACAACTTCAAAAATTAATAACTTTCCTAATTTAATCGGATATTGTTTAAACTTTCACTAATTTGTGTTCAATGTGTTCACTATAATGATAACTTGTATTTAATTTTGATTTGCATCTCTAGGGATCTGTAGCAGTAACAGGTGCTGCAGTGAGATGGTTGAGAGACAACTTAGGTATCATCAAAACAGCTCCTGAAGTAGGTAGGTATCAGAGCAGGGATGGAGCAAGGTAGAAAGACAGACTTCTATGCAAATTAGAAAGAAAGAGAGGGAAATAAATAGACAATGATGAATAGAGTTAGATTTAAAGCCCCATTGTACTACTTGTAGCTACTTGCTCCCTCTATATAGAAAACAACGCCTAAGCGGTGCCTGTTGGTTCCCCATGTTCCTCTTTTTCTTATGTTAATTGAGAGCTAAGTTGATGAGATAACCACCTGTCAGTGACCACGCTAAACCCTCTAATCCCTCCTGGCCAAACTAGTGCAGAGGGGCTTTAAAGATATTTTGAGATTGCAGGTAATCAGATACATAGTTAAAGGATATGTATATGTAAACAGATAGCCACTAATACATAGGGAATTGTAAACCTGTATGAGTACAGATTTTTTTTTTTTTTTTTGGGGGAGATAGAGAGAAGGGGGTACATGTAGAGCAACAGTAGAGAGATAGATGAATAAAGAAAGAGAGAGAAAGAGGGGAGAAGAAGAAGGAGATAGATGGACAGAGATAGAGACACATGGAGAGGCGGGATGTATGAAAAAACCCAGAAAGATCGTATATATATTCATTATGTACCACCTGTTACCTGTTGATACTCTTTATGCATTCTAAATCCTGTCATTACATGTATTTTCCATTTACTGTTTACATGCATAGAGACCCTTGCTAAGGAGGTAGATAACAATGGTGGTGTATACTTTGTTCCTGCATTCTCTGGTCTCTACGCTCCTTACTGGGAGGCTGATGCACGAGGGTAAGATTGCACTACATATCTGCTTTGCCTTTTACCCACATTTTATCATGAATATAGTAAACAGTGAAACTTTGATACATAACAATATTTTTGTTTTAATTGGGTCATGATTATTTGGTTCTAGACCACATGCCCTGACAGCGATTGCCCTGCAGTCTATGTCCTGCAGTATTGAATTCCGACCCTTGATCAAACACTTCACTTAACCTCAACCCTAAACTTAGCCTAACACCCAATTGCATCTCCAACCCTAGCCATATATGTTTGACAAAATAAAGCCAACATTCACGTAGCCAATATTCAAAACCCTCATAAGTCATAACTTGTTGGATATTCCATAGTATCATGTGTTATAGAATTAGCACACATTTCTTTGGGATGTCCACAAACTTAGATTTGTGACAGATTTCGAGAGACTGATCCGAGATGTTTAACGATTTTCTGTTGTTTCTTTTGTATAGAACTATCTGTGGTCTAACTCAGTTCAGCACCAAGGCCCATATAGCCAGAGCTGTTCTAGAAGCAGTATGTTACCAAACAAGAGAGGTAAGAAAGTGTTGCTTTTCTATGAGAATTTTACTGATTGAAAGAGAAATATTGATGTGTGTATGATTGTGTTTAACCTGTAATAGTTACTTCTAGCCAGAGCTGTTTTAGAAATATTCTTTATTAGGTGGTCTGTCGGTATCGACAGATCACCTATTGTTTTCGTCAGAATTTTCTTTCTTCTTTATTTATTTATTTATTTATTTTTATTTATTTCTCCCCCTTTTTTGTTCCGACGATAACTCAAGATCGGTTTTGTCAATTTCTTTCAATTTTGACACAGTCATAGGTCATAGTCATGAGACGTGACAGGAACATTTTCAAGGTCATCAAGTCTTCATGACGTCATCCAGGCGCCATTTTGTGTTTTTTTGGTACTTCAACTCATGATCATATCTTCATAACGGAAAGTCATTTCTCATTCATATTTATCATGATCAAGGTCAATATCCGTCCGGTCAATTTCAGGTCAATAAATGCGCGCGCGCGCGCAAAATTTCAAAATGCTCCAAATCGTCTCAAACTCATTTTGAATACGTTTCAGGCCATTTTAAGCATTTCAAAAAACGCACACACGCATGCGCGCGTTCGCGACGGCCGAACGCAACATAAATCGCCTATTTTTTTGGCATGATATTCCTCATTTTTTTCTGAACAATTTGATACCATGTTTATCCTTTTATGACCATTAATAACGAATGAGCGTCCGTTCAAAAACATGTCCGTGCGCGCGATCTCTTGTAATACATAGCATATATGGGCAAAAACATGCCTATACAAAATTCATTGTAACTCTTCAGAATGGATGGGAACTCCCAATTTTTTTCATATTTGGATAGATTATGAGTCGGAGATATGATTTCATGTCTCATTTGACCCTCAATTAACTCATGACGTCATCATAATGGCCTCCGAACTCAAAATTTCAATTTGCATATTATGACGTCAGCATATTTTTGGAAAATTGATTGTATCTCTGTAAATATTGATCGATTTTCTTCCAAATTTTGATATGTTCTAGCTGAGACAATTCTCTACAAATGCAGTTGCCACGATTTTTCATTTTGACAAAGGCATCATGGCGTATTTTTGCGATTAAAGGAGGCATGTCAATTTTTCACATTTTGCGTGTATTCTCTATGGGACATGACTTTTTCTCAAAACTGGATTCTACATTCCCGTCTTTCGCGAGCAATATCTCCGTCGTTTTAGTTTTGTTTTCTGAGCTTTGAGTATGTTGTAGCTGAGACAATAAGCTATCACAAGTGTGCCCTTTATTTTTCGATCAGATGCCGGGATCATGCTCATATTTCACTTGCAAAGTGGGATTTGAGAATTCCATTTTCCGTTCACGTGTAATGTCTATGTGGATTATTTTGGTATAGTGGTCATAGCACTTGCCTTCCATTCCGGCGACCCGCGTTCGATTCCTGGTGGGTTTTTTTTTTTTTTTTTTGCCGTCGTTTTAAATTTGATTTTATGATCTTCTTCGACTATTATAACATATTATCATATACAATCACAAACAATGTAATAAAATGCCTAATTTTGCGTGTTATATCTATGGGAGAAGAATGTCAATCGTTTGAGTACAACCCTATGGGAAATCTGGTTCCTTGTCGTGTATTAAACATAATATAGGGTTTATCTCCCAACTCTGCTACAATATCAAATCACCTTGCTAGTCTCCTTCCCAGACGTTTTACTTTTTCCAGTTATTCAGCCCAGGTATATGCATGTTTACGTCTCTCCCGTGGACATAGAATTGTTTACTTGTCTATGCTTCTCTCTTCTCTATATTAAATTCTATTTATGCTGGATATATTGAATGCATCGTTCTCCATTGCATCTCTCTCTTTCTCCTCTCTCTTGCTCTGTTTCCTTCTCCTCTCTTATTTTGCCCCTCTCCTTCTCTTGCTCTGTCTCTGCATATATATCTCTCTCTACTCTTTTACCCTCTCCCTCTCTCTCTGCCTCCCTCTACCTCGACCTCTTGCCTTGCCTCCCTCTTATTCTCTTGCTCTGTCTCCCTCTGCCTCTGCCCTTCTCTTTTCTTCTCTCTCACCCTCTACCTCTCCCGCCTCTGGTTCTCGTTCTCCTTCTATTATGTCTTGTAATGTTCCTTAATTTTCTATAGCTCTGCCCTTTGCCCTTTGGCCTTG
This sequence comes from Mesocentrotus franciscanus, assembly GCA_037976565.1. NCBI lineage: Eukaryota > Metazoa > Echinodermata > Echinoidea > Camarodonta > Strongylocentrotidae > Mesocentrotus > Mesocentrotus franciscanus. Next base: position 41,602,795 of record CP137667.1, on the reverse strand, counting down.
GAACTCAAAATACGAATTTGCATATTATGACGTCAGCATATTTATGGAAAATTGATTGTATCTCTGTAAATATGGATCGATTTTCTTCCAAATTTTGATATGTTGTAGCTAAGACAATTTTCTACAAGATCAGTTATTCAGATTACATAACAGACCACCTAATTCGTCCTCATGACGAATTACATTTCTAGTTTCTATTGCATGTGCTTTTGATTAATATATTAAAGAAACTACGTTTTTGTTGAAATTTAAAATGGCTTCATAGCTTGTTTGATACAGAAACACTTTGTTTTCCATAATAATAATAATAATAATAGTGGCTACTTGCATAGCGCACAGGTCCACCTTTCGGTGCTGATGGCGCTTAGAGAAAAATACATGTAACAAACATAAGAAAGAACAAAAACAACAAAACTCTCCTAGACATAGTAAATTAGAATATTGCTATAATTACAACAACAAAAACAAAAAAGGCTTCAGTTGTGATTTAAAGGTGTCTGTTGACGACAGTTGACGTAATTGTAGAGGGAGTTCATTCCAGAGTTTCGGACCCATGGCTGAGAAAGCCTGATCACCCCAAGCATGTTTTATTCTAGGTGTATGAAGCAATAGTGTGTCTGATGACGAGCAAAGATTTCTTGTGGGATTGTATTTGGAAACAGAGTTGCTCAGGTATGTGGGGGAAATAAGAGAGTAAACTGAATGATGTGCTAGTAACAGAATTTTAAAGATAATCCTTTTGTCAACTGGCAACCAATGTAGAAAACAGAGGATTGGTGATATGAAATCAGATCTTTTAGTGAATGTTAATAGGGGGGATGCAGAATTTTGTAGTCGTTGAAGTTTTGTGACATCTTTTTTTGGAAGGTTACAGAACAACGAATTCGCAAAATATAACCAAGGGGGAGGGGAACAAGCTACATGTATGATTAAAAACTTGTCCAATTACTTTGTAGTATCACAAGGGTCAATTCAGCTGGTGATTTACATTTCCCTGAGAAGGCATTATTACAACTCATTTCACATTGATTCTGTGTGTTGTTTTGTTTCAGTTATTAGATGCTATGGACCAAGATTCAGGCATTCCCTTAGAGAAGCTGAGGGTTGATGGAGGAATGACTCAAAACAATCTCCTCATGCAACTACAGGCAGATACTCTCAACATTCCTGTCGGTGAGGATATAAATCCAATGCAATCAATTAACTATTATCATCGTAGCCAACATCTTCATTATCATCTTCATCACTGTTATGGCAATTAAGTGTATAATGTTAACCACCCTTCTCCTTATCATCATTATCCCTGTCTATGAAATTATTGTCATATACTGTTTACTTATTTGTATGTTCTTTTTTTTTTCTTTACATGTAATGGAAGTGCCAAATGAATAGTAATAACAATAATATGGTAACCATATCTGTTATGGATGTAAGTACTCTCATCATCACAATCATTATCATCATCATCATCATCATCATCACTATCCTCATTATAACCATCATCACCGTCATAATTATCATCACCACCATCATCGTCATCATTGTTATCATCATTGTCTTCATCATGATCGTCAATATCTTGTGAATATTATCAATATTCTCTTAAACATTTTCATTAAAAGCATTTTTATGTTTATCATGATCATCTCCAAAGAAACAAATTAACAAATCTCTTCTTGTTTTGTACTAGTACGACCTTCGATGCCAGAGACCACAGCTCTAGGAGTAGCCATGGCTGCGGGCCATGCTGTAGGAGTGTGGAAGATAGAAGATGCCTCGGCTGGTAACATGGATACCTTCACACCTGTCATTGAAGAAGATGGTAAGTATACATCTAGCTCAAATAGGCCAGTTTGTAATTAAATAGCACATGGTTCAAATGACCCCAAATATCCACAGATACTCTAAACATGGAGAAATCCCACTAATAGAGCATTTAAGAAAAATCACTGCCAACGTGATGGAGGTGCTTTAGGAATACCTTTTGTTTGCCTTCTTGAAAAGAATAGCTCCACCTGTGTTCCATAGAATGTGCCATGGGTGCATAAATGAACAATGATTACATAACGTTCATGAGCATGTTTCCAGTATTCATCTTGGTGGGTTTTATAAGTTTGTACAAATGAACCTTATCTGCCTATACGCAGAATTTATCAATGAACTGACAGATATAGTGTCATTTGTATGGCTTGCCTAATAGAATGTATACAAGGCAGGGGGCAGGAATGCTACCTAGAAATCATGAATCATTGGAGTATTTTAAAATGCAAGTTCTTGAACAGCAATCGATTCAAGTCAACTGATAGGTTATGCTCAGTGAATATATAAAATTGAAGGGGTAACAGATTGAAATTTCTACAATTTCAACATTTTTGGATAAACCTGTCGTGATAGTTTTGAAGATAATGACATTGATGAAGATGAATTTTGTAATATGTATGTTGGTTCAAAGGGTAGTGGCCATTTAAATATAGAGTCAGTGTCATTAAAAATATCATCATATCTTATCTTTATAACCATCAACATCATTGTTGTCTATACTTTGCATCTATTTTCATATCCCCTTCTCTTTCTCTCTCTCACCTCAGTCCGTGAGTCACACTATGCCAAGTGGAAGCTAGCCGTTCAGAAGTCTATGAACTGGGAGGGGCACAGTTACACCCCTGTTACCAAAGGTGAAGCCTGATCTAACCCCCTTGCCTGGTATTCTTGGACAGTCCCATTATATGATCACTCCTTTGCATGTAAGATTTATACGATATAATCTTTCCATATATATTTTCATATTGTAGTATTGATGTTATTGTAAATATGTATTTGTAAGATATAAAGAGTGCCTGTCAACATACCTCTTTATAAATCTCACAGACTTCAAAAGCCCTTTTCCATAAAGCTTATTATCAATAGAAGGTTTCAATAATTGAAAATAATAATCAGTCTCAGATCCAGATAATGCATTGAAGCCAATATTGTATTTAATAATGACGCTCAAAGTTTGACGCCCTGCGTCTTCTTAACGAGCAAAACACGATTTACTCCTGTTAGAATAATTGATATAGCTAATGAAACCAGTGCCTTTGATGGTGAAATGAGCAAAATTGTATAGTATTAAGGCAGATGTATGTATCATTTGTAATGAGTTTGATGAAACATGGCCAAGATTTAGCACAGTAGACTTGCGAAAACAATATACGGACGCGGTGACGGATTAAGCTCTGGAAAACTCCAATATTGCTTTAGTAAACTGACAAAGACCTCTGGTAATATAATGATAAACTACTTCAATGTCACTCTGAGAAAATCACACTTTTATAACACCAAATCCTAAAAGAGCTCCTGTAGACAGAAAATTATTTTTACACTGCCGTAGACTACATGTCCGTGTACAGATATTGCACTTAGCAATGCAGTGAAACGAATGGGTATCATATCAAGATTTACTGTATGCCCTCTGTGTAATTCAATCAAATGTATCTCAAGGTCTTGCCAGATTAATTGCCAAGTAATGTAGATTTTTTTTTTTTAACTAATGTCAATATTGTGACTCTATAATAGTTACAATATGTAATTGTCAACATTCTTTGGGATCAATTAATGTGAAAATGTTGAAACATATTAATTCATATAATCATTATGAATTAAACTCTTCTTTCTTATCAAAGCAGTTGAAAAAGTTATACAGTATATAATTTTATGGTGCAAATCCCTTCAAATCACTCATTTGTCTGTTCAAAATGTGGAATGTACAAAATATGTTCTTCTACATGTATGCTATTTCCATGTCTATCGTAGATAATTACTGTTCATTTTATCTCTTCATCAAATAATAGCTTCATACATTTACATTAAAAAAGAAAGGTAATGTATTTTGCTTTGTGAGTAACATCCAATCATTATGCTTTTAACACTCATGAACAAACTTCGCTGTTGCATGCCTGTAATATAATCATCTATGCTGTATACATACTTGTACATTGTGTAGCATCATTACTCTTCATCAACTCTGTATTTCTCTTCTCTCCATTTCCCTTCCCTCTCTTTCTATCCATCCATCTCTCTCTCTCTCTCTCTCTCTCTCTCTCTCCTGCTCATCAAACAGGTTCAACATGCAGCCTGCCCTCTATCATCAACACCCAGACAGTCACTGCCATTGTGACATCATCAGCCGTTCTACTCGCTCTTGCCTACTGCCTCAAGAAATCTCTCTAACTCATTTACTTCAACATCATTATATCTGTATATCATGTAACAGACTTTAAACCCTTCCAGGCCACCCACTTTTTTAACAAATCATCGTTGATCACATAGTTCTTGGTTCCCTTCTGTGGCACTTACGTCCTTTAGCAATGTGATTGCAGGATACCCAGGAGCTTCATCAAAACCTGTGGTGGGATGTCTGTGTTCATTGTCTTTCTAACAAAGAAATGCTAATCAGCAATACGTCTTTCACCTAGCTAGACTTAAAAATCAGTTATTCGGCTGATCTGGCTGATGAAACTATGTTTGGCTCTGCCGAATCCTTCTCCTACACTTGTGTTGGAGGGGAGTGGCAAAAGTAAAAAAAGTTATAAAAGTTATAAAACTTCCCCAACCAGACAGAATTTTTCTCTCTCCATCACCCAATGAGGAATTAGTTACATGTACACTGTAGCTAAAGCAGGCATGCAAGAGAAGTACATGTTTTCTAACTCAGGCGCTGATGTATATTTTATCAGACAATCATCAAGCATCTTCCATCCATATTACTGAATTTCTGAAGCCTAGGTTCAAAGCCAGAAGGCCATTAACTGTGTGTTAAAGTACATGGGTTAACGTCCTTCTGGCTCCGAACGGACGATGTGTACCTGTGTTCATACATGTACTCTTCATCTTGAAGTAATGTTGTATTTGTTTTTTTTTAATTTCAGGGAATTCTATATAATAATAGATAAGATTTGTATGGTGCCCAATCTAGAAAAAAATGGACAAAAAATATATAAAAATAAAATGTATTGAAGTAAATCAAAAAAAAATTATGTGATTTCCTTCATGTAAACATATGTTTGGTGCTAAAATGTGTGATTTTGTCTATTTTGTGTATTCTAGAAGAGTCAGGATCAAATATGAATATCAATATTCTAGAGAAATTAGATAAAGTGCATCATGATTGAAGATGAATGTTATATGTATTTAGATTTTAGATTGGTTTTATTGAAAATTTAAGCATCTCAGATATGTACAGAATGTACATGTATATTATGAGGTAAGATTTCAAATATTTCAGATCGATGATCAAATGGGTAACTTTGATACACGTAGGATGTGCCTTCACATGTACATGACATGGTGAAGTACAGTACCTCAAGAACTATTCTACTTTTATAATGTAAAAATCATGCATTAACATCACTGCTAAATGACAATTTTTAGTAATAATGGATTGGCAATAATCTGGATTTATAGATCACTTGATAAGTTAGGTATTCATGATATTTTAAGCAAGTTTTATGAAATTCCTTTACAGATATTTGTCAATATGGATGCTCCTTTGGAGATCTGTATTTTTTTTCTGGGAAATAACCCTAATGAAACAGAAAACATCAAATTTACAAGGGTATGAATAATGTAGATGTTACTGTACTTGTTTAATATAACTGTTCATGACTTCACTGTGATCCTTATTTGATAATCAGTGTGTGGTTGATATGAATAATACTGTTTTGAAGAGTTATATATTTACAAAAACACCGATACTTAATCTATATATCATGTACCAAAAAACATTGTCTTGACGCACAAAATTGATGTACGGTTTATCGATGTGGATGTGTTTTCCTTCAAGTTAGAAATTTATTACCCAGATTGTATTCTCTGTGCAAACTATCTTGTTGAATTGAATTTCAGTGGTATATTCATTCTTTCTTCTTTAAACAAAATATTATCTACCAATTCATTTTGACTTTTTTTTCCTCTCACATACCTTTTATCTTTGAATGATCATGTCAATATTTGTAAGGACAATGAATGAAGTTTTTAGGTAATCATGTTGGATTTTTATGATAGCACATCATTATATGTTTTCATATGAATATTCATTGAGAATAACAAAATGATTCATATTCATGTACATTTCAATTTTGAATATATCTATTACCAAATTTGTTTATACTATCTCTTGCAAGGCAAAAGGGTGCAAACAAATATTTGTACAACTTTCTTGGCGTTTTATCCTTTGCTGTCGAAGTGATAAGCTATCACTGTTAAAGATTTACAAATGAATGGTCTGAAATGCATTGTGTAGTCAAAAACTGGTCCGACTTTTGAATGAGGTATTCTGAATTTGCGCCCTTCTGTGGGGCACACAACATTACACGTATAAGTTCTTCAAACACGGTTCATCATTCAAGCAATACAAGGTCCTTATATTGTCTTCCGAGATTTAATTGGCAGATTTTTAAAAAAGTTGACAGGAAAAGATGAAACTGTTGGACTACACAGGGTTTTAGTATGTTTAGAGAGTAGAAAGAGTTGTGGATGATTTACAATGTGTCTTGTACAACATATGCACTCTTTGGAGCCAGAGAGGCATTAACTCATATACATGTACTTTAATACACAAGTAATGCCCAAGGTCTGTCTCTAAACAGATGATATGTCTGTTTTTCCACATATTTCATCCATAAAATGGAGAATTTCTTGATATGACCACTGAATAATGGTGCTTTCTGCTATCACTACCGTTTAAATAGTCATAGCCATATCGAGAGATTTTTCATTCATGGATGAAATAAATGGATAAATGTCATATGTCATACTGCATGGAATCGCCCTCTACAGAATAGTTCAGATATGTATTCCAATTTATTCATTGACAGATTAGAAAGAATTGATAGTATAGTAATGCACTGTGCTGGTTTTGACTATATTGTGTTAGTGTGGACATTATACAGTATTGATGTGAAGGGGAATAGCATGCCTTCTGTATTTTTTGTTGTGAAAATTGTGGTCAGAGACAAGAAGTTTGACTTCCGTACGTATATATTGAATGGTCATGAAATGTCATTTAGAAGTTAGGTACATAATGTGTATAGACAATACACATATATGAAATAAAAAGGAGACTTTCTCAGAGAACTTGTTTTTTTAAGTTGTTAAGATGTTAAGAAATGATATGTAGATTGCATGTTCGGAGAGAGACAGAGGGAGAGTGAAGGAAGGGGAGGAGGGAAAAATACTAAAAAGAAGATGGGGATGGAGACAGCTGAGATTCAGAAAAAGAGTTAATTTTAGGGAGGGGAAAGAGGAAAATAGGGGAGTCAAATAAAGAAAGAGAACGAATAAGGAGAGGGATTGCAAGAGAGAGAGAGAGGGGGGCAGAGACAGAGAGAGAAGAAGAAGAAGCAAACACATAGAAAAAGAGAGGAGAGGCAGAGTGAGAGAGGGGGGGGGGGATGCAAAAAGTACACCAAATAGGATTGAAGAAACAAAAGTTGTGTTCAGAATAAAGAAAATAAGTGCTATCAAAATCGTGAGGAGAGAGCAAGTAGAGTGCTGTTGTAAATTATTGTTGGTCCTACTGATTGCCTCCCATAAAAAGCAGTCAGAAGAAAGTATAAAGAATAAAAATGCGAGATGGCTATGAAAATGTGAACAAAATTAATGAGAGGTACTGTGTATTAGATGTAAACAGAAATGCATACTCTGTCTTGTATTGTGTATAGATGTCGACTTAAGATAGCACTTTATTCTGAACACAACTTCACAAGTCCAGAAGGCATTATCATTCATAATTCATTCCTGCGAACCGTGCATCTTTCTACAACAAACGACATCAAAGAAAACAGTAAAAGATATTGTGTATTCAATATAACATACATGTATATTTTTAAAAAACTTTACAGTAAGTCAAAACATCAATTCAGCATGCTCATAGAAATGATTACATTGATACATTTGGTGTACATGCATGTTTATCTAATAATATCAAAATTAAAAATTTGATCAACGTGGCAGTGGTGGTAGTTATTCTGCAGCAAACAATTTCTAGCTCTAAATATTCAAGCCACTATATCATATCGTATGGAGCCAGATTGACATGATCTCATATACTTTTATGCAGAGTTAACGCCCTCCTGACTGAACAGATGATGTGATATAGTGATTTGAGTGAATTAGAAAGTAATCATTATTCTATTGAATTTGAGAACATTATACATTAGAAATCTAAAGATACATGTAATATACACATAATTATAAGAAAACATAATCGGAAGGACTTTCAAGAAATCAACTTCAATTTCAATATCCTATTATACTGCCTTTAGAAATCACATTATTTGAATTATGTAATAGCTCATTGTCATGTTTATATCTCAATAGGTTACATGAAAAGGCCACTGAGATTACCTTTGGTTAACTTCAAGAAAGTTTTTCTAATAATTTTAGAATTCGATGCAAGTGAATGATGCCTGTACTAATGGCAAATGATATCAATTCAATGCTGACTGAGCCAACATAAATATGATTAAAAATATTATATATTGAGCAAAGTTACTTGATTAGAATAGCAAATTGAAATTTTGAAGCTTATGTGCTCCCATTATTGACGTTTTTATCTATAATATTTGTTCACTTTAGCTGAGTCTGTTTTGAAGATAAAATGTGCATTTGTCTTGATATTTAAGTACATGAAGAGAAAAGAATACAATGTATTCTTCCAGTGTAAGTGCTGCTTCAGGGTGATGAAGATAAACGCTGTATCACATCACATCACAAAAAGGTTTGTCCTTTAGATTGATTGCAGACAATCTATATCACACAAGACAATGAATTGCTAAGATATAGTAAACATAATTTTGATCACATGCTTTCTTTGACAAAGACATGCCACATCAATGTTCTGATTTATTGCAGTGATTTTGTTTCTACTTTCAACAATATCATTCTAAAATTACATGATTGTTGAAAATAGAGTTGAGGACTATATTCACTTCCCATGTCTTGTACTACAGCGATCACCTAACAAATTAAATCTATTCTCCAATTCAATTTTTATGCATATTCAGAAGAGCAATCTTACTCTGGAAAATATGAAAAAACATGATTTGTTGAAATAAATATTTAAAAATCTAGGGCAACCTATACAAAGTGTATTATATTAATTAATTAATTAAAATATATATTTTGAGAATTTCTTCATATTTTTTCCAACTTGATTTGAAAAAGTATAATACTTTACAACAATAAATATTCAATGTGTACATGGTTTTGGTTGTAATTGTTGGTGACTCAGAGATAGTTACAGCAAGACATACAAATTTTGTGAATGAACTACATCTGAAGATAATGAAAAGCTTACTTCCGCATATCATTGCTCGAAATATCATCCATGATCGCTAATGTTTATGACATAAATAAGAGGAATTACATGTACAATGTAGTGTAGCAGTTAGGGTATATGTATGCATAACTATTTTGGCTAGAACCTCTTTTTAACAGTTATGAGAAACTTTACATAATAATAATTTAACAGAAGACAGTGATAACCCACTGAGAGAGAGAGAATAGAGTTATTCTGTAAGTTAATCATAACTTATCAATTCACTTATCAACATTTGTGCGTAACATGTTCTTCAATTGTCTGACATGTGTATGTAACGGCTTCTCCTATTGGCTGTAAGACTCGTTGCTGTGTTTATAAAACCTTCTCTTATTGGCTCGGTTCAACATTTAGTACATACATGTACATGTACATAATGGCTTGTCCCAGAGAGTAAGTTCAGTATGGTGTACACATGTACATAAAGGCTTTTATCGTTGGCTAGTTTCAGTCTGACAAACAGGATTTTTCCGTAGTTTGGGGTCAACGTATGAAGCTCTAGATGTGGTCTCAAATGAGTTATAACGTTCTTTCACCGCTGGAGGGTCTAACTCGGGCTGAGAGGCGGGGAACGATCTAGATTCACGGGCTGCATAAAAGTAAAAACATAGAAAAGAGAAAACAGAATATTAATATTACATCAAATATTTGGCAGAAAGGGCATTTAGCTATCAATCAAAAGAAATTATTTGACACTCTGTATCTTGAAATTTACAGAATGATATAAAGACTCAATAATATCAATACATTTAGTAGGCCTGACAGGATTCGTCAAAGAGAAAACTTGTTTTCACTAATTTTGAGTTTGTTTAAGAGTAACTATTTCATTTTTTTTAAATCAAGTAATACTTGCAATACAATACAAAGTTGAATTTACCCCCTCTTCACCCCCATATTCATGCTCCACAAGGCCTTTCAGGCAGCTCCCATGGTAAGTTTTCTTTCTCTGATATCTTAAAGCCCCTATCAGGGATTTGCAAGCCCTCAAAAACGGATTTCAGAATGTTTCTGTAGCAGCAAGATGAGTTTATGACAGTACATGTATGTGCAAAATTTCAGATCAAAGACTCTGTGGTTTTCTCTCATAAATTGAAGCCCTCATTTTGTAGACAACAAATGGCGAGAATAAAACATTGCCACTTGCAAAACTTGAATTTGAAAAATAACTGTAATTTTGCTAATTAATGCTAAATTGCCACCATTCTTTTATGAAAGTTTTCAATTACGATTTTAAAATTATTTTTGGTCCTTTTACAAGTCGAGATTTTCACTGTGCAAATCCCTGCAACGCCATGTAATATCCATTACACTTTAACAATTTGGACTAATTTTCAATCATATATAGCCCCTTGATATACAGTGTAGGCCTACCATAATTATTTTGATGTAAAACATTGCTATAGGCTTACCTGCTAAATGAAGGATATGTTTAGGGACTGGCTTGGGACCACTGACATAAGAAGATTTCTGGGTTGTGTCAAAATAGTGGTCATACTGCAAAATAGAATAATAGAAAGGTATATTAAAAACATTCTTTACGTTGTTATCGACATCTATTTTCAACAGAAGAGAAATTGGCAATACACTGAAATTATACAATCAATTTTTAATGGCAAAGGATAACATTCAATCTTCACTTCTTTAGAAATTGATGAAAATGAATTTATAAACTTAGAATTGAAACTCTTTCATAAAAAATCCAAAAAAAAATCTAGATTTGTTTTCAAAGACACAAGAACATGAACACGTTTTTTAACATTTTATTCTAGAAAATAGGTCTATTCTACTTATTACACTCTCTTCTTTAGTAGTCCAGATCAAACTTTATCTTTGCAGCTAGGATCGAGATCCATCAAGAAGATCAAAGATTAAATTTCTAAATAATTGAATACCCAGGTTAAATAACCATGTACTTATGTAGACTAGATCTAGGGTCTAGGTTAAACTTAAAGACAATTCAATTGCTGTGTCAAACTCAAAGTTAATTTGTTGTAGTTTATAATTCCACTTCTTTCTTGTTAGCTGAAGTATATAGATTTAAAAGTTATTATTACAGCAAGACAAGAGCCAAAAGAGGCTTCCTTCTCGTTTCCCCTTCGCCTTGCCTGGCCCTTGCCTTGTCTTCGTTTCTTTTCTTCAATTCAAATATATTCTAAATTGTTTCCTTACCTGTGATGGCAAGCTCTTTGGTACTCGTATCCTCTTGATATCAAATCTCTCTTCATTCCAGTTTCCTATCAGTGTATCCGGAGTATAACAATCTTCTTTGGTGGTGGTTCTCCATCCATACTGCTGGAACTTCTCCAGGTCGGTGGTGTGAGTCCATACCTCCCCTAAACCTGAGCCGCGAACCATGGAGCGAAACGCTACTTCATCTCCCGATGCCATGTCTGATTTTTAGAATGGAAAATAACAAGCTTTCGAGGAAAAATAACAGCCCGTTACAAACAGCTGTTGATCTAGCTAACCCTTTATTCAGGATCTAATGTAGATACTAGAAGAAGGTCTATTCGATTCTGGAAAGAATGGTCTTGATCTCACCGAAGCCAGCCTTGCGATGAAGTTCCTAGCTCAGCTAAGCTCCGTATCCCTTGTTGTTTACGTTCGTGTAGTACACAAACAATACTGCACGTGTATTGCCTATGGTACTTCCGGGTTCAGTCGTTATGGATACAGACGCTTTGCTACGATAGTTTTGTCCACAAGAGGGCGCTAGAGCAGAAAAGACGGAGCACCAATTTGACAAAATAATAGACCATTTTCGTAAAGTAATCAAATTTAATGCACAAATATATGTTAAGTGCCTCTTTACAAATTATTTCATTCACCTGTTACGAATAATTTTTTTTCAAAAGCCAGAATGCGGATTGCATACATTAGTTGTTGCTAAGTAGGACAAACATTTCCCCATGTCCTATCTAACAACACGTAATGTATGCAATTCGCATTCTGACTACTAATATTGAAATACAATTATTCGTAACAGTCAGGTGAATATAATAATTTGTAAAGAGGCACTTATCAAATATTTGTGCAATAAATATGATTGCATTACGAGAATGGCCTATCGTGCCACTTTTTTTGTATTTGAATATCAATATAAATCATTTTACGAATAATATGATAAAACCAAGTTTAATCTTTTTTTCCTGATACAGGCCCATTTCATAATATTTTTTTCGGTTTTGTTCTGTTCACTTTTTAAAACTTAAGCTGAGAAACAATAAGCATAACTTTTGTTCATTATAATTCTTCATACTAAAATCATATTATGTCCTATCATTGTCTTTAAATGATTTTGCTTGTAATGAATAAAGGAAGTAAAATAACGTAATCGTAAACCTTGGCGTGGCCTATGTAATAAAACATTAAAAGTCATTGTTCGATTATTTTTTCTGTATATTACGCGGTCTGATAGCCCCCCCCCCTCTCTCTCTCTCTCTCTCTCTCTCTCTTTCTCTATGTCTCTGTCTCCCAGTCTCTCTCGCTCGCTCTCTCTCTCTCCCTCTCTCTCTAGCTATCTCTCTCTTTCTTGTAAGAAGTCAAAGCATGCATGGTCTACATTGAGCAATAGTTTGCATTAATACGCAATCAATTTGTGCCGGGCTGGAGAAAAATGTAGAGTTTGCTTGCAAGAATTAACACTTCAGCTTAATTCAGTAGCTCAAAGTCCAAAGGGGATAGTCAATGTAGGTAGTTAATTGTGTTGCCTTATTTTTGAGTAAATTGATGATAATTGAAAAAGAAAAGAAAAAAGTTGAATGCTTTGTTTGTTTAGAGCCAGAAGGGCGTTAACCCATTTCACAAAATAAATACCCTTCTGGCTCCAAACAGGGGGTAATAAAGACAGTGTCTAAATGTTACCATTTAGCTATAATTAGTTAAGGTCTACAATTTTGTTGGGTATTCTTTATGCAGTTTTTTATTATTATAGGTTTCCCCCGCCCCCTCTCTCTCTCTCTCTCTCTCTCTCCCTCCCTCCCTCCCTCACTTCCTCTCTCTCCCTCCCTCCCTCCCTTCCTCTCTCCTTTCCGGACTTCTTCCCTCGTTGCCTCCTCCCCTACCCCTCCCCTCCCCCTGTCTCTATCTCTCTTGGTAACCTAATCATATAGCTGCCCGTCACATTCCGATTCTCCTTCGAAATAATTATTCACCAAAGTCCATTCCCCTTTCTGTAGGCCTATAAACACATCATTCATAGACTTTATCCAGTGGTCAATTATCATACTTATCAATCTCATCACCAAAAACATGTCATGATGTCATATTCCACGGCTCGTCCAACCCTGGACAAATATAATGCGTAACCAGTATAATAGTAATAATGGGGATGAAGGGGTGGGGGAGGGGGTATTGTGGAGGTGTTGTTGTAAAGGTGAATTGCCGTTTGGTCTACAACCAGTTCGTCTCCTACCCAATTAGTCTATTCCCACATGGTCTACACCCGGCCTGTATACTATCTACATGGTCTCATAATCATTTGGTCTACTGATCATTTGGTCTAATGATCATTTATTCTAATTGCCAGTCGGTCTAATTTCCAGTTGATCTAATGCCCATTTGGTCTACTATCCATATGGTCTAATAATCATTTAATCATTTAAGCATGTCCGATTACTACGTCACTGTAATGTTCGCACATTTCAATAGGCGACCCACAATGCTATTGAAATTACCTTAGGTTGATTTTTCGAAAGTAGTTGCAATCGTGTTAAACACATTTATCATTATTCATAATGATATTCATTCGTATCTATCAATCAAACAATAAAGAGGTTTTGAGTTGCACAATGACGTATGATTTTCGTTCCTATGATTTGTTTAAAAGTCATGGGATTCCTGACTAAGCTAAAGGTTTATGATGATAATTGCAGCATGAGGTAAATCATTCATTTTGGATCCGAGGCAAAGTTACCTATTCCCTTTAAAGCATCAAATATGATGAACGGCATTCAACACTTGGTATTAAACTACTAAAGAAGTATCTTGGTCCAGAAACCACGCCCATACCCTCGTAGCCCCTGCCTCTAACACCGTCTGTCAATATATTACAACGTTTTATCTCCGGACTGAGATCTTGTGTGTTTACTGACCCTTACAGAAAATCAATAGACTTATTGTGAACGCTACATCTACGTACTCTGACCAAAGAGATTGTGTTATCTCTTTGCTCTGACTAAGTTTCGTCAATACAGACTGTAGATTTATATTTGTAGCTGTGTGTATATACATGTACATTAATTCGTGGGTGAATTATGCTGTTACGAACTGGTGTATACCACGTCATAATATACTTCTATTTCTGGAACATGTTTTAATGTTGATCATTATTTAGGATAGTTAAGGGGGAACTCCGTTTTTCAACAGAAGTATTAATCCACGACCATTTATGCTGAGAATACGGAAAAGTACATAGGTATAGACTACTTTCGGAATCTACATTACAATGAACCCGAAAGAGGTAAGAGACACGAATTACTTCTATTATCACAGTATAATCAATATGTAACAAATGCTTGTTTGCTAGTCGTGTCTGTATAATAATATGATACTCGTAGAAGCTAGGTCTTCACTGTTTAGAGACAGAGTCTGTGTTATCGTTTAGGGGTTAATGCTCGATCTGCTAGCTCCAAACAGACTCCAAACTTGTTTTCTGACAGGAATTTCGATTAAATCAATTAATGCCCTTTTGGCTGGATGATCTTATTTTCCCCAAAAGTCAGATTTCAGCGTCGTTAATTATTATATCAATTTGTAAAAATGGCATTTTCTTTCTGATTGTTTCATGATCATTCTTTTCCACTTTTCGATACTTTAGGTGCATTTTCTGCCAAAAATCAATGGACATCTTATTGCTCACTTTCAAAAGATTCGAAGACCATTTTAGTTCTTTAATGCATACTTTTATTTTACACAACAAGTCAAGCAATTATCAATATATTACATTCATACTATAGTCTCCATGATATTAGTTTTACAATGCAAACGATTGGTATTAATCCTTGGCCTTCTCCATTTTGTTTCACCTTTTTTTCTGACAGGAAATTTGATTGAAATATCCGCGAAAGAATGA
This sequence comes from Mesocentrotus franciscanus, assembly GCA_037976565.1. Taxonomy (NCBI): domain Eukaryota; kingdom Metazoa; phylum Echinodermata; class Echinoidea; order Camarodonta; family Strongylocentrotidae; genus Mesocentrotus; species Mesocentrotus franciscanus. The sequence continues at coordinate 41,587,364 of CP137667.1, read as the reverse complement.
CCAACCCCTCTCTAATACAGCCTGTCAAACTTGCTTTAACGACCACCTGTATAGAAGGACCACATCTTCTGTTTTCCTCACTTGAAAATAGTTATTTCACGTACTAAAGGAACCTGAACATAAATACCACCTGCCTATCAAGACCACTGTTCTAGTCTCCCTTGAGCGTTATTTATATACAGGTTTCACTGTAATATCGCCAATGACATCAGACCCTTTGCGCTGACCATTCTTACGTCACAATAGTTTAAATACCATGGATGTAAATAGCACGGATACACCAACGTACATACCACAGGAGCCACCGGGGAAAAGTACCCTCCCTCCTCCTACATATAATAGCGGTAAGAAACATTGTCTCTTTCTTATACATCACCATTTTTGTCACATTATTACTGTTTGTTTGTTTGTGGATTTAATTGTTTACTTGTGGGTGTGTCTATTTGTTTGTTCGAATTGTCCCCCATCTACTTCTCCTGTTGGTAATCGATTTCTAATTTTGTTTTTAATTATTGTTTATGTATGTATATTTCTTTCTTTACATATCTGCATCTTTATTATTGTTATCATTATCATCATCGCTTTTTTTGGGGTCGGTATTCTATCCTGGTTTTTCCAGTCACAATGATGAGTTGCAAGTCACTGACTTTTCTTATAATATTTTGTTTCCATTTTCTCGTTTTTGTTACTATTATTTTTTCAGATCAATGTTCGAGTTGTCCTCGTTTGCTGCCCGAATGGGCTTTGGCTGTTCTCATCACTCTTCTCCTGGTCGTTGCCATTTCAGTTGGTCTTAATATCATGTTTGTCTACAAGAAACGGCGGTTACAGAGAGATTTAGCCATCAAAGGTAATGTAAGAAAGACGTAAGGGCTATAGCAGGGGCGGGTCCAGGATTGATATAATAGGGTCCGGGGAAAAGTTTTCCTCTCTGAGTCCTGACATAACATTTTACAGGAATTTTTTGGGAGGATTTACGCTGTTCCTTGGAAGCCTCGGTCTGTGAAGTGTATTAGAAAGAGAGAAAGTGTGTGTGTGAGAGAGAGAGAGAGAGAGAGACTTCCCAACGGAAGCACATCGGGACCCGCCCTAAGAATGTTTAACGGGGGTGTCGCTAAAAGCTACTTTCATTTTAATTTCTTCTTCTTCTTTATGTTTCTTTTAGATAAAGGATGTTACTTCGCAGATAGGATTTACCTTTATGAGTAAAAATAATGATCTAAACTTTAGGACAATATATATTTTGAACCATATATGTTCCCCTTTCCTCTACAGATTCTAATTTGTTTTCTTTTCTATTTTATTTTGACAATATTAAAGCGCACTTGGATATGCAAAAGACCTCATATACTCGGTAAGTCAATACTTATGATACTTATGAAACTTATGTTTTTACGCTGCTTTTGATGTGATTATGCTACGCTAAATTTCAACATTTGAGTTCAGATTTCAGAGTTTAAGATTAAAAAGTAGCACCCCTGAAATTCGACTTCTGATTATTACAACGAGGCGATTGTTGTCGGTAGTTCACATTCTAGGTAACTGACTTTTAGTCAATCGTATTCACTTTCTCTCATATTTTTGTTTATCGTCCAGTTACATTTTTAATTTGGCTTTACCAATATCGGTAGACCAATATTAATTGTTTATCTAAAACACGATCGCAAAGACGTTCAATAATATCAACCTAGGGCAATTTTAATATCCGTGTGTACCACTTATTCATATTAAATTGCGAACATGCCAAGGACACAAAATAATAATAATAATCTGGATTTATGTAGCGCTTAATGCGAAATACCGTCTCTAAGCGCTGTACAGATATTATTACCCCGGTCATCGAATTCATTCACGCACAATGTGCACCATCTCCACTACCTGGGGAGTATTTCTACCATATTGTCACCGTGAGGGCATATGTAAATTACTAACACAAAGGCTTTCGTCACCCAACCAGGGTTTCCATTTCTCTCCTGGGTATGGAGTGGCATATGTAGATTAGTGCCTTGTCAAAGGACATTGGTGCCGTGTCGGGGATCGAATCCACGGCCATTGTATTTCAAGTAAAGTGCTTAAACCACTCGACCACGCCACCTCTATAATCATACTACGTAATCCGAATATAATTCATAGGCAATTCAATGTGGTATTGATATTACCCATAAATTGATTTATTTAATCTTTGCGATAGTATAGTGTTCCAAGCAAATCTGAGATATTCTATTTCATTTTCCTGCATTCTCCCCGAGGGCTTTCTCCTACCCCAGACTTCATCTTGCTCTTTATCATCTGCTGCCCCCTTTGTCGAAACCAATGTTTTCTTATAACAATTCTCAATTTCTGTAAATTCTTCTGGCTTGACCTTCTCGTATTAAAAATACCAGTCATTTCTTCTTTATTTTATTTCAGTAAATCAAATGGTAACGGGATTGCACAAGATATCAGAGCAGATAAGCAACCGCTTCTTCGAACGAAAAGTAAGTTATGTCTTCCTGATTTATTTTGGTGCATCTCTTAAGTTTTCATACTTTCATGTAGGCTTAAGCTAATTGCAGTGTCGTGATTTTAAGCCGTGGCGTAAAAATAAAAAGAAGGTCATGTTCTGCTAAAGATGACAAAAAATATGTAAATTTTCTCATTAACTATATCAGATTGGAAGAACTCCATATTAAAAATTTCTCCTGAATGTCACCACCATCATCATCGGCATCGTCATCATTCATCATCATCATCATCATCATCATCATCATCATAATCATCATCTTATTATTATTGTCATCTCATCATCATCATCATTATCATCATCATCGTCGTCATTGTCTTCGACTTCGTCGTCATTATCACCACCACCGTCACCATTTTCGTTGTCATCTTTAATATTATCGTCATTATCCACAATCTCCACCTCCTCCTCCTCCTCCTCCTCCTCGTCATCGTCATCGTCATCATCATCATCATCATCATCATCATCATCATCATCATCCTTGTTTTACCAAGACTGGAGATAGCTACTTCTTTTTCATTGATAACACGTTGTATCTAACTCTTTTATCGGCAGCCATTGCCCTGAAGAAAAGCAGAATTGAGATTCCGCGGGAAAACATCGGGATCAGCGTGAGTTTGCGATCTATCGGTGATGGTCAGTTTGGTAACGTGTGGAAGGGAGAGACGCGAGGTCTGACGGTCAATGATGGTCACGTGATTCCTGTAGCTGCAAGAGAACTACCAGGTTAGCGGAAAATTTTGCTACCGGGCAAAGACAAATTTATTAAGAAAACAATGAATATAGAACAACAATTAAGTCGGAAGTGATGGGTATTGATATTGCCTTTGAGTTAATTTCTCGAAAGGCTACGTTAACGTGTTAAAGCCTCTCCAAAGTGTTGGGAGCCCCAAAATTCGATGGCAAAATTTCACTTCAATTGTACAATGAAGTGAAAGAGGATGACATTTAACACTGAATTCTTCAAGATTCTCAAAATAAACTTGTTTGAAGACGAACATCGATGAAAGAATACCAACAAAAATAGGTTTTCTGCGTACAACACAAAACCTAAATTGTGTATTCTTTCATCAATATTCGGCTTCAAACACATTTATTTTGAAAATCCGTGCAGAATTGTTTGTTAAATAATATCCACTTTCACATTATTGAAACATTTAAGTGAAATGTTGTCATCAATTTTTTTGTGTGCGACTTTTGGAGCCCCCAACTAAAGGTTATATACAGTTAGTACATTTCTTTTGGTGCTATTTTTGAACAATAAGGCTTACAGGATTAGCATAGTACTGACTGTTCTACTTTTGGTTATGTCTAGGTTCATTGACTAATGATGAAATCTTGGACAATCTTGTACCGCTATGGAGACTGAAGACTCATGAAAACGTTGTCCAGGTTTTTGGATGCTGCCTAGAAACAGGTAAGCCATGGTCATTGCTTATTCATTGTCGCTGTTTTTGTTTTTCTAAGTTTTGTGTCCATACAATAATGGATAATGAATATGTTAGCCAAGCATTTGCTATCCATTCATGAAGGATATATTAGACTTAGAATTAAAGGAAAATGAAGGGGGCGTCCGGGTCAAATACTGTATTTACAACAACAAGAAAAAGAGTTACAATGATTTTTTTTCCATGGGCCCTCCTAAAGAGGGGGGAGGGGCTTTGGTCCTGTTTTATCTAGCCGGCTAGGAACTGGCTTTAAAAAGAGTGTACAGCCTAATAAAAATGTTATCTTCTGTTTAATTCATTTTTTTTATAACTCTATCCCGATCCAGAACCGTCGTATATCCTAACAGAACTTATGTCACCAATGGAACTCTTTTTACATATCTTCGTACCAATGGGGGCATAGCTAGGACCTCAGTCTGTAATTTAGAAACCCTCGATGGACAGACCATCAGGTGGAGGGGGTGGGGGCGTCTGGGGCACCAAATGTTTTTCTTCTGAGTATATGTTGGAGAGGGCTAGGAATAATCTGATATGAGAGTATGCAACCTAATGTAGGTTTTATTTTGCCTTTCATTTAAAACTTCACAACTACTTTACTTTATCCCGATCCAGAACCGTCGTATATCCTAACAGAATATGTCACCAATGGAACTCTTTTCACCTATCTTCGTACAAATGGGGGCATAGCTAAGACCTCTGTATATGCTAACCTAGACACTCTCGAAGCAGACCATCAAATCACACTCCTGGAACAAAACCTGTTTGCATTCGATGTCGCGAACGGTATGGAGTATCTGGTCAATAAGAAGGTAAACATCAATTCAAAGAAAGAAATAAAGAGAAAGAAAGGAAGAAAGAGAGAAAGAACAATGAACCTTGACACTCTCGCAGCAGACCATCAAATCACACTTATGGAAAAAAACCTGTTTGCATTCGATGTGGTTAACGGTATAGTATGGAGTATCTGGCAAATAAGAAAATAATACTTGCACGAAAACAAAACAAACAAAGACAAAATATGAAGAAGAAGAAGAAGAAGAAGAAGAAGAAGAAGAAGAAGAAGAAGAAAAAGAAGAAGATAATGAAGAAAAAGAAGAAAAGAAATCTTTAAAAAAGAAGAAGAGAAAGAAGAAGAAGAATACAATGAAAACAATTTTAGAAAGCTACCGCCCCCTCCCAAATTTTGAAATTACCAATATTTGGGCACTCTTCAACTACTCAATAATCAGCCAACAAGGTCGTCTCTTTGTGCATCAGTTCTCGAGACAGACACCCCATATAACCAACGATTGGGTCTTCGCGACGGCCCATGAGACCTACAGCCTACAATACCGACATACCACTATCCTGGGCCTTCTGACAACATTCCTGGTAGTTCAATAGACCGATTATGTCGGTCCCGTGGGCTGTCGGACTTATTTGTTATTTGTTATATCACATCTCGTATATTTTAACGACACCCAATAAATTTTCTAGGATGAAATGTCAAACGTTCGGTCTCCTTTCTCTCACTCAAACTTTTTTTTAATAGAAATTTGCATATTAAAGCTAAAAGTTTCTGCCACTATGGAGACATTATGCCCGTAGGTCTATGCCTTTTCTGGTATACGTAAATTAGTTAAGTGAAGAGTATCATTGATTTTATACAAATAATATATAAATTTCCAGGTTATACATGGGAACTTATGTGCTCACAACATTCTACTCACTGTGGAAAAACGGTGTAAAGTTGCTGACTTTGGACTGACAACTTTGTCAAATCTGGTAAGTAATGCCATCCATTTTGAGCAACTGAATGATTTCTTAAATAACTTCTGATAAGCTTTTTCTCCACTATTAGTATTACTATCATGGAAAACGCTATACAGTTAGCAAAGGAGAAAGTGTATGATTATATATCGAATATCTTTTTTCATTTTGTACGACGAAATATTACAATTTTGTTGACATCATAGGGTATTCTAAATTAACTCATGAATACCTGATGAATTTTAAACGAATTTTTAAATGAATTTGTTTAGATTGAATAATCTATATCTAGACTATTTGAAAATCTAGTGTACTTTTGATAGAGTGTATGGGAAGAGCAGTAAATCGAGGTCCATTATCAAGTAGCATTCAATAGATAAAAATCAAGCATGACAATTGCATCTTGTTCTTTTTCAAGACAAGTTTGAATATGATGCACAGTTGACGATTTGGAAATAGGGACAGAATGAGGCTTCTACTACACACTTAATTTAGAATCATTCACAGAGCACATGCAAATCAATAAACGTAACATGTCTAGCATTAATGAATAAAGATTCGTGAATTATTGTTGTTTCATTATTCATGTTTTCCAGGCCAAGGTGACTAAAGATAAGATATATGACAGGTGGATGTCCCCTGAGAGACTTTCAAACGGTCTTTGTTCAGCCGAGGATGATGTCTGGTCATACGGAGTGTTGGTTTGGGAAATAATGACATACGGTAAGAACATTGCTTTTAGGATAGGGCTCATGTCTGAGATGAGTTTACATACATCTAATGGCTTTTTTGTTGTTGGGGGCACATTTGAACCGTACTCCCTCCCCATCAAATGATGGTGAGCATAGGGCTCATGTTTACGATGAGAATAAATACATCAACTGGCGTTTTTTTTTTTTGGGGGAAGGGCCCACTCAGCCCATGCCCCCTCCCCCCGCCTTTGAAACCCAAGTGGCATACCTTAAAGGTAAAGACCAGTTTTGGAAACGCCCCTCTCTCAAAAAATGAAATTGAAGCTCTCATTACCAATCATGTGAAAGAAAATGTTTTGACTAATACGTGATGATACAAATTTTGCCGTGAAACCGCCTACTAATTGATATATTTGGTAAATTATTATATCTATTGGGACCAAATAGATATCGCGCACGTGGTCGCGTAGTCCCATATACATCTTTCTGTGTACAGTGCTTGTAACTTTACCAAGACTGGGCCAAATTTCTTATCATTTTGATGATTCCAGAACCTTGCAGTACACACCAATACTTATATGCTAGATGATCAACCTTTTCTGATCGATTCCACAACGTTTCTTTCACAATGCAATCGCATGACCAGAACTGGTCTTTATCTTTAAAGAACAGTTGAGTTCTGGTCATGCGATCGCATTGTGAAAGAAACGGTGTGGAATCGATCAGAAAAGGTTGATCATCTAGCAAATAAGTATCGGTGTGTACTGCAAGTTTCTGGAATCATCAAAATGATAATAAATTTGGCCCAGTCTTGGTAAGGTAAAGTCACAATCACTGTATACAGAAAATGTAAATGGGACTACACAAACATGTGGCATAAAATCGGGTCTCATTTCTAAGCTGTTACTTGTCATATTTAGAATATCATAGGGAAGGCATTTAAAGAGCCATGCTTTTCAGGTGACATTTTTTCTCTGATGTTCTTCCACACTTGCATAATAACAACGATAACGCTCACAAACGATTGTTCACCTCTCGCCATAACTCAACCTTCTCTTTAAGTATACCACTCAAAGATTGTACCCCGGCACCCCTTTTGGAGATGATGGCTTTAGATATATATATATATTGCTTGATTGCTTGTCAGTGCATTGGGGGAATATTTTCCCCTCTATTTCACGAAAACCCTGATCCGCCCTTGGGTACATCAGTGTTCTTGCTGAAAGTATTGGTTTGATAGTAAGCCACGATTGTATTAATCGGCTCAATGGTAACACAACAGATTTCAATTATTATATTTTTATCTTCTGAGCCATTCCTTTACAACAACAAAACATATACAAATGTGGTCCACACTTGCTTAAAAACATATACAAATGTGGTCCACACTTGCTTAAAAACATATACATATGTGGTCCACACTTGCTTAGAAAGTTTAAGCCCAAGGTGATAGAGAGACAGAATGATGCAGCTCTTCATGAAAGATTGTATGATTGTGAAAATGTTACTTGGGTGACCCATTCATATATAGTATTAGAATGATAACATAAGTTTTAATTTAAAATAAACAGTTCATATAAAATGAAGCTTATGGTTTCTGCATTTTAAAAATAAGTTATTAATTCCTTGTTATATCACTCTGACAGGGAAACGTCCTTACTCGGAGCTGGGAAAAGAAAATTTACGAGAGATGCTGATAAGTGGTTACAGGTTATTAGTACCACAAGGATGTGATCAGATTACGTAAGTTTTTATTATTATTATCATTATTTGTTACTATTATTAGTATTATAATTATTATCATTATTATAGTACATAGAAGTAGTAGTAGTAGTAGTAGTAGTAGTAGTAGTAGTAGTAGTAGTAACAGTAGTAGTAGTAGTACTAGTAGTAGTATGTTAGTAATATAGTAGTAGTAGTAGTAGTAGTAGTAGTAGTAGTAGAAATAGAATTATAGTAGTAGTAGTAGTAGTAGTAGTAGTAGAAATGAAACTATAGTAGTAGTAGTAGTAGTTCATTCATTCATTTTCATTATTTTATTTCCAATTCTCGTAAAAATAAATTCAACAATATATTATACTTATAAGAAAATATATAAACAACACAGTAGTAGTAGTAGTAGTGATAGTAGTAGTAGTAGTAGTAGTAGTAGTAGTAGTAGTAGTAGTAGTAGTACTAGTAGTAGTAGTAGTCCTAGTACTACTACTATTAGTAGTATAGTAGTAGTAGTAGTAGTAGTAGTAGTAGTAGTAGTACTAGTAGTAGTAGTAGTAGTATTCCTAGTACTACTACTATTAGTAGTATAAGTAGTAGTAGTAGTAGTAGTAGTAGTAGTAGTCCTAGTACTACTACTATTAGTATAAGTAGTAGTAGTAGTAGTAGTAGTAGTAGTAGTAGTACTAGTAGTAGTAGTAGTCCTAGTACAACTTCTATTAGTAGCATATGAAGTAGTAGTAGTAGTAGTAGTAGTAGTAGTAGTAGTAGTAGTATAGTAGTAGTAGTAGTAGTAGTAGTAGTAGTAGTAGTAGAAGTAGTAGTACTAGTAGTAGTAGTAGTCCTAGTACTACTACTATTAGTAGTATAAGTAGTAGTAATAGTAGTAGTAGTATAATTGTAGTAGTAGTAGTATGCCAATGTATTCATAGCTTAACATGACCAAGAAGAAATAAAGAAAGGGAATACCAAGCGCAAAAATTGAGATAAAGTGAATGGCTTCTAATGCACCAACATCATTTCATATCATTATACCACACTTGACTGCATATGATCCAGGTAGGGAAGTTTAGTTGTATGAAAAGTTTAATCAATGCAAATGGCATCCTTTTAAAACACAACCATGATGCTTATCAAATTACTGGCCAATTGTTCATCAGAGACCACTTTTCGGCAATAAAATTGTCTGACAAGCATGTCGCATGTTGGAGATAAGTGTTAATTGGAACGTTTGTAAATTTGATATTTCTGAGCCGATTTTCGCATCTAGACGAAAAGAGAAAATATTTTGAAATATTTATTTAGCATTGTATGATTACAATAACATCGTTTAAAGAAATATCTCCATTTCACTTTAACTTCAGGGCTAATTTGATGAAGAGTTGTTGGCAAGAGAAAGAGGGTGAAAGACCGACATTTGAAAAGATCAAGAACCAATTAGGTGATAAAGTGGAAGAAGAAGCGGTAAGATTGTCTTTTCTTGTTTGTTTGTTTGTTTGTCTGTTTGTCTTTTTATCAAAAAACCCTGATCAAGAAAAATCAGGCCTTTACAGGCCTTTACCTGTAACCATAACCATTAGTAGTTCATCGTTAAATGATGACATGATAAAACCCTTTAGTTGTTTCTTTCATGCGTGGCTCCACAGTCCAATCTCTCCTAAAACAGTGTGTGTTGCAAAGGAAACCAAGGTTATTGAATTGGTCATTTATATACTTTTTTTTAAATACAAAGTTATATTTTGTCAAGCTTTCCAATGTATACTTAGATATTTTTAGTTACATTGCTGACTGCATGTTGCTTCAAATCATTTGTTAGCGAGATATTTTTTCAGCAGAATATTTCACTCAAAATGCCTATGTTTTATTTATTATTTCAAAGTACAGTCATTTGTCTTCTCACTCAAGTTCCTTACATACACTAAGCTCATTTATTATTCGAACTTCAACAACATGAAGAAGCTTTTTTAAATATGTTTTAGTAGTAATATGGATGGTCTCAAATTCAGACGTGAGTAGTCTTAAAGGGCAAGTCCACTCCAAAAATAACTTACTTTCAATAAAAGCAGAAAAATCATACAAACCAATGAAAAAAAGTTTGAGCAAAATCGGATAACTAATAAGAAAGTTATGAATTTTTGAAAAAGTATGTAAAACTATGGAACAATGAGAATCACAACACAAATTGCCAAGATGGTTATCAGTTTGTGACGTCATGTCCTCACAACTTATCAATTGCTTTATATAGTTTAATCCCATTAATTTCCTTTTTATCCCCAAAACTTGATTTCCCCATGCCTTTGCCCAGGTTATATGATTTGTATCATATTGCGTGCAGGACATTTCCCCAAAACTGTTATGAATTTTGAAGAATTGATACTATTTTCTGAATATTGTATTTCATAATTATTGATTTTTATATAAATAGTTTATCAAAATTCAATTTTTCATGATTTAACTGGACAAAATTACTCTTTATTTGTGCATCCACACAAAAACATATTACTAACAATCTAACTTGGATGCTGGTGTGAAGAAATAAGATTCTTAGGGTGAAAATAGGAAATTTATATTATCAATATAAAGAAAATAATTAGTGGATAGTGAGGACCATACGTCACAGACTCATGAGTGAGTTGCCAATTTGTGTAGTGATTTTCAAAGTTTTTCATGTCATTAAAAATTCATAACTTTCTTATTAGTTATCCGATTTTGCTCAAACTTTTTTTGATTGGTTTGTCTGATTTTTCTGGTTCTATTGAAAGTAAGTTATTTTTGGAGTGGACTTGGGCTTTAAAGGTAATGCAAAGTTTTGGGAAATTTTGATATATTTGGATGCCCCTATGGATGTATTATAGCACTAGAAAATTTGGCCCCTAAACTGACACTTCTGCTTTAGAAAAAATTGAATAATCAAAATTTACCGGTGCTCCCGGTAAATTTCAGATATTTCAAATAGCACCTAAGGCCATTCCATGGTAGCTGCGACCATGCAAATCTCAGAATATGCAGTTCTGGTATATAATTTCCAAACGGGAATAGCAAATCGGTCGATTGTAGTCAGGAAACAAATTTTAAAGCTAAAGTAATATCAGTCTTGAGAGGGAGCTATACAGCATAAAGAGTTTATTATTTACAATTTCATCACTTTAGACTCGATTTCAACCGCGACAACGTTCACTGAATATTGTAAAATCGCATAGGCTTCCAATATGTTCATTTGAACCAAATTCATTACCCCATACCAAAACTTTGTATTACCTTTAAATTGGGTGATCTTTAATGCATGTAGTAAATACGTGAGCTGTCAAACATCCTGATCATTCAGATCAAACGTTTTGATCTTGTAAATGTTATGTTTGATTTATTTTGTTATTTCCGTTTTCAAACTATATCGTCGTGACCGTTACTCATAAATATAATTATATATGTTGTATTATTATCATATATTATATACTGTTCATATAAATAATATAATCAAAGTTTATTTCAACTGCTTTATTTTCACGAATTTCTATATTTCCCATCACTTGTCGTTATAGGACTACTTCGCCCTCGGAAGTAACATGGATAGCTACTACGCATGCGTAAACGTCATCGAAAGTTGATGATGCTTGTGTTGGAGATGAAATGATAATAGATTCGAATGATAATAGTCTGTAAATAAGTATATTAATATACGTATTATTTCATTGAGGAAATATGCCTATAGCTGTATAGTCTCTAACAATATAAATCATTCCGATAGAGTAGTATTGACAGGTGGAACATATTTTGTCTTTTGATATCGGACTCTGTTACACTCTAAAGCATAGGGGTGCACATCTATTCCTTTAGGAGTCATGTATAGTAGGCTTGGGATCTCTTCATTTTGAAAAAATAGAAAATTCACTCTCTAAAGTTTCATTAAAAACACTAATAATTATGATACTTTTGTGTATATTGTGAAATTTTCTTTTCCTTTACGCACTCAAACAGGATATATCCGGAGAGCATTAAAAGGATTTCAAATTAATTCTTGTAGAAAATGTTTTATTAAAATAAGTCAAGTACATTGTATTAGAAAAATAGTTTTACCGTATTCTCTTTAACTATCTAAATTATAGTTCGTATATGGTTTATTATTTAGTGCAATCAGACATACAAACATGTAAAATTGGTATTACAAAATGCATTATATACTGTTTACAACTAAATTCATACCCTTACCAATTCTTTTTAATTTTTTAAGTATGTGAAAATTTGATCTGTCCTGATCTATGTTCCTTGAGACTGTAACATATTAAATGTTATCTAAAAGTATTCAACAAAGGCCACATTCAATCAGTCCATCTTTCATTCTTGAGTTACGAAATTCACAAGAACATCAACTTTACAAGGGGTATGAATAATTTAGTTTAATTTACAAGAAAAAAAAATCATGGGTGACTGTGTTGTAGATTCTTTCCTTTTATCCGTCATTATACGTTATTATATCAATCATATAAGACATCCGTTAACAATGCAGCAGCGGTGCATTGGGGAACATCGGATAGAGAGAATAGTATAAAGAAGAAATGTGAGAAAGGATGATCTGCCGACCCCCAACACCCATTCGATCACCTAGCTCCTTCGCTCTCACATTATTGTCACACCCATGACATTCGTGCCCCCTCTGTGGCCCATAGACCCACGCTACCCCTCAAGCTCTGCTACAATGAATGTATTATGTTACAGTCTGAATAAACATTTTAACGCAACTGAACTACCTTAAGAAGTGTGTGTGCTTTGGGGAATAATAATTATCTCTGTTCTTAAGACCTTTAAGCTGTTTTCTATGTCATTTTCTACCCTTGGATTTGCGTGCAACGTGTGAGTCATTGAGTGTGTGCGTAAGTGTATGTGTGTGTATGGGGGGTAAGAGGAATTGCAATTTTATTGGTTGGGGGATTATGGGATACGTCACCGGACTTGAGGGTCACATGGTTCGCGGTCGAGTCCCACGCCGTGGCACAAATGTCCTTCGGTAAGACATTAATCTACATTGCCAGGTGATGTAAATGGGTACCTGGAAGGAAGAAATTCATTATGCTGCAGCACCTTTATATCAGGGTAGCTCGGCTAATTTTCTCATTAAAAGTACAGCGCTTAGAAACACAGGCGCGGATATACGGGGGGGCGGGGGTTTAGGGGGTTTAACCCCTTGGGCCGCCAAAAAAAAAGAAAAAAAAAAGAAAGAACGCACAGTGCAGAGAAACCTTTCAAGTGCAAATATTATGAGAAGATATTCAACTCATCTGGTAACTTAACCAAACACATGATAACTCTGGATATAACTGTGTATTAAACTGTTACTTGATTTATAAAGACGTTATCATGCACTGCTTTTTATGGTCTCCATTGTTTTAGTAGATGCCAGGAAAACATCACTTACGTGCCGCATCTAAAATTCCTTCATAGTGCCCTTTTCATACTCGAAATTTATTTGAATAATGTCTACGTTGCATTAAAGGCGCGAAACAAGACTACACATTGACCCAATGATCACATTACAAATATTGGGTATTCCCCGTCTGCCAGGCAGCCGTTGAGATGGAGTAATGTGTATTTTCCATTGTGTTTTACAATGCAGTTTTCTATCACATGCACATTGTAACATACATGTACATATAGCTCAATGGCTGTCTTTTCCTGATATAAAAAGTGGCCATAAAGTGCGTTAGATCGTCTGGAATTCGGATCATTACTATAACCTACGTGGCTACGTCACAATGATGTTTAACTGGGGGCTGGTGGCTGTATGCATTCTTGCAATTTCAGGGGTCGAAGCAAGTAAGTATTATTCGAGTATTCGAGTTAAGGCGTGGCATTTCATTCTTTTGTATTATGTTTGCAACCAAATGATTCATTTTTTCATGAACACCCGCGTAAAACTGAGAAAAAGTACATGTATATGCATTTACTCTGAACGTCAATTATTTATTTAAAAAAAGGCTTTTTATAAGTTTTCTCGAATTCTTTGAAGGGCAAGAGACTTTGTATTGATACATTTTTAACTTTTACATCATTGTCAAGATGGCCGGCGCAACGTGAAAATATACGCATATATTGGGAATTCCTATTATTGTGTTCCAGTTGGGGTGACGTAAGAGATGTATTTCATTTTATTTCCCGTTCAAGAAGAAGAGCGGTTTTATCAAAGTAATACATTTTCCTTATTTTTTCTATTCATTATTTCTATTCATTTACTCATTAATAATAACACACAAAAACATTTCAAATAAAATTGATTGATTTTTGGCACATGTAGTATGCCTATTATGAAATATAATGATGAGTAAGTAATAGTGTGCTAACACGATTCTTTTAACTTTGGATGTAGGCAAGTTACATTATACATTCACATTAATAAAATGATTTACAGAATATCATTACTGTTATTATTATAATGATTATCAAGTATTATGATTATTATAATAATAATAATAGTATGATGATATTTTTTGCTTCTGTTTGTTTGGTAATGTTTAAATATATGGTACTCTCCTCTTGCTTTCGAGCACTGTCAACTTATTTTTTCATAAGTGGACCATCTCCAAAAAAGACCGCCTTAGTCTTTTAGGGTACCCTTGATTCCATGTATAATGATTGGCATCTGTGCTGTATTTCTGATTTGTATGTGTGTATGCTTTTATTGGAATTAAATAAAATTGAAAAAATTAATAACGATAAAATAATAAACATCATAATGTTAAAGGGACTTAGTAACATTTTTCAGATGAGACAAAATGGTGATAAGGTAGTGACTTCATTGCTAAATGTACAATTAAAGATAATCTGAAAGTTTGAGTGAAAACAGACCATTATTAATAATAGAAATTGGGAAAAACTGATCTGATCGATTCCTTAATTCTCCCAGCTATATTATTACAATATAATTACATTTTAGGTGAATATAAATCGTCACAAAGCAATGAGTTGGCTCTATATACCATTCCAGACATTCGAGTGTTGAAAGATTTTTAAAAGCCTGTCTTATAATGTCTTATTTTCATGGACAAACGGTTGGGAAATTCAAAAATTGTTTGTAGAATTTACTGTTAGAGGGTGTTGCACAGTGACGCTTTCAAAGAAAACCATAAATATCTTTGTGGTTTGAAAATTTTTCAGGATTGTTTGCATGGTAGAGGGTAAGTACAGTAGAAGGAATATAATAAGTAACATTCCATACAAAAATTATGCAGTTTTTTCATCAATCTTCAACAATGTTACCGAGTCACTTTAAAAGTATAAACCAGTTCTGGTCATGCGATTTCTTTGTGAAAGAAACGTTGTGGAATCGATCAGAAAAGGTTGATCATCTAGCATATAGGTATTGGTGTGTACTGCAAGGTTCTGGAATCATCAAAATGATGAGAAATTTGGCCCAGTCTTGGTAAAGTAACAATCACTGTACACAGAAAGATGTATATGGGACTACGTTACGCGATATCTATCCAGGCCGGATAAATATGATAATTTACCAAATATATCAATTAGTAGGCGGTTTCCCGGCAAAATTTGTATCATCACGGATTAGTCAAAACATATTCTTTCACATGATTGGTAATAAGAGCTTCCATTTCTTTTTTTTTTTTGGGGGCCGGGCATTTCCAAAACAGGTCTATACCTTTAATGATAATAATAATAGTAATACTAGCTACATTTTATTGCGCAAGTTTCCATAGTGAATGCTCAACACACCTACAAAGTAGTCTTATTACCCTGGCTTTAGCCCGGCTGTCCTAAGACGCCCCAGTATTCAAGGAATAATTACATTCCTACCTTGTAACCATTTATTACACTTAGGTGGGGAGTGGCAAATGTAGATTTACATAAGTATAATTATATATTGTGTGAAATGCACTTAAAGTTTGAAGAGCTCATTTCTATATAAAGAAGAAAAAATACTTCCAAACTATAGTAATATTTCAATAAAAGGAATATATCGGTCTAGATGGCCGAGAAAGAAGCAGAAGTGTGCTCTTTCCACAATGTGCTTCTTTTCAGAGCAGAATAACAACTATTTTATAATATCGACCAGGAAATGATATTCACGGATTTCACTTCAGAATACTTATTCACCATGACCGTAAGAGAACATTCTAAAGAATTATGTAGAAAGTGCGCATTTTGCGACCGTGAATCCCAATAATGAATGTAAATAATGTATCGTTACATGCAGGGATGTCGGGGGGGGGGGGGCGGGTTACCCTATTGATTTATCAGAAAATACAAATAAGTAGGGAAAAGAGAAAAAGGAAGAACAGGAAATGATGTCCTGAAAAGGAGATGAAACGACCCTGTAACACCATCACACCAGGGAGGAGAACTGGAGAAGCAGTGACAGAGACAGGGGAGGAGGAGAGGGAAAAGAGAAAGGGAGAGATATAGAAAAGATAGATTGATGTTGGCGGGTGTAGGGGGGTAATAGGATCCCAAATAACCATACAATTTCATTTCAAATTCCCTTCATTGACAATGAAAAGAAAATTGAACCCGGTCAGCGTAAGATATCGCGTTGATTAATAGTCATTTTTCTTTCCTATCGAAATGGAAGAATGAACTTTAGCACTATAACGGTACATTCTCATTGTAAAGCAACATGGACGAAACCTGTCGAATGTAACCTAATGTGAAGTGTCATGTACACATACACAATATTTCCGATATTGTTGATTATACATTTTTCGTTTCCATTGAAATGGCAGCATTTTTTATTTATTTATTTATTTATTTATTTATTTATTTTCCACATATGGGAAGGATCACCGTTTTCAGCTAAAAGCTGGTCTTCAAAGCGGTCCATCCACAAGATAAAAATACAAATTGTTGATAAAATACATTTGAAATATGATTACAATGATAAACAAGCAAACAAAAAAACAAACAAAAGAAATTATTATATATACATTAAGAAAATACAGAAATGTGCAGGATAGGGGAAAGAAAGGAGCAAGGAATAGAGAGGCGAAAGAGAAAACCAAGTATAAAATTGTTGCGTATAAAACAAATCAACTGATGGGGTTACTCTGAAGGAAGCGTTTAAATGCTTGGATTGAAACTACTGATTGAGCGATGGTACTAAGTGAATTCCACAGCTTTGAACCTCGATAGACAAGTGATCGTTTACCGTAATTCGTTTTGGGTTGGGTAAGTTTCAATTTACGTGGGCCAGATCTTGTGTTATATTTTGATTGATGGAAGGAAAAAAAATTGCTAAGATAGGTTGGGCAGAGTTTGTGAATTGATCGATACATGATACAAGCTAGGTGTTTTGACCAACGCTCATTCATACGGTCTAGTTTTAGTAATCGGTACAAATCATTTGAAGGAAACAAATAATCCACATTTAACACTGTACGAAGTGCTCTATTTTGTAGAATTTGTAATTTTCCAAGATATGTTTTACAGGTATTTGCCCAAACAGGACTGCAGTAATCAAAATGGCTTTGCAAAATGGTTTTGTAGAACAACAGTGCCGTATTTTGGTTAATGTATGGTCGGAGTCTTCTCAGAAGATAAATATATTTTATAATTCAACGTGATTTTTCCACTGCAAATTCCTATCGATAACGACTCCCAAATATTTACAACATTCGACTTGTTGAATTTTTATGCCATCAATAAATATATCAGAGTTATCAAATTCATGTTGCATTTTATTCAGCCGTTGAGCTGTTCCCATGAACATGGCCTCGCATTTTTTCAGATTAACTATCAGCTTATTTTCAGACAACCAATTAGATAAACTTATTAGGTCATTATTTAAATTACGTACAGCTTCCTGTGGATCTTTTGTTGATGTATATAAGCATGTATCGTCAGCATACAGAGCGACTTCACAACAGATAACACACTTTGGCATATCATTGACAAAAAGAGTGAATAATGATATCTTTCGCTGAAGTAATTTTTGACCATTCTACAGACAATTTATCAAATCCATACATTTCTAATTTTTGCAATAAAATACAATGATAGATGGTATCAAACGCTTTTTAAAGTCTATCATCACCAAGCCAACGATATTTCCCTTATCAATTACATCCAACCATTTATCTGTAACGTACGTTAAGAATGGCACTCACAGTAGAATGTAAAGGCCTAAATCCCGACTGACAATCAGATAGAATTTCATTGTTTGTTAGATAATCGTGAATCTGATTGTAGACAACTTTTCCATAATTTTCGCAAATACAGGAATAACTTATATATGTCGATAATTCACCATGCAAGTTTTGTCACCCGACGTGACACGTGCATGTTTCCATTGACTAGGCACAACGCGCAGTGATTGATTCAAAATATGGGTTAACAATGGAGCAATGGTTGTGGCAATAGGCCTTAAGAGTTTTGCTGGGATATTATCCGGACCAGTCGCCTTATTCACTGGGAGTGTCCTTAACATGTTTTCAACCTCACTAGTTAGTACATACCTAAATACGAACAAAGTTGCATGAGGGTACAGCAATCGTGTAGGTTCAGATTGAGTAGTAGAAAAGGTACCATGCAAACCCTTACCAATAGTTGAGAAATAATTGTTAAAGGCATTTGACAACCCCTGACCTCGTAGACTTTCTTCTTATGCAATGAATTTCAGTATCATTCTTCTTTGTGGGCACTAGATTTTGTAAAGGTTTCCAGACTTTTTTGACATCTCCTAAAGCAGATTCAATATTTCTCGATACAAAACTTCGCTTCTCTTGTCGAATTTGTGCTGTTACATTATTTCTGGCTTTCTTATATTTGGCCCAGTCATCATTCTTCATTGATTTCTTCGCTTTATTCTTTAAGCGATCTCTATTGCGAATCAATTGCAAAATATCGAGCGTCATCCATGGAGAATATTTCAGTTTAACTCGTGTTCTCCGGAGTGGCGCGTGTTTATCAATGGCCGTTAATAAAAGAGACAGAAAAACTGACCAAGCCTCGATCTACCGGGTCATTAATGGCATAGACAACATTAAAATCGATATTATCAAACTCACTTTTGAAGGCTTCATCGTCAAAATTTCTCAGACATCTTCCAGTTTTGTACTTATAATAATTATTGAATCCAGCTCTGGATTTACCAAGGACACAATATATCATGTAATGATCAGTAATAGAAACTTCAATAACACCACTGTCAATTATCTTTTCATTACAGTTACTGAAAATTAGATCAACGATTGTCGCGGATCTCTGTGTCACTCGAGTAGGTTTTTCAATCAACTGAGTACAGTTGTATGACTCCATAACATTAAGAAGTTTTTTAGTGTGGTTTAATATAGGGTTATTCATCACGTCACAATTAAAATCACCAAGAACATGATATGGCATTTTCAAGTTATCTATATTTTGAATAACTTGCTCAAATTCCTCAAACACCTTCATGTTCGAATTCGGTGGTCGGTACCAGCATACAACTAGAAATGGTTTCTGTTTATCCAGTTTAATTTCAGTTATTATCATTTCAATATCTGTATCTTGCAACAGGTCATTTCTTCTAAAAAATTCGATACCATTTCTGATAAAATTTGCAACACCACCACCGAATTTGTTTCTATCACGCCGCAAGATTGTGTACCCTGGTATACATAATTCACTGGCATCAATATCAGAACAAAGATGAGTTTCACTAAGTGTCATTATGTCCATACCACAACTATTTACTAAAGATCTTATTTCATCAATATGTTTTTTTAAAGACAGACAATTTAAATGGCCTAATTTTAGTCCCTTTTGTAATTGTAATTTATCTATTTCATTCTTGACAACGTCTAACTCATCACTTCCGATTGAATCATTGCTACGTTCTGTTTCCCTACTCGTGTCATTATTCGTTGTAAAGGAAGGACTTGAACACTCGGAGAAGGGTAACTCTTTCCAGAGACAAACATCACATTTCCAGTCAGAGTTTGAACGGAAAAAAGAATCTGATATATTGGAACATTTCAAATGACCCCATTTGTAACAGCTAATACATAACATGGCATTTTGATTATTTCTTACTGGTTTTTTACAAAAAGTGCAAGGATATTTGGGAGGCATGGGAAGAGATAAGTGCACATAAGATGAAAATTAAATTTAAAAAAGAAGCAAAACAAAATCACAGATGTACAAAGGATTCAATATATACAACTTAAAATAGAGTACAATATCAAATAGTGACAGAGGGTATATGCCATAGTTCCTTTTAGTCAAATACAAAGTTCAGTTTTACGAGGAGAGTTCCAGAGCATGTAGGTCACTTTCACCCTGATAGCTCTGTTTATTGTTTTCCCAGTTGATGCTTGAGTTTTGCAATCACGCGACCATCACTAGACCATGCATTGTGAACATTCTTGATCTTCTTTACGCTCTTCAAAAGCTGTAAGTTGGCTTTTGTTTGTTTGTTTGTTTGATTGGTTTTATTTCTGCGTTCAAAAAGATACAATTTCAAACTCAAATTACAAAAATTCGAACAATAACAAATACAATGACATGTTTACAAAAGTAATTAAATAGAAGGTCATGTACAATTATATCATACAATAAACATGTACGAAGCATACACAAAAGATAACAAATATAGTAAATATTTTCAATAAATTACAGAGGTAATTTAGAACGCAGGAGACCACCATCGTGAGCGGTTAGGCTGGAGATGGATGGTTAATTGTTCTTGAATAGCAACATCAGTGCCTATCAATCTCCGACGGCGAGAGATTGCCGCATTCCGGGTCCTATACGATGTAAACTTGACAACATTGGGGCGCCCTCTTCTCTCGGGTTTTCCATTCTTTCTTTCGGTTGCTTGTTCGGGTCACCGACTCTATGCGAACGATCTATGTCATCCTTGGAAATGGTCACCCAAGGAATCCTGCGCTAACTGGCAGATGATGTCATCAGTAGATTCATTGGCCTGCTCTTCAACACCAAATATTTGCAGACAATTTCTTCGCGAATAATGATCGAGGTCAGCTACAGATAAGCGAAGGTTGTTAAAGCTCATATTCTAGGACAATAAATGTCCATTAATTTGGTACCTACGGCAAGCCTATGCTATTTCGAAGTTGTTCATTTTCATTGCATATCACAAAAATCTTCTAGCTACTGGATATCCTCAATTGAAATGTCGAAAAATAGCCTCCTCTCTTTGCCTAGAAAGTCAGTCAC
>CP137667.1:41401697-41565601 GCA_037976565.1 Mesocentrotus franciscanus | reverse complement strand
AAGACAAAGATCGGCAAGAAGGTTTGAAAAAGTGGGAATCTTACCTATACCCAATATCAGGAATGGTTGTTGAAGGTTGTGTAATAGAAGCATTGAACTCTTCCTGTTCAACATCCGGCAAAGCTCTTCTCTGGTTGAAGCGATACACAAGTACTGTTGAAAGATTGAAAATCGACACGCAATCGTACAGTTAATCAATCACTCAATGACATGTACTCATGTGCCCAGCAGAAGGGGTCACAAAAATCACTGCCATGACATTTCTAAATGATGTGTATTTCAAAAAAATTTACCATTCTTCAGGGAAAAAATACACGGGGGCTCAGGGCGAATTTGCCCCCGAAATGCCCAAAAGAGCCCCCGAAAGTCATAAAAGAGCCCCCCAAAATTTCCATAGAGTTCAATGCAAAACAAATTAAAGAGTGTTATTTTCATGCAAGCAAGCTTGAAAAGTAGCCCCCAAAATTTTTAAAATATTTTTTTCCCTGCCTTTAAGTACACCTGTGCAATGCATCAGTCCGTAATTCATTCAAGTTGCAAATGGTTTTAGGACATAAATTCTCTATATTAATGAACCATTTCATTGCCTAAATAAAAGATTGAAATTTGACTGAAATTCAGCTCTACGAAGGATGCTCTGGTAACAGATTCTCTATGGTAACTATCATACAATAAACAATTTTTTTGTTTTGGACCCAACCCAACGCCAAACCAACCAGAAGTTTTTGTTGAAACCATATCATCCCAAACCTGACCTAACCCCAAACCATTACCATTGGCGACATAATGCAGTGTGATAGTTCAATCACACACAATTTAGTTCAAACCCTTGTTGTCATTGGCAGTAGGCAAAATGTATCATTTTCTGCATAGCTCAGATCTTCTCATGCACATATAAAAGAAACCTGGCTGGAATGCTCCCCAGGGAGCGAGAGAGTGCACTGCAAAGTGCTGACTCTCCACTATTAAATAGAATCCAGTTACCAAGGTTATAATGCTGGAAGCGCTTTGATCGGTAACATTTTCAAGCGAATTAAAATAAACAATTATTAGTACTGGTATCTCTGATGATTACCCATATTTTCCTGGCTGGATACCTGGGTATCATTGAACAAAATTGTACTAAGTACACTCTCTCCGCTCCCTGGGGAGTATTCCAGCCAGGTTTCTTTTATATGTGCATGAAAAGATCGGAGCTATGCAGATGTGTTTCATATGTATATGTTATTGATTTGTAAATTGTTTTTAAAGTGGAAATAAAAAAATTGAATTGAATTGTTTCAATGGGATGTCGGCGAACTTGTTATGACAGTTTGACACGATGCCCAGAATATTAAGTTGCGAGTGCCATACTGACTTACCTGTGTATCTGAGCAGACCTGCTAGAGCAAGAATCACCTCTAGTGTTACGATGATCTGTACGTACATGACAGGCCAGAGATGAGTAGCTGTAGAGTTATCCATGAAGAAACCACTTAGGACAAGGATGGCTGCATTACCTATTAAGTAAATCAAAAACAGAACTGGGTTTCAATACATTTCTTATGACTTCATGCAATGCCTGCAATGCTTAATACAAAGTACAGAAGCTAAATTAAGATTACGGGATTTATATAAAGACGACCAGTTGATCATTTTTAAACCAGCTTAAAATCAGCATTTATTTTACACGTGTGCTTCTTAAATATTTTGGGGGCAGCTGAAGAACTGCTACTTGTCACAGCCCACATACATGTCCAGGGGGTGTTTCACAAAGACTAAGATTGAATTTAAGTTGGACTTAATTATGGCAGGCCATTCATGCCATTGATTGCTCTCACCATATATTTAGATAATATTTTTTCCTTCAATCATGAATTATCAAAAAATGTTAATTCTGTAGATTTGTGACCATGATTTGTATGTCCCTTGAGAGACCAATGCCAGTAAATGGTGAGAGCAAACAGTGGCATGAATCGCCTGCCATAGTAAGTCCAACTTAAAGTCGATCTTAGTCTTTGTGAAACACCCCCCAGATAACTGTGTGAGTGAACCAACATTGAAGCACTAACCTATTGATACCAAATAGAGAGGAGCCTTTTCAGCTTTCTGGTCGATAGAACTGAAGGTAACCATGCCGCATGGATCGCCGATGGCGAAGTGAAGATAGCGCTCGAACATGAGGAGGAGGAGCCAGACGCAGGTCTGAAGATAAACGATGATGATGAAGCTTTGCGACTGCTCTCTGGGGGTCTAGCATCTGTTTCAGGATGACGTACGGCATGAGAAGAGATATAACCTCATGGGCTACCTGTGATGGACAGAGCAGGAGATAGCACCACAAATACATTTAGATATAATTCAATTATAATTCAATTTTGTTTCCACATCTGGTTAAAAAAAAGAAACACAACCAACATGTGTAAATATATAAACGGTATGTAACAAAGATTCAGAAGAAACATGTACTACTCATAATGTGGTGGAAATAACAAAGGGCAACATGCATATCAAGGTAATTCCCAGACTAAATAAAATTACATACAATGTTTATTTATTGTGCTTATCATGAGGGGCAAAATAAGAGGAAAATTAAATAAATTACATCACTTATACATAAAAGGGGGGAAAGGAGTGAGAGAAAGAGGAGGGTAATAGCAAATACACATTTACAAAGATAGGCAAATAGAGAGAAGGTGTAACACAGCTAGACAAATAAAGACAAATAGAAAAGGCCAAACAGAGGTACGATTGTAGCAAGGAACACACAAGAGGGAAAAGTGAAAATAGAGAGAGATAGAGAGAGATAAAGAGAGACAGAGAGAGGGAGAGAGAGAGAGAGAGAGTTTTATTACGAAAATACCTTATTCACATTCATACCAACTTACCAAGGGATGTTTAGAGTACAATTTATGTGCAGCCCAAGACTTAAGTATGTTACAAATAGAACAGCACGAGTTTCTAAACAATGTTTTAACAATTTGATTTCTCATCAACCTTTCTTTTCCGAAATTGTATATTTTACATGAATACACCCCAAAATCAATTAGATTAATTTCTTGTGTCCTCAATACCTGTAAACTTTGAACAAAGTTATTGACCTTTCTTTAATAACAACTGTTCTAGTGAATCAGCCTTTTATTTTCATCTCTCATAACAAGTTAGACGGCTTGGCATCCATGAACAAATAAAAATCAGAAAAGCAATCAAAATTAGAAAGAAATAGGAGAAATGACAACAAAATGTTGAGAATGTTTGATACTGAGATCATCTCCAACATATCAATTAGTCATATAAATGTAACAAATACTACTTTTTTTTTAAAGATTAAAAAAAGAAAAAAAATTTCTTTCAAAAGGAATCTACTAACTCACCAAAATGATCATCTGAATGATAGCTGCCCAAACTGTTCTGATTGGACGAAACTTTGGGGATTCTTCCGACGCCAGCCCGTTACTTGGGATCAATTCCTCATCATCGTTCTGAAACTCTGCCGAAGGGGGCCCCCTCACCATCAAAGAAAACGCCCTGGAAATTGGAGAGCCAAAACACAGCTAATTAATGGCACTTTATTGATGCCCATTTAGGCCATTAACAAAAAAAAACTTTGAGAAATTTATAACAAAATTCTGAATTCATGAATGAAAAGCTACAAAAAGCAATGCTGTTTATTTGAAAGATCTATTCCTTATAGCTCTAACCATCTAAGTTCACTAATTCATGTTCATGTTTAACAAATAAAGATTTCCCAAGGCTGATTTTTTTTTAAAGTTGTGTTTCAACTGTTTGTAATTTATTTGATCATGAAAAGAAAAAATGATAAGAGCGCCAACATAATTTATGAAATTTCAATGATTTCATAAAAGAGACAAACTTTTCTCAGTCCATGTCATGATGTATCACATACATGTCCTATAATAGTTGTCCTCCTTTAAGCAGCATTTCCTTTATTTCTTTTCACCAAATTTATGGGAAATAACAGTGCAGTCACTTGGTCAATATCCCTTTTGACTTTGTATTTGTTCTCATTCTTGATCTTGCTTGAAGTTGATTCCTCAATCTTTCCTTCTTCTGTCTTTCTTGACTATTCTCTTTCACTTTCTTCCCCTCATCTTATCTTCTTTTTCCTCCTTCTCCGCCAAGATCTAGTCAAATCAATCTCTGTTAGTGTTAAGTGTTACTGTTAGACTTAGAGTTAGACTTAGAGGCTGTACTTCAACTTCAAACAATTAAAGTTCAATTTCAAGTTTCAACAACTTCTTTCATTTCTTCAGTTTTGGTTCTTTATTTTCTTCTTTCTACCTCCTTCAGTCTCGATCATTTCTTTTGAAGTTTGGTTCAACTTCTTATTTTACTCTTCTCATTTACTCTCCTTCACTGTGCTCTTTTCCTGTCATTCTTTTCAGAACTTTCAACAGAAGGTAAGGATTAATTGAACCCCACAATATTGGACGTGTGGGACCACGCAACAAAAATCGAGTTTGTATTCACGCATTTTTCACACAACACGAGCAAATGTTTTCAGATGTCACATACTTACCCCTTGCCTTGTACTGTCATGGTCCAGGCTAACCATTTTGGGAATAATAATTGCTTAAATGACCTAAGATTTTGTAAGGTTAATTTCACGGGATTTCCAAGACAAGTACGACGAGTCCCAATGTCACCTGACCAATCAAACAAAATAATAGCTAGCTGCAAGGTCACATGATCCGATCATATCGGGCGTGTCGGTCGTACGACCCATGCTCCGATCGAGTGCCCCAACTACTGTGTGTTGTGGAAGTTAATAGGGGAGTAGGTGAAGGAGGGGTAGGGTGGCCTGTAAAATTTAAATATATATATATATATATACCCCATATTTGATTAATTCAAGTAAACAGAATAATCACAAATCAACCAGTTAAATTGTTTTTCTATATACTTTGAAAAAATCGATATATAAGTAGGCCTAACTCATATCACATAGATTTAGAACGTCACAAAGTGATTTGGTATATTTTTCTTCATAATCTCACACCGATCTCCATTACTGAGTCGTGTGTGTGTTCCGACGAGATTCGGGCGTCTGATTAATAGCGATCAGCCCGTAGAGGTGTTGTGGTCGAGTGGATACGTCACCGGACTGTCGATCACAAGGTCCGCGGTTCGAGTCCCGCCGCGGCAATAATGTCCTTTGGCAAGACATTGATCTACATTTGCCACACTCAACCCAGGTGAGGTAAATGGATACCTGGTAGGATTATTCCTTGAAATGCACTGTGCGCGCTGTTAACGGCTGCCGGAGCTAAAGCTAGGGTAATAATTTCCAAAGCTCTTTGGAAGCGCATAGATGTTATTTCATAACGTATTATGCGCTATACAAGAACTGAACTATTATTATTATGTATGATGGGCCTCGCGATTTCTTTTCATTAAAGCCCTAATTCTGCACCAGTTTGGCCAGGATCGAGGGATTACTGACCTCCCAGCGTGGTCACTGACAGGTGGTTCTCTCAAAAGAGGATCATGGGGGACCAACGGCCACCGCTTAGGCATTGTTTTCTAGTATATAGAGGGAGCAATATTAGCTACAAGTAGTGCAGTGGGGCTTTAAGGGGTGTGCAGAAATGCATGCGGGCTAGAGCTCCCAGAGCCCCCTCCTAGAACCGCTTCTGGTTTCAGTGCATTCAAAGAATGATTTAAAAAAACCTTTATTTCAATTTAATGTGGGCGACGTACGGCCTACCCTCATATCGTACTTTTCAATATATAGGCCTAAATGTATGGTCATTATAATTTGTCTGTATACTCTTTCCTACAGCTCACATCAAAGATTTTATATATGCCTACAGTACGCCGATCCAGTATTTTGTAAAGGGGCACTTTTACAACAACAACAACAAAACTATAGAAACTGAATTATAGGTTAAAAGGGGAAAACAAAATCATTACATTTCTTCTCTGCTATATAGGCTACCTCAAAAAATATGCCCAGCTTTCCTATTCAAAATATTGAAAAACTGGGGGGGGGGCACATTGTTACTGTTAGGATTGTGTAGCTTGAGGCAGGCCACTTGAGTTTCAGAGGGCCACTGGGCAGTTGCCCCCGGCCCTCCCGCGCCCCATCCACCAGTATAGTAGGCCTATATAATATAGCTCTACAGGGCTTGGTCATAATGCCCACTGCTACTATCTGTCCCTCTTTATTTAAAATGCAGCAGAAACAGATGGATCCGGGAATTGTAAAGAAGCAGCACAATTATTATGACAAGCCAGCAAGCAAAGGAAAGGAAAAGGAAGACTCGAAGAGAAAGAGGGAGTGAGAGAGAGAGAGAGAGAGAGAGAGGGAGAGGGGGCAATTATATTTCGGTGTGGGGAGGGGGTGGTATCTGATAGATCGACCTAAACTACAGCTGAGTAGGCCCTAATGTATTTCAAAATGCAAGAGGCATGCCAAAAAGTCCTTGAAAATATAGTCCCCTCCTTTCTGAATAAAGTCCCCGGACTGACACCAACTTTCCATATTTTATTGATTTATACCTACCTACCTAGAGACGAGGTTTACATTCATTTGTCATCATATAATCTCGATAGTCAGAATGTAAATTGGATAGGCCTATATTAGTTGTTGCAAGGTGGGACAAACATGATTGATTGCCCATACGACACAAAATGTATGCTATCATTATAGTGACGGATGCAACCTATGCGTTAGGCCTGAAAATTTTGATTGCAGTATGAAAATAGCACTTTCTTTCTTTCTCTCTCTCTCTCTCTCTTCTCCCCACACTCGTTCCCCAATTCCAAATAAAAAAAACGGGCTGCTTGCAACCCCGGTGATTAGAGAGAGACAGAAAGAGACAATTTAACTGATCGATACAAAGTGAAAATATTATACGGAGTCCTATAAGGACAGCAATACTGTTTTCTCCATCAAAGATAATTTCATTCAATACTTTTCAGTCCGAATGTTCATACGGGATAGGCAGAAGTTTTTGAGAAATAGTATGAGCTGGTGAAAAGTCAACAAGAGTCCGTATGCAATCTGAGAGAATTTTATATGTGAGTGTCTGATTTGTTGTTGTTGTTGTTATATATTGTGTGGGTTTAATTGATTATTCATTATGTCTAGGTCAATTACACTAACAGTTTGGGTTATCCTGACTTTGAGGAAAACATATTTTAGTAACAATATATTTGGGGCGGATTAAGGGAGGGGCCCGTTCTCATAAAGCATTTACCGCAGCGGTAAGTCCCATTTTCAGCGAAAAATTCCAGTTTTTAGCGACAAATTTGGAAGCAGCGGTAACTTTCCGTTTCATAAAACTTTACCGCTGAAAAAAACAGCGGTAAGTGGTCATATCAACGGTATAACCGTACCGCAGCTCCTCGAGGTGCGGTAAGTGTTGTTATTGCTATGTTTTTCCATAGACCTGTGTACAAAAGTGTTCGAATAAAGCAATTTTTTTAATTTCCCATAGGCTGGTGTACAAATTTAGTATATTTTGCCATTCTTTTCACTAACTTCACATTATTCAACATCCATGCCATTCAAACCTCAATCCGACAATACAGGGAAACATTCCCTATGTCATTAAGTTCACATCAATCCATCTTGCTTCGCTCCTTGAAAACAAGCCATCTTCATGTCCAATGAAGATAGACACCTCACTTGCATTGTACATGGAAATATCCATTCACTGATCTCGATCCACACAAAGAACCATCCTGAAATGATAATGATGACAATATTTAACAGATCAATTCATTAGTAATCAAGTTTGGATTTTAATTCATATGATCCCTTGCTCGACTCAGGGTTTTACTGGCCTAGATATACGCAAGCTTGCTGTGCTGCGCTGGCGCTGGGGTGCGTCGCGTAGCTTATAGCAACGAAGATGGCGTCCACCATATCGGGAATTTCTGCGGCAGCGACATGAACCATTTATCTGGAGAGGAGAAATTTCCTGATATGACTGAATTTAGCGGTTCAAGTGACGAGGACAAGGCTTGTGCTAAGTTATTTTGGCAATCAGTGACCCTTCACCCACCAATTGAATCAAGATTGGTATCGGGAGATATTAGGCAGAGACTTCCAAATGCGGGCCCATTTCAGCAAGGTAAGCTATTGTAGTCCCAGACGCTGAAATGTATGTTGCTGTAGGCCTAGTACTACGTAGGTTAGATTGCATTTGATTGATTGTAATTTGTAACCCGTATTCCATAATGCATGTCTCCCTCTAGCTCTCTGAGAGAAAACCGGGAATAGATATATGCTCTTTTAATGGGTGACGTAGACTGTTAGCTAGTTAGACACTTACTCCTACTAATTTAGTCTAGAAAAAGTTTAGTTCATTTAATTTACCACTTTCAGTTTCAGCTCACTCACTCACTGTTTCAGAATCAGAGCCACAGACAGTGACAGAGCCAGAGGCAGAGGCACTCTAGTCTCTACTCTCGAGTCCTAGTCGGAGTAGTCCTACCTACAAATACAAATACAATGCATGAAGTTTTACCGTAAACCAGATGGACTTTATTATACCAGCAGACATGTGTGAATCAAACGATCAATTTTTTAAACTTTTAGTTTTAATACCGGTAAAAACTAAAATTCTCTACTAAAACTATTACAACATAACGTGGGTTATGTTATGTAGACTAGGCCTATATCTGGAATCATATACCATTTTGGTACATGATTTTAATACTAAGTAAAATTTAAAATGGAAAGAAATTTCTTAATTCTTAAACTTACATTTAAAGCCCTTTTTTTTCTCCTCTCGAGAGACGACTGCTTAGTTCCCTCCTGATATCGATAAAATCAAAAAGCATGCGTTGCGGACACTGTACCAGTGACGTCATTTAAAGCAGTTGCACATTAAATACAAAAATAATCATTCTAAATTTGTATCTTTTGACATTATCCTTTTGTTTCACAGATCCCAACTATGCTCATGAGCCTGAACAGGATGATCCAAGTAAGTTTTATGTTTAATAATATTACAAAGTCATTATCATAAGGCCTACTGCATGAATTATAAGACAATTTCATCACATAATGCTGATACACCTGTATCACTAAAACAGTATCTTGCAAGAAATCATTGTTTACATTGTTTGAAACTTTGAGCTGTTGAAGTCACTAAAGAAAGTTCATAATGAGCTGCGATATCTCTTTGATACCCATTTGGAAAGTTTTCATTTTCCATATCTTCTCTCTCTCTCTCTCTCTCTCTTTCTATGCCTCTAGCTTGCTTTGTCTGTGTATATACCCAGATAATGATCTTTCTTTTTCTCTCCCTCTGTATCCATCTGTTTCTGTAGAATCTGTTTCAATATCATTACAGTGTAATGTGTATGACTGTCTAAACAATTCTTTTTCGTTTTTTTTAATGACGTGCATCTATTTGGATATTTGCTCCACATTTCTGTTAAAAAATTTAGCGCTGATGGGAATTAATGTTAATCACCCCCCCCCCTCCCTGTTTCTCTCTCTCTCTCTCTCTGTCTCTGCCTTAGAATTGAGAGCATTTATGGCAAATGCCCATGCCCAGAGGGTCTACGAAGAAAGTGAAAGTTTAACAAAACTGGTGAGTAAGCCCTTGCTCGATTTGGCAAACAATAATAGCAAAAAAATTTATGTTGATGTTGTAATGTGTGTCCACAATATGACAGTTAGCCCCTGTCAATATTGTCACTGTACATTGCGATATATGATATATGATGCATGTTTAATCGGGCCCTACTTGGGAATAATGGTGTATGACGATATTCACTCGAATATGAGGGTTGCTGTATAATGTAATAAATATAAGAAAATATATCTTTTGAGCCAAAAGGGCCGTATTAACTCTGTGAAAAGGGACAGTCAAACCTACCTTAGTGCCCTACCACTCTATAAAGGCCACTTGTCTATAGTGGTCACCTACCTGTATATTGTTTCCCTGTATGAAGAAATGTGTGTTGAAGGACCTTTCTAGAGAGGCCACCTCTCTACAGTGGCCTGTTTTCCTGTTTCTCTTTGGTAGCCTAAAAGACAGGTTTAACTGTGAATAATGTTATGTACTTTGGGCTTTAAACAGATTTAACATTCACTGAATTTGTTTAATGTAAATAATAATTCTGAGTGCTTTACACAGGGCTCAATATAAAATCTAAGTCCAGATCCCCCAAATTTCAAAATGTCAATGTGGAGATTATTTATATAGACTTCCAATGTGTCATTTCAGACTCCTATAAAAAAAGGTTAATGTGGGACCCTGCTTTAAGTAATGGCTATGATCAAATATAGCGCACCTCCGTTGTCCCATCGGTACCAGCCAGTGAATTATGCTTCATTATTTTCTTCTCATTTCTTTGTTTTGAAGGCAATTAAGAGGCAAGAGACGAGAATGATTCATCAGAAAAGACAAGCTGAAAGGAAAGAGGTAAGACCCACTACCGGTATGTATTTTTTAATTTGAAATAATGGTGATGTTGGTATAATATAAGAAAATAATAAGAAAAGAGTTTCTAGGGAAAAAATATTGTACTTCTCTTTTTGAATGTTGATTAAGTGGTTTCAAGGCCTATAAACAGAGATGCCAATCTTCAGGATATTTCAAGTAAATTGAGAAAAGCTCAGAGGGAAAAAAATTTACATCAGAAATATATAATTGAAATATCTTGAAAATCTGACCGAACAAAATCCTTTCAAGTGCTTTAAAAGTAGGGTTTTGAATACTGTTACTGTTCGATATGTTCACTTTGCTCAGATTTCATAATATTTGAATGTATATTTGAACAAAGAATTTGACCCTGTCACATACTGCTCTCAAGCCTTGCATCCAACATTTGGTCAGTTTATCTTGTCTAGTAGTAATGTTAGACTGGAAACACACAAAACAAAACAAAACAAAACACTACATGTCATATTCAGAATTATTCTTGCACTTTTCTTTTTTTTTCTTTTTTAATCAAACTATTTTTGTATGAATACATTTTGCTTTTCATACTATTCTATCATCATTTGTTTGTTTTGCTTAATTGTTTGGTTTTCAGAAAGAGAAGATTTCCCACAGAACGAGGAAGCCACTAGTTCCGGAAGAGTAAGTCTTCTTCTTCATGATTAGTTTAAAAAAAAAAAAATTAAAATCATCTCGCAGCATGAAACTTCATGAATCTAGAACACTTACAAATTTCATGAAAATTTCTTGTCTACGGAAGTTATGAATGCAATGCATTAAAAAATGCAGTAGTTTGGCTACACAGAGGTAACTTTTACTTCAATATGAAAACAAGACAAACTTGGCCTTAGATTATCGACTTGGAATTTCAAACAGTTCTAGTAATTATGGCTCCTCTTTTTTTTTCTTCACCACAGCGACTACGAAGTCCTGGACGATGAAGCGGCGAACGCGATGGACGACCTCGACCAGTTTGACAAGACTCTCAAGGAGAGGAGTCAGAAAAACTATGTGGTTTAACAATAAGAGCTATAGCTATACTCTGTGTACTGAGTCACACACAAGAAGCCAGCCAATGTTGTTATCATGTTATCCTTAGTAAAAGCTCTTGTGTGATGTTCTCTTCATAAGGCTGTTTTATTGAAATAATGCTCTTCATTGGCAGTTTGACAAGACACTGGAGAAAAGGACTCAGAAAAACTATGTAGTTTGACAATGACAACTACTAGGCTCCGTGGACCATGTCTCCTTCAGGACACCAGCAGATATTGTTTTATGATAAGTAAGAGCACTTTGTTGGTATTCAGTTTGTAAAGACTCTTCAAGTGAAATGGTAAAAGTGGTCTTTATTGGCAGTTTGACAAGACCCTTCTCAAAAGGACTGAGGAAAGTCATATGGTTTGACAGCTAGTAAAGTCTGTGCTGCTTCTAAAATCTTTGTCTTGTACAAGATACCATCCATAATTTCATCCTTTGTAAGAGCACCTTGGAGTGGAACCTCAAAAGAACACTGTTGGAACAAGACAAGGTACTTTTGTGTCCTATATGTTACCTGGGCAGTGTTTCACAAAACCGTCACAAGTTTAAAGGCCAGGTTCATTGATTTTGAAATCGACTGAATTTGGTATCATTGTAATCAGAACATGACACTGAGTAAAACTATCACATTTGTGTAACTTGTAAATTTGTGCGAAAATTATAAAAGTTGATTAAACTTGACGAAATATCACCCCACTCGAGACCCGAAAACATCGTAAGTCAGCTGATTTTTGAGTGACGTAGCACAATGAACAATTAATACAATGGGCCGCTCAGCTGATCGGTGCGCGATGCAGTTTGCGTGCAATTCACATGTATTGCATTGACTCTTGAGGACCGTACCCATTCTTACCCAACGTTGTTTACCTTCATCAAAGTCACCCTGAAAATATCGATATGGACGAAAACATACTTGATTTGAGTTTTGAGGAGATAGAAGAAGGAAGTACCTCGGACAGCGACAACGACAATGGAGATTTGGGAGATCTAGACCTAGAAGAAGATCTGGAAGATTTTGCCGAAGTCGATGGACAAGCACAAGCTGTCGGGGCAGCCGCAGTCGCTGCGTATCTACATGAGCCCGCATATCACAGCCAGGCCAGCCGGCCCGGCGCTTGATCGAGCTAGCTGTGAATCGCGAACCGGACTGATCTAAGTCTTCTCTCGACTTCCACTTTCCCCATTTATCTATCAAAAATCTAAACTAATCGGCCTAATCAGACATTTTCGTAATGAATATTTGGACAATTATATGTAAACTTGTCGCATATTTTGCCCCAGAAGAGTCGTTAGTTCAGCATGCAAAATGTCCTAGGCACTCCCAGATCCGACACATACACGCTGAGCTGCCCTCAGAATATGTGATTATTTTCCGATTTTTATGGTCAAATGTGACGGTAAATAACATAAAAATCGAATACACATTTGTAGAAAGTATTATTTATTCAGTGTATCTCATTCAAAGTGCCTAAAATAAAGGAAATATCACAACTGGCGGTAAATATACAAACAACGTTAACCCATATCTAAAAATTGCAATGGGTATCCAACATTGTCCCGAATGTGTGATTGCAGGTTGTTCATAATGTGACGTCATTTTATCGCATGTAAATAACGCCGTCATTTCACTTTGTGAGTGGGTTTTGGAAAGGGTATCAAAATTGCAATTAATTTATTCCTCACAATAGTGAGGGCTTTAAAAGTACTTTAGTCATTTTGTTAATGTTCTCAGCAATCTGTAGAGGTGTGATTTGCCTTTTTTCCAAATTTCAATGAACCTGGCCTTTAAGTTGGCGGCCAACCCATTGAAACGTATATTGAACACCTGTTTCAATAGGATGTCGGCGAACTTGAACTTGTGATGGTTTCGTGAAACACTGTCCTGTTACCAAGTTTTATTATATTTTGAAAATCAATTTACATCAAAAGTACAATTTACTTTGTGTTTCATCTTGATCCAAGCTCTAGTAGAGGCTTGTAAATTAGTACTCTCATCAAAGGTACTAAAATCTTACATTTGCTTGATATCGTGGGGGACAAAATGGCCAGTACCCTTAGTTATGTTCATCAAACGTTCATTATAACATTATAATGCTGCTGTTATTTATCCCTGATGTACCAAGGTTTCAATATAACAAAGTAGTTTCCTTGGTACCAAGGTGTTTGGTACAATGATGTCCAGCTGAAATATCTTCTGTCAAACCCTAACAAAGACTGCCCAAGGGAACAAGAGAAGTGGTCTTTAGTGGCAGGTGGTCTTTATATATAGGTTCCTGTAATACTTGTTACAATGAGAAATGCTGTTCAAGGAATCCCAAAATGTGGCCTTTTTACACAGGTGGTCTTTCTGTAAGGTTTTTTGCTACAGCGGCTTTCACTGTAATTTGAAATTCTTAGGAAGAAATTATTATTTTAACACTTGTAGATATTATATTGTAAATATGAAATTTAATGTATATATTTGTCAATACATGTATCTATGTCTTTGTTGGAATAAAAAGCTATATTTTCATTTGAGATATAAACAAATAGGCATTGTAATCAATTCCTTAATGATTTGTGAAATGATAAATGTTTAGGCATACATGTATTTTTATTTGATTATATATCAAACATTGCATTGTCTTTAATTGTGATCATAACATTGCCACCTTATTCAATTTCGATTATTTTAATTATGGGGATTAGTTATACAAACAGTTAGTACTCTAGAAGTAGTAGTTGTCTAGCTCCCTCTCATGGGGAAAGGAATTAAACCTGGGTATTGAATATGTAGGGGAGAGAGGGGTGGTGGTGGTAGTAGTGGAGGGAGGGAGGGAGGTATCGAGAGAGAGAGAGAGAGAGAGAGAGAGAGAGAGATGAGACGGGGGGGGGGGATTAATAGTAAAGGTGGGAAGAGAGATAGATAGGGAATGAGAGTGTGTACTGTGTGTGTGAGAGAAAGAGAGGGAAAGAAAGATTGTACGTTAGGAATAGAGAAGGATACAGTAAAGGAGACAGAAAAGGAAATGTGAAGGAGATATTAAAAAAGGATGACCTTTCTTCTTTCTTCTTCTTCTTCTTCCTCTTCCTCTTCTTCTTCTTCTTCTTCTTCTTCTTCTTCTTCTTCTTCTTCTTCTTCTTCTTCTTCTTCTTCTTCTTCTTCTTCTTCTTCTTCTTCTTCTTCTTCTTCTTCTTCTTCTTCTTCTTCTTCTTCTTCTTCTTCTTCTTCTTCTTCTTCTTCTTCTTCTTCTTCTTCTTCTTCTTCTTCTTCTTCTTCTATGCACATTACCCCGTTTACATCAATAGTATTATCTCTGTAGAATAGGCCTATGTCCTCCCATGGACACCACCGATCTAGGCTACTTAATAATGTACCCTCAAATGGTAATGATGAATTACCATGCAATGTAGATCTATCTACACTCGGTACTGCTTATCTTCCAGGATCTTCCCCGTCACGTGGTTTAATTGTGCAGGTATACCGGTACCTGTTAAATTGATGATTAAAAAGGGTTTTTAACCTGAGCATTTTAATGTCCATTTCAGGCCCCATATCAAAGTATGGTACTAAAGTAATTAGATATTTTCGTAGTAGGATTCAGATCCTCTCTTTCTCCCTTTCTCCCCCTCTCTCTCTCTCTCTCTCATTTATTTTCACATGTCCTTTTCGTACATCAGCACGCGTAATCCTTTTTCTTAATCCTAATTGTTATATTATTTATGTTTCTCTTTCTTTTCAGAATGGCGATCAGAAAATTTGAATTTTAATCCAAATAAAGGGGTTGAGATTGAATCACAAATCGATGACCTCGATCATTGTGTAATGTTTTTGGCCGGATCAGTTCTGCAGTTACATCGGGATGCTTTGAAGTTTATCCATAGAGCTATAATTATAATAACACATCCCAACTAGATAATGTTACGCCCTCTCTCGGCCAGTTGCCATAAAGCATTTTCAAGATCAGTCCCACTGATGAAGCAGGGGGAAACAAAAGAATATCTAGGTAATTTTAAAGAAGGGGTGAATCGAATTTCCCGACAAGTTAGAACCCCCGAGAAAATTCCATATATTTATTCTTGTGATTTAATAGCAGGGGGTAGGCTCGAAAATAATGGCTCATCCGGGGACGATTTCTTCCTATAGAGACGCCCCTGGTTAAGGCTTACAGGTCTGATGCAATTCAATTC
Organism: Mesocentrotus franciscanus; assembly: GCA_037976565.1. Classification (NCBI taxonomy): domain Eukaryota; kingdom Metazoa; phylum Echinodermata; class Echinoidea; order Camarodonta; family Strongylocentrotidae; genus Mesocentrotus; species Mesocentrotus franciscanus. The sequence continues at coordinate 41,549,987 of CP137667.1, read as the reverse complement.
AACTCAAATTTTATTGATTAAAATCCAAACAAATATAATCATTCTCAATTATTTGTTTATAACATTGGATAACAAATTTCAAAATTATAGTGTATAATAGAATAGATAATTGAATGCAAAAGTTAAGATTACAATAAACCAGGAATATGCATGATGACTCTATTCTTTAGTTTCGTTGATGATATTTTAATTAAGTTTAAATTAAGATGGTTTGATTTGGGTGTTGTTTCGGATGGAAAAGATAAATGGACACCGACTTAACCCGAACTTGCCTCTATATCATGGGAATATAATTCATGTAAATTAATCTCGTGTCAGTAATGTTCAGTTAAATATTAAAGCCCCATCTACCAGCTCGATATGCTTGCCAAATAAAGCATTTGATTGAAAAGAAAATAGAAAATAGCTATACAAAACAACCATCGTGACTTCTACACCCTACAATCAGTATACATGTAGGCATTTTATGAACACTGGTGCATATACACAGTGTAGGGCTAAAGTGAAACCGAAAGTAAAATGGCGGGAAAAATTCTTATCGTTCCAACCCTTGTGGTCGGTAGAGTATCGCTATTCTTTATCTCCAATCGGTTTCTATCATCAGAGATGTATTTCCTCAGCTGCACTCTTTTTCGTAGTTGATCAAAACAAAGAAAGTCGAATGAAGTCTATATATTTTGCACAAAAAATGGTTGTACATGTACTGTACAACCTCAAATAAATACCATTCTGTGAACGCGAGCCATAATTTGTTTTGCTGGTGCTCACCCCAAGGCCTAAGCTATGTTCTGTGTTTTACCATGGCTACATTATTGGAACATAGGCTTTACATGCTACCTCACTTGTATTCCTGTAACGGGAGCCCTTTGTTTACCATTGGAGGCTTGTAGTAGACTGAGTGAGAAATTCTTTCCTCAAAAGAACCCGCATATGGGTGTTTGGAAAAGTGAAGGAAAAATAAAGAAAACAATTTACTATTCTTATTAAACTACGATCAAGACTTCTATAATAGGTCTTCCTGCATATATGTATTTTAGTTGCGGATTGTTGGTATCATTTGTTATCACTTAAAATTAAGTTAGGGCCGCCCTAAAAAATGTGTAACATAATTTGTTCTGCGTGTCATATGACAAGTTAGTTGTTCATTCAATCACGTGTTCAATAAATCATTAATATTTTCATTCATGGCGTTAAATAATTCTAATTCCAGTTACAGTTTTATGACATTATTCATCACGCCCTACTACTATAGTCTACGATAGAACCTTTCTCCCCCTCTTTCTCTCATGTCAAATGTTTTCTAGTAATGAATTCCGAATCATTTGCATCCATTCCTGAACAAAAGGGAAAACGTAACAATAACATTGTTCTGCAACCATAATGCCGCACCTCTATGTACGTGTACAGTGAAATGTCGTTAAAAAGAAAAGTAATACACAATTCTTAAGATCATCTAAAAAAAAAATGCTCATGATTCATAATTTTGCCGGTCCCATTTTTGTTTTCTTCTCTTTCTTTAGCCCTGATATTAAAAGGTTTCAATTTAACAAGGTAATTTTCTTGGTCCCAATGGATTAGAAAAGACGAATGATTCCTTATCAATGGTGACTTTCTTATTCATGTACATGCAGTTCAGTTCCATTTTGTTCAACATTATTATCGTCCCCAGAATACAATGTACACTTGTCGCCAATGAAGTTGGAATAATAATATTTCTTACCTCTTTTCAAGAAATGATTGTATTCTTGATAAACAATAAAGTTCTGAGAAGATAAAAACGTTATCTATCACATTGTCACAATCATTTCATTAATAAGATGTAAGCAAAATTATTCCAACCTTTTGGGCAACAGTGTACATGCACTAGTGATCGTAGTCATAATGATTTATTCATCACCTAACTTCAGTATATTCATCATAACAAGGGTTCAACAACATTCTTCACACTAATTATTTCAAGGTTTTGTGGTGTAAAATAAGATTTGATTTGAATGGAATTTAGAAATTAGATCTTTCTAGATCTAAATCAATCTATGTCCCTGTGTATTTTTTCTTGAATTCATCATCACCATCACTATCCTCCTCCTCCTCATCATTATAATCCTAATCACCATCTATCATAATCCTCAACAAACATAACCATCATCATCATCATCATCTCCTTCTTCAACATCATCATTACTAACACCATCATTTTTTATAGAAGTATTCATAATATTGTAAGAGATTGTACTTAAAAAAAACAAAACAATTATTACATCCATAACATTTTCTTAGACTGCAAATAAAGATGCTAGATGCATAAAAGCCACATGAAGAAACAAAAACGAGGTACATTCAGTTGTGTTTTCTCAATAATATTTATTAAAAAAGAAGACACATCAGAAATGACGACACACGTCACAATTTCCAATACATAATATATACAATAATTATATACAAGTGATCAAGTTGGAATAGTAGTACAGCTTATCAACAACATGGACACCATAATCCGCTTTTTACCCATATTCACAAAAAAGTTCCAGGCCACCAAATTTTGTGTTTTTTCTGGGAATCATTACAGGGATTTGTTATCAGCAGGGGAATACATGTTTGTCATGTGGAACAATGATTATGAACAATATAAAGGATGATTTTTTAATCAAAACACTAAATGGTACATGGTTTCTTAAATACCTCTCAATGAAAAGGAATCATCTCCAAAAGATTAAGATCTATTGTCATCATATGCCACAATTAGAACAGAACAGCATCTAAGATCAAACTACTGATATATGCATGTCTCATCAGAAATACATGAAAACAGACATATTTGGTGGGAAATGCATTTAATATAAAAAAGGGTTTGTTGAACAGTTTCAATGAGTGAGAAATTCCCATGACAGGGCTTTTTGTTCCAGTAAGTCAGGTATTTTATCGAAATTTTTTTCTTTTGATTTTGGAGAAAAATGAGGTATCTGAACCATGACAACACACAAACAAGTATTTGCCTAGTCTTTGATTCCAAACCCTCGTCATGGGTAGCTAGCAAACTGCTTGCTTTATATAGGGCAGGTGTATGGTTCACAGGCAAAAGTCTGCTTGAACAAAAAAGTACCATTTGGTAGAGTGCTTCATCAATCATGATTTGCACTTCAAAAGCTGTTCTTGTCTTCGATTTACACAAATCCACTGAATCTCCAGTTCAAATTATGAACTTAAAATTTACGAGTCTAACGCTTATCATTAACCTATTGAAGACTAAGCCTTATAACCTAGACAAGAAAATCAAATCCACAAAGGATTGGAAAACATATCTCTCTGTACAGTCTTCTTTGGTCCTTTCACCGCTTCCCCAGTAGTAAGATTAGTCTAGGTGGGACGTTTCCGGTCACATGACCGGATTAAGGGATTAGCAATATATTTTAATATTTATTGTGTTTGTTGTTATTATTTGATATCATAATTACAAGTAATATATTGTGTTATGTAATGCAATGTCTTTTTTGTGTGTAATAAAAATTTTGTATTATTGTTTTTTTGTTGGGCCAAGGAGGGGTCGCACATCAAAACAGGATGGGAAGAGCATGGACCTAGGTCCATGGGAAGAGGCTAGTGGTCACTACAGTATTGAAGGGAGTTTTGAAACGTGTGACTGTGATTTGAGTTGGGGTTGGGGAGAAGGAGCACAGAAAAAAACTCCATACCGGTATGGCCAGTACTAATGGTTAAAAAAGCTTTAGCGAGCAGCATAAACAGACTTGTCATTGAAACGTGCGACGGATGCCAAAATGACTGTCCGACTCAAAAGGATCATGGGGTTTGCCTATGGATGTTATGGCAGGAGAGGGTTGATAAATATTTCAATAGAGCAGTGTTAGGACTAAAACAACAACAATTCATGGATTTGTTCGATGTAGAATATAACAGTGCATTGATGTTTGAATGTGAACAGGATTACTGTGTGGCCGAAGCGGTGGAATTCTTTCAGTGCACGATAAAAAAGGCACATGTACAGAAACATGTCAAGTCTAAATTGTTGACAATGAAAATGTGTTTTAGATAGCGTTTTTTATAACAAAGATAATGATGACCACTTAAAAGCATTCAACGATATACAAGGACCTTCTACAAGTTATGCCGCTGGACTCTCTACGAACCATGCAGTGGGACCAACTGGAGGAATATCCAGTCATGTTGGCGGTTCATCAACGCATCGAAAGAGGAAACGGGTGGAGGAGGAGGAGGAGGAGAATCCATTGCCGATGTACAATGTTACCAAAGTCAGTGAAAAGTACAACAAGAAGTACAAAACGAAGATTAGAGACTATTCTGTGTCATTTCAACCCATAGAGAATAATGGTCCTCTGATCGAATAAATGGTATGTTTGAATAAATGATTGATGAAATGTTGGTGGGTGCCAAAGATAACGATATGGTTAGATTAGTTTTCAATGTTCCACAGTTGGACAAACCAATGAATTTACCTTTTATAGGGCGTGATCAATTAAACAATGAGGCATTTGTTTCAAAGTTGGAATCCGTGTTGCAATCTCACAAAGAAATTATGATGGATGAAGATGTGAGTTTTATCATAATTCATATGGACATTCCTCAAGGGGTAAGACAAAAAAAAATATGTAGATTTTAACGAGAGAATTCTACACATGAAAGGTGTGATCACAATAAGAAAAAAAGACAATATGTGTGTCCAAGGGCAATCGCTACCGGTATCGCACGCATTGAGAAACATCCCAATTATTCGTCAATTCGTCATGGTCATAAAGAGCAGGGAACCTATGCGGAAGAATTGTACAGGCAAGCGGGGATTCCCATCAATACCCCATACGGAATCGAACACATTAAATTGTTTGAAAACCGAAACTTAATTTTATCGTATATGCAGGTCCAAAAGACAGAGATCACACAATCTATTTGCTGTCGCAAAACGACCACTTTGATTTGATTACATTGATGTCTGCCTACTATTGAAGATCATATTTTTGTGAAACATGTCTGAAAGGATACGATGGTAAACATGCACACAAGTGTGTCATCGCGTGCAAACTGTGTAACAGTAACATTGCCCCGAGATGGCTAACTTTGACGAGTACATTCACTGTCAGGACTGTAATAGAGGATTTAAGAACGTACATTGTTTAGATACTCATAAACCTAAGAGTATTTCTTCTTTACATGGGATTTTCCTACGACTCATGTACCCATGTCCCTTCCCCTTCCTTCCCTCTTACACTTCCCCCTTCCGCTTAACCTTCCCCCTCCCCAACTTCCAGGCATCTTGTGTTCTTGTAATCCATCTCCTTAGAAAGCTAGTTTCTTCATGAGCAGGTAGACTTGTTGGTTGAGCTCTACACCATGCAAGTTATTAGCATCACCTTGTAGCCTCATCAATAGTCCTCCGTACGACATATAGGCAGACCTGTAGAGAGAGAGAGAAAGAAAGAGAGAGAGAAGATTAATTATCAAATACACTTTTCTCTAAATAAATCAAATAATAAATGCTTCACATCTAATACTAGACACTAGAAAAGGACACAGTGGGCCTCTTTCATCTTGTAACAGCTGGTATGCTTATAGTGTATATACATATTATGCAGATTACAACAAAATAAATCTTTCAAAATTGCCATCATCTTAACCTTGTAAAAACATTGTCATATTCTGACAGAGGGGTCAAAGTTCAGAAGAATTCTCTGAAAAAGCCATAACCTCTGCTTCCAAGAAAGAGCTGTATGTCTGATAAAACCTAGAGCGGCAGGTCAAATGGGGTCACTATAGAAAGAGGCTTGAAACACCGGTAGTCTAGAAAGGGGCTGTGTCTCGAGTCAGAGAGAAAATTTGAGAAGCGGTGACGTACATGCAGAACCAACTACATAATAACACACACAATTACAATTTGCCTTATCTCATCCTCATCCTAAATCCGTTTTATACCTCACAGGACTGACAGGAGGACAAATGATTTGGAGTGAGGCAGACCCAGTCATATTTCCCCTAACTATCCAATCATCATCAATACCCCCATTTTAATCCCAAATACCACCCCATCTCACCCCTCTCTCTCCCCTTCTCATCCCATATATACCCCCTCTCATCCCTATGTCACAGTAGGAGCAAATAGATGATTTGGAGTGATGCAGACCCAGTCATCTTTGGTGACTAATGCATGCCACCTACAACAAATTATTTCTCTCCTAATTTAGCCTCGGTGCATGGACTCCTCTCACTCACTCATTCATTCACTCACACACAGATTTATCACTATTATAATGTATGACTCAACATGACATAAGCACATCCGATCAGGGCAAGACCTTTTAAGATGAAAACATAAATAGGATGAAGAAGATTGTGAGAGGCCAAGCATGGATAAAGATTATAGATGGAGTCTCTGTATACAATGACCGGAGTAGAGGCAGATTTGGCAGGACTAGGGGAGCAGGGATGTATTTTGAGATCTAGATATGGGTAAGTAACGATGGGGAGAGGGAATAAATAGACAATTGGGAGGGGTTCCAGATGGGTTAAACAATTCTAGAGGTGGGTAATAACAGGACTGGCTGTGGTATAACAGGAGTACATGGGGTATGTAAGGAAGGGTGAAAGATCTCGCCAGGGGTAATTATGGGACTGCGATGGGGGTAAGGGTTGGTTACAGATCTACAGAGGGCGCTAATTGGAATGAGAGTGGGGTAAGGGTTGGTTACAGATCTAGAGAGGGGCGCTAATTGGAATGAGAGTGGGGTAATGGTTGGTTACAGATCTATGAGGGATGGGGAAGAAGCTGGGAGAGGGGTACAGGCTGAGTAAGGTTGGCTATCGGAAGAGAGGGTGATAATGAAATAGCAAGTAGGGTAGAGGTGCGTTCAGTATCTACAAAGGGGGTAATTAAGGGAATGGGAGCGGGGTATGGATGGATGAACAAGGGACCGGAAGTGGGGGGTCAAGGTGGATTTAAGATTTAAAGAAGTTAAGTGTAAGTTAGCATCACTCCCCCAAAAAAAAGGGATAGAGGGACAAAGTGGGTGAATGAAATGAAAACCAAATGAGATGGTTAAAACAGAGCATGAGGAGGGATGGGCAGGTGACTACTAGCAGACACCAGGCTAAACAGGTCAAAGCCCAACAAAGAAAATAGAGACACCAGCAGCCCATGATGTCTCTCTCTCTATCCCCTCCCTCCCCCTCTCATTTCTGTGTTTGTTTTCTTTTCTCTCTACCTCCTCTCTGTTTCTGCCATGACTTTGTCCATCTGTCTGTCTGACTCTCTCTCTCTCTCTCATATTACATGGGCTGATGAAAATTTTCGGAGGTGAAACAGTAACAAGTTCACTCCACTCTAGTCTTACTCTCAGATTTTTTTTGTTAAGTTCCTCTGTGATACAATCTCAGCCTATCTAATGTTTAGCCTATACCTTACTAGTACATTGATACAGAGGTATCTTCTCACCCCTACCCCACGGAGTATCATACCTGCTACCAGTATTGTCAGAACATTGTTGTTCAAGACGATCAATACACAATCCTACATATTTATAAGGGGTGAGATAAAACAAACAAACACAAAAACAAAAACAGCAACAAAATCAACAACAATAATAACAGCAACAACAACAACAAGAAGAAGAAGGAAAACATCGCGTCTAGACATTGCTAGGATCAGTCCGCTTACATCGCATCTTGACATTTAGGAGTGAATAGTGTTCATAGTTGAAGCCTCATGCAAGTGGTAGGGATGCAATCATCTATTATTAGGATCATCATCATCATGATTCATCTCCGCTGGGAGACACAGTAGACAAAAAACAAGCCTAGATCAAACTTCCTTTTCATACATAAATGTATAAATCATTAACAGAAATTGGATGTGTGTTGATTCTAAACTAATATTAAAACTATACATGTACAATAATTATATTTATTGTGATTGTAGATGGTGGTATATGTAGGAATTAGTATGGTAGAGGGTGGGGTGGGGAAGAAATAAACAGGCAGCAATACAGACTTCACACAGATGGAAGGGCATGCAAGTTTGCTTACGAGACTGAGAGATGGATGAAATACAGAAAGATATGGAAAGACATAAGGGATAGATAGATAGATTGATAGATAGAGGGAAGGACAGAAAGAGCAAGAGAGAGAGAGAGAGAGATGGGGATGAAAAGAAGGAGAGATAGGGAGGAGGTGACCTTAAAAATATGGTGACCTGGGGAAGAGAGAGAGACAGAGAGACAGAAATACATAAACCAGGCAAGATGTATGAACCATTAAAGAATCAGTCACGTCCCCATATGCCCCCATCTCTCCAGATGGATGGACGGACGAGCCTCATAGCTCTATGATGATGTCACATCAAGCCTCTTTATATCTATGATGTCATTACCAGTCATCCTCCAAGACTGAGGGGCCTTTCACACTACAATTAATCCCCTATCTGGCCTGTTCCCACTACAACTAAAACCCTATCTGGACTCTGGCTATTGTGAAAGGAGGGCTGCTCTCCAATCCAATCCCAAAATTGTTTGTTTTTTAGTGCCCCTTTTTTCTCATTCAGAAAGGGTAACAAAAATTGACAACTTACATCCAATATATAGGCTACACTAGGGTAGTCCTACATATCTATTTGAATTCATTAAAGCTTTTAAAAAAATAATAAAAGAGGTGATGAATTCATATTTTTGCTTTTCAATGTTTACAGTATAATCCCTTTAAAATCTAGTCTCGTGTGGATTGATTTCTACTTCTAGTATGTACTATCAGAATAGCTAGCATCACACATCTTCCCCCATTTATACTTGAACAATAACAGTAACTCTCCTTGGCCTCCAGTACTACCATCATCAAAAATACATTAATGCTTTCATCAGTCCCATGCATTGTGATTCATGGTAACAATGACCATCTCTCTGAAGTTGTTTCCATGACGACTCGTATCTAGATCAGAAGAGCGTCAGTGTATTTACTGGTAGTGCGTGAGTCACATCAGTGACACATACATGTAGCACTATCATAGGAAAGGGATTAGAAACTTCTTTAGTCTAGTTTTAGATTCAAGAAATAAAGCTGATCCTCTAGTACTTCTTTGAGTCATTTTCTCAAGAGAGTATAGGAACAGTGAATATCAAATTGATGTACTGATATATCTGTGAATATTTTGTTTTCTCCACATGAAAATTATTATTTTATTTCCCAATAACACAAACTAATCGTTTTTTCAATCTTCTTCCTTATAATACAAATTATTAATTTAAAGTCAGCATAGTTTCTGAGTTCATACACTCTCTGACCATGTCCATGCTCTGACGCACTCCGACTGACACGGGTTCGTGCCTGCAAGTACAGACTACTAAGTACTTACCCCCCTGCCCCTTGTGTATAGATACCACCGACAGGTATGCCACATGGAGTCTAAATTGAATGTATATGATGACATGTTGAGACATGTCTACTCATATATAATGATAAACAACGATGGAATTGATTGAACTGATTGTAAATACACGGTGCGGATGACCTGAGGATTCTAGGTCTTATTTAAAACTTCACTTATCCTAAAAATCTCATTTGAAGACTTTAGGGCCTAATACCACTGAAGGAGGGACAAAGTGGAAGAGATTGTAATCTAAAATGCCGGTAACATATCCTTGATCAAATAAAGAATTACATATAAAGTCAATTGTGTGGAATCAGATACTAGCTGCTGAAGTCAGAGTATTCTATATACATGTATTAGTTTATAGACCATAGCGGTACATGTATGATGTAGAGTCTATGCTGGTTGAACGAAGATGTAGAGGATGTGCTCTTTTTGATGTTCCTTTGACAATATCGAATCCCCTGAAGATTTCAAGACTCCTTCCTGGGGCCCTGCAGCAAGCTGGTTGGTGATTGGTTAGAAACAACCAGCTAACTACACTGCCGAAGGAAGGCAGCCAATCAGGTGCCTCGTATCTTCTGCTTGTAGTCTCCTGCCATAGTTGAAGTTACAGATGAACAGAGATCATTCTGAAGCTCTCACATTAGGTGATTCTTTTAATAAGCTCAATATGATACTGTAGTTCGGTTTGATTAGCAAAGCAACAAAAAAGAAGAAAAAAACACGCAATGGAAGAGAAAATGCACTGCATATTTCACTTTGAAGTGAGCTAGGCAAAGAAGTCAATATAACAGACGGACATCATAAGAGGGAAATGGGACAAAAAATAAATAAAGTAAGCATTACAGAAAAAAGCCCTAAAAGGGACAAATGTGCATCTCACAATTAATTGCAGTACGATAACTAAGAGGCTGTAAGAATATTTTTCACAATATTCAGGCCAATAGAAAAGAGAATGATAAAAAAAACTCACGCTTTACTAAAGGCCAAGCAGCCACCCTGTCCTCTTGCTAGCCAAACTTATGAATGAAATCTCATGCCTTTTGAAGCATGCTTTTATAGAGCTATACAAAGAATAGATTAGTCATGACGTCCATGTGTTGTGTGCATACAGAAACTTGTAGATACTTGCCTCTACAGGCCTCATATGATAGTCTTAATTACAGACCCTTTGGCTTGCTTCGTCATTGACAGTATGACAAATAATATGAAATTTAGCCAAATGGATAGGGAAACACTTAAGAAAATATCAATTTGAAGAAGTAAAAGAGGAAAAATGAGAAATAAAAAAGGAAACTCTTAACAAAGACAAAAAGTATGAAAGAAGTGTCAAAGTGAAACATGGGGAAAAGGAACAAGGTGGAAACAAAGCTATGGAGGAGGAATAATATGTAGAAAAGATTTTCAGAGGAAGTTATACATTTTGCCTCTTGTCAGATCTTTCATTTCTTGCAAATGAGGAATCTATTTTTTAATTCAATGAATTAGAAAATGTAAAAATTACCCTGCTAAATTTTTTAAATACAATTTACCTAATAGTTCATGGTGTTCAAGTAAAAGTTGAAATTAAAGGTTAATGACCATCTTTTTGGATAACCCTGTCCTGTTCAGGAGCTTCCTTTTTGGTACAGATTGAATTCAGAAATGTTTTGTTTAAAGGGCGTTGCACGGTGATAATCTCATAACTTGTAAAAGGACCAAAATGTTAAAAAAAATCATAATTGAAAAATTTCCTAAAAGCATGGTGGCAAAATATTCATTATTAGCGAAATGATGGTCATTTTTCTTTTCAAATTTGAATTTGCAACTGGCAATGTTTCATTAACCCCATTTCTTGTGTACTCCATGAGGGCTTCGATTTGCACAGAGGAAACTACAGAGTCTTTTGATCTGAAATTTTGCACATACTTTTATGAACTCATCTTGCTGCAAAAAATAATTTTGACGTTTATTTTGAGGGCTTGCAAATTCCTGATCTAGGGGCTTTACAATTGCTTGATCATTCTTATGAGGCAGGTACATTATGTAGGCCCTTGTAGGGTCTTTGATCTGATAAAGGCACGTGCAAGAATTCATATTTTTTCAGGGACATGTCAGCTGAGATAAATGAACAAAGGTCTCTGATTATGATGACAAGCATTTTATTAGGTTGAACTTTAAGGCAACCTACTGTTTTTTAAAAATTTTTATCTAACATACATGTAGCAACCTACCAGGTCTATATAATGGCTCTAACGACTGGGATACGTGACAACCTAAAATACTAGCACCGCCCCCTAAACTTTAAAAATGTCAATCCAGACCCCCATGAAAAAGATAGCATGGAAGTTTGCTGGCCAGATAAAGCTTTACAGATACCCATTAATCCAGATAGCGGTAGGCTTTTACAATGGAACTAACCAAGCTTTTACTTAAAAAACATTTAATAACCCAATTATTAAATATAAACACCCCCCTGGACCCTAATTATTCAGAGCCACTTATACGTCTAGCAATTAAATATGGGTTATTCAGTATTTGTTTATACTGCCTTTCTATAATCTATATACATATATTCTTCTACTGTTTAATTCAAATTAGAACATAGCTACACGTAGGTCTTTAGTACATGATTATCAAATAGAATAAAAGTATGCCAATATGGGGCTTGGTTGTAGTCAGAGGTTTAAAGGGCAAAGATTTGGCAAAATGAAACTATAGTAAAATATTGAATAATTTAAATGTCAAGGTAAAAAAATTGCTTCATAAAACTTAAGAGGATGGTCAAGGATGCAAGATTAATCAAATATAACAATGAAAGACCTCCTTTTGTTCAAGTTTAAGGGAACATACATGTACATAATTTTTTTGTTAAATTGGCAACAGTTTTTGCATTGTTCTAACGCAGCTCATCACAATTATCTATTTTTGCAAGGTCAATGACATACATGTAGAAACGGTGAGAGACTGAGAGTTATTTTCACAACCACACAGGGAGGATATGGGACAGACAAAGCGGAAGACCAACTGAATTCTAGATATGTCTTATACTGGGGTAGGGAATACGCAGGTCTATTTAAATAGAAATGGAAGGAAGGAAACAAATGTTAGGGAAAGTGAAAAGAAACTGAGATATGAGAAAGGAGAATGAGAGAGAAGAAGAGAGAGAGAGAGAGAGAGAGAGAGATAGAGAGAGGAAGAGGTAGAAAGAGACGAAGAGGCAGGGAAAAGTAACACCGTAAATTTCTTGGAAACAAAGGGTGAATGAGAATGAGAGAGAAGAAAAGAGAGAGAGAGATAAGAAAAGAGAGATAAGAAAAGAGAGATAAGAAAAGAGGGATAGACAGAGAGAGAGAGAGAGAGAGAGAGAGGGAGGGAGAAAGAGGGGGAGAAGGGGAGAGGAAGAGGTAGAAAGAGACAGAGAAGAGGCAAGGAAATGTAACACCAAGTAAAGTTCTTGGAAACAAAGGGTGAACCGAAAATTAAAATGAATATGAGAGAAAGAGAGAGAGAGAGAGGGGGGGGGGGTGGAGTGAAAAACAACAACTGTTCAGTTCAGAAAAACAAAGAATGAATCAGGGAAATAGCAAAGAAAGAAAAGGTGTGTGAGAGATAGTAAGCCAAGTTTGATACAAAGTCTTAGGGGGACAGGAGGAAATCTTGGCAAGACACAAAGCATATTTTCCCCCAAAACTGCATGAAATGGGACACCAGCTGTGTGGAAATTGAAATACATGATAGGGTGTCCTTATCTGTGTCCCCCAACCCTCCTTGTGTAATGAGGAAGCCAAGCCAACAGGAAATATTCACCTTGATAAAGATCTCAAAGGGATTTGGGAAATATTGTTCCTGCAAGTTCTGAATGAATGAATGAAATCATATCAATCCAGTTGCTTGCTACTCTATCATTAGGCCCTGTTTACATTAGAGGGAGACATCTTAATGGAGCACACCCAAGCAATTTTATTACTGTTTCCATTTCCTTTGTTGAGAATTTGTCCCAATTCCTGTTTGCAATACCGGTTTCCACTTTGTCTTTACCTCCAAAAGTATAATCTACAAAGGACCTGGCCCAAACTTGGTCTTATAAAAAAAGATGGATTTATCATGTTTCTCAAGTCTTGGTCTTGCAGACTTTTCAATCTGGGGAAATTCCTGGTTCCTGACACCACTTTTTACCTATTAAAAATCGCAAGAGATGACATTTTTTATCAATCCAACTTGATTAAAAAAAAGAAGGATAAAGGTAATGTGAGCAGGGCGAAATGATTTTTTTTCTTTATTCATTTGGGCATTTTGTCTCGTTTTGATTTTGAAATGCAAGATCTTATGAATGAATAGTAAATTTAATTTTGCTATTCAATCAGGAGCTCTTCATGGACTTCTTTTTGCCTCTTTTTTTTTTTGGGGGAGGGGGCTTTTCAGAGCTATATGTACATAAATCCAGGTCTACTGCCCTCAAACTTGTCTCCCTACAAACTAAGGGGGTAATGCGAACAGGGCCAGGAGAAGTCTCAAGGTGGGAACTCTAGAAACTGACAACAGGAAATCGCTGATCAGGATCCGGTGACGTTTTAGATGAATTTATTGCTTTTAAATCACCCCCTACCAATCATAGAAAGAAAGACAGAAAAGGGAAGTAATTGTGTAAGAGAGCTTAAATGGGTGTTTTATCAGAGACAAACTTGAATGGCTACTGCTGAGAGATACACAAGGAGGAAGAGCATTGTTTTAAGACAAAGGGGATGGATGTTAATAACCTGTTGAACAAACTCTAGAAACTTTTTCTAAAGGAAAAATGCTATTGCTCTTATACACGAGGTAATTTACAATAGATCAGTAAATCATGTCTTCAAATTCTTGAAAAGGATCTTAATCAAGTTCTGCTGCAGATTCATTTCACAGGTGATATACATGTAGAAACTCAAAGCATGAAATTCACATTGCAGCCTTGTGCAATCTTTTGACTGTCAAGATGCAAAATTGATTTCATGCCCACAGAATCATTAACAAAATGAAAATAGAAATAACAGTAACCTGGTCGATTGCATGGAATGGGACTGTTCTTTCTAGAGTGGGCCACAAGGTGAATTTGAAGGATCTTTACACCAGATGTTTAAGGTGGGTGTACATGTAGGTTGGGAAGGTCTTAGGTGTAGGTATTTATTGAAAAAAACAGATCAAAGTTCAGAAGTTTCTAAATACCAGAACTGCTGATACAGTCCTTCCGTCATTGAGTTAATGATTACACAATAATATATATATATGTATATATATTTTCAAATCAATTGGTTTCCATATTGGAGTTTATATTCAAGATTGCAAAAGAGGACAGATTCTGAAATCGGTGTTTTTTGTGATTAATATTTATTTTTATTTTTTGTTTTGACAAAGCCTTGCAGATGAAAAGAAATGTATCAATTCTAAGCAATTACAATTAACTCAGGGGCCTCATGCAAACAACCTTTACACACTTCAATCCAATATTTCTATTAAAAAAGTGTGGAGCCCTGACGTAAGAATAGCACTGTTTCATGGTACATTGACTATGAAATGCACTCATAGGCCTACAACGTGTAACAGGAAAAAAGAAAACAGCTCCGAGACATTTCCATGAAAGATTGCACAAGTATCTTTACACAATATGGCATTACAAGTGGGAGTATTTTTGAGGAAGCCGAAGGGTAAGAGTTGATCTATCATCAAGCCTAATAAAAACCAGCAGATGTATTCACAGATCTGTACATCACACATGAGAATAACACCTGTTGGTCTTATCAGTCTGATGAATAATAGGTCCATAGTATACCTCAATACATCCCAATATATACATTGAATATATGAATATATGAATAACATATGAATACATGAATATATACATGTATGAATACATGAATATATGATCGAGTATTGGTATGGGGTTTTTGGTGAGGGGGGGGGGGGTGGTGGTGATTATGAAGGGCTTAAGTAGGGGTGAGGTAAAGTTCAAGAAAACTAAAATGATTTTCTGTAGCCTCATAACTTGACTGTAAGTTATAAATGCATCAAAATAGTTCCAGATCTCAATATCTAGCCAAAATCAAGGGAATGTTTTTCATATCATGTGCATACGTATTGACAGACGATCACTATGCCCCCCTTCCCCCATTGTCAGTATGCAAGGCTACACCGAACCTGGGAACACCCTACTGGATTTCCATTGAGTAATACCAGTCAGGTCACATGATCCAGAAGGGGACTCCCCTGCTAGGCATTACATCATACAATGGAATGCTTTATCAGCTACAGAGGGTGTGAGACTCAAAGGTTGATGCACTGCCTAGTCTCTCACATCAGGCATTGTGTTCTACCCTGCTATAATGCACAATTCAGGGGCTGAAGTAATGATAGAAACAGACTACACTTACACATTCATACATAGTATGTTGATGTGTAATATAACTGTTGGCTATTCTTGGCACTACCGTAGCCAAATTGGTTCAGAATTGGCGCACTGCACCATGAATATGGTTACATCACTTGACATGAGTCCATATATAGTCTGAGATTGTAGACTAGATCTAGCACATGCACTGAATAGCTACTTGAACTACAAACAGTAGTCTCTCATTATAAGACCCAAAGTGGATCATAATTGTGCACTATTTATCAGCCGAACCGTTAAAGATGACCTTGAGAGGGCGAGGCAACGGAGGTCAATCAAACTCGACATGCACATACATGTATCTCGCTCTTTATCAAAAAAATTCTTCCCTCTTTTAGCCGGGTGCCCAACGACACGTGTGCAGTGTTTCTAAACCCACACAGCACTAATATAACAAAGAAGTATATTTTTCTAGAGTAAATATGGAATGAAAACCAGAACCATACGATCATTTTGCAGGTGCTTGTAAACCTGCAGGTGGCTTCTACTGAAAATCATTGACATTTCTACTCTTCGCATGATGCTCTTTTATCCTATAAAGTATATGTTCCTCTTTAACTTAATTAAGTATATGCTTTATCATTAACATGCCTCAGAGTTTCAATTCCAAATCTGATTCTCTTGCTTTCGGGGGATATTTCTGAAACCATCATAAGTCTAACTTCTAGGACATCTCATTGAAACGTGTTATAGAATTATGGAATGTCCACAAACTTAGAGTTGTGAAGGTTACAAGAAACTGGCCCCAGGCCGATATATTATGTGTTACTGCATGGCAGAGCCAATAAGTTTTTCTTAATTGTTTATTAATTCATTAATGTTTTATTTCTATCAAATCTTTAACAATTAAAGTCTTGTTTCTGCTCATATTTCAAAATTTCAAAGTGTAACATGCATTCTTGAATTAAATCCAACCTTGAGTTTTGGTTACAATAAAGAAAAATAAATTTAAAAGAAATATTGTATGAGTCAGCAATTGCAGCTGAAATCACATGAAACTAAACGGCCAGCTGCAGAGTATCCCAATACAGGTAGGGTGTTTGATTAGGAAACGGTTCTATCCTATCTACATGTAAAGTAGATACAGTACAGCTGCAGTTCACACTATCAAAAATGAAACTATCGGTACTCATTTTTAATAAGCCCTCCCTTCCCAAAAAGGGGCATGGATTGTAAGGGGTGTCATATTTGATTACCGGTAGTGGTTTGGTTTGTGAAACTTTTGGTTTAGAGAGGGACTATGGCTTTGATCAAAATCAAAAAATGAGATACTGTGCTAGAAAGCAGAACCAGCATTCATATTTCCAATAGAAACCTCCGCTATTGGTAAGGAGGGTTTACAGACTGTTTTATAACATTTTACTTAAAAATGAATGTTTGCTGAAGAAAAAAGCCCACTTTGCCATATAGTACCAGCTACAGTTAGTGGTACTAAATGAAAAATAAATAAATCTATTTAGAAAGAAAAACTTCCAGGAATAAAAGTGGGAAAAATTATGTCATACAGGCCAATGATTATGAGTTCTGGGGAAGTTTTGGCTTCACTGATAGTTGCTGGCATTCAAGCTAAACTCCTTGCTGATACTACAGCAAGTGTACCTCAGAATAAACTCCTATAAATACCCCCTATCAAGTTCTAGAGCAGTATGCTTTAAAGAATTCTAATTGCATTTTGTGAGATAATTAGGAGGAAGTGCCTCGTAGTTTTGTTGGATGGATGGGGTATGAATGGTGTGAAAAAAAACTACAGCCAAGAAATTAAATGACCATTTTCTTCCCTTTTTTGATGACAGTCTCTTTATAAAACGAAAAATTAGATTACAGTAGAATTCAATCTTGGAAAACAAACTTACAATTTTGTTGCAGCTTCTGTCAGACTCTCATCGCCCTCTATCCGATACACCTTGCCAAACATCACATACTCAAAGCTATCTGCACGGCTTGGCTGACCATCATCGAGTGGTGTATAGTCGGGTTCGTCTGGAAAACCATCTTCACGTAACGTCGTCGCCAAAACTAGACGGAATTTATCACCTAAGACAGGAATGAATAGGAAATGAACGAAAGCCGTTAATATTTTTCCTGGAACTGATTACATTTTTATGTCATCAAAATACTGGTAGTCTTTCACTCCCTGTTAGTAATTTTCCAGAATTTCTTTTTTTTCTTCATATCACAATCAAGTAAAAAAAAAGGACCAAATAATTCATGTAGTGAAGGAGAAATATAATGATCGAAGTAAAAATAGAAATTAAAAAAGAAAAGAAAAACATTGGAGTAAGGGAAACTCTGAAACTCACAAGATGCTAAGAAATCATTAGAAATAAAACTTCTTTCCTTATGATTAGAAGGAAAATTACTTGAATGAAAAATAGGTAACTTTGTAGAGAAATCAGGTTAAAAAGTAGAATATCTTTCAAAAATACAGAAATGGGATTTATACAGTGTCACCTTTAAAATTAAAAAAAATAATAGTGAAGAGTTGCACTGTGTGTTATATGTTTCACATTTTCGGGGAACAAAGAAGTCGAAATTTTTCACATTCCAAAGACAAACTGCCGCTACTGGTTACGTGCATACACCTACACAAATCACCGTGACGACAATGCACCATAACAGCAAACTACAATGAATGCATTCCTTAAATATTGTAGTATGAATAGCAACTTTGATGGTTCTTCTAATAGGGTTGTATAATTAGAAAGAGGAATGGGTTTTATTGAACAAGTGTTATTTTCTGTGATGTGATGAGGAACCAAACACTAACAGTGTGATTTCTACAAACATTCAGGCCCTACCTATTTTTTCTCCTTTTTCACAGGTCGACCTGCTTGCAATTCTTTTCATCTGTGTGCACGACTGTTCAAATTTTGTAATTTTGGGCAGGGCTCTAGACAAACATTTAACTTATGGGGATTTGGATTTAAATTTTAAGGACTCTCCAGTACAAGACCATGTTCACATTTGTTATCCCTTCAGGATGTGGACTGAAGTTTTGGGTGCCTTTATGCACTGATCCTATTGATATTGAGCCAAGCCCTGGAATATATAAGAACCATCTCATTTTAAATGAGCATCAGTCTAAATTGACTCGTTCAGATATATTGCAGTTAACCTCCACAATAAATAAAAAACACAAACTTTTTATGTGTGAATGGATCATGGCAACTACACGAAACATAGATCTTATGTGTATTCACTGAGCTCTGTGTTCTAAGAGGCAGAAAGGTGAAGTGTACAAAACTTATATCATTAAAAAAGAAGAAAAAAAAAGAAAGAAAAAAAGAAAGAAAGAAAGAAAAAGAAAATATATCTGAACAAGGCTTTACAGCTTGTCTCTTTTGTGGTAGACATTGATTGATCACAAATATAATTCAAAGACAATAATTTGGATGATGATTTTAAAATGTTGTGCAGTTTTGCACCAAGGAAATAAAAAGACGCAGAACTGTTTGATAATCAGTACATGTACATGTAAGAAGAGCACCGGTAAAAATTATGATCAGACAGAAAAAAAGAGAAGAAGAAGAAGAAGAAGTAGAAGAGGGACAAGAATGAGAAGACAATGTTTTGATCCATGCAAGCTTGTAATGTAATCCTCTGACTGTAAAAAGAAAGAAATAATAATTTATAAAATCACAATGTAGTTAGTGATCAATGGACTTTTAAAACTCTTCCCATTAAAATTTCATATTGTTCTACCAAGGGAAGCTCTCGTCAAGAAACCTAATTATGCATACAATGCTGGCCATGGTAAAGCTTCATTAGCAATACTACATAAAGACCCTGCATTATGCTACGGTCACAAAGGTTCGAACGAACGATAATTTCGTACGAATCTCTGTTTTTCCATTGTCTGAAAATCGTTCGACGGCGTTCGTAGCAGTTCGTAATGGCATTTGTGACCGAGGCTTCACATACATATAGTATGCCTTCATATTCATTGGTTTGCCTGTACTGGTATATGTGATATATAATGTTTAAAAGAGTGAGCTACTATCTAAATCTGCGGTTTGAATCTACCCCTATCTTCAGATACTGAAGAGGTCATTGGGAACACTTATTTTTTGTGCTGGTATAAGGCCTCCTCTTTCCAGTGAAACTAGTACCCCTATATTGTAGCTTATCAAGGATATCTGATGAGTAAGCCATTTGGTAACTATCAGATATCCTTCGACAAAGAAAGATTGGCAACAAAAAAGAATAGAGGTGTAAAGAGAATCATAAAAAAATGGGGCAAGGGGTGCCCTTCCTATCATGGATTATGGTGATTATACTTCCCCTTTCTTTTGTCTTTGGCAAGGGCTGGACAGGTACCCTAGAAACATGGGTGCCCAAAATCTAAGTCCAGACCCCCCACATTTAGAAGTTTTTACGTAGAGCTGGTACATATTGACTCTAAAAAAAAAGTTCAGTCCGGACACCCTCAAAAAAAGTTGGTGTGGAGCCATGCTTTGATTGTCAGATGAGGCTTAAAGTTTTAATCATCCAATAGCAATAGCACATTGTGTAATCCTAGTGGCCTACATGTGCACATAAATTTTAATATCTTTTTTTTTTAAAAGATGGTTTGTTCCTTTTGCAGACCTAAAGTTCCATGAATCCAGTGAAGAGGTCTATTACTAGGAACCTCCCACCAAATGAAAAAATAAATAAATGGAAACTGGCTTTCAACAAAGGAATTTTGAATGTTTCATTCCAGATACCGTATATATTTTCTAGACTCGAAAAATATTAGTATGTAATTCAAAATGAATTTGACCATTATATCTCTTGATTTGAGAATAGCTCCTTCTGCGGCAATATAAAAATTGTTTCTCAATCAGCATTTTTCAATCAGTATCACAAATACTTTAACTTTTCATGATTAAAAAAAAATATTGTCCATGTATTTTATTATTAATTTTTTCCTTTTAAAATTCTAATATTTCATTAAAAGTTTGATTAAAATTGCACAATATTTCTAAATTAGATCTAGACTAGACACCACTTGGCTACTCGATAGTACCCTTGAATAACTTTCAGAAAAAGTTATCATCCTCTAATTGAACTAATTGCATTTTAAGTTTTATTAATAAAAGCATAATGCATGTGCTATGTTTTCAATTCAAATGTAAATGAATTCAAATCTATAATTAATAATGCAATATCTTTGATTTATATACATTTACATGTGATATGAGGGTCTCACCTTACAACTATACAATAAATAAATAATAGAAGAAAAAAAAAACATCCAAATAATCGAGTAGTTCTAGTACAGTGTAATAGCTAATCACTGCAAATATAAAAAAAACTATCACTTATCACATGACCAGTTTCATCGAACAAGCATTCAAGAAACATTATTTATATCACACAAGAGAATTAGATCTAGGAATCTAGAGTAGACATCAACATAAAATATCTAGTCTAGTTTGATCATTAATTAAGCAGATCCTACATTCATAATTGTTTGATTGAGATGTTTTATTTCATAAAATAAAGAACCTTATAGTTATATTGTAATATAAGTGTACAATTATGGAATTTCATTAAATTTACAAGAAAAATTATTTAAAATAAACTATCAACACAAAAAGTAATCACATTATAGTTTAATTACCTGCAGAGTTGAAATAAAACCTTAAAAATTTCACAGAAAACAGAAAAGCAGAAAAGAGTGTATATTACAATCTTGATGGTATTACAAATAATGTTTGAAAAAAATGCAGACAAGCATGAGCCTAGCCATGAGTGAAAAAAGATTTGACCTCCACAAGTGAAAAGAGATCAAATAAATTGAACAAACAAGTATTGGGACATAAAAACAAGCGATTGTGCAATCTTACTTACCATTATATGCTGCCGAATATATTGCATCATGTTGGCAGGAATGATATTATAATATGTGATCCAAAGTGAGGCAGAAATCCTCTGGAATAGACAACGAAGGTAGCCATTTTCAAGCAAGAAAAATCACAGAGATTTGACTCAACACCAGTCCAGGTTCCACAGCACCCAACTCCAAAATGAGAGTAAAACTGGAGGAGAGAGCTTCCAACGTGTAAGTGCTGACCCAATGCAGCTAGGTATGGATAATGCTTGTTCAGACAGGCAGGTTGCTATATATAGCCCACTGCATCATAGGGCCTTACATGAGTCACCAAGTGATTCGTGACTCACCCAATCAACCAACAGAGAGCAACTTCACCTCATGCATATTCATTAGATAGTCAGCTGCATACCCAATGAGGGGAAACCTCCATGATCGATATTCATGAGTGCTGAATCCTCACACACAAGCCACTGACATGACACAGGAGGAGTGCACACTCATGAATATGCATACACACAGCTGGCATTGTGTAGTGTGCAACCGTGAACCAATGAGGAGCATGTAGCAACGTGGCTAGTTATGAGGAAGTGTGGCCTGGAACTTCAGTGAGCCAATCAGGATCCCTCCTCATGAATAAACATCAGTAAAATTCCACAAGTTTGTACAGAGTGGTATATTTTTCTTGGTGTTGGGAGAGGAAGAGTTCTGTATCCTTTGCAGGATGCAGCTTCTACTTCCTCCTTCAATGATGGCCTCATTTTAAGACTTGCTTATTTTTGTACCAAATCAATACAAATAAAACAATACTACACAAAATAATATATACAAAAAACTAAAAGTGTCATGCATTGTTGTTATGCAAGGTTGATCGAGGCACATTATCTTGTAAAACGTGCCAAAGTCCTCTGGTTATATCCAATAGTGACCCTAATGAACTGATAAGTGCCATTATTACATGTATTTGCATGCAGACAGAAAGCGTTTTATACCATGCAGTGTATGAAATCACATTTGCAGTTTTTGGCAATGTTTTACAGTAAAACCTGCTGTAGCGACCACCTGTATAGAAAGACCACTGTCTACATAAATACCACATTCTTTGTTTCCTTAAGTCTTTTTATTACTGAAACATATTCTAAAGGAACCTGTCCATAAAGACCACATACCTATAAAGACAACTTTTCTTCTTTGTTTCTCACAAAAACAGTTTCTTATTGAAACATATTCTAACACCTGCCTATAAAGACCACTTCTTTATTTTATTGTCTCCCTTAAAAACATATTTTGCTGAATACATAAAGACCACTTTCCTAACATGACCACTTTACTTGTTTCCCTTGAAAGGTCTTTTTTACAGCTTTCATTGTACTATTTTTGTTTGTTTGTTTGTTTGTTTTGATAATAAATTGTCAGTAGCTGCTTGTAAATGAAACTGGGGGATTATTGTCCGGGAGGGGGTGGGAGGTAATTGTCTCAGGTGTACCGTGTAGTTGTCTGTGTTAGGGTAAAAACTATGCATACATGTACAACAAGTATTCCTGGGCCCTTCAAAATATAAAATAGACCTACAATAAATCATACAAATCTATTGCATCTCCAATTTTGCTGCAATTAATCTTTATCTCACCGTGCATCATATTTATCGGTAACATCAAATAAATTGTAAGTTAATATTCATTGTAAAGTTATAAATTGACTGAAGGAGATATTGGGAAGATACAATTAACTTGGGAGAGACACAATTAATTATACCTTTTTATGCAGCAGGGGCCAGATGCATATTCAGTGTATTCACTGAGAACGAAAAAATAACCAAACTCCTGGAAGTGAGACTGCTTTACTGGTATCACTTGGACCATATGAAGAGGCTCATCTTGATCACTTATCCTCAGGAGTATTACAAGTAATAAAAGTCTTATCAAACATGCATTGATATCCAGGTTTACTTCCTTGAAGTGCACTGTGAGTTTCACCTCTCCTACTTTTAATGGGGAGAACAAATTATAGTTCAGTATTCTCAAAAGGTTGATTTTCTGCAAAGGACCTTTTTAACCCCTCCCATTTTTGAATTGGAAAGGAAAAGGGAAGAAAACGCTCATTCTGGTTATCCAAAATTTCCTCTGGGCTTCATCTTGTCCTAGATTATTGGGTAAGGGTTAAAGAGAAGGTTGAGTTCTAGGTTGAGAACAGAAGAGAAAAAATGTTCCCAGAAAAGCATGGCTCTTCAAATGTCTTCATATTCTAAATATGACAAGTAACAGGTTAAAAATGAGGCCCAATTGTTATGCCACATGTTTGTGTAGTCCCATATACGTCTTTCTGTGTTCAGTGCTTGTAACTTTACCAAGACTGGGCCAAATTTCTTATCATTTTGATGATTCAAGAACTTTGCAGTACACACCAATACTACATGATCAACTTTTTCTGATTGATTCCACACCGTTACTTCCACAATGCAATCGCATGAACAGAACTCAACTTTATCTTTAAAGATACTATGTCCCTTTTGCAGCCAACATCAAATTCTGTAGAACTTTGCAGGAATTATGAATATGTCATGTATGTCCTATCTGTGAAATTTAAACGTTAGCAGTGTCCTAATATTCAAATTATGCAAGGAAACCCGTTTACTTGCTAGACTTCACTGTCAGACACTATTGAGTGACTGACTGGCTTTTTCATCTTTGGTAATAACATACATAAAATGAGCTGTAAAGGGTACATGAGCATTTGTCTACATCAATAACCCACTTCTTGTAATGGCCAAAATTAAACTGATTGAATCTTTGCGCAGCATAAAACGTACGACCATTCGGTACAATGGTCTGAAAAATCAGACTATTACTTACTGGCTCTATAGCTCCTAAGTCGATTCGACAACTAATAGTCGTTATTTTCCCACTTAAAGACATTTTCAAGCCCCCTTTTTTTAGGGAAGTTCTAAATTAGTATTGTCTTTCAAATGCCGTTGGAATTTAACCTTTTCATTTTTGGGGCCTGCAAATGGGACATAGTACCTTTAAGGGTAAGGTATAGTTTTGGGTCCCAGGGGTGACTGAAGGTATGAATTTGGTAGGAGCAGGAAATCCTAAAAACTGAATTTGTAGAGGAAGAAGGGAAATAAGAATTCTTCTCAGAAGAGAGACTGCTTTACCGGTATCACTTGGTCCATATCATGAGATTCATCTTTATCACTTATCATCAGAAGTATTACAAGGAATAATAGTCTTATCAAACACGTGGTGATATCCAGGCTTATTTCCTTGAACTTTGAAGGATAATCATAGCGTCACCTCTCCTACTTTTAATAGGGAAGGAACAGGGAAGAGAGAGAGAGAGAGAGAGAGCTAGTAGTGGATATACAATACAAGGTTAATTTCCTGAAAACAATTTGTAATCATTACAATTTCAATTCCAGTTATTTCCCTTTTTTCTTTTTCAGTTATTTCAGTTACATAAGTAAATATTACTACTTTTCATATATCATGTAACAAATATCAAGCTGCTCCTTTTACATGAATGTGCGTCAGACATTGTAACTGTATACGTTGCTGTTTGTTCGGTTCAATACAAATGATTTAAAGAAAAAAATATATATACATACTCCTCAGAGTCCTCACTTTTACCAACAATAATATGACTAGGCTTCCTCTAATTGATCATTAATTATAGCAAGACCATGCATATTCTGCATCAAATACTGTGCCTTGTGATTATAAAAGTACATGTACTAAACATTGGTAATAATATATTTCTTAAAATCACATTCTTCCAGTGAGGGACATATTTTTTTTTTAAATAATAATTTTGTTTTGCTCTTGCTGTATAGTATTCTTATCATGATGTGACTAGAGATACAGTATACAAAAGCACTTTATAAAGTTAACAACTAAATCATTAATACCCTTGCAAAGTTTTGTAATTTTTTAAGACTTAGAAATTGATTTGCCCTGATTTATGTTTCTTGACAATGTGACATATTACATCTAAAAGTATTCAACAAAGGCCCTAATTTAACCAGTCTACCTTTCATTCTTGAGTTATGAAAAACACAAAACAGTGAAAACACATCAAATTTACAAGGGGTAAGAATAATTCAGTTGTTAACTGTACATAGCACATAACATTAGAACGGGCAGTGCACAAAACGCAGGATTAATCTTACCCCAAATAAAAATACAGATGGGAAAACAAAGTTTTTCATTTGATGGTGCGGCTCTTTGGAATAGTTTACCAAATTTTTAAAGAAATGCGCCATCAAATTCTTCATTTACTCTTTTGTTTTGGCGTTATGATAATCTTAATCATTGAACTGGTCCATTGTGTTGTTCTTTGTTTCTTTTCTCTTGTTCGAAAATGTTGTAAATTATGTATTTATGTTGTAGGGCCTCCACGGAAAACAGTATTTAACTACTGATGGAGCCACCCTACTAAAACAAGACTAATAAATAAATAAATTAATAAATAAATAAAAAATAAATCAATAAATAATTAGATTTGGGTTTATTAAGTACATGAATGAAACATTTTTTGTCATCAATTACTATGCAGGAAATAAAAATCCATTTTTTGATAGACATTATAGTAAGGGAAATCAACCTGAATAAAAACCTGGCCCAAAATTCCCCACGGGAAACGACAGAATGAAAGTTGGACTTTCTTTTCAAGGAAACCAGTCATTAATTCAAGAAGCACACTTCAAAGAATATTTTAAAAATAATGTAAAGGTGGAAGGTGGCAGGTATTTGTGGGATGAGTTGAACATTGGCATTATATTTGCTTCTTTACTTTGAAAATCAAGGCTATTGTTACTCATCACAATCAAAATAACACTGATGCCTATAAAGTTGGAATAATTGTTCTTTTTTCATGAAAAACATCGGAAATTTCATTTTCCCTCAATAATTTTTTAGTCAAACATGTACCCTAATGTTTCTGTACAACCCCTGTATGGAAAAAAAAATCTATTCTGTCATCAATAATAAAGAAAATGAAATTTTATGTACAGAGCAAATGGAAGGGGAGCTCGCAAGATACATCACACAGTTGCCGATTCGATTGCTTGCAAACTTTACAATTCATAACTTTTTTCATTTTTAATCAGAATTCGCTCAAACTTTCACTGACCAGGGGAGTCTTTCACAAAGACTAAGATCGACTTTAAGTTGGACCTAACTATGGCAGGCCATTCATGCCACTGTTTGCTCTCACCAACACCATTATGATCTTTAGATATTTTTTCCTTCAATAATGAATTATCCAAAAAATCAAAGTTAATTGCACAGTACATAACCTAGGGTGAGGACTACCCCCCTCCCGCTGCTTGTAGTTATCATGCCAATCTTAAGATCTAAGATCTGTCGTGGTTTGTAACTTTGAGTATTACTTAAAGGCATCGTTTAACAACGTTAAATCTGAGATGCATATCCCTACGTGTTATCAGTGTGTGTGTGATATGATGTAATATTGAAGCCCTAAACAAATTGTGCTTCAAAATGATCATGAAGTGCCTCAAAAAAGTAAAAATCTTTGAGTGACCGGTTTTACCATACTCATTTTACCCAATAGACTGTAGTGTTATAAAAACCGTTAGGAAAAACGAAAATGAAATTTCGATTTCCAATCACAAATGTCTTGATAATCAGACAGGCGATCGGCTTGTAAAAGTCATGGGATTCCTGACTGAACTAAAGGTTTATAATTATGATTACAGCATGAGCTGAATCCAGGATTTTGCAATGTTACTGAGTCACTTTAAATGTTTGTAACCACGAGTGCATCTGCACAGGCTCTAACTACAGTTTGTACCATATATGAAAACTTTGAAGTTTAAAACCACGACCTAAACTTCAAGTTAACAAACTGTCACGTGAACCTAACCAATAACTGCTCTTTGAGGTTCCTCACCTGCAGCCCTGGTGAGATAAAAGTCTGATGAAATGAAGGAAATAAATCCAGCAATCTCTTTCTGCATGCCTTCCTGATCTACTTCCTGTACAACAATGATCAACAAGCCTCAATAGATAGATCCCAGAACTGCCTAGCTCATATGTTTCTTTGAAATGCCTTCTATCTCCCTGGTCTTACAGGGCCCATTCCTACAATCAAGCATGCTTGCAATAATCCTCAATACATGTACGTTATAGCATAGAGCTACTTGTTAACTCCTCACAGTTTCCAAAGTAACTTGGCAAATGAATATGGACAGAGGTGGTGGCCTTTGCAAGGCTTTGAGCTCTGGTCATGACAGATAAATAATTAATTCTCAAAATTATATTCCACCATTGATAGATTTTATCAATTCAATCATTCAGAGTTTTGGCATTATCCCCCCCCCCCTTCCTTGCTTAGTTGGGGTAACCTCGCTATTCATAACGTGCAACTTCCTATACGTGAAGGACTGCTATGCATAAGTCGCAAAGGGGGTCACTATTCATAAAGGCATAAGGACCGTTACTTATAAGGACCGCTATTCGTAATGTGAGATGAGGGTTGCTATTCATAATTCCTATTAAGGGTCATTACTCATGAGGACCACTATTCATAATACGAAATCGGGGTCGCTATTCAACAACAGGAAGAAGGTGCGCTATGCGTAATTTAAATTGGGGGTTACTCCTCATAAGGATCGCTATTCATAATATGTATAGCATGAACAGCTACCCTCTTCTCGTATTATGAATAGGGACCCCTATGAATAACGACCCCGATTTTGTATTATGAATAGCGACCCTCTTCTTTGATTATAAATAGCGGTCCTTACGAATAATGACCCTTATGAATAATGACCCTTTTCTCAAATTATGAATAGCAGTCCTTATGAATAGCGGTCCTTATGAATAGCGGTCCTTATGAATAGTGGTCCTTATGAATAGCGGTCCTTATAAATAATGGTCCTTGTGAATAGCGAGCGGACCCCGCTTAGTTAGATCTATTTTCATCTACCGGTACAGTACATAGAGATTTACCGTAGATGAAAACAACTAACATATCAATTCTAGCTGCCTTTTTCTTGTTCAGGAGGGGGGTGACTGACTGATACTAAGTAAAGAGGGCACGTACAGCTCCATTGACTTTCACAGATTTTAGATATATACACAAATATAACTGCAAGCTACTTCTAAGTTCTACTTGTCACAGGCCCTAGGCTAGACAGAAATAACAGTCTGGTTTGGGGAATTCTTTTATAAAACTGACATGGTCAAAGTGGTTAAGGTGGTCAGTGGAGCCAGTCATAGACCCCGTTCTCATTCACTTCGTTGGAGCGGTCTAACTAAGACCCGTTCCTCAGGAGCGGTTCTTAAGTGAGTGAGAACGGTCAAAGTGGTCCAGGAAGTGGACTTCTGGACGCTCAGAAGACCACCTCAGGAGGTGGTCTTGAGGAACGGGTCTTATTAAGAGCGGTTTGGAGCGCTCTAACGTGAGTGAGAACGGAAGCGTACTTTGAACGGAAGTGGTCTAGTGACGTTGCACGCGAAACATGTAGTACGGTACATACGCTTAGTATTCAGCGAAAAAATTTACCCGCTGACCTGAGCTGCCATAGCAACAAGACCACTTTGACTCGTGGAGCGGTTTGAGCCATAAAAAACTGCTCGGAGTGTGAACCCTCGCAAACCGTTCCTCAAGACCCGTTCCTCTGGAGCGGTCTAACTAAGACCACTTTCAAAGTGAGTGAGAACGGGATCTTAGTCTCACGGAAAACCATTGATATCAGTGACTGTAGCTTTTGGTTTACACAATGTAATTACAGGCCTACGTACATGTACATACATGGAGGTTTATAATCATTATCAGTACTTGTATAATTTTAAATTATGAAGACATGGAATATCATACTAAGCCCAGAAAGTTTATATAAATAGCAAACAATCACAAAGATACTTACATTTTTTAATAGTCTGTTCTTACTTTTTAGTCAAAAAGAAATTTCAAATCAGGCAAGTTTACAGGTAGTCCAAACACATGGACTACATAATAACACAGGTGGAGAAAACCAACGTTGATGAAACGTACAAATTTTCAATGCCCTCAAAAAGAATTCTTATCATCTACTTTAAAAACAGGGGGTAATGGGATGGGGACCTAATTGAAACTATCCCTTCTGAATAAAAAATAAATCACTCTCTTCATCCTATAATAAACACTAGCTAGAGTATTGACACCCAGTGGGTAATTACACTACCATTCAACCATAATTAGTTAGATTAGTTGCTGGTATAGACACAAAGAAATGAACGAATGCCATTATTTTATAAAGGTTGTTATTCCCTCCATCCATTATCCCATGCCACACACCTAAATGACAATGGAAGAGGCTTAATGGAGGTGCCATGTGGTTGGTGGCAAGTCCAGACAAGTCCGGACTAGTTTAAGAAGAGAGGTGATACTTTGCACCCCTATTCAACTTGACCTAGTCTTAAACCAGACCCTGCTCAACTCTGCTCAAGTTTTGGAAGAGAGGTGAGACCTTGCACCCCTATTCAAGGTCACCTAGTCTGATATCAGACCCGGCTCAACTCTTCAATTGGCTGGAACACATGTTACTGGTAATGCCTAGATGTTGAGGTTAAAATTTAAAAAAATGCAACTCTAGCATTTTCAAGAATATGGAAATTACAAAATATGAGGATAAATGAGATGGAAAATAAACTGATAAACTGGTCCTTACATATTATGGGTACAAGCAGTACAAAATTGAACTGGCTACTGCGACATTAGCAATGCATTGAATTTCCTACAATTATCACATTCCTAACCTCAACCCTGGACCCAGCATTGTATATAACCCTAACCCTAAATACAACCTAAAACCCAACTGCAAAATGTATTCATGAATTGAATTTATCTGCAAGACCTAATCCAGGAATACAAACCCTCACGCAATCATCTTCACAATTAAACCTTGTGTCTACTTCGGTGTCAACTCTTTCTTATATGCTCATCGCTCTTTTTGCAAAGCTTCTGCTGAACTTTGGAACAAACTACCTTTACATGTCAAAAACTGTCAGACTGCCAACCAATTCAAAACTTGTCTTAAGACACATTTATTCAAAATTGCTTTTGATGATTAACTTACTCTGTTCACATTGATGTATATTTATATGTATTGTAATTTGTAGGTTTATTTGTAATTGTTTGTTTTGTTTAATATGAAATTGTTTACCATTGTACTTTGTTTGTTATAGCGCTTAGAGACTGGAAAGCGCTTTATAAGCACCGTTTTTATCATTATTATTATTACCCTAACCATAACCCTAACCCTTACCCTATATCTTTGACAACAATAAGCCTGGTGTAATTGTCGCTCGGCTGGATCAAAGGTCTGTTCACAGGGAATGCCATCAAAATGACAGAAGGCCTTGTGTATCTCCAGTGCAAAGTAAACAAAAAAGCTGACTTGGACAAACACAGTAGCATTTTAAAGAGCTCTACAATCGTTATTTACAGGTTTCATTGTATTGTATACAAATTTGTCTATTAAATGTATTTTGATGGAAATGTTGTATAACAAATAATTTTTCATTTATTTATTTATTTATTTATTTTTTTTTTTTGGGGGTCAAGACTTAAAGCACTCTCTCAATTAGCTAAAAAGATTAGAGAAATTTTAGAATAGACTTCTAGAGCTTAAAAAACCCATCAAGATTACGTACACCTACCCAAAAATAATAGTGTTCGAGTGAACCTCCACCACCATAAAAAAAAGCAAGAACAAGAACAACACATGTACAATAGTTCTAAAATAAAGCTTATGACACTAGCTCATGCATAGATTTAAAAAGTATACATGCAGTAAAACATAATATTTTATACATTTATTGTTATTATTTCATTTATATATTTTAACAGGGCAACTCTCTCAGTATTAAAATTGTTTTCCAGAGAGGCCATGTACAAATTATAGGTAGCAAATACAGAGGAATGTGAACAAAGTTTAAATACAGACATACATATCATGGATTATTTGTTTTTGTGTTTTGTTTTTCTACACCATGATATAAACACACAAAAAGTAGATGTTTGACCAGCTTATACAATATACACGTCCTTTCAAATCTATTAACAAAATATTAAATCCTGAAGGCCAAAGTACTTGTTTGGTTTGTTATTACACATGTAGTGTTCCCCAGTACAGATTTGCAAATGACTGTTTTGAACTGAATATTGTATTATTAGTCAGTAGACAATCCAGCTACTTGTAGTTAAACAAGAACTAAATTGGGGCTGCGGCACAAGACTATACCCAAATACTATTATAGGCCTACTTGTATCTCGATAAAAATCCAACAAAAGTTTTCTGGAGCAAATACATATAGCTCTCCTAATGTTTATGAATGGACTGCTGAATGGAATAGGAGCCATAAAAGAAACACGTTGATGCTTGTTGAAGTATCTATTAGATTTCATACAAATGATTACATAAGGGAAATGATAACATCAGCCAACAGTCTGTAAACTGTATTTGATAATGAAGGCTTCTTGTAGTTGTATAGCGTAGGTGTCCACCTCTGGTGGGTGCTCGGAGTGCGCCCTCTATAACGTCTCACAAATTAAACATTCTTGGTCAGTGTTTCAAATTAAAATTATTTTCCATTAGTCTCTGTTGGCATTCTTCTTCTTCTTCTCCTCCTTTTCCTTCTCCTTCTTCTCCTCCTTCTCCTTCTCCTTCTCCTTCTCCTTCTTCTCCTTCTCCTTCTTCTCCTCCTTCTCCTTCTCCTTCTTCTCCTCCTTCTCCTTCTTCTTCTTCTCCTCCTTCTCCTTCTCCTTCTCCTTCTTCTTCTCCTTCTTCTTTTTCATCATCATCATTATTCTTATTATCATTTAAAGTTTTATTATCATCATCATCATCATCATCATTCCAATTATTATTATTATTAAATTTATTATCATCATCATCATCATCATCATTATTATCATTGTTATAATTATTATTATCATTGTTATGATTATTATGATAATTATTATTATTATTATCATCATCATTATCATTATTATAATTTATATTTTTGTTATTTTTATCATACTTACACTCACACTCAAACTTATAATTATAAATATACGTTACTATTATTATGATTATTCCGCTTCGCTTCAGTTTGGTGCTCACAATGCTTAATGCTCAATTAAATGAAACGAAAAAAGAAGGGGATGCATGTACAGTACATACCGGTACACCGAAGGACAAGTGGACCAAATAGTATTAGACCAAATGACAATTTACTAAGCAAAAAGGAAAGCCCCGCATTGGACATGGTTAGAGTGTACATCTGAGAATAAGGAGGTTCTGGATTCAAGAATAAGTACTTCATAAACATAGGTTTTTTTATAGTCTGAATTGCCGGAACTAAATGTGTGTACAGTATGTATAGTTGTAGGCCCCTTTCATGTGATGTATTATGAGTACCGTACCTTGGGTTTCCCCCCGGACACTGACCAGGGGGGCGTTTCATGAAACAATTAGTCGGTGGTTTTCACCGACTAATATCATTTTCACCGACAATTTTATTGTCACCGACTATTTTCCAGGCCTCTGATTGGTCAAATTTAGTCGGCCCCGACAGTTGTCGGTGGATAAATGTTGATGAAATGCCCCCCAGGGCCCTGTTTCATAAAACCTCTTATCAATAACAAATGCCAAAATTCTAAGACAAATATTGTCTCAGCCAATCAAATGCAAGGATTTCAGTAGCTTATAACAACTGTCATATCTTCTTACTGATAACAAGTTTTATGAAACAGGACCCAGTTCTACCTGTAGTTTGTTTGTTTGTTTGTTTGTTTTATTTATTCACCATGTAAAATAATTGTTTACAGATAATAAAATTCAGTGGGTTACATCGAAATATAATACATAGTAGGAACAGTGCATAAACAAAAAATGTTTGAAGCGCAACTTCCCTAAGATAGCATAGTTGATAATTATTAGGTTTAGATAGAACATGGCTTAAAATAAGACATTCTGTCGTTACAAAAATAAAAACAAAATACAAAATAAATGCTTAAATCAAAATCATACCCCTTAGCATATTTGACCACTTGAGCAAACATGTACATAATTCATGTAGCAAATGAATGATGGCGGAAACAACAACTAAAGCATTCAACATTTGATATCATTTTTCTGAATGATTGATAATACTGCTCTACCAGCCATCACCATCTCATCATCATCATCCTCCTCCTATCCTCTCATCCTAGATTCTATTTCTGGTTGCGTGAATCATTCTTAGTCATGATGTACAGGTTAGCAGCTTTCACTTGTACTTGTCTCCCATTGTTGGTCAGTAAATATTAGATGACGGATGCAACAACTACACCATTCAACATTTGATATTATTGTTCTGAAATATATACTCCCAATTTCAACCAGACATTTTAATGAGATCATTACCCTCTAGAGAGGAAACAAAGAAAATCAGAAGATTGGATTGAGAAGGAAGGGTGGGTATGGTGGTACAAAGAGAGAGAGAAACAGCAGAGAGAGAGAGATAGAGAGGGAAAGAGGGAGGGAGAGGGAGGGAGAGGGAGGGAGGGAGAGGGAGGGAGGGAGAGGGAGGGAGGGAGAGGGAGGGAGGACTGGAGAGAGGGAGGGGGAGAGAGATAGAGAGGTACATGTAGACAGGTAGAGAGAGAGAGAGAGAGAGAAAGCCTAGTCCCAGATGTTATCATTCTGGAATACTATAATACCATTCAGATAATTTAATATGCAAATTACGTGAGAGGAGTGTGAGTAGGAGGAGAGAGAGGAAGGGAGTTAAGAGGAGAGAGAGTGAGAATAAGTGGGGGGGGGGGATGGTGGAAGAGAAAATTTATTCTATTACTATTAATAATGTCATGATTATTCCTGCCATAGCGACCATACGTACGTACATGCCCTCAAGAAATGAGCAAATGAAAGGGAAAGACACAAGGGTTTTTGATTTTTTTTTAATGGAAGAGAAAGAGAAGAGAGGAAGAGATAGACTTGGAATTGGATTGAGAGAAGGAGAGACAGTCAGATATATATACATATATAGCATGGAAACTTGGAAAGATAGAACGAGATGGAGAGAGGGGCGGGGAGAATTGATGGGGTGAATATGTAAGATATAAACAATACACAGTTCAAGAGAGGAGGCGCAATGGCTCAGTGGCACTCCTAGAGCAATGGTCTCGGTGACGGGTTTGAAACCATGTCGATGCCGTAGTGCCCTATGGTAAGGCATTAATCCTCAATACCAAGTCCCTCTGAGAGGACTTCAAGCCATCAGTCCCCTTGTTACTTACGTACAGGCATACTCATGCTTTCTTAGCAGTCAGATAAAATGAAACCAAACACCAAGTACAAAGGAGGAGGTCCGCCTTACAAGCGACCACTCCTATGTGCTCTCTCGTTTTCTGTTAATTTAAGTGTCTTTTTGTGATCTTCGTGATTTTATATTTACACCAGTGGAAGAAGGTTATACCAGGAACCTACTGGAAAATTTCTGTGTTGTTATATGCATCAATTGTGAAGTTTTTAATGAAAAGCGCTTAGAGACTTTGGTGGAAAGTGCTTTATAAGCACCGTTTTTATTATTATTATTATTATTATTATTATTAAAGGGGTGGGGGAAGGTAAAAGTGGGATTGTTTCTTACCTAAATCTACAGGATATTGTTGCGTGTTGACATCCAGTATGAGATCCATCTTGAAACTCTCACTCTCACAATGAAGACGAGAAACTGCAAGAAAATGAGGGAAAAGAAGATGAAAGTTAAAATTGTAGTCCAAATGATGTAAGGGAAGAAATAAAAAGAAATTATAAAGAATACATGTCTAGCTATTAGATATTTCATTAAATTGTGCTCTATGCCTCTAGGGTCAGCTACAGAACACAACAGAAGACAATAAAAACAAATCATTGTACAGCAGTTGAGCAAACTGTGCTGAGGGCAATTTGTAATCAATACTATAAGCACCTTTATCAAATCAAAACAATTTGTCAATATTATACAAGGCTCCACACTTACTTTTTTGAAGGGGGCTGGATTTAACTTTTCAGTTTGTTTGCCTGACCCACATGCAGAACTTTTGAATTTTGGAGGGTCTGGACTAAGGTAATGTCATGGGTGCCTAAATGTCCTGGGTGCCTGTTAGTGTCAAGCGCTACAATATAGAACACGATCACAAAGGCTTTCCAAAAATCAACCTATCGGGCAATTTCAATAGGACTTTCCTTCGCAGTTTGAAATACGTGAACATGACAATGATGTACCCCTAACATGATTTCTACGGGATATACAATAGGGGGTTAATCCTGCTCTTGAGTTGGTTTCTCGAAAGTCTTTATGATCATATCATTGGCGGATTCTTAATTATATAATTACAATATTTTGATGAAATTCATACAGCGAAACAGATTTTGTGCATGAAACATATACAGCCAAACTGTAATCTGGTTAAACCATGAGGAAGCTATGGAGAAATGGGGCCACTGGAAAAGCAATTAATAATGATGGTAATTTACATGTTATGTATGTCTATTTCTTGTAACATACACGTGTACCATGCTAAATGAGCCAACAGACCAAAGTGCTCACAGTAATATTTCCATTTCTGTTATAAAACCAAGACAAAAACCAAGCACATTTTGGCATTTAAGTTTATTTTCCTTTCATATTTCCTTGATAGTTGATACATGTGATGTACATTAAGTACATGTAAGCATATGCGTGCTGTTTTAATCCCACATTATAATGTAGTCTCACTTCCTCAATCTCTAGTGATGATCCAAGTCCACTTTAGATTAACATGCAATGAGAACATGCAAGTTAAAGGCATATCTTTAGTTTGACCGTGAGGCTCCCAGAAAAAATGTTCTTTTAATAGACCATTTTCGTAATATAATCAAATGTGATGCAAATTATTTCATTCACCTTTTACAAATAAATATATCTCAATAGTCAGAATGCAAATTGCATACATGTACATTAATTGTTGCTAGGTAGGACAAACATTATCACTTGTCCTACCTTGCAATACGTTAAGTGCGCAATTTGCATTCAGACTATTGAGATATATTTATTTGTAAAAGGTGAATGAAATCATTTGTAACATGGCACTTAACAAAAATTTATGCATTAAATGTGATTACATTACGAAAATGGTCTCTTCTACAGTTATATATATATTAGTTTACCTTAATCATACAACGAGATTAATACAGGACTATCACCAGACCGGGCACACAAAAACTACAGGTGTATGTATATACATGTAAATAAAAAAATGCTTTTCTGTTCACAGTTGTTCCTTTAGGATTTGGAGTTGAAATATGCGATTAAATCTCACACTGATATTCAAGTATTTTATTGTTATTTTAAATTTTACCAGAGCTCTTTTGGAGCTTTTTAGACCTAAATCCCTCACCGCTCCTGTGTATTTTTTTCGCTGGTGTATACCCCCAGTGGCTATTTTTGGTTTGCGGTCTGTTTGGGTGATGTGACTGGGGTATATTGTATCTCAGAGGATTCATTCTTGTTTATAAAATTGAAATATCCTCTGTTTGGAGCAATAAGAGCATTTACTTATGTACTCGCATCCTTGCGGCTTCAAACAGATTACATTTACGAAAGTACACTGTGATATGGGCCCTGTACAGACCATATAGAAGCGAGGTGACACACCGGTATCTATAACATTCATGCACATAGTCCAGAATCTGGCTGGTTCTTTTACTTTATCTCTATATATTCCCTACACTTGCTGCAAGCCACCAAAGATGGCATTATCAACGAACTCCTATGCCCAGCCTAAGATTTTTTTGCAGGGGGTAGAAATGCGGAGATCACGTCTTCTTCGGCTTGCAGCAAGTAGGTGGACCTAGATCGCAGTGGTGGAGATTATTAAAATTGAATCGGCCAAATTCTGAACTAACAAGAACAGGGCAATTGTTCCCACTCTTTACTTGGTAGCCTAATGACAGCAAATAATATGGTATATACAGGATTTTGGGGGGTGGCGGTTTACCGCGTCATATCTTAACAAGCCTTTAATCTACCATGGGGAAGTGACCTATCGAACATTCTAGCCTCCCAAGCTAGGTCTCTCTTCCTTGTTACAACATTTTGGTTGCAATATGATTAATTAACACTTTAATGACCTTTGTCTGTGTACATGTAAGCTATGCATGGTTTCAAAACTGAAACCGAAAGAGAGAGAAAGAGAGAGAGAGAGAGAGAGAGAAAGAGAGAGAGAGAGAATAAGGTGATGATAATGGATGATCGCTGGCAATGACAGAGACGAGATATAAATTGATTTAATGAGGAGAATACAGGCGCGGCTAAAACCTCAAGATTTAAGTACCAAATTAGTAATATGTATATGAAGTATTATACTTACTACATTATAAGACATTTTTTACTAAAGCTCACATTACACTTTTATACTCATCTATTGTTCATTGTAAGGCAATTCAATAGTAAAACTTAATTTAACTATAAGTTTACAGTGCCAATTTGGTAAAGAAATGTTGCTTTATTTCACTTATTACACTCTTATACTTGAATTGATAACAGATTATATTTCATGTTATTAAACTACTACGATGATATTCGACTAAATATTATGTACATTTGCCTAATATAATACTCCAGATACCTTGTTTTATAATGTACATGTAGGTCTGTTCTAGACATTAGGATTGTTCAAAAATATAGCAATTCATAAGTAAGTTTTAAAGCCTGTTTGTTAAACTATACGCAAAATTTTGATTTATTTTCCCCCAAATCTCACTAATACCGGTACTGGTAACTAAAATGCGGTTTGCTATTCAGTTCAACGTTTAAATATTATACACTGCATATGGAGTTTTCGTGGCCTCTGATTGGTCATAGTTCTACCTGCGTGCGTGCACAATGCAAAGACACAATGGTTGCGTGTGAAGTTATCAATGGAAATGCTCAGTGCGACACTGTCATTACCATGTAAATTTCCATATTTTTGACAGGCATAGGCTGTATCCTTTTTGTTTTTGAGAATCAACATACGGAATGCATGGATTGCGAGGATATATCATTTTTATGTCTATTTTGGGTTATAGTTATAACTATAGCTCCTCTGTGATTTCAAGACTGCACTTTACCCCTCGACTTCGTCTCGTACAGTTTTGAGATGATCACTTTGGGGCAATAGTTTTTAATAAACTGCACCTCTCAAAGCAGTCAATATTTGTACACTATCCCAATGTGTAACAAAGTAGAAATTACCAGTAACTTCTTCTCCTCCAATTAGGTGGATTGCGGACGCATTGGTGTACATGTAATTAATTATTTCCTGACAAGGCTATTCTGTAGACAGAAGAGTGACACTTTTTTACCCCAGTAAATAATATTCCCCAGTTGTAGTTAACATAAATAAATACCAAACCCAGTGCATAGTATGAGATATTAAAGGGTATTATTGTGAAGGGTATTATATCCTGGGCATCATCACATTAAACTGTTAACCCTTTAAATGCCACACAAATAATGTCCCTGTTTAACATTGTATTTATCATGGGATAGATATCAAAGTCTTCAAGATTATTTAACTGTTTCAGTGCAATATCAATCTACATGTATACCAGTGTAACAAGGGTTGTCATGTCACTAATCAAGACCGGATATAGGTATTTTGCAAAGCCACTGTGTTGCTTGAATGAAGCAATCCTTCCATCACTTGATGCACATTTTTGCACATTTAAGTCATTTTGTGTGTTGGAAAAAGTGGGAAAAGTTGTCTGGCACTTCTTCACAGTGACACTGCTGATTCAGTCAATTTGAAGTGCCCATACATGTACATGTACTTACATGTGACTAAAACTTTAAAAGATTCATAACTTTTTAATTTTTTGTCTGATGTCAGTTAAACTTTCACCAGTGCGCGTCTCTAATTTTTCGGCTTTCTTTTCGAGTTGTTCGCTACTCAAGGTTGGATTTCCCTTTAAGTAGCACACCTACTGGTAGGAGAAATAGGAACATAGATAGTTCATCCATATGGTAGTGAATGCAACTCTAAAATACCAACCATCCAAACTACGAAGTAATTACACAAGAATTTAATACCTTTGTTACTTCCCACAAATCTTGAAATCTTACAAAGGACCCCATGTACAAAGAACCTAGATATTTCACTTTTTTCACTGGTACATGTACATATTGTGTGTTTATGCTATAAATCTATGACGTCTTCATCTTCACAGAGTCTTTAGTAAGCTTTATCCAAGACAGAGTTATGATACCAGCAAGAACGTAGGAAAAACACAAGGGTATCTAGACCAAACGACCATCAGGTCTCTTCATCATATGGTATACAACTATAGCCCATATCTAGAAAACTGACTATTGCTAAAATTACATGAGGCCCTTGGGTGATTGTACCCCTGGTATAGTTGAAAAGGTCCCCAGAGCTCTCAAATTTTTTCTTCATGTTTAAATATATTTCCCTTTTTACGGCATGTACTTTCCCTCTGCAGGATAATTTTATTTGGGGAATTCAAATTTGAAAAGAGCTATCAAAATGAAAATTGATATTCAGAGTTTACAAGTTGAAACTACTGTAACTTCTACTTCATAAGGAAGAGAGAGAGAGAGAGAGAGAGAGAGAACAAGAGGCAGACAGACAGCGAAAGAAGGAGGAGAAAACAAAGAAATGAAGTATAAATGTAAAGAGAGGGTAAGACAAAAGGGATATTAAAAAGGAAAAAGAAACAGACGGAGAATGAAGGAGAAAGATAGAATGCAAGAGAGAGAGAGAGAGAGAGAGGAAGAGAGATAACACAATATATAGAGCAAGAGCTAGACGGAGGGAGGGAGGGAGATAGAGAGAGGGTGGATGGATAGAGAAAGAAACAAAGATAGAAGAAAAAAGAGATGTAGAGAGGAGAGAGAGAGAGAGAGAGAGACATACACACACATTGCGGTAGTCCACTTTTTATATTTAGTCCAGAGAGAGACAGAGACAGCTAGCATTAGAAGGAAGGAGAGCCTTACTATCTTTACCACACATCTGCTGGTAGTAATGGTATCACAGGGTTAGGACAGGGTCATAGCACGCATCCTGGTCTCTTTCCTGGTACTGCCCCTACCCCCCACATCCATTCTTTCTCGTTTTTATGGTATAATCTCTCCTTTAAGGATTATATACATGAACATTGGGGTTTTATTATTCCTTACATTTTATTATGTGAGGAAGGAGTCTCATTGCAGTTTAAGTCAATCCTAAATTTGTGCATTACATTTTCAAGGTCCTTGCCTCCCCCAGACCATACCAGAATGAGAGTCCTACCGGTATTGCATACAACGTGCACATATAAAACTAGAAAACCTTTAGAAATGGGACAAAAATATAGAATTTACAAAATGGGGGCCTACATGTACATCATGCACATGGCATATGTTTCTGATATATATATGTAACAATTACATGCCATTGCTCAATTTTTGGT
Source organism: Mesocentrotus franciscanus (assembly GCA_037976565.1). Taxonomy (NCBI): domain Eukaryota; kingdom Metazoa; phylum Echinodermata; class Echinoidea; order Camarodonta; family Strongylocentrotidae; genus Mesocentrotus; species Mesocentrotus franciscanus. The sequence goes on along the minus strand of CP137667.1, from coordinate 41,508,937 downwards.
GGGGGTGGTTCTACATTTCTTGCTCTCTTGATATACCACAATGAATGATCAATTCCAAAATGTACACTGAAACTGGAAAATGTTTTGAAAATGAAATGAACCCATGCAGAATAAAAATGGTCATACGCCTGCATGGCATAATTACCGGTACACCTACATTTTCTGAACTGGGGTTGCACCGGGAGGCTTTTAGTTCTAAGGTCCTTGCTCTCCGTGTATACCGGAATGAGAGATCAAGTCCTGCAGAATACAATGTATATAACGCAGGAACACCCACGCCCCTCGTTAAGGAAGCTGAGCGCTCTTATCGTACTTTGCAGTGCAAAGACAGAAAACACCGCAATCTTTCATAAACGTGCCATACAGGGACTGGATTACAATAGTATATTTAAAGCTATTGTCCAGCAAATTGTGAAATTTTATTTTAGTATGTATTAGGGCAGTCAATCTTTTGACCAATTACTTTCAGTATTTGAATAATTGAAACAAATGCAAACCAAAGTACAGTCAAACCTGTCTATAGCGACTGCCACAAAAAGCGGTCTTTGTAGACAGGTGGTCTTTGTAGACAGGTTCCTTTAGTACATGTTTCAATGAGAAACAATTTTCAAGGGAAACAAAAAATGTGGTCTTTGTAGACAGGTGGTCACTAAAGCAGCTTTGACTGTACACGAATCTTATCTTCTGTTGAGAACCGGAAGGGCAGTAACTCTATGTTAAAGTATGTACTGGTTAATGCTTTTCTGGCTCTGAACAGATTTTTTTTTCCAGCTGGAAACAGCAAATTGGTAGGGGCTACATTTTTGTTATATCGTTTGTTTGGAGCCAGAAGGTTGTTAATTTATATCATTGACACAGAGTTAATGCCCTTCTGGCTCCAAACAGACAATATCAAAAGCTAAAGAGCTACCATAGCCATTCATCCAGTGTATAAGCTGTTTGGACACAGGACCGACTACTTTCTTTGGTGGCCAAAGAAATTCCCTGATTTTTTTTCAACTTTTCCCTGACTTGAAAAGGGATCCCTTTTTCAAGGAGTGGTATTCTGAAAATGATGTTTTCTTTTATGTTAGTAAAACAATGTTAATAGTCATAACCAATCAAAATTAGGGCAAGTCATTGGTTAATGTCTGCGCACAGCTGGATGCATTTGTGTAAAGCTAAAAGGGATATCTGCGCAAACACCAATTGTAATTGTTAGTTCCAATGCAATTTGAGTTAATTAACATCATTTTCCCTAACATAAAAGATAACTTTATTTTAAGAATATGGCCCGAGGTTTTCCCAGAGTTTTAGGATAACTGGGAACCCCCAAGTAATGCAGCTTTAAATGACTTTTGAGCCCAAGAAGAAACAGGAAATTTTGACGGAAAAGGGCGCTTGATATCATGGCATACCAGATCATGGCCAGTATCTAGCACTTTGTTTTCTCAGCTGGTTCATGTCCCATCATTACCCGCGTTCATTGAGGGCCTGTTTTCATTGCTATTTATTCAACGTTCCAAAATACATTTCTTCCGCAAACCCTCTTCATAGAAATGGCGCCAAATCAATGACAAGTGCAAGCGCATGTTGAGGATGAAATTCGTTACGATCACAAGCCTAGATCACATTAGATATGAGATGTGAACAGTCATTCTATATGTACCATTATGTATGTATCCTTTTTTACCCTGAACGCATTTATCAGTGGGCGAAATACCATGAGAAAAAAATGGCACAAAAATAAAATGATGATTCTGAGATACATTACATAGTCCATTGTAAGATAATACTAACCAATAGCGATTATATTAAGGTAGACCTACCCATGAACTCGGTGAAGGAGGGCAAGAAGCAGAAGTTGATATCACAGAGACTGTTCCATTCAACACTTTCATTTTTGTGGGGGAGGGGGTGGGGGTTGCATACCAAAGGCAAGAAATAGAATAGATCAACAACAACAACAACAATATTGCAAGATTTTATACTCTACTTTGATAATACAAGAAAACAGAATTGCAAAAGGAGAATGATAATCTACTTAAAAAACAGGCAGGTCTATTTAAACACGGGTCAATAATTTTATTGGGACAAAATGAGAATGTAAGATGTTGATAGCAGAACAGCTTTGTCAAAGGAAAATAAACACCTACCTAGGCCAGTAGGCCTGTCTTCATCAGCTCGAGTTTGCCAAATAACTTGCTTAATTTCAGACTCCGAAATTGCGTCTCCACCAGACCGATATGTTTACCACAAACTAGCTCGGATGGGCGCAAATTAACCCGCTATTTCCCAAATAGCGGGATATTTTGGAAACAAGACCAAGATTTCTTGGGATATTTTCTTGACCAAATATCCCACTAATTGCAACTGCGGGCTGATGAAGACACAAATTAGCTGCATAATTTGCGATCGGGATAGTTAAAATAGCGGATTATTTGGCAAACTCGAGCTGATGAAGACAGGCCTAACGTGTATAGCTCTAACCTTGCGTTATCCTTCAAAGCCAAAGTGAAAATATTTCATGAAATAAAGTAGGATTGCCAAAGGTCATTACCTGATAATGATCTTGTAAAAAAAGTAAGCTTTGAGTCCCTTTTAAAACTTAACTTTCAAATCTGTTGCACAACACAGATGTACAATGAATCACTGTAAAGGTTCATCTGATTGTTGTTGTAACTTGAAAGTTAGTTCTTTCTTCAGAATCAACGGAAAAATTACCTGTTCTGTAAGCTTTCGCTTGCCTTGCTGCATGACAATCCCATTCTACTACATCATCATACTGCATTGATGTAACAGCGCCGGTTACGACATAGGTCTGATGAAGCTTGCAGCTTTGCAAGCAAAAGCTTACCAACACAGGTAATTTTTCCACTGATTGTGAAGAAAGAACTACTTTTCAAGACGTACAATAGAGGTTTATGCGCAGCACCCATCTGACCATAAACGACAGGGATACTTGATAAAAATACACACCATATAGGCCTGTATTTTTTTCTAACAAAGTACATCCATACATGTACATTCAATATGCAAGAAAATACTAAGTTTTGCGGAATCCTCTTGTACCAATACCATATTTTTCATTAACATCATAGAGTAGAAGCAGCTCATATCTCTTGCAACAGATTAGAATAATAACAAGTAAACTACACCAATAATTCATGATGTGATCAAGCAAAAAATGTGTCATAAAAGTCTGTTAAAAACACTGGAATGGAGGGTTGTCAGAGCCTAAAAAATGGCATCCCTGTTAAAGTATAGTTTAGCAAATTATACAGCCCCAAAAGGTAAGAACAAGGAAATAGATATTTCAGACAATTCTTGGATGTCATAGTGTGAATTTGAATATGTCTGGAAAGAAAAAATGAACATGAGACCAAGGTTGAAATTAATACAATTTGAAATATAAAATCTCTTGCTATGAACTTCTGGAAGATGAACTTTGTGATATAATATATCAAATGTGGTATTTCCTTGATGTCTGCATTTGCAAGACTGGTGCACGACCACTTTTTTCTTGATGAAGGTCTCGTACCTAATGTACATGGAGAAAGGCAAGCAAGGATCACATACCATTCTTAAATGTATCAATGTCTTTGTAAAGTGATTAATTTTCGACCTTTTTTCATTAAAAAGATGATAAATGAAAGACTGGTGCTTGACTACTTCACTCCTGATGCAGGTCTATGCAATGAGTACCTGATGTACAAGAAGAAAGGATCAGACACCATTGTATCAATTATGACATTAAGAGATACATTACATTTATCGTTTTTTATTTAGAGAGAGAGAGAGATTTTAAAAGATAATATAATCACAGAGACAAAGCGTTACGAGTGCTCCCATAAACTTCCTGGTGTAGCGTACATTATTCTCATATCACGGTTTGAGGAAGCGATATTAGCATGCAAAAACAGAGAGAGAGAGAGAGAGAGAATCTCTGTATTGTATATTTCACTTTCCCTTCTCACAATATACATGTAAAGAGAAAAAAAACTTGGCATAGATTTTAAGGAGAAAGTGAGAGTCGTTTGATATTTAATGACACGATGCTGGTACACAATCATAACTGAAGTGGTTTATGATGGCTATATTTCGGTTTCATCTTACGCGCTCTCATCCTTCTAGCGATTCTGTTTCCTTGTTTCGAGTGCATCACACAATAAGGATATCTATTTTCCGCCATACATAATGACCCGTATGGTGCTCTCTTCCCGATGGGTTAGCCTGGCTTTCAGGCTAAATGAGTTGAAGTTTTCTAGATCTATAGGTTTAATTGAGTAAAGAATACGCTAGAGGGGGATACTTGTAACATCTTCTCCATCAACCCCATTAGAAATTTTCTGTGGGCAAATTTTTACTTTTTATTTTTCTCTTTACTGTCAAAGACCACATTTACCTTTGTCCACAAATCTCATGTTTTGGGGAGAAAATTTTCAGATAATCGGTCAGCGAATCTAGTCAGCTAATATCCCTCACCCCATTGCAAAATACCCTTGCAGTCCCTCAGTACCTTTTCATTCATATTGTATAAGAAAGACAGTGGGATGATATTCGATTTATTTCTTCTGAGAACTACTTTCAGTCTGAAAATGAGGCTAATGAAGGCGGGGATGCATTGGTAAACTTCCAAAATACATTTTACAATCAATCATGCCTTTTTAACAGACCTAAACTTTTCAAATTTGACTTTATTTCTCAATGCACGTGCATTCGGAGGTGTTTTGTCCCATCAATGTATGTGGAATAAGTGTCTCTTGCAAGCTGCGTATACCGTACAATACCATGAGGACTACATTGAAAATATTCTTCTATTGGTTCATCATACAAGTACATGTGTACAAGGCAATCTGACTATAGATAATAACCTTCAAACATTGGTATGATGGTATCAATATTTAATACATACGTATAATACATATTTAACCAGTGAATCCCCAACTCTTGACACTTTTAAAGGTATAGACCTGTTCTGGTCATGCGATTGCATTGTGAAAGAAAAGGTTGATCATCTAGCATATAAGTATTGGTGTGTACTGCAAGGTTCTGGAATCATCAAAATGATAAGAAAATTGGCCCAGTCTTGGTATAGTTACAAGCACTGTACAAAGAAAGACGTATATGGGACTATATAGGCGATCGCGATATCTATCCAGTCCGGATCGATATGATCATTTACCAAATATATCAATTAGTAGGCGGTTTCCCGGCAAAATTTGTATCATCACCTATTAGTCAAAACATATTCTTTCACATGATTGGTAATAAGAGCTTCCATTTCATTTTTTTGAGAGGGGGGCATTGCCAAAACTGGTCTATACCTTTAATAAGACCCCGTTCTCATTCACTTCGTTGGAGCGGTCTAACTAAGACCCGTTCCTCAGGAGCGGTTCTTAGGTGAGTGAGAACGGTCAAAGTGGTCCAGGAAGTGGACTTCTGGACCGCTCCAGAAGACCACCTCGGGAGGTGGTCTTGAGGAACGGGTCTTATTAAGAGCGGTTTGGAGCGCTCTAATGTGCGAGTGTGAACGGAAGCGTACTTTGAACGGAAGTGAGCTAGTGACGTTCCGCGCGAAACATGTAGTACGGTACATACGGTTAGTATTCGCGAAAAATTTACCTGCTGACCTGAGCTGTCATAGCAACAAGACCACTTTGACTCGTGGAGCGGTTTGAGCCATAAAAAACTGCTCGGAGTGTGAACGCTCGCAAACCGTTCCTCAAGACCCGTTCCTCAGTGGAGCGGTCTAACTAAGACCACTTTCAAAGTGAGTGAGAACGGGGTCTAAGACCTACCTATTCAACACAAAGTAATTCCCCATCTTCATACCAAATTTACAACCACATGTCCTATCTTGTAATTTATTCATTATCCAAAGTTCATAATTCTTGCAGTTTCATTTATGTTACTTATTGTATTTTCATTTTCATTAGCATGTTACTGTTAATACATTGTTAGTTAAGTAAGAGCGTTTGCTTCGTCTAAATTAAGCACAATGTTCATTTCACGTTTCTTGTTGATGTTTATTACATATTTAGATAAAAAGTAGTTTTCTTCATTTGTTTTATAAAGCGCTTAGAAACTGTATGTGTATACCAGCGCTATATAAATTTAAGATATTATTATTACAAAGATTATTAAAAAAAAAAAAACTTTGAACCCACGTGTTCTTGGGTTGAAGCCAAATTATGTTTTTATTGTACTCTGTCATCAGCTACACTGTATTCAGAGTAATTTCTAAAACGTATCATCATACATTGAATTTCAATCTCAGAAACTAAATTATACTTCAAATGTTTGTATCTTTTTCTCACCAGAATGAAGACACAGCAAGCAAGTATTTTTATCTAATTCTGAGTAATTTCTAAACAGTCACATGGCATTTCAACTTCAGGAACTAAAAATCACCTTCCAGCTTTGGTATCTATTTCATCAGATTAAAAACTCAGCGAGTATGTGGGCGCACGTTTAAGCCAAAATATATACTTATGTATAATACGATCTTATTCAGAGTTCATTTCTAAACAGTAACATGGCATTTCAATTTCAGGAACTAAAGATCACCTTCAAACTTTGGTATCTATTTCGTCAGATTAAAAACACAGCAAGTACATGTACATGTATGTGGGCGCACGTTTAAGCCAAAATATATACTTATGAATAATACGATCTTATTCAGAGTAATTTCTAAACAGTAACATGGCATTTCAATTTCAGGAACTAAAGATCACCTTCAAACTTTGGTATCTATTTCTGATCATATTGAAGCTGTCCCAAGCACGTGGCCTGAGGTTTAGGCCGAAATGAGTAGACTAGCTGGTATCTGCATACACAGTGTTTCCTGCTGCCTTCCAATCCAGCCATTATCTATGTTATGATGTGCTGAGATACCATTTAAACTTCCTGGCGTATTAATAAGCCTTGGTCTACAAACACAGGCTCTCATTTGATACTTTACCAGGAGAGCCATCCTGAAGTTAAACGGTAAAGTTTCTGTGCATCGGCAGAAAATGAAGAGACTTGCAAATGTTTGAGAGAATCTTAATTCATATTTTTGGATTGTAAAACATTTTCAAACTTTCGAGTAGTGATTGACTTTGTATGAAATACGATGCGGAAGTTAAGTTTTTGTACATGGACAGAAAATTAAGAGACTTGCAAATGTTTGAGAGAATCTTAATTCATATTTTTGGATTGTAAAACATTTTCAAACCTTTTGAGTTGTGATCGACATTGTATCAAATACAATGCAGAAACCAAGTGCATGTGATTTCACAAGAATGAGTTTATTTCATTTCAATTGGATCATTCCAAAACCTGACATGGGCTGTCTGACAGTACTACAGTATATATCAATTGTACTATATAATCATTTTTTCCAAAAGCTTTTAGATAATTTCTGTCATAATAAAATTGTATGATAATGCTAAACTTTATCATTTACAGGGCAATTTAAACTTTGTAATAGATTCATTTGTATGAAAGCAGAAAAATAAGGTAAACAGAGTGGCCAAAGTTTGAAATAAATTGGACCTATGATAAGAAAATTAAGAATATTTAACATACAAGTTCACCAAGTCTATGTGAATCTCAAATTGGCAGTTTAGTCAGTGGATGTAGTCTTGGAATCTCTCTAGTTTGTCATATACAAAAAATATTATACATTTCTATTTTTCTCCTAAGTGACTTCTACCTTGGGGCGCTACTCAAAATATATTATGGATAGCATATTATTATAGCTCCTCTCTCTAAATAGAATAGACCCTCCTGAGTCATACATTTTTGACAAATTGAAATTGTAGTCATTTTGTGTGTTGGAACATGTAGTCCACCACTACATCACAGAGACATTACCAATTCAGCCAGTTTGAAGAGGCCATACAGTACCTACAGTATAGTGATTGCAAATTAAAAAAATTAATAACTTTCTCATTTTCTGTCCAAATTTCATTCAAACTTTCACCAGTCTACTTCTCAGATTTTTCTGCTTTCCTCTAGAGTAGTTTGCTATCAAGTTTGGATTTCCCTATAATGTTGGTGTTCTAACATATATTTTACACAGACATAGTCATAGTGGAGCTGTGGCACAAATTTTTTTGCAAAAGTAGTCTGTAAGACACATAATTCTTTAAATGGGTTTTGCATTTTGACAGACAAGCCATGGTCTACAGTGTATGTCTGTTATAATAGCAAACATTATTTATACCATCTTTAACTTTTGCTACTTGTATAATGATTTGTTTTAATGACCATACTAGTTAAACTTTAGCAAGTCGGACACTGGGTTAGATATATCACCTGACTATAGTCTATACCTACTCAGGCAATGATAAAACAACCATCATCATAACTACAAGACACCAAAATAAATGATTATAAATAATAGCTTCATTTATATTGTGCATGTATCCATCCCAGGGGATGCTCAAGGGGCCTACAAAGTAGTATTATTATCCTAGCTTTAGCCGCTTTTTCCCAGCTGCCTTAAGGCGCTCAAAGCATTCAAGGAATACATTCCCACCGGGGACCCATGTACTACACAGGGGTGGAGAGTGGCAAATGTAGATTAATGTCTTGCCAAAGGATAGTAGTGCTGTGACGGGACTTGAACCACTAACCATGTGATCTAGTTTGGTAGCGTATTAACTGGGCCACAGCAAGTCTACATTATCGCTAGGCTCTGTGCCTACCGTTATCAATGCAACAAGCAATCCAGATTCTATACTCTTATCGCTAGGCTCTGTGCCTACCGTTATCAATGCAACGACCAATCCAGATTCTACTCATACTTCCTCTTAGTGTAGCCTACCAGGAAGTGCCACGCCCTTATCAGTTTCACCAGGTGAGGGCAGCAGATTCCAACAGCGTACAGGTTCACTTTCTCTAGAGAAGGACACTTTGTATAATGTATGCCATTACATGGAACTTTTGTATTCTCTGACATATGCTCCGCTGACAATTGCTCTGACAGGCGATATTTTGTCCAAAATGTATAGGGTTGGGGTTAGGGCAGATGTCTGGAATTAGTAATATGGTTTCACACTGGTTGTTATATTTATAGATGTACATGTATAGAATTTTCCTCATTTCGACATCTAAAAGGGGAATATGAAAAGAAAGAGTAAGAAAAGGAAAAAAAGAAAGAGAAGAAGAAGAAGTAGAAGAAGAAGAACAACAACATCAACAACAACATCAACAACATCATCACAACAAAGAAAGTCTTTATTTGGAAAACAAATAGAAGAGCATGTATTTCACAGCTCTCTTTCATTCAAATATGGAATAGTTAGCATACACGCACATGTACATGCACAGGTATTTCTTCATTCCATTATAACCTATTTCATATTTTCTTCCATAAGAAATTTCTTTTCTAATTCAGTGGGCCAATTTCAATTTACATCTACCCTCCTTCATACAAAACATGTTACACCCCTACTGCACAATGAACTAGTCCAGGCAGCTGCTGAATACAGCATACCTTAATATAGCAACTCATGCATATTCATGTTGTCTTGCAGGATGAGTCATTATGAATCAGGGAGGTCAGTAGGGATGGTGCTGTGATGAGTGGTTTGTTTACCCTCTATGCTCGGGCTGGTTCTCCAATACGTGCTGCAGTGACACTTTCTCCTATACAATGTCCAGCGCACGCTACATGATCCTCCCGGGATGATGGGATCCAATTTTTCGAAGAAGTTACAATTATATTAGAAATGGAAAACTTAACAAACATATTCTTCCCGATTTAGATTCTGAGATAAAGATAAGAATACAATGTTGGTGCATTTAAACCTTCTAGTCAGCATTATTTAAGCCAAAGCGGCTTCAAATCGTGGACAATCGCACTACTGGGGGTGTTTCACAAAGACTAAGATCGACTTAAGTTAGACTTGAACTATGGCAGGCCGTTCATGCCACTAGTTCCTCTTCCCATTCCTGGCATTAGTTTCTCAAGGGACATACAAATCGTGGTCACAAATCTACAGAATTTACCTTTTTTGATAGTTCATTATTGAAGGAAATAATATTATCTAAAGATCATAGTTGAGAGACCAATGGTGAGAGCAACCAGAGGCATAAATGGCCTACCATAGTTCAAGTCCAACTTAAGTCGATCTTCTAGTCTTTGTGAAACACCCCTCCCCAGGTCAAACATCATTATGATTCTGTGGCGATTTATCTGACATAATACAATGTGTGCCTAGTCTGAATGCACAGACTCTAATATGACACTTTTAAACCAATTCCTAAAGCCTTGAGAAGAGCCTAGTTCTGTCAGTCCCTGGCTGTGTCAAACACCAGTACTGAGCCTATAATGTGCAGTAGACTGCGCAGGCAGTCAGAATAGTCTCAAAGTGCAGACACTGTTATGACCAACTGACAAAGTTTTGTGCCTCTAAATTACATTTGTGTAGTCCCATTAAAAAGGTCATCTAGTCTATCTTTGAGACAAAATTGGAATGGAAACTGATGGAAAGGAGGAAATTGGTTTCCAGGAACAAACCCTTTTCAGAAGGTAACCGACAAATTAGACTTGACTCCATCAACCCTAGAAAGATTGGTAGGGGGGGGGGGCATGATGGCCTCCCTCAGGGAAAAAAAATTAAAATAAAATTTGAAAAAATAATAAGAAATAAATACATACAATGATCCATTACTACATAAAAACATGATAAAAACTATTTCTTTTGACAAGACTTCTACTTGTTCACATAATCTGATCGGGTTATAGCCGTTTAGTCTACAACCAGTTCGTCTACTACCCAACGAGTCTATTCCCATATGGTCTACACTCAACCAGTCTACTATCCACAAGGTCTAATAATCATTTCATCTACTTATCATTTGGTCTAATCTCCAATATGTTAACTACCCATTTGGTATAATTCCTACTAGTTTGTCTAATGCCCATTTTGTCTACTATCCATATGGTCTAATAATCATTTAATAATACATAATAATCACCAAATAATTATTAGACCTTATGGATGGTAGACGAAATGGGCAATAGACAAAATGGGAATTAGACAGAATGGGAAGTAGACTAATTGGTTATAAGACTAAATGAACAATAGACCAAATGGGTGGTAGACTAATTGGAGATTAGACCATATGGACATTAAGCCAAATGACTATTAGCCTACATGTTCATTAGACAAAATGATTATGAGACCATGTGGATAGTACACAGGCTGGGTGTAGACCATGTGGGAATAGACTAATTGGGTAGTAGACCAAAGGGCAATTCACCATCTGATCCTACAGTAATGAGTTTAGTTTAAAAATGGCTTTAATTTGAACTACATCATTCACTACAAACATAAGCCAAATCACAAGGTCTTCACTGTAGCATGCTTCAGTCAGCAAAAATGTGACTAATCACAGTGCACCACATCGTCCACATGATACAAAGCTTCAATTTCCAATCAACCAATCAGAGATGTACACAACACACATTGATATGAGGTGGGGAGTGAAACTAAAACTTAAAATGTCATTTGAAACTATAGTAAGAAGATTGAGTGTTTGGACTTGAAAACAAAAATGAAATAAAAGTTGAGAAAGAGATATATAGACAGAGGTAGACTGAGAGAGAGAGAGAGAGAGAGAGGGGGCAGGTGACTAATGCCAAATGAAACTAGAAAAAAACAAGATCGAGTGCTTGAACTTGTAATAATAAGAGAGACAGACAGAGAGAGAGAGATAGAGAGAGAGAGAGAGAGAGAGAGATAGAGAGAGAGAAGAGAAAATACTGTGACATTACAAGCATATTTATTATTGAATAATGTAAATGTTCACTATAGGCTGTGTCAGACAGAGGCCAATTATCTGGAAAATAGTTATCTATATTAAAGTTATCCACATAATTAGCTGTCTGTCAGTCATCAATTATCCTGCAAAAAATCCTGTAACAAAACAAGAAAATTCTCCCTTGATAGGATTTTTCACGGAATTTTCTGTCTGTCACCAATGTTGAAAAAATCCTGTTAAAGTTCAGTGTAAGGTCAACTTTTAACTTAATGATTGGCAGGCATACATGTATGGTTTTTAACACCTATCATAACCTGCGCACAATTATATTAGCGCGCATTTAATGAGACGCGTTAATTGCGCATTACTTTTGATTGACCGTGTGATGTCACAATGCTTATCTACCTGAACGGTGCATGCGCAAAGGCCCCACAATAATCTAGATTATAGCTACCTAGATTATTCGTAGCCTGTCTGTCACCTGTCTGTCACCTACGTAAATGAATTATCTAGATTTCTATAATCTAGATAATTCAAGATGCATCGGGAAAATTGTGTCTGACGCCGCCTTATATGTGAGTGAAATAAATGTTATATAACCAAACTACAGCATCCACATTCAATAGAGTTCAGCACATGCTCTGGTGGCAATTGCCTTTAATATTGACAATTACCTTGTACTAACCCTAACCCTACACTTCAGCAGAGTGTCAACTCTTAACCCTAACCCTACACTACTCTTTACTTCAAAAGTATTGATGAAATACAGCCCATCGTGTTAACAATAGACATAGTGATGAACAAAATGAACTTTGGGATGGAAATCTGTATAGTTTCCTCTATATAATAGTATAAAATATTTCACCTTATTACAAAATTTATGCAGAACTAAGTGAAAAGGGGCCACAATTATCCCAGTTTACTTGTTCTTCTTGTTTCTCTTTCATATGCAGTTGGACGCTACCCAAATTGTGTATGTTGCTTCATCTTTCCCACTAGTGAACCATGAGCGTTTGATTTCAAGTGGATTTGGCGCCTTACAAATGTTATCTTATCTTAATTTTTAAAATTATTATTATTATATTAATTATTATTGTTACTATTATTATTATTATTATTATCATTATTATTATTGTTACTTTTATCATTCTCATTATCATTATTATTATAACTATCACTTTTATCATTATTATTATTTTGACAGAATGTATTATTGTTATTATCATCATCATTATCATTATCATTCATCTTCTTCATCTTCTTAGATAGGATTTTTGTTAGCTTTTGGTTTTGTAATTGTGGGTTGATGTGAACTTAACACATCATTTATTTATATATTTATATATTTATTTATTATTATTATTATATTTATTTATTTTTTAATGGGGGTATTCTCTCTCTTTCTCTTTGTCTATCTCAACTGTGATGAATTTACATTACTATGAGTAGAAAAGGAATAATGTGATGATTATTAATAATAATAGTCCATTCTTGTATAGCGCATAATACTTAGTCTTAGTCTTACCATGTCTTATTAAATTTAATAACCTGAAACCAGTATTATTGTAAATTTGTCTATGTTTTCATTGTGGTCAGTTGACAGTATCTCCTCAGTTTGATACAGCACTACCAGACATGTGATCCATTTCATAATGCAAATCCACACGTTACATTCATCACAACCCCAGGGATAAGCCCTCAAATAAAAGACAAACCCTTCATTAACGGCAATCTAACTACAGCCTACAGGAGATGACAACAGATCTCTGACTCCAATGGAGGAGGAGGAGGAGGAGGAGGAGAAGGAGGAGAAGAAGAAGAAGAAGGAAGCAAAGAAGAAGAAGAAGAAGAAGAAGAAGAAGAAGAAGAAGAAGAAGAAGAAAGCAAAGAAGAAGAAGAAAAAAAAAAGAAAAAAGAGAGGAAAGAAGAGAGAAAAAAGAGAGGAAAGAAGAGAGAAAAGGAGCTGAAAACGATGAAATAAAGAAGGAAAGAGGAGAATAAAGAAGAAAGAATGAAAGAAAGAGCAAGAGCGAAAAGCAGAAGAGCGAAAAGCAGAAAAGAGAAAAAAAATGAGGTAAAAACTTTGGAAATGAAGAAAAACAAGAAGAGGGAAGAGGACAAGAAGGGGAATGAGAAAGGAGGTGGAGGAGGAGGAGGAGAGGGAGACATTGAAAACAGTTGAGCACTTGAGTAATAGACGATACGAGCTGATATGATTATGATAAATTAAAAAGTGTACATTATTCACCTCGGTCCCATCTGTACATATCTGTGTCAAGTTTGAGAGTAGACTCCAAGAGTTAAAACCTTTATTAGTTTCCTCACGTTAATATTTGCATCAATATGTAAAATATACAGGATAGAGCAGCACTTTGGAGGTATTTCATAAAGCTTTACGTCATTATATTTACATGTTTTTACGGATAAACTTGAGAAAGAGTATCATTTCCGGCGCGCGATCCAAGATGGCTGCGCCCATGACACTGCATGCTTTTGATCATAAAACAGTCGATATTCTCTTTTGTAACTCACGCAAAGTTGTTAAACTAGGTATGAGTTATAATTCAATATTATACCTTACCTCTATCGAACTTCTTTCCCTCGGGATCTATGTCCTTCACGTCAAAAATGTCTTCAAATAAAACTCCAGCCATTGTGCGCAGTTTTACAGGATTTCGTCTTTCCAGCGACTGTTTAGCTCGGATATCGGTACACCGAGAGAGGGAGCCAAAACAAAACTAATTGAGGCTGACTGAGAGTTTGGGTAGCGGTGGCATAGTCTATATCAATTTTTCTTCTCTTTTTAAAATTCTTTTTATTTTCCCACTAAAAAAAAGAAGATACAAATTATTCACACTTTTCCCCATATATATTTTTTCCACAAATACAAATACAATATAGCTATTATGATGCAAACAAAATATGAAAGCAATCATGAATAAAATCATTACAACTGCGGAGCGCCAGGAGTGTCAAGTCTGACAAGAACCCAATATTATTGTCATTATTATCCTAAAGAAAAATACATTATAATCGTTTGATTTTATAAATGAAATTCTAGTAATGTGGAGAATACCTTCGTTCTGAGAGGAAACAAAATGTTTTGTTTAAAACAAAAGAAATCAAAAACAGAAATTTGAAGCCCTAGTATCTAAAGAATGAAAGGAATTTATTCTCCCACTGCCCTTCCCTGCAGAAAAACTATACCACCCCCAACCAACACCCCTCCCGTCCGAGTACATAGATAAACTATGAAGCTCAATAGGGATAAAAGCAGCTCTATTACATATATGATTAACTAAAGTAAATTTAGAGCTCTGCCTCGATGTCCCTAGCAAAGAAGATTGTCCCATTTTCTGAAATGATTACGTAATGTTCCTTCCGTTCAGTTACTTTCTTTCTTCTTGTTTATTTTTAAAATATTTTTTCTTAATAATATATTGAGGAGTAGGCCCTACGATTGTTTTTTCTGTTGAAAAAAAAAATCATATTTCTATTAAGATAATAGTATGGTTCAATAATCGTTCTTCACCCACTGTCGACCTTTCGATTCCAAGATGACTCATTTCCAGTTTATGTTCGAAATTTTTAAAAAGTGCCACAATTTTCCCAAAGTATCCTTGTTTTTTCACATAAAAAGAATAAATGTTGATGTGTCCTCCACTATCTGATAAAGGAACATAACTCATTTAAAGAGGTCTTATACATAAACAGATGAGATACTTATTTGTATGAGCTTTTTGGGTCAAATATTTAAATTATTGTTTCCACTATGTCATTGATGCCTCATTTATAAGTCTTTTCTATCATAATGCTAAAAAATCCAGAAAAATATATCTTTATCGTATCCTTCCCATTCCAAAAATAATAATCAAAGATTGATTTATTAGTTTCCTTAAAAACACAATGCGGCACTTAAGGGAGTGAAGATACAACACTAGTTTAGATATTACAAAAGCCTTAATTAATTAATTGAACTTTTCACATCAAAGTCAAATCCCTTTGTTGCCACGATGTTAACATTTTTTAAATTTTACTTAAAATTTCTTTTTGAAATTAAATCTTTCCTGGATTTCAATATCTACAAAAAAGAATATTCCTAAAATTTTGACGAGTTGTCCTACCCTACCAAAAGGTATGTTGATATTTGTATCAGAATGTGGGCCCAATAACAAAAAGAAAGTTTTATATCTGTTCATTTTTAACCCAGATATACCAGCATACCGAGCGAACAAATTATTTAATACGTCGATCGATTAAGTATCTCTAACAAAGAGCGTCATGTCATCGGTCTGACACAAAAGAAATCTGGGACTATAGAAGGAATCATGTTGCGTTTCAACACTATTTCCTTCAACTTATCGCTCATGAACCAAAAGTCCAATCAACTTCGCACAATGGGATTGGCGTGACTATAAGTAAATTGTCTCGTAAAACTACCCTTTTCCTTCAAATATCAATCAAGTTTGAATTGTCCACAACTTTTTTTTCAAAGTGCATAACAACAAAAAGACTGAACCTGTCTTTTATTTGTTCCCAAATCATCTAAATTGATATTTCGAATCTTATTAAAATCCCCTCCTATAATAAATGGAGTATCTTGGACGTTTATTTCCTCTATATGGCTCTATCTAAGTCAGAAAAAATAAATTTCTTCAGACGTTTTTCCCTAACAGGAAAGTATACATTAGCTCTAGTGAATTTCAACCCCTGTATATTACATTCCAATATAATATATACCTCCCCTCATTATGCTTATGTTAAGAATCTGAATGTCTAATTTAGAATCAATTGAAACCGTATCACCCCTACTGTGATATGTCCCATGACTACAGCATATATTCTCTTCCCACGATAACCTCCATTCATCCTCTATATTCTTCGTGCTATATGTCTCTTGTAAAAAAATACAATATATGCATGCTTATGTATCATTTCGCCATGTAAATATACTCTCCTTCTTTATCTTATCTATGATTCCTAAAACATTTAGGGTTAAAAAATTACAAACAAAAGATGTAATATAGGGAAGGGGAGGGGCATTAATTATAATGATGATGATGATAATGAGTATATTGCTGATACAAATATTGATGATGATAATAAGGATGATGGGTATGAGTATGTTGATGATGATAATAATGATGACAAGTGTGTCGATGATGATTCTTAACTTCGATATATGCCTACAGGGAATCACCTGTCGCTCAAATATGTGAAAACCATCTGATAAGTCGGGCAGACAGTTTATCAGAACATATTTTGCTATTGCGTCGGACTATATAGTTGCGTAGACGGTTGACGTCAATACCACGCTTTGATGTTAAAAATAATATAAAACAGGAGAAAAAGTATTGATTTCTGTTACTGGTCGTTATAAATTCACGCTTTCATTCGTACACAGAATATACAAAATTATAGTAGTCGAGCGGGGATTTCCAGGCATTGACTATGCGCAATAAAAGCTGCATACAATAATGGAGAAAAAAGGAAAAAAGGGCGGGGGCATCGATCGATCCGTGTAGCTCTATAGAAGCGCCTAAAGACAAAAGACATACTAGTCTGTGTATGCTTATACAGGCTGGTTGTGCTTTCATAGGTAGGCCCACTTCGATGATCAGAAGTCTGCTATTTTGGAACAAAGGTAAGAGTTTATATTTAACGTCGTGTTTTAGGATGCAAAAGAGACTCATAATCGAGGATATAAGGAGAGAGCTTCCAGCGGGATAGTAAATGTAGTTGAAAATGCAAGAGAGAGACAAAGGGAGAGATAGATAGAGAGAGCGAGAGAGAAAGATGCAGATTTCAGTAGTCCACCTGTCTATATACCTGTATATATATATTCATTCCAGGTATATAGAAAATATATGGAAACTGAAATAGATGAGGACGGGGAGGGAAAGAGAGTGAAGGGGAAAAATACCTATAGATAGATTATGTAGACATTATAAAAAAAAGACCGGGGAGAGAAAGAGAGAGAGAGAGAGAGAGAGAGAGATACGCAGATGTTGGTGACAAACACACCGCACTATCAGTATCACTGACACTGTACATAAGTTATACAGATATAGCAAGTATATTAATAAACATTTAATACTCCATTTCACATAAACATACGTGCGTCTACTGTGGCTACCGACAGTTTCAATAAACAAAATGCCTATTAAGTTTGGTATAATGCAATTTTGTTTCATACTTTTCTTGAAGCCGATGCAATAATAATGGACAGCCATGAGTGGCAACGTGCCCGACATGAGTGCTATACAAGACTCCATTATTATGCTTGCCTTAGTGTGTATTTTTAGGGTGTTGCTTTTAATACATTTTAATGGTGTACTTAGGGTGTTACTTTTTGTTCTTGAAACTGAATTGTAATATATGTCTCTTTGTTTAATCATTCATTTGTGTATAGTGACTTTCGATATCACATTTCTATATATTTGTATCAAATTCTGGACCCCTCGATGGAACACTGCGCCACAATGTTGGCGGATGCTGACTAGGGCCATCCAGCCATTTATCTTCTATAGTATATATGTACATATTGTGTAATGTTCCGATTATTGTACTTCTTCTTATAAGGAAATAAATTCAAATCAAATTCAAATCAATTATAATGATAATAATTATTATTTTCATTATTATCATTATTATCATTATTATCAATATTTTCATTATTATCATTGTTATTATTGTTATTATTATTATTATTATTATTATTATTATCAGTATTATTATAATAAAAAATATTATCATTATTATTATTATTACTATTATTATTATTATTATTATTATTATCATCATCATCATCATCATCATTTCTATCGATATGATCAAGCAGAGGCTAGTCATATATATAAGATATGATTGAATCAACTGGATATTATTATAACTGCATTGTCACTTTTATATATATATATATATATATATATATATATATATATATAGGTGTCAAGTGGTTATATTACATGTAAAACCACTATATTCATAATATTATATTCTATATGAAGTTTCATATTGTATTCTAGCTATATATTTGTTAGCTGCATTACTGTCATGTTGTTAGCAATAATGAACCTTTGCACAGTGGCACGTATTCGAATGGCAAAAAAATGGTGAGAGCGAGGTGAAAGATGAAGGAAAAGGAAAAAGGACGTGAGATAATATTATAGTTATATCGACTGCTACGAGAGGACTAGCTGTTTCTATACGCTCAAGGGATTCAACTACCCCACGAGCCAGTATAGAAACAGCTAGTCCTCGTGTATTAAAGCAGTCGATATGACTTTTATATGCCGAATTAAAACAAAAATCTACCAAGAATTCTTACCTTAGACTTTTAGTGAGTAAAAATTTGTTAAAACATCACAGAAAATCTGAAACACTGTGTTAATCTTCGCTTAATCTTCGAGTGAAAGTTTCAATCATTTGGGAATCGCAGACAAAGAGCACTGTATATGGCGTCCGTGCTCGGACGTAGACAATTTTAACACGCAAACCAATGGGGATCGCAGTAAACCAATGGGAATCGCAGGATAATGAGGCGGAGGGTAGAAACTTTTAACTAGGCCCTGTGGGCTATTGCTATGCCCTGTGAGTTGGGCATGGCTTGAAATCACGACTCAAGTTTCGACCAATCAGATGGCTAGATTTCTAAAGTGAGGTATATAAAAGGAGATAATGATAATGATAGTAATAGTAAAGTTATAATAACTTCTGGATTGATGAAGTAACAACATTAAAAATGTCTTTCTTGATATTAGTAAATAAATTAGATAGTCAAGTTTGGGGGTTTGTAAATTTGTATATTTGAAGCCTAATTATGTGGATTATTAAGCAAGCAGTTCTGCTAATACTGCGTTTTTGTGTGTGGTTAGATATAAACAGCTGTGAAAATAGCGTTGGTGTGTTGATAGCAAACGTTTCAAGGTTGAAATCACAGACACTGAGTGTATACATTGTTCTCACAGCATATCGCATATTCTATATGATATGTACACAAAATATGTCGAGCTCTAGTTCTGATGGAGTGGCGCCATTATATTCTGCCATTACATATATATTGAAATTAGCTGCAAACCCCTGGATAAGTATTCATGTTAATAGTTTCAACAACAGACTGAGTATATGTGGTCGTCATAAAGCTCAAATCCAGTTTATTCAATGAGGACATGTTTTATGTAAGGCCTAACAAAAAAAGATGTTGTATTGCCCTAATTTCGGTGCCAAAACATGGGTCGGTCGGTCGAAATTTTTTTTTTTAACATTTTTTTTTAGTGCCTTCAAAATGTGTCATAAATAAAGTGTTGTGAGCCTTTCCGTAGAAAACTCTAAAACAGCGACCGTCGCCCCCAAAAATCAAAACCGGGAACGTCGCCCAAATCTCCATGGTTTCTAGCTGGTGCAGTGTAATATACACGTACCCGAGGCCGGGGTCTACTTGCATGTTTACGCTAGCAGGATTTTGAAACTAGGGCAGAAGACGAATGAGAATTTGGGAATAATTTGATGATTTTATGGATTTATATATCCCATTTAAACAAAAAAAATACATACTTTTTTTATTCATTAAAAAAATAAAAAATAAAAAAAATAAAATAAAACGCCGACCGTAGATTTTCAGATTTTTGGGTCGGTCGCAAAGGGTAATAGAACATTTTTTTTATAGGCCTAATGGTTGGTAAAGTTTAGTTAAAGCCACAATGGGGCCTACCCGATCATTACTAACATAAATTGTTGACAAGGTATTCATCACTGTAATATCAGGTAGATGTTAGCTGCAACTCACATCTTCCTGGTAAGACCTATTTTGTCAAATTATCGAAAATGATTTGGGGTGATCAGATCTGCGTCCCTGATGAAATGTACAGCAGAGAAACAAGAAAAGAAATGGAGATAGGAGTGAAAGATAGAAGACACACGGAAAAGGAGACAGAAAGAGAGTATGTGTTTGTGTCCGTTACACTTTAAAATGCTACATTTTTCCACTCTAAAGGGGCAAGGAGTATATATCACCTCCCGGCCTGGTCAATCTGCCCCCCTTAAATTTTGACTATCTAGTACAGCGTTTTTTGACCGGGGTACCGTAGCACCCTAGGGTGCCACAAGACATTTCTAGGGGTGCCACGAGAGAAATTACGTTATATCCAAAAAATATTGATGGAATAACGTCGATTTCATAAAAACCGAAGGTTAGAAACAGCGAAAGTATGTTATTTCACGAGGACGAACCATTTGAAGATAATAAAGGGTCTTTCTTCCTCGCTCTCTTCGCTCGCTCGCAACATTTAGAAGCAGGATGATTTCAGGCAACCAATTGCCTGAATACCTCCGTACGTGTGCAGTAAGGTGCCCGAATATCCTTCCATTTAACAGCGAGGTACCCAAATATATCTTATATCTTTTCTATCGAAATTCTGCTGCTCGTAAAGTGACCCTCTCCAACAACACAAAGCACTCCATTTGTTGCCCATGAGTGAACGGATTGTTTTTAAAACTCTGTTACTTTTATTTCATTGTGTCCATGGCTCTGATCCACGGTAAAATATTACTTTGATAACTCATTACATTCCGTCCAAATCTTTACGCTCTAAAAACTCAGGATTTTTTTGTTCTTCCTAAACTCAACACTAAGAGATTTGTAGTAGCAGATCAGTTGAAGTGTTTAAAAATAATCTTAAAAGGTATCTCTTTAATTCGGCTTATAATTAATTGTTCAGCCAATTTTGTCTGTTTTATCTTAATACTTTATAAAATATTTTTGTAATGCAGATGTTTTTATGTCACCTCTTTTTTGCTTTTGTTTCAAGAGTGCGCCTCGAGCGTTTGATTTCAAGTAGATTCGGCGCTTTACAAAATCTCATATATAATCATAATATTATCATTAACATTGAAAATTGCTAAAGTCATTCCTGTTTACAAGAAAGTCTATTTCCTGTCTATTCCCCCATCAGACCATATTAAACGTCTGTGAAATGGCGAGACAGCGTCATCCGAGAGGAATCGATGATGGCGATGGGTAAGATATTAGATATACACAATAGACCAGTTGGTAATTAGCACATGGTTAAAGGTATTACAAAGTTGTGGTACGGGGTCATGAATTTGGTTCAAATCAACATATTGGAAGCATATGCGATTTTACAATATTCAATGATCGTTGTCGCGGTTGAAATCGAGTCTAAAGTGATGAAATTGTAAATAATAAACTCTTTATGTTGTATAGCGCTCTCTCAAGACTGATATTACTTTAGCTTTAAAACAATGTTTCTTGACTACAATCGACCAATTTGCTATTCCCGTTTGGAAATTATATATCAGAACTGCATACTCTGAGATTTTCATGGTCGCAGCTACCATGGAATGGCCTTAGGCGCTATTTGAAATATTTGAAATTTACCGGGAGCACCGGTAAATTTTGATTATTCAATTTGCTCGAAAGCAGAAGTGTTTTAGGGGCTAAATTTTTTAGTGCTTATACATCCACAGGGGCATCCAAATATATCAAAAATTTAAAGAATTACTATCCATCCAATTTCAAAATTTCCCAAAACTTTGCATTACCTTTAATGACCCCGAATAACCACAGATTGTTTAAACATGGTGAAGTCCCACTATGTGCATTTTAGAGTAGTGACTGCCGAAGTCATGGAGGTGCTTCATGAATACCTTTCGTTTGCCCTCTTGTGAGAAGAATACTTCCATCTGTGTTCCATAGAATGGACCGTCGTTGCCTAAATGAATATTGATTACATAACTTTCAAGAACACGAATCCAGTATTTATCTCGGTGGAGTTTTATAATTTAGTACAAATGACCTTTATCTGCCCACGCGCAGATCTACGAATTGGCTTATTTGCATAAAATGACCCATTAAAATTATGATTCCTCTCATTACTGCAGTCGCCACTTCGACGATCTCGTTGCTATCTATCATAATTATTGAAACAGCGCTTTATATGCCTTAAAACAGCATTAGAAAATGTTGGTAAAAAGTTGGAGGTGTCGTGGTATAGTGGTTCATTCACTTGACTCTCAATCCAACGGTCGAGGTTTCGAATCTAAGCCACATTTGCCATTCTCCACCCAGGTGTTAATGGGTACCTGCATGGCAATTGCTGGGATTATAATAGTGGCAGAGCCCTCGGGAAGAAAGGCATGGTGGTGATGAGTCTTCCCTGAGTAATCAAAATTATTATTATTAGCTATTGACTCATATAGTGAAGCGGTAAGATATACGTGTATATCGTAAATAATGCTATGCTATGTATAAGTAGACCTGTACAAAAGGACGAGTTGACCACGAGATCAATTTTTTGTTACTGAGCGTGATATTTGAAGAATAAAAAAAGGATTACATGATTTGCAAATTTCGTTTAATATCACAAATATTCCAACTTTATTTTGAAATACAGCAAAACAGATAAACAGTTTGCATAGTATTAGTAACCAAACTGAAGGCTATTAAACGTTAACCTGAAGCAATTTCAACAGCCTCGCCCATCACATTTTAAAATGTGTGACCTTTACAATAACGCATAACGTAATCCAAACATAGTTTCTATAGGGTAGTGACATTACCCTTTAAATTTGTTGATTTCTTGAAAGTCTTTTGCCATCGTGTTTGTTTTAATTACAAGAAGGATCAAGATTAGCGATAGCCCAATGTGAGGGGGTCCCTAGTAATAATTTATTCTTACAATACTTACATTCGAATTTGAATTCTGTTGGTAAAAAAAAAGAAAATTGTAAAAAAACAACAACACACAAATTGTAGTTATAATGAATGGAGGGTGTTTAATTGCACTACCGCAGCAGAGTAACATGTGGTTACTTTTTTAAAACACATATTTGTAATTACGCCTACTAAAAACAATCATTGCATGATTATTTTCTAAAATATTTCGTAAAAATTTTCAATAGCGAATGGTCATATGTCTGTTTTCACTTCAGGATCACGGATGATGAACTGCTTGATCTGGCAAATAACATCGCACCAGATGATTATTTTAAAGTTGGCTCAAAATTGGATATCCCCTATAATAAACTTGAACACATCAAGGAAAAAAACCGAGGTAACTATATAAAATCAATGCTTGAAATTCTTCATTCATGGAAAGATAGACAAGGACCAGAGATCAACATAAGAAAAGAACTGTATCAACGGCTACGAGCTGCTGGATTAGATAAAGATGGAAGCAGGCTACGTATAGGTGAGTTTACCTTACGGTATACCATAAAGCTTACAATCACAAATTAAAAACACACACTTCTGATTCGAGATTTGACTAATGACTTTTAGCATTATTTAAATTGTTGGGGACTACTGGTACATACCGTAATAACTCTCTTCATTGGTCATTAACCGACTGAAATTTCAGAAAGAATGAAGGCCAACTTCTACGAAATATCAGTAGCGGTAATAAAAGGAGGGGGGGGGGTGGGGGTGTCCGCTGAAATAAACCTGGAGGCATAACTAAAAAATCTACACTACTTATTCCCAAATCGAGACTTTCATCTACCGAAAAACGTTTTACAGTACAGTGGCTGCTAGGAAAACATGTAACGATATCCCACATTCCATCAGAGAATTAGCCTGTCTTGCCTCTTTAAAAAAATCCCATAAAACAAACTTCTTCCCTCAGTAATTTCATGCGATTTACCTATATCTTCATATATCTGTGTATTTCATGTTTTTTCTTCACATTCTAGAATATTGTAAGCGCTATGGTACTTTTTTGTTGTTTTAGCGTTCCGAAATTATCGTTTTTGTTATTATCATCATCATCATCATTATAATTATTATTATTATTATTATTATTATTATTATTATTACTATTACTATTATCATTATTTAAAAAATCATTTACAAACCGCAAAGTGCCCTCTAGCCCTTCCCCAAGCTTCCCGAACTCCTTTTTTTTAGAACCTAAAGCAATTAACCCTGTCCATCACCCATTGAAATTTTCAACATTACATGATGCATGGTGTAATCCGATAAAGATTTCCTTGGGATGTAGGGCTTACAATATCCCTTGTTAGGCAAGACTCTTCATATCATTTGCGATTGCCTACCATGCAGCTTATGTAGCCTACACTTGAGTTGATAAGACCAAAGAGATATCACAACATGTTGTGTTATCTCTTTGATAAGACTTGTATCATGCAAATGGGTTCAGTTTCAGGCAGATAAACCGTCTATGCTTTGATATTTTACATACAGTTCCGAATCGGCCTGCAACGTGGAAGCGCTCGTGCATTGTTGGACATGTTGTCGCTGCTGTGCTTGTCAGCGCCTTTTATATTTACATACATCTTCAAGGAACAGGTAATACATGCCGTTTTTCGAAGGTTTGTAATTCTGAAAGTTCGTTATTCCAGATGTTCATTTTGTTCATATCATTTCTTTATTCGAGAAAAGTAGTAGGCATACGGAGTAGACATAGCATGAATAAATCCAACATGGTTTTGAAGAAGCACAAAGAAAAAAATAATTTGACAAAGTAGTGACATAAACATGATAATGAGAAAATTGCAAATTACCAGGTTCATTGCTTATAAAGGCAGATGGCAGGTTTGCATGGTTTCAACCACATATAAACATCATAAGCGTGAAAAAGGTTTGAAGTCTGATAGAAATAATCTTGCGTGATGGGTAGGCTGACCAAAGGTTTCAAATTCCGAAGCTTTCTTAATCCCCCTTTCTCTTTCTCTTTTTGGCGTTTTTGCGCACCTTCAAGTACCAAGCGAAGCAGGTGCCGTCGCGCCCACCCCGTAGATACGGCACTCTATTTGCTCCATTGTTTCCTTGAAATTGTAATATTCTCCCATTTTTTTAGTTATACAAAATTAAACTTCAGATACCAAGCGTTTAAGGTTCATATACTTTTTACGACTACATGTCGTTTTTTCCGAAGGTTCTTAATTCTGAAGATTAGTTTACGAAGGTTCAGATAATCAAGGTTCGTTACTCTTAATCCGAAGGTTCATAATTCCTAAATTGAAAAAGATTTAATTATTCCGAAAATGAAATAGGGTTCTTAATTGCGAAAAAGTAAATAGGGCTTATTAATCTACATACAAAAACAAATAATTAAAAAGGGTTCATAATTCCGAAAGTGAAAAACGATTCATAATTCATAATTTGAAATAAAACCTTTTATTATTAATGGAATTATGAACCTTCGGAATTAAGAACCTTCGGATAAACGAGTAACATCCTCTTTCTACATCATGTTCTATAGGGTGCTCATCGTCTCCTTGTCTGAATGGAGGTGCATGCATAGACCTCGATAGAACCTTCAAGTGTAAATGCAAGGATGGTTTCGGAGGCAGTAGGTGTGATGAAGGTAGGTCATCCGGCTTTGTAAGAGTTTATCGTACTACAATTTATTTTTTTCCGTATGAGAATGCTGTCGTGTATATTCACTCTTCAAAAAATAATATAGAACAAAATTAATGTCAGAAAGTTAAATTGACACGTGAAATAAATAACCAATGTCTTTATAAATACCGGGGGTTTGTGGTTTCTAGTGCGTCTATCAATTTTAAGAGAAAAATTATAAAGAATAAAGAACCAATTGAATAGGAATAATTAATTGAACGACTAAAGGAAATACAAATGCAGTAAATTTAAAGGTCATGTTGATAATAAATTGTCATGATTTACAATTCACGTCATTTTTATGAAACGGGAGAATATCAGTAAAGATTTTATACCAAATCATTTGTTACAGAATGTGTCGTAGGAAACCTCACGCTGAAACAGTTTCAAGATCGACTTCGGGATGAATACAAGAGGAGTCTTTTTAAGATTCAGATCAAGCCGTGGGACCCTGATGACTACGTGGATTTGAAGAACCTTCTTACTGTTGCAAGCCTTACCAAGAAAGACAAAATGAATATTTCAAGTGAACCTGTGCAAAAGATCCCTTTAAATGGATCAATTAATGATGTCTTCCAAACTGAAGTTGGTGGGAGATTGCCGGAGAGAATTGTACTGGTGGGGGAAGCAGGACGTGGGAAAACCACGGCTGTTGCTAAAATGGCTTACGACTGGGCAAACAGAGTCGATGGTTCTCCTCTTAAAGAAGTTCCTCTACTTTTCGTTTTAAAAATGAGGCACCTGAAAAATACAACAAGCCTAGCAGAGGGAGTTCTTCGATTGTTGGGGAAGCAATATGTGAAATATCAGAATCAGTTGAACGATTACATTAATTCTCATGAAAATTATGTTGTCATTCTGTTTGACGGTTATGACGAATACACCGGAGGTTTGCAAGCAACTGATTTGGACAGCGATGTTATAGATATACTCCGGCAGGACAGTTGCAAATATTGTAAGGTGCTGGTGACGACACGCCCTGTTAAAAAGGCAGACTTTACAAATCTCGATTCTACTTACGCAAAAATGGAACTGGAAGGGTATTCAGAAGAACATGCTATGTTCTTTATTGATACGTTCTTTAAATCTAATAAGAGTGAAGGAACTAAACTCAAGCAATACCTGAAATATGAACACGTCATGAGAGAAATGATAACCACACCCCTTTTTTGTACAATGGTATGCTACATGTGGAGTGAGGATCGTTTGCACGGAAGCTACACCTTGACAGCTTTCTTTGACAATATTATGGATTTCCTTTTGAAGCATGCTAAATCAAAGAAGGATACTAACAGAATGAAAACAATTGAACAGAGTATTAAGCTCGATAATTTACTAATTGATGTTGGTGAGGTTGCATATGCTAGAATGCTTGACCGTTTTAGAGCAGGTTATCTGCTTTCAACCGATCGCGATTTCATTAAAAATCAGACATTAAAAACTCTTAGTTTGAGAATTGGTCTTTTGACGGAGACTGTTACATTTGATGACGAAGTCGTAGTTGAGTACTTTCACATATTAGCACAGGAATATGCAGCTGGGAAATACCTTTCCAACTATCTAAATACAAATAATGGGTTTCCGTTCAACGTAAGCTATAACATTTTGGATAATGTGTTGCGATTTGCTTCAGGGACGTCTGATTTGGCCTGCCAGAAAATCTTACACAATGAGATTGAGAGAAATAAGAATTATTCTCCCAGAAGTATCATAAATGTATTGAAACTGATTAGTGAAGCAGACAGATGCGCAGCAAACTCGGAGTCGAATTTGTTATCCTTCTTTCATCGTCAGAAACAAGTGCAATTAAATGATCTGCACACCATTATTGGCTTCGAGAAACTCCCAACGGAAGTAAAGAATGAGGTATGGTGATATAAGGCAGAACCTTTTACTGACTCATCTTGCTATGAGGGGGCATTAGTCACATGTGGTAAATGACGAATGCTCCCAATTCTATTTCTTAAGGCTTTCCCAAGCTGTGGTAAATCAAAATAATGATATAAATAAATATAAATAATAAAAAATAAAAGAATGAAAATATTCAGTCCATTCGTTAAATTGATCATGGTTAATCTATTGAGTATCCTTCGTTATTTCATAACTCCCTTGTAATGGCCTGAACATCCCTCTTTTCATTAGTGACATCACAATACGCCACACAGATCATGTGACATGCTTACCAATTTATGGCCTTTTTATGAGACTTCGAGATAACTGATCATAATACATTAATTGATCAAGACATGTCTTGGCAACACCCGCAACCTACCAATCTCTCCCCTCAAATTCTTGCAATATTGATGCCCCAGAAGATCACAATGATCGAGGCTCGATCAAGTTTTGATTATTTTTTTGTCTATTTGGTGCCATGGAGGACGTAATGCATTCACTGCGTAGAAACAGTTTAGAACTGTTCTTGATTTAAATGTTTCTATCTTATTGTCTCTAGACCACGGGAATCTACGCGCATTATTTATCGGGACCTGTATTCATAAGGCTTTGGAGGAACCTTTACGATTGCACCAGGCTCTACGAATTATCAATACAAGCTATCATTTTACCAAACGTTTTAGGGAACATGGAACCCCTCACCATGGTAAAATGTTTCACCGCATCCGTTCACTCCCCGGGTGATTTTAATACTGAAATATTTTCACTGTTACCTAACTTGGAGGTAGGTATTATTGCAATTATAGTAATTTATAAATCGTTAAATAACATAACAGTTTTTTTTTTAGATGGATACTCTTGATGACAAAATACTACGACCAATATTACATAAGGTGTTGTTACAAGATGGTAATGCATCATTGCTAATGAATGAAATCACAATTTGTTTATGCCGGAATTTTCGCATCTCGTTCCTTTGACAAGGAAGTTATACATGAAGTAAATTATTATAAATGTCAAATTGTTGTCTTTTGCCAATTCTAATTCAAAATATACATAACACTGCATTTTAGGCTATCTGTTGAGCACAAAGTGGTCTGTTCTCGTTCTGGTAACATTGTGTTTTTGTAATACTCTGCAAGCGCAGACTCTAATTTGACATTGTACCATAATTCCTAAAGCCTTGAGCAGAGCCAAGATCTGGCTGGTTCCTAACAGAAGAGGCGTAAATATTCACTCCTGAATGATAAACGCCTATAAACCAAAACAACAACAACAAGAACAACTGGCTGTGTAATATAAAGGCGGCTTAAGGACAGAGCTTATTGTAGTCTCATATTGCAGACACTGTTACACAATACGACTGTAAAGGGTTTGTGCCTGCAAACTGTTTTTGTACCAAGGTTTTTGTTTTCTTTCAAAATATTTGTTTTGTTTGTATCTTTCTTTCTGTTTACCTAATTTCTTTCAGAGATTCAGAGAGGCTTTCTGGTGGGGGATTCACTCTGCCATATTTACAAAAGTCTGGAACAAGCTTTCTGACTCATTACATCTCAGCTGGCTGAATTTGTGCATTCCTTCAATAGCGCCCTCAGAGTTGGTAGCACTCACATCGATTCAACGCTTTGAAACCTGCTTAGGATTCTCCTCGGAGAGGGTTATTGGTATCCTCCCCAAGCTACCAAACATCAATGTTTTCGTTATCAATCCCGAAGTAGGTGGAAATATTTATGGCAGGGGGGGGGGGTTGTCAGGGACAGCGCCAGACTTATTTGACTTGGGTGAGGGCTAATTTATAATTACGGTATGTCGAAAATTTTGCAAGGAAAACAAAATAATGATTGAAAACGAAAGACTTCATGCATGGCTGATCGTCAACGAAACGGAGTTAAGTCTTTTGTCGACTCTGTTTGTTGCTACGGTAGACGGCCAGTGAAAACGAATTCGTTTAATAAAATTATGAAAATGCAAGCATTACTTTGAACAAACAGAACTTTGTTATTCCTGGCTCATTTTTCCTGATTCAGGTGCTATATGAACGGGCAAAAATGGAATTTTCTAGAAATGTGATTTTCTCTTTGAATTTTCAGAAACCGTTCGCTAAATGACTTTTTGCTACCCTTTCTTCAAATTGTTTGTAATCACTCATGCGTGAAATATGCATCATATGAGTTGCATCAAATGAAAGAGGAGGATCTAAGCTTTACAAATACGTGTCATTTATTAATTGAGATTAAGTATTTTTTCATTTTTTTTTCACAGCTTTTTTTTTTAATAAACATTTTAAGAACGACCCACTTCAACTTCCATTGTCTAATATTTGGAATTTAAAGTATGAGTCAGATTGACTTTTAAGTTTTGTTAAAGGACACCCTCCTTATGTGCTCCTATTCGAAGGTTCAGTAAGTATTCAATTCGTTTAACTATCAATGTGTAGATTAAAAAGGCATACTTGTAAATTGTCAAGGGACGGCCACCTTGAATACTTAATGAGCATTTGTTATGCTTGAGCAATAATATTTTTACACTCAATCACGTACCTGCAAGAAGACACAGCACGTTTTGAACCGTAAAACTCTTTGTCATACGATAATGTCACTATGTGACTGAAAAAAGGTCAATTTGGTTTAACAATTTATTCAAAGGTATAATACCACAAGTATGCAAGTGGCAATACTATGAAGACCTTGATTGTTGTCTTGCTCAGAACATTGAGCCTATCAGTTCAGATTACGCTTTAATCATGTTAATGCATTCAGGAATGTGTATTATTCTTAAATTAGTGAAGGACCATATTACTATCTCTTCAATGTGCGCCTTACTAGAAAAAGGTCAGGCGTGTATCACTTTTGGAATTTTGAGAATGAGAGGCATCCACTTAATATATGTCCAAACACCTCTGTTACTTAATTAACAAGCTTGGCACAATGTTAATGAGCAAGAAATGCAATCAGGAATGTAATCTATGGCACCATCCGAGAATTCAGAAAATACCAAATTCCTCATTTCTTTGATATGTCAGTATCTGAATTTAATAGGCAGACACTTAAGCTTATTATCATGGATTTTTTTTTTTAAATAAACATTTTAAAGACAAACAACTTGCAATTGATTTCATAAGACATTCACCTGTTGATGATAAGCATAATAATAGAAATACCCATATCTTCAACAATACCTTCAGTGAGGAATGTGCTATTATTCAAATGTCCCTGAATTCTTAATTGAGCATATCACCAAACCGCTGACCGTCATGACCTTCGTCAACCTTAACTCACTTGTGCAACAATAAAACATCGATAATTCTCGTTTTCGTTTTTTTTTCTGGGACGCACTATATATATATATATATATATTCACCTCACAGAGTCATTAGACAGACATATGTAGTAAAAGAAATTAGTAATTAAGTAGACATGGTTATTAACAGGACATTTGCGTGTCCTGTACCGTTTGCACAAAAGAAGTTGTTATCTCTACGTACGTGGAGCGGGTTTAATTAGTTTAATTAGTTATACTGTTTTGAATTTAGGGTTAGGGCTAGGGTTAGGGTTCGGGTTCGGGTTTAATAGGGTTAATATACCTGTTTTATGATGGCCGATCAATGTACCATAAAGGGTTATGTTTCTGATGTCCTGTTAGTATTCAGCTCGGTGGGTGTTACAAAATGGTTTATCATGCATTTAGTAGGTCATACAACAAGAAGAATCAATGAATTAACGCCATGTGGAAATCTGGAAATCTCAAATAAACTGAATCACTTCAAATGTGAATCATTAAAATACAGATTTGATATGTTAATCTTTTAAAGGAAGTTAAGACTCGAGTAAGAAAGGAATGTGGCTTTAAACCTTATTTGTTGAATCAGACAAATTTAACTGAAGGAAAATTTGACACTTTTTGGAAACTCTTGTACTCATGCATTCATCCGTGAGAGGAAACAACACCAAGAACAACAACAATAATGATAATAATAACAACACTATTAAGGATAATAATGCAAACAATAATAATGAAAAATAATAATAATAATAATAGTAATAATCAGTATAAACATGATATGAATACAGATTGACAGCGTGTCCACACACAAAACAATTTATCCCGAAACTCTATAACGATACGTCGTATAAAGAATCATCGTATAAATTCCAGGGTGTCCACACACAAGAAACGTCGTATAAAGAATCATCGTATAAATTCCAGGGTGTCCACACACACAAGAAAGTAATCCCAAAACTCTACAGCAAAATGTCGTATAGGTGCGCAGTTTGCTTCTGCGGTCATGAAATGGAAGCGGAAATGAGAGGTCAGGGGGGCGTTTCATGAAACAATTAGTCGGTGGTTTTCACCGACTAATATCATTTTCACCGACAATTTTATTGTCACTGACTATTTTCCAGGCCTCTGAATGGTCAAATTTAGTCGGCCCCGACAGTTGTCGGTGGACAAATGTTGATGAAATGCCCCCCAGGTCTCCTTTCGCGCGCGATCCGACGTTAAGCCCCGCCCAGTTAGACTAGTTCCGTCCACACACAAAATTTCCGTGATTAAGCGTGATTAGGCGTGATTAGTTATTGAGATCTAGTTCGAAACGATGCCCAAACCTGCGTTTCGTTATACGACGTTTCGTTATACGACGTATCGTTAGTAAGCGTCCACACACACAATTTCATCATATAACTATCGCGAAACGGTATAACTAATCACGCCTAATCACGGAAAATGTTGTGTGTGGACAGGGGGAAATTTGAATAGCGCATCTACCATATGAGTGTACTCAACTACGCTGTGGTGAAAATAAAACACAATCCTTATAGTATTGACTTTCGGACACACAACCAAAACCTATTCAAATACTTCTTAAAACAAGTGCGTTTTTAACAAAACTTCATCAAATTTTGAAGACGGCAACAGCAATGAGGCTTTTCTTAAGTCTCGTGGTAGGTTATTCCAAAGCTTTGGAGCAGCACAACTGAAAGCGCATTCTCCAAGAGTTATTTATGTTTTAGTTCGATAAAATTTTAGAAGCAGCTTGTCCTGTGTAATTACGTGAATCTTGATTGTAATTGCCTTATTGGTAACCAACGTAACTTTATATTTTAAAAAATGTGTATAATTTATTATATGAATACATGAAACACATGAATAGATATGGTCGTAATCTTACATTTTTGTTTTTGTAAGGGCTATGGAACAGAGGAAGAAGTAAAGTGCACTTTTGAAGGTTTTAGTGAGCTGTGGAGCAATCTGTCCATCTTACCACATCTCAATCGACTAGAACTGTTCTTGCCACCATACAATCTATCTGCGTCAAGCCCATTCACAACTGTTACCGTTGAGGTGTTGTTTGCGTTTCAAAACAGCAATCTCACGTCTCCTGCGGAGGGGAATCGCTTATCAGACTGATATTATGCATACAGGTGAATGGATATAAGATTATGATTGGCGTCCAGATTCAGTTTATGATATTTATTGATCCGCATTAAAAAAAAAACCACACACACACACACACACACACACAGAATTGGTCTCCACTGGCATAACGAATGTACATAATAAAGACATAAGTACGTATATGTATATAATAATTGTGTATTGGTGTTCTTTATAATGATTATAAAGAAAACCAAAACTGTGTTGCCGATTTTTGGCAATGTAGGCTTTTACTAAATAACACAAAACCTTGGCTATTGCTTTCAATGATATTTAATTCTGAGGCTCATTTATTTAAGGATGGCATTCAAGTATTACTAAACTGTGTAAAAATAGCAAATGTTATGCAAAGAAAATTAAGTATCATAACAGTTCCCTGCATGTATGAATTTTCATTTGTTCTAAATGACACTCTTAAAAACAAACACTTATATATCGTTAGACGACATTAAGATTGCTCCTTTGTTGTGCACTTTGTGCTTCTTCCATCGGATCTTCGCATCGGGTCGGGTTGTCAGGTTACATGAACTTTCGTGAAAATTTGCCCTCATATTCACGCAAGGTCGCGGGCTTTACGCTGTCGCGTTACACGATATTTGTGAAAACATGCCCCAAATTCACGAAGTTCCTGTAGCCCGAAGCCGCGAATATCTGATCGAACGAATTAAAGCCGATTATTTAATAAACCAATTAATTTTTTCAATTCTTTGTTTTTTCTCAATTAGGGGATCGGCACCAGTAGGGTTCCCAAGTCCTATGACGAGGTGTGGTTTATCTCACGTCTTTAAGGATGTAACAGGAAGCTGTAAATAGATGGCATGTCTCTGAATATAATGTGGGTGCGTGGGACGGAGTGTGTGTGGGGATGGGTGGGTGTGCGCTAGATGCATGTGTTAATGTGTGGATGGGTCGTCATATATCATGTCGTACGTCAGACATCCATTTTGAAAGCTGGATGCCTATTCCATAGTTACATCTTTGTATCAGTATAAACTATGGTATGGGGTGAGATAGGGAGGGGGGGGGGGCTTTGAAAAGAAATAATTTAGGTCATTGCCATATTTGTCGACTCTTCCCTGGATAGGCCTTGTGTGTGTATTTGGTTTTTACAGACGTGTATCAATCAGATATGATTATTTACGTCTGGGGACCGACCTTTAACTTCACCATCCGAAAGACGTGACTCAGTTTCGAACTTGCGTCCTCGGCTGAATCGGTTTGTAACTTCCACTGTAAGCTGGATTACAGGCGCACGCCACAACGCCTAGTTAGTTATGAGCGAAGGACTTTTATATAGGTTGTGTGTTTTTTTTAACAATTTGCTATGAAAGTCTTTGGATTTGCATCCATTATGGATAGATTATTATTAGTTTGTCTTAAATCATTATTTTGTTATATGTATACAAAAACTTAGCCATTATTTTTTTTAAATATAATTTCAATCTTTAATCATATTGTATTATATATACTCAATGTAAGCCAAAAGGGCCGTTGTGGAAAGCAGTTTTGTAACTGACAATGCTACCCTGTAAAAAATAAAACTACAAATAAACCAAAATTATAAATGAAATACGAATTGTTATTCTGAACGCAATTTTGCAAATAGTTTTAAGATATGACAGGAATAATCTTATTATACACTATTGTAAGAACTTCCATTGTAACATACACTTAGGGGTGATTTTTTATTTACATTTTGGTTTCTGTTCAATATACATGAGTAAGCATAAATTTGTTTTTTAATTTCCTTTATGGACTCAACTAGACAGGTGGACTGTACAGGGTAATGTACAATGTACAGACCAATCTTGTTAGGGGATGAGGCACTCGTTTTTGCCGAAAATTCATCTTTCCCAAACGGAAATTTCCAATACCACGAGGTTCATGATTCTGAAAATTAACATTATTTCATCTTTGAAATTGAACCTCATGTCGTTTTCGGAATTACGAAACTTTTGAACAAACCGTCGTAAAAAATGTTTGGAATCAACCTTCGTTAATACCTGATGCCAGTCCTCGGAAAAAAAAACGACGTGAATTAATCCTAGTAATAATGTCACAAATTTCTTTCATCAGAGGGCTGCTTTAATTTATCTAGCGACACCATATCACTTTATTAAAATTGTCTAAATCATTCATTATGAATGGTTATACTATTTCAACGACATTACACTGTCCAAAACATTTTATTGTTAAAGGTATAGACCAGTTGTGGTCATGCGATTGCATTGTGAAAGAAACGTTGTGGAATCGATCAGAAAAGGTTGATCATCTAGCATATAAGTATTGGTGTGTACTGCAAGGTTCTGGAAAGACTGGAATCATCAAAATGATAAGAAATTTGGCCCAGTCTTGGTAAAGTTACAAGCACTGTACACAGAAAGATGTATATGGGACTACCCTATATCTATCCAGTCCGGATAGATATGATACTTTACCAAATATATCAATTAATAGGCGGTTTCCCGGCAAAATTTGTATCATCACGTATTAGTAAAAACATATTCTTTCACATGATTGGTAATAAGAGCTTCCATTTCATATTTTGAGAGGGGGGCATTTCCAAAACTAGTCCATACCTTTAATGAAACAATATGACAGAAATGAGTCAATGAATATTTGTTACTTTGTTGTTTGCTTTGTTTTAGACAATCAGTAGAAAGGAATAACTAACCATTTCTATTTGAAAATAGTCTCTCCCTTAATCGGAAAGTCAGAGTAATCCTTTTAGATTGTTTACATATAAAAACGGTAACCTTTGGAAGATTTTGACAGTTATATTAAGGGAGAAAGTCATCCCTTGTTTTAAGAAAGTTTTATCTTGAAGGGGAAAGTGACTCCTTGTTTGAACAAAGGTTTGTCTGAAAGGATAAGGTCACTCCTTGTTTTAACAAATGTTTATTATATGGGAGAAGGTCACTCCTTGTTTTAACAAATGATTATTATAAAGGAGAAGGTCACTCCTTGTTTTAACAAATGTTTATTATAAAGGAGAAGGTCACTCCTTGTTTTAACAAATGTTTATTATAAAGGAGAAGGTCACTCCTTGTTTTAACAAATGTTTATTATAAAGGAGAAGGTCACTCCTTGTTTTAACAAATGTTTATTATAAAGGAGAAGGTCACTCCTTGTTTTAACAAATGTTTATTATAAAGGAGAAGGTCACTCCTTGTTTTAACAAATGTTTATTATAAAGGAGAAGGTCACTCCTTGTTTAACAAATGTATATATTAAGGAGAAGGTCACTCCTTGCTTTAACAAATGTTTATTATAAAGGAGAAGGTCACTCCTTGCTTTAACAAATGTTTATTATAAAGGAGAAGGTCACTCCTTGTTTTAACAAATGTTTATTATAAAGGAGAAGGTCACTCCTTGTTTAACAAATGTTTATTATAAAGGAGAAGGTCACTCCTTGTTTTAACAAATGTTTATATTAAGGAGAAGGTCACTCCTTGTTTTAACAAATGTTTATATTAAGGAGAAGGTCACTCCTTGTTTTAACAAATGTTTATATTAAGGAGGACACTCCTTGTTTTAACAAATGTTTATATTAAGGAGAAGGTCACTCCTTGTTTTAACAAATGTTTATATTAAGGAGGACACTCCTTGTTTTAACAAATGTATATATTAAGGAGAAGGTCACTCCTTGCTTTAACAAATGTTTATTATAAAGGAGAAGGTCACCCCTTGTTTAACAAATGTTTATATTAAGGAGAAGGTCACTCCTTGTTTTAACAAATGTTTATATTAAGGAGGACACTCCTTGTTTTAACAAATGTATATATTAAGGAGAAGGTCACTCCTTGTTTAACAAATGTTTATTATAAAGGAGAAGGTCACTCCTTGTTTTAACAAATGTTTATATTAAGGAGAAGGTCACTCCTTGTTTTAACAAATGTTTATATTAAGGAGAAGGTCACTCCTTGTTTTAACAAATGTTTATATTAAGGAGGACACTCCTTGTTTTAACAAATGTATATATTAAAGAGAATGTCACTCCTTGTTTTAACAAATGTTTATATTAAGGAGAAGGTCACTCCTTGTTTTAACAAATGTTTATATTAAGGAGAAGGTCACTCCTTGTTTTAACAAATGTTTATATTAAGGAGGACACTCCTTGTTTTAACAAATGTATATATTAAGGAGAAGGTCACTCCTTGCTTTAACAAATGTTTATTATAAAGGAGAAGGTCACTCCTTGCTTTAACAAATGTTTATATTAAGGAGAAGGTCACTCCTTGTTTTAACAAATGTTTATATTAAGGAGAAGGTCACTCCTTGTTTTAACAAAGTTTATATTAAGGAGGACACTCCTTGTTTTAACAAATGTTTATATTAAGGAGAAGGTCACTCCTTGTTTTAACAAATGTTTATATTAAGGAGGACACTCCTTGTTTTAACAAATGTATATATTAAGGAGAAGGTCACTCCTTGCTTTAACAAATGTTTATTATAAAGGAGAAGGTCACCCCTTGTTTAACAAATGTTTATATTAAGGAGAAGGTCACTCCTTGTTTTAACAAATGTTTATATTAAGGAGGACACTCCTTGTTTTAACAAATGTATATATTAAGGAGAAGGTCACTCCTTGCTTTAACAAATGTTTATATTAAGGAGAAGGTCACTCCTTGTTTTAACAAATGTTTATATTAAGGAGAAGGTCACTCCTTGTTTTAACAAAGTTTATATTAAGGAGGACACTCCTTGTTTTAACAAATGTTTATAGTAAGGAGAAGGTCACTCCTTGTTTTAACAAATGTTTATATTAAGGAGGACACTCCTTGTTTTAACAAATGTATATATTAAGGAGAAGGTCACTCCTTGCTTTAACAAATGTTTATTATAAAGGAGAAGGTCACCCCTTGTTTAACAAATGTTTATATTAAGGAGAAGGTCACTCCTTGTTTTAACAAATGTTTATATTAAGGAGGACACTCCTTGTTTTAACAAATGTATATATTAAGGAGAAGGTCACTCCTTGCTTTAACAAATGTTTATTATAAAGGAGAAGGTCACTTCTTGTTTTAACAAATGTTTATATTAAGGAGAAGGTCACTCCTTGCTTTAACAAATGTTTATTATAAAGGAGAAGGTCACCCCTTTATTAACAAATGTTTATATTAAGGAGAAGGTCACTCCTTGTTTTAACAAATGTTTATATTAAGGAGGACACTCCTTGTTTTAACAAATGTATATATTAAGGAGAAGGTCACTCCTTGCTTTAACAAATGTTTATATTAAGGAGGACACTCCTTGTTTTAACAAATGTATATATTAAGGAGAAGGTCACTCCTTGCTTTAACAAATGTTTATTATAAAGGAGAAGGTCACTCCTTGTTTTAACAAATGTTTATATTAAGGAGAAGGTCACTCCTTGTTTTAACAAATGTTTATATTAAGGAGGACACTCCTTGTTTTAACAAATGTATATATTAAGGAGAAGGACACTCCTTGTTTTAACAAATGTTTATGATAAGGAGAAGGTCACTCCTTGTTTTAACAAATGTTTATTATAAAGGAGAAGGTCACTCCTTGTTTTATTAAAAGTCTATCTTGAACGATGAAGTCACTCCATACAAATGCTTATCTTAAAGGAGAAAGTCACTCCTTGTTTTAAGAAAAGTTTGTCTCAAAGGAGAAAGCCACTCCTTGTTTTCATTAATATTAAAGTAAAGGAGAACATTCACCCGATGTTTTAGCAAGTGTTTATCTTACAACTGTAATTACTTGGTTTAATCCTGTGTATTTGTCCAAACAATCTTTATTATACTTCTATTGGATCACTTGACAATAAAGCCTCTACTTTGTCGCTATTAATCGTTTATTACCTCTTGTAATTCAATGTTTATTTCTGGCACTGAGTGCATGTTTATCACATACATATAAAACTGTATTTTAAATTAGTGTAAGTAGCTTCATCTACATTAGTGCATTCGAAAACATACATAGATCATAAAAGAAAGAAATGCGGGGAAAAATTTCCAAACTTTCTACGTGTTGCACTTTTCTTTGCTGGTGTTCTAAATGTGACCTTCCTTTAAAAAACATCGTATATACCGGAAAACAGAAGGAAATATCAATCTCAATACATCCTGTCTGAATAGGATGAGAAGAGATATGTGTATGAAAATGATCAATATGGTTTGAGCTAGTGCTGGAATTAAATTATTGGGTTTTGTAATCGGTTGACGTAGACCATAAGATTCTGTCATATTATGTGTTAAGTCACAACTTCTATTATTTCGAGCTGAAAGATTGATATTAAAATCCCCCGAAATCACACAGTGGCCTCCTATTGTATTCTCTTTACATTGTTATTCAAGATTTCAGTAGATAATATAGAACTTACATATGTTGGTTTACTGGTTTTTAAATGTTTTCCAAATGAATTTCAACGTCGCCAAACATAATGGATTTCACATCGGAAACTGTTGCTTATTAGCTAGTTTTCAAACTGTAACAGATGACATCCACCTTGCTTCCAGCGGTTCAGGACAGTTGAAAAGGAAAACGGGCTAAAACGGGTTTCCAAATGGGAACAATTGACAGATGATGATGGTTTGTAATTTTTTGAATATTCATTTAAATTCTAAATAGTGACGGACACAGAAATTGGGTATAGTAGGGATTTATCCGAATTAATTGAGTTAAATGGGAAGTATTAAGACCACAAGGATGAAACCTACAAGATCTTCGTATATTTACTGACGCACTCCCTCTTAAATTGGATGAAGCAGTCAGACCGCAGCGCCCGCGAATTCTCACGTATTTACACAAGTCGTATGCAAGGGTTTGATAATGTTTTAAGAAAGTCCTTCAAGTCATCAAATATTAATCACGCCTTTGAAAAAGTTTGTACAGCATCGCTCTAGCCCAGCTTGGACCTATTAACATTGAGCCACCCCGTAGCACCCCCCGGGAAATACAAACACCTTGCATTGTGAAAAAAGATCAAATGTCACCTCTCTCGTCAGATTCTGCCAGAGTAACTCCAAGAGTCCAAGTTCACAATGACATCCGTGCATGCATAAACTATTTGAACAAACAGAGCATGAACTATGAGGTGCACATGACACATAACGATTGCAACGTACGTATTAGAGTCACTAGGAAAACGCGTACATATAATACGTGCGAGTGTTGAATTCATATCTTACAAGATAAATTCAGAGAGAGGTTCGATCGAAGTTCGCTTATCTAGTAGTGTTTAGTGAAGAAATCATACTCGAATACCGAACTAACGTCGGACGCAACATCATGGCCGTTCTCGGAATGATAAGTGGTCTTTTCTCGATGACCACCGTGTATCTCACTGTAGCCGCGGTCGTTATCTTCTTCATGTAAGTATATCAGATTATGGTATATTTATTTTTAGCTCACCTGAGCAAAATGCTCGAGTGATGAGCTATTATATTGCGATCGCTTTTTGTCCGTCGTACGTCGTCTGTATAAACTTTTTATCTTTTTCGACATATATTCTTCTCAAAATCGGCATGGCTCCGGATTTTAATCAACTTAACTTGGTAGGAATCATCTTTAGGTAAGGGAGATCTAAATTTGTTCAAATGAGGTACGAACTCTAAGGGGGACCTGGGGGCAGCGCCCCCTAAGTTCTTCAGGGGCACTTTTTACGTTTTAGACTTCTTCTCAAAAAACGCATGGCTGAATTTTAACCAAATTTGGTAGGAATCATCGTAAGACAAGGGAGATCTTGGTGGGGGGCATATAGCCTTACTATCTAGGGATAAGTTATTGTCAGTTTTAAAATAAATAGGACATTCGTGCGTAATGGATCTTTATTATTCGTGTAAGGAAAATAAGTTGGTTTTCTTAATTTACATGTACGTTAGTTAAAACAGAAAATCCCATAATAACCAACAACCTTTATAACTGAATTTACACCGAGTTTGACAAGTCATGATAAACGAGGGAAACAAAGTTTTCCCGCATCATACTTCTTTATTTTGGTATCATGAGGGAATATGGAGTTGTTGTTCAGTAGCGCGTGGACTGAACTTTGGAGAACGGGGGGGAGACTGGTCATGGGTACACGAACTTTGGAGAATGGCGGGGGCGGGGTGTGGGGGCACTGTCTTCTTGGGACACATACATAGGGGAATGGATCATTCGAGTTATGGAGGGTCTCCCCTCTCATCCTTCATGGCAACAAAGTCACGATGGATGGAGCTAACCCTCTTATATGTCGTATAAGTACAGGTATTTGCTTTTCATATTTGTCTGGTTTAAGGATTAACATTTCCAGTGTGAATGATGAACTGGAATAATCGACCAACACAAACTTTTCCAGCAGAATGAATTGATCAATAATGTTCTGTGAGAAATATATTTCCTTTTTTTCTTCTTCAATATTAGGCATATAATATAATAGGCATATGTCCTTGAGCAACGTTTCCTGGCATCTATATACTAACACAATGGAGACCATAAAAGCAGTGCATGATAACATTTTATGCTCCTCTCCACCAAGGTCTTCATTGGGTACCCAGTAGAACGTCATTGTGGTTGGATTAACGTGTGCGCGCCCTTAAAAAAGGCGACTAGCTGGAATGCTCCCCAGGGAGTGAAGAATGTGCACTACAATGTGCAGAATAGCATTACTGAATCGAATTGAATTTATTGAACTGAAATGAATTTATTTCCACATTTGCATTAAAAACACAGAAACAGAGCCATATTCAAAAGTAAAGGTATAAAAAGTAAACGAAAATCAAATATATGCAAATTAAGAAGATAAAAGGACCGGAGTAATACAATGACTGTAAGCGCTTCAGACAGTTAATGGTAAAGCGCGAAATACGAATTCGTTATTATTATAATTATTGTTATTATCATTGTTATTATTATTATCATCATTATTATTATTATTATTATTGTTATTATTATAATTATGTCTGATAAGAAATTGAAGATAGAATAGGGCCTTCTTAATCAATGTACATGTACATGATGATTCATTATAGGTAGATAAGTTGACCAAGATTGCAAATACTCTCAGGAAATCCGCTGTAGGGCAACGCACGGGGGCACTCGTTTTTCTAAAAGTTCGTAATTCCGGAACACAAATCTCCCGTACCGGGGGCGGGGGTATTATTCCGTAAATAAAATAGAGTTCTATTTCAATTTTGGAACTATTTAACATCAAAATGCTGAACCATGTGTCTTTTTTGGGATTACGAGCCTCTAGGGTAATAATCTTCCGAGCCTTATAAGGATTAATGAAACTTCAAATGAACCTCCAGAAAATTGACAAGTAGTCTTATAAAAGCCTTACAATCACCTTTTACATAATCCAAACATATTATCTGTTGCCCAAACAATTTAATTTTGATTGTCGGATTGTCCTGTTATTCTGTTTTCGATTGTGTTTATTGAATAGGTCGTTTTCCTGACAAAGTTGGGTGCTCTCTTTTATTGGTTGTATTGACCGGATGAAATACACCCTTTCACGGTTAACGCTGCCATTTTAATTTGCGCGTCACTGCCTGCGCTGTGCGCTCATATCATATTGACATGGGCGCCATCTTAAATTACGAGTAAACAACTTTGTTTACTCGTAATTTAGTGTCAGCGCATGCGCACTCTTGTAACCGTGAAAGGGTTTATTAAGGTAAATTAACTATCGAGACGCAACTGAAAGGAGACAGGCCTCGTTCAGATATGACGCGACAAAACTGTAGTCGTTTTTTGTGTGTGACGTAAAGTGCAATACACCTTTTCACGGTTAAGGGCGCCATTTTAGAGGTCAGGGGTTTACGCGTATATAGCGCCCATGCAAATATGATGTGAGCGCACAGCGCATGCAGGCAGTGATGTCTTCAATGTTTTCAGATGCCTGCGCTGTGCGCTCACATCATATTTGCATGGGCGCGCTATCTTAATTACGCGTAAACTACTGACCTCTAGAGGTCAGTGGGGTTAACATCTTTGTTTGTTCTTAAATTTGTTCTTAAATTAAGATGGCGCCCATGTCTGCGCATGCGCACTTTTGTAACCGTGAAAAGGTGTATACGCGTCACATTTCTGTATCCTATAACACAGAGCTCACTAAATACTCGCTGAACCTTTGTTGCGTGCAGTTGCCATTTATTTTCCAGGAGGAAAAAATAACCCGCCGCGTCATATGTGAACGAGTGTGATAACAATATCTTTAGCAACCTGCGAATTTTCTTTTCTCTATATTTATTTTTGTTGATTCTAGCTATGATTACTGGACTCATACGTATTTCAAGAGGCTTGGTATTCCGGGACCCCCTCCCAAACCCATCTTTGGCAATGCATTGGACTTTAGCAAGGTGAGATAACCAGTTTTGGAATAAAAAGATTAAAATCATTTGCTAGTCTGCTGGTACTGACTTTAATTTGACACTTTACCATAATTCCTAAAGCCTTCAGTAGAGTCTAGATATGTCAGTCTCAGGCCGTGTCAGCTAAAGTACAGATCATTATGTTCTTTCAGGCTACGTGGTGTTAGTGCAATAGCAGTACAAATGAAGTATAATAAACTCAATTAGAATATTATTTCATAGTTTTTTTTTCGGGCGGGGTGGGGGGGGGGGTAGCTGAAAGAGAGGCATAGAAAATGATGAAATGTCCATGACGGGATTAGCAACGGTGTCATCGTCTTGGTTATATGAGACATGAATGACCCTTGACCCTGATGAAGATATGTTTATCTAGATGATTTGGTTGCCATTACTTAATCATTCGTAGAGGTATGTTTATATAAATAGCCACAACGTGATGTATCTGAGGTAGCTATAATTTGAACAATTTGCATAGAAAACCATGTACATCAGGCAGGGTAAGGGTTAGGGTTATGATAATGATTTGTTGTAAGGCTAATTAGTACCATCATATCTCTTTTGTTTTCTTTAGTTTAAATAAGAACATATTTTATCCTAATTATCACCTTATTGCAGCCCATTTACGACTTGCTCGACGAGTACGCAAATAAATACGGTCCAGTTGTCGGCATCTACATGTGGAGACGACCCCTGCTCCTAATCAGAGACCTCGATATGCTACGTGATATCATGGTCAAGGATTACCATAGGTTCTACAATAAATTTGTAAGAAATGTTATTTTTTTCTCTTGTGAATGAAGCAATTGAGCTTGATTGACTGATAATGCAATCTGGAAAAAAAATAACTAAAAGTGAATGAAGTTATGGTGATAATAATACTAACACTGCTACTAGTAAAAATCATAACAATAATAATAATAACAATAATAATTTTTATACACATAATAATAATAATAATGATAACAAAATAATATTTATAATAATAATAATAATAATAATGATAATAATAATAAATGATAATGTAAGTAATAATAAGGGGGATGATGATGATGATGATGGTGATGCTTTAAAATATTGAATGCACTGAATTGAAATGAAACAATTTTAATGATTGTTCTGACACACTTATCTAATGTTGCTATTCCTGTCTTCATATTTAAAAAGAAAAAATATATTT
Source organism: Mesocentrotus franciscanus (assembly GCA_037976565.1). Classification (NCBI taxonomy): domain Eukaryota; kingdom Metazoa; phylum Echinodermata; class Echinoidea; order Camarodonta; family Strongylocentrotidae; genus Mesocentrotus; species Mesocentrotus franciscanus. The sequence goes on along the minus strand of CP137667.1, from coordinate 41,463,984 downwards.
AGCCCTCCACAGGCTACTTTAAAGGATAAAGTCAAAATAACAAAGAAAAAAAATCATGAAGTTATATTTTTATTCATACAAGTACAAATTTAAGTGACTGCCACATAATAACAAATTACATACCAGGTTAATTACAAATATATCTTTCATCCTCATAATATTGAACAACTTTTTGTTTTCATTACACCAAATACAGGAAACCTGTTGATCAGCTTTTCTGAGAAAAATGGTTGCTTTATCAATGTTACTATGCCATTGAGTTCATCATATACCTTGTTTTCTTTCTTTTCTAGCCGTTACCGATTAGCTCAGGAAATTTCGACAACGCCCTCTTCCTCTTGAGAGACGCACAGTGGAAGAGAGTTCGTGATATCGTGACACCAACCTTCACAGGGAAGAAAATGAAAATGGTATTCAATCAAAACAAACTTAAATGACTAAATCTTGAGTGTGAGCAAAGCATATCAAACAAAATATACAGGAGGGCTAGTCTAATCCAGGTAGTCCACTGGCGGGACTGTTTCCGTGTCGCACACCCAATGAGCTGAGAAAATAACACCCTCAACGCTTAAACAGAGACAGTCCTGGCCTTTCATTCTTACCCTCGCAACTAGTGTATTCCCGGGGGTCATGCGATCTATCATCTATGTGGGATGCATGTAAGGGAGGAGGACATAGATGATTGAAGAATTAAAATATATATATCAAAACAGACAGAATCTGCACTAAATCCAGGGTGCTCTGAAATTCATAGTTTAGTAATTCCAAAACTGAAAATCTTATAAATTTTATTTAATCAGGGGTACCCCTAAGGTGTGAGGGATTTCGTATTACAAATTTCAATTCACTTCACACTGATTAGGTTGTGTCCTTTTCCCAAATGGACATTGTTACGGCTCAGTCGCTAAGCTCCCTCATATACATGTATGATCATAACATCTATAAGTTCAGCAGAAAGGTGCTGAATATGGAAGGAATTGTATATTTTTTTCACTTTCAAAGCATGAAATTTGGCAACCATCATAATGAGCCCGTTGGCCTACTCAAGAGCCGATATATGGTGCAATGAACGCAAGCGCATTCATTTGCATACTATTGGCTTACTGCAGAGTTTGATGTTTTAGATTGGTATCCGGTCTTTATCTTTACCAGATGTCAGGTATCCTCAATGAAGGTGCAGACATAATGGTTGAGAAGCTACTACAATCGTGTAAGGAGGATGGGAACATCGATTCACTTGAGTAAGTATCTGTTACGAAGATTGCAGGAGAGAGGAAAGAGACAACAAATATTAAGGAAGAGAATAGAAGAGAAAGGAACGGACAGAGACAGAGAAACAGAGAGAGAGACATTTCTCGCCTTTTTCATGTTTAAATCCCGTAATGACTGTTTCATATTACAGATATATTGACTGCTATGAGAGGCATAGCTGTTTCTATAGGCTCAAGAGTCATAGCAGGATGTAACATCCCCGAGAGCCAGTATAGAAACAGCTATGCCTCGAATTTTAAAGCAGTCCACATGTCTTTTATATACCGAATTCACAAAAAAATATACAAAGAATTCTTGCCTTATCCTTTTCTTGAGTAAAGATTGGTTAAAACATCACAACAAATCTGAGACACTGTGTGTTAATCTTCGCTTGAAAGTTGCCTGAATGTTACGATCGTTCGGGAATCGCACACACACTGTTTGGTATCCGCGCTCGCACAAAGAAACTTTTTACACGTAAACCAATGTTGATCTCGGCAAAATTAACTATGGGGCCCGTTACCCGGCAACGGGCATCTTTGTCATTAACTATTGCCCGTTACCCGAGGCAACGGGCATAGTTCGTTTCTTGACGGGCATGGCTAAAATCACGATTCCAATTTTGAACAATCAGATGACTAGATTTATTAAACATACTAAAGAAAGGTATATAAACTTCAATATGTTTATTAATGTATCAAACCATGATGATGGGATGTACTGGACATTTTGCCAGGTGAAAGACGCATTGCAAAGCGTATGTCCAACTCTTTGTGTGTGTGCGTGTGTCTGCTTATTTATTTTTTCCCTTCCCTATTATTTCTTTATCTTTCCTTTTTCGCTGTTTTTTCCTCCCACTCTCTCTCTTTATTCCTCCCCTCCCTCTTCTCTCTCTTTATTCCTCCCCTCCCCCTTCTCTCTCTCTCTCTCTCTCTCTCTCTCTCTCTCAATCTCCCTTTCTCTTTCTCTCTCTCCCTCTCCGTCGCTCCTCTCTCTATTTCCCTTTTCTCTTCCCTCTCTCCTCTTATTATTGTAACAATGTCCACCCCTCTATACCCTGTTACTCCTCTTTCCTCTTGTATCTCAGATTGTTTGGAAGCTTTGTAATGGACTCTGTGGCAAGCTGTGGGTTCGGTTTGAAGGTCAACTCGCAGAAAGACAAAGATCACCCCTTCATTGAAAACGGCAAGAGATTATTCGACTTTGTTTTTAACTCTCCGGTTTTCATGGCTGTTTGTAAGTATTAAACCTCCTCTTGACGCGGTAACCCGGCTTCAAATAGCCCCCGCGTTTTTTAAACGTGTAAATGAATGGCAAGTGCGCGCAACAAAGAATTTGCGCGTATTCATTGAGTTTTGTGTTATAGGTTGCGTTTATCGTGCAATTTTTTGCCTAGAATCAGCGTTTTCAAACGTCTTTCAGGCAAATTTTTGAAGTGATAAACGCAAAGCCTTTTTCAAACGTCTTTAGATATGGGCATATTGTAACGCCGAAAAAGTGCGTTTTGAATGTGACATACAGCCAGAATCACGTTTCTGAGACATGATAAACGCAAAGCTGTTTTGAACCCCACATACAAATCGGACCTTCCCATATAGCTCTATGGACCTTCCCAGGCTAATCTGCTTCCCGGGTCAAACGGCGCAAAGCAGCTGCGCAGAGACAAGGCATTTATTTCGAATCGTGAAGAGTCGATAAACGCGACATCCCGCAAAACACGTTCGTATAGTGGGGTTCGATATGTACATATAGAAACGCTGATTCTGAGTGGCAAGACACGATAAACGCACCCATAGATACGGAAATCTGAAGCGTGTTGCACTTTACATCATCCTAATAACACTGCAGCGGTACGCGTCATGTCTGAATGAGGTATCGCTCCGTATAAATTGTGTGAACGCATGATTTTATTAGTGTGAACGGAGGGGAGGGGTGGGGGCGTTGTTTTAGAGGGCAAACGTGGCTCACGTATTTTGCGAAGGGTATATTTTGTGTGAATTGGTACTCAAGAAGCCCAAAAATAGGAATGCTGTAAGGTCATTTTATACCTTTTTTGTTTGCAATTTACGCAATAGCGGCCTTTGATTCGCGCAGCCAGTGCTTATTCTCCCGCCATTTGCCATTCGTTTTAGAGGATCTTTTTCTACCGCGTCCTTTTTATGAGATTAAGATTTTATAGCATTATGTGTGAACGGGGCTTAAAGTGAACAAAAAGGTAACACAGTATGATGATAATTATCGTAATTTAGAGTCATCAGACAAACATTTGGAGCCAGAAGGGCATTAACTATGTGTATACGAAGGAGTTAATGTCCTTCTCGCTCCCAATATACGATATGATATAAAACTACCTTTACTACTACTACTCTTGAATGTAATCATTAGGCCAAAAAAAAAAGTTGTTTGGTTGTCCTCGATTGCTTTTCTGGAGTAGGGGCGGGCGGGCGGATTTTTCATTTTTTATTTTTTTTCTCCATTGGTTTTCTTCATTTGGACTCTTTAATTCCTACTTATTTTTATTTTTTTGTTCAAATCATGAAGCCAATATTATTATTATTTAAACACAAAAAGAATCCCGACCAAAAATCATGAATTGCCATGTCAATATTCATTTTCATTTTCGCTGTTTCGGAGGTAGTTTTCGGCTATAGCGAGGCAGTTTTCGTCTGCATGTAAAACGTACGTACGTCTATAGGGAGCGCGCAAGCGCGTCGTTCGTTCGCCCGCGCGTCATTTGTTCGTGCAGCCGGAGCAGGTATCCCACGCCAGAGCTCGGCGCGCCGAAAACTATCCCTGCGGTGATCATAAATCATTATCCGACTGCAATGATTTAATACGTGCAGGGAGACACTATTGATCTTGCGATACACGAAAAATAGCGATCTAAATCTGAAAAATACTTCAAATACAGCTCAGGTTTTGGGACATATCTTCCTTACAGACGCGCGTAAGATATTCGATTTTTCAGATTCAGGTAGCGGGACTGCCGATTTAATACATCGCTAAAATGTGATATTAAAGGATACATTTTCCATTGCAAATGTGGTTCTCCTGTCCCTCTGATATTTTTGTATGTGTGTGATATGTACTGTGTATTATGCTATGTATTTTAAAGTGATTTTACCACGCATACAACGGACCCACCGAAAACTGCCAACCGGCCGAAAACTCCCTCCTCTTCTCTATTAAATTGGCGACAGGACACATTTTGATCCTTGCAACAATCATAAAATGGTATGTTTGGCGTTTAAAATTGCTCCAAAATAAATGTATATTCTTTTAAAAAAATAAAAAAAATCTTTAAAAAAAAAAAATGTACGAGCGGTCCGAAAATGAGGAGCGGGCGGTCGAGGACAACCAAATTATTTTTTTTTGGCCTTAACAAAAAATGCATCCAAATATGACTTTTTATTGACCTTCAAGCTTTCATGCCTTTCCTGAGGCCTGTCTTCAAGTTCTTCAATTTCTCATTCTTGCCGAAAGACGTCATTCATTTCCTCACTGACGTCACAGAGAAGGCAGTCGCTCTGAGAGAAAGTCATCCTTCCAATCAGGTCCGTCAGATATTGTTATGACAATATTATTTCTACTATTATTATTATTATTCTAAAGCTAATTCCATTAAATTGCGATATATTTTTCTGTTAATACTTTTCTTTTTATACTACTTGGCGCAAAATCAAGGTAAAATATGCCCAAAATGCAGCGGAAATATTCGAAAGGATCTGAATAATTATTTCAGATGTCATTTTAAGAGAACAGATATTCGTTTGTTTGTTTGCTTGCTTGTTTTTGCATCTTAAACGCTGTTTCCCTCGCGCATAATTAATCAGTACATTCTCCAAATTACGCACCCCAGTCACAGACCAAACACATAAGAATGTATCTACATGTATTACTCTTTTTTTAGTACATGTAGTTTTAGCAAGTTTATTTCTCCTTTGTCTTGGTCACACAGAGAGTGGACTTTCTACAGCTCCTGATTGATGCAAAGAATGGTAAAAGCAAAATGGCGGGTGAAAACGACGAAGACGACATCCATAATAAATACTTCAAAGACGCAGGAGCTGATGAGAACATTTCGACCAAAACTCAGAAATACATGACGAGGGAGGAATTACTTGCTCAGGTACGAAACTCTTTTTCTTCTTCTTACTTCTCCTTCTTCTCCGTCTATTTCTTCGTCTTCTTGTTCGTTTACTTCTTCGTCGTCTTCTCCTTCATCTACATCATCATTATCATCACCAAGTTATTTTTTAATTATTATTATTATTGTTATCATTATTATTATCATTATTACACACTGTATTATAAATATTATTATTATCATTATCATCATTATCATGATTATTGTTATCATTATTTTACATCACTATTATTATTATTAATATTACTATTACTACCTGTATTATTATTATTATTATTATTTTGTGCTTTGAATAATCATTGAATTCGTTCAATTAAATGAAATCTTAATGAATGTGTACGCCCATCTAATAACAAATATCAGTCGGTCTTATTTGAATGTGCCTAAACTGAATCTCTTAGAAATCGTAAAAATATTCATGATTAATTAATTTTTCGTAGGGTATGATATTCCTGGCGGGTGGCTACGAGACCACTGCAACCTTACTGACCTTTGCTTCCTATCTCCTCGCCTCTTACCCCGATTGCCAAGACAAACTCATTGCTGAGATCGACGACATCGCACCAAAACGTGATGACGTCGGCTATACGACGATCTCGAAGATGCCCTACTTGGACCAAGTCGTGCGTGAGGTGCTCAGGATATATCCACCGGCGGTTTTGTAAGTCATTAGATCAAGTGATTTTTAACACGATTGCAAAGACTTTGGAAAAATCAACTCAAGGGCAATTTCAACATTATGAAAATATGTTATTGTATTATATCTATTTTAATGTGATTATTAAGACACTTTAAGTGATTTATGAAAATAATGTTCATATTATATTTATTCTTGGGAACCTACAAAAACAAGCTATGCTTTCCAGTAGGTTCCTATTTCATTTCACAATTTTGTACTTACTTTGTCAACTATGTTCTTTATTGTGTGATATGAAATAAATTCGATCAATCAATAAATCAATCAATCAATCCTTTAGAAATCATGTGCGGATTACGTAATACTTCATAGTAATGTTCGCACATGGCTAAAGGAGATGCGTAAGTTAGTATAATTTCCTTATTTTAAGTTGATTTGTCAAAAGACTGCCATGGTGTTAGCTAAAATATATAGAATAATAGAAAGATACATATTTTAAAATACACAATGGGGCGTGTTGGTTGATCCCCTTCCCCATCCCCCAAAGTAGTGTTTTTCTTTACAAGTTAAAAGCTGTCCCTCCGAACCCCTATATCTGTTAATTGAAATAGATAAATAAAGAGAATGATGTAGTTCTCAGTCAGTTTAAAGGTAGTGTCTCCCTTTTGCAGCCAACATCAAATTCTGTAGAATTTTGCAGGAATTATAAATATGTCACGTATAAATGTCCTATCTGTGAAATTTACACGTTAGCAGTGTCGTAGTATTCAAATTATGCAAGGAAACCCGTTTAATTTCTAGACTTTACTGTCAGACACTATTTAGTGACTGACCGACTTTTTTCTTTCTTTAGTAATAACATACATAAAATGAGCTGTAGATGAGCATTTGTCCACATCAATAACCCACTTCTGATAATGGCCAAAATTAAGCTGATTGAATCTTTGCGCAGCACAAAACGTACAACCATTCGGGACAAGGGTCTGAAATCAATTTTCCACTCAGAAAGTAAGCATTATCACAGTTTCTTTCTTTCTTCTGTTTTCTTTCTCTCTCTCTTTGTTTGCTGAATGTTGTTTGTTGTCTTTACACCGCAGAACTGATCGGGAATGCGGAGAGACGTGTACTTACAAGGGTTATAAGATTGAGAAGGGTATGCAGATCTGGGTACCAACCTACACCATTCAACATGATCCGACCAACTGGCCTGATCCCGTCAAGTTTGATCCTGACAGGTAGGTTGGGCGTAGAGGGCAGTCCAACATTTGTAATATATCATGTATGTGAAAGCAGAAAAATAAGGGAAACTGAATAGCGAACGTTAAAAATACATTGGTCCAAAAATAAAGTTAAAGATGTATAAAGCCATGCGAATCTCAAATTGGCAATTTGGTCAGTGGACCATGACGAATAGTCACGGACAACTCTCCCGTTCGTCGTTTGTCTGTCGTGTATGTAAAATAATAATTTCTATTTTTATTCTAAACGCCTTCTCCCATGGGGGCACTACTAAAATATATTGTGGACAGCACGGTATTTGAGTTTTTCTGTAAAGAAAAGAAACCACATTCATACATCCTGAAAAAACTGCATTTTAGTCATTTTTGGTGTTGGAACAAATGGGAAAGTTGTCCGGCACTACATCACAGTGACACTGCCGATTCAGCCAATTTGAAAATCCAATTCTCCATACCGCATATAGCTGTTTGTAAACCAACGTAAGCGGCGCACTATTTTTATTACCTTATTTTCCCAGGTTATGTTGACATATCTACTTCCGGGGCGGTCACTACATATACAGACTGCACAAAACGCGCGCTTAAATTTCTTGGGTACAACAAAAGGGTACAACCAAAGAGATTCGATCATCCTCCGTATACGTAACGACGCTAGCGTACGCGTACGTAAGTTCGACCTTTCTCGCGCGCGCGTTATACCGGCTTAACCTTTGCTATAAAATCTAAATATGAATTAACTCAGCCGATCTCGACACACATAGGGTCTATCTCGATCTCACGTAATTATAGCGGTAGTAAAGTTCTGCGAAATATTGAATTTTGAAGATGGTTTTCTTTTGTGAGGTTGCTACGTGTAGGTCGCATGATTCCAAGAGGAAAAAGCTCGAAATTTACCCTTGGATGAAGGACGTTAGCTGGGTGAAGTTCCCCACCGACCGACGGCAGCAAATGATATGGAAAAAGTTGCTTCGCCGTAAAGACAACTTTGAAATAACGAGAAGCTCTCGCTTATGTTCAAGACATTTTGATCAGCAGCAATTACAAGGCAATGGATTCGCATATGGTGAGCCGAAATATTTTTATTGGAACCAGTTCGGGCAAGGAGGAGTGAAGAGGAAATCACCAATGAAGAGACCATCTCGATCGCCAGCAGCATCAGTGTCAGCCAAAAGGAGATTACGGTTTCGCCTTGACCGTCCCGGGACTCTGGTGCGTTGTTCGCTGGTTCAGAGTCTTGTCCATGGCTAGTCAATGACATTGGCAGTGACATTGATGGTCGTTTAGACACTGCTGACTTGATAGTTGAATCACCTTTGCATGTGGGCCGTAAGTTTATTTGTTTTATGGATCAACTTTTTTTAAATAAATCTATTCTACTAGATCTAGATCTAGATCTACTAGTCTACTACTACTACTATACTAGGTCTAGAGACTAGGCCTAGATCTACTAGTCTACTAGACCTAGTCCTAGTAGATCTAGTGTAGTCTACTAGATCTAGAAGTAGAATGTAGATGATAGAGATCTAGGCTACATAGTACATGTAGACGTCTACATTACTATAATAATTAATACTAGATCTAATCCAGGGCTGTCAACCCTCCCGCATTTGGAGGGAGTCTCACGCCACCACGCTCATTCTCCCGCCGTCCCACCAGCTCGTAACGGGAGACTCCCGCCACCACGCCCTTCCTCCCGCTCCCCCGCAATCTCCCGCAATCTCCCGTAATCTCCCGGTTTATGAAAAAACCTCCCGCCAAACGTGTAAAATGAACCAGCGCGGCGTACCGTATCGTATGCAATTTTTTTTTGCTCAACGGGGGGGGGTTGCTAGTGAGCAATTTTTTCTCTCTTTTTCACTCAACACCCCGTTGAGCCCAAAAATTGCATACGATCTCCCTCCAAGCAGTTCCCAAAGTTGACAGCCCTGACTAATCTTGTTAATGTTATAATTTACAATCTTGATCTTGACAGACTAACTAATGTAACTTTGCCTCGCGCTCGCCCTGATCCCTGTAAATTTTCCAATTCTAGATCTAGACCTCTTTTCTTTGTTTTAACTTTTTATATCAAATGATATCTGCATCCAGATATTTTATTTTCATATTGAATATTCAATAGACTGATATTATTATGATAGATTTTAGATAGGGGGTAGTGAGCACAATTTTTTTGGCACCGGAAGGGTTTTTTTGTTAAACCGCCACCCCTGGGCCAGGAGGGCCCATCTTTTTTAAAAAAATTTTAAAGGCTGTTTTTACCTGGTTTTGGGGGCTAGGGGAGGCCCCTGGATCTGCCACTGTCACTGTTAACCCGCCTATTCTTTGTATACACTGTATGTGTACTACCAACACCTGCACCAACAGTAGTTCTCCAAACTGGAGGATCCCAAGCAAAGAAGAAAAGGTATTCATGCATTTTCTTCTTTTTTTTTTTAATGTGCAGGGATGGATTTGCTCCAGGATACAAATGAGACTCCACAACCCCAAGACCATGATTATGTCCACACAGCTGCTGCTTCAACATCATCAACTGCTACACAAACTCTTCTGACCAGTGATGACATCAGTCACCTTGAAAATCAGGCTGCAGTCTCTCCACCTAAGACTAAGAGCCCTGTGGATGATCTAGTTTCTGATGCCATACTAGGGAGCGACGAGAGAGTAAACTTCTATACAGGCATCGAGTCCGCAGCCATTCTTCAAGGTACGTAAATATAAAGAGCCCTATTATCATTATTTTTAAAATAAAGATTTGTCATTTATTTCCTTCTTTCTGGGGGATCCACAAACTACAAGCACTGCTTTTTAGTGGATCCCCCCATTTCCTCAGAAATTAAAGAATTTCTTGTAATAATGTTATTATGTTCATATAGTGTATTTGTATACCTATCAAGATTTACTTTCTGTAATAATATATGTAATGCCTTTGTTCATCTTTCTGTTGGAAATGAAATAAATACGAATTGAATTGAATTGAATTGAAAGACAGTCATAACCTTTTGCATGCCTAAAATCTTACATTACACGAACCCAGCAGTATAAATAAAGACCTGATAAAGAGTCTTATTAGTAAATAACTTCCCACCAAATGATTAAGCTGGAAGATGAGTGTGGATCTTTATTTTTACATGACTACATTATTAGATTGATAAGTAATATTTTGTGTCACGAAAAGTAAATTCACCAGCTATATCGTCATGTACAATCATGACTGGTGCATGTGGTGTGTCCGCAGCACAATATACATGGTATACGTGCACCCACATACACATACTGGTTCAGACACACATTCTGGTGCAGACACTCATCTAATCGATGTTTGAATTCAAACTGTTCAAAAGAAAATCGCAATAGTTTTTCATTCTTACAAGAAATGAAAGATGCAAAGCCAATGATTATGATATTCCATACACATGATCAGTATGGTATACTGTTTGACCCCTGTAACCTTGAAGGAGGTTTCAAAAATTTGCAAATGGTTTGCAGCAATACACTACTTTTAAATTTTAAAGAAGAAAGAAATAACTTCTATTTTGTTCTATATTAATAATAATGACAGTAATGATGTTTTCTCTTTTCTCTCTATCTCTTTGTTTGGCAGGTGTTTGGAGCAGTATTGAAGAAGGTGCAAGGAATTTGAAGTTTTGGCGCGGTCCCTCGAGTAAAAAAGAGAAGCGGTATGAAGTGAAAGGTCATCGGAAACCAGGCAGACAGCGAACACTCTCTCCATTTTATCAGTTCATCATGACACTCATGCGCCTTCGCTTGAATCTCCCACTTCTTCTCTTGGCTGACCTGTTTTTTGTTGGAACTTCTACTGTCACAGAGATCACGATTACATGGATATGTTATTTGCACCAGACCCTCTACCCTGCACTAGTGCACTGGCCATCTCAGCTTGTGGTGAGAAAAAACATGCCTAATGACTTTCGTAAATTTTTCCCAAATGTTCGTGTGATCATTGATTGCACTGAATTTTTTATAGATCGCCCACGTAACAAAGAGGAACAGTTCAAAACCTATTCGCAGTACAAGAGCCATAACACTTATAAATGTCTTGTAGGGATAAATCCCAATGGAGCCTTCACATTCATTAGCGATTTATGGGGAGGAAACGTTTCCGACAAGTTCTTGACCCAACACAGTGCACTTCTAGAAAAACTTGATGAAGGAGATGCTGTTATGGCCGACCGAGGCTTTCACATCGAAGACATACTTCTAGAGCATGGTGCTACTCTGATTGCCCCTCCATTTACTAGGAAGACTTCAGATGGTAAAGGGAAGCGACTCAACGTTAATGAGATAAAACATACAAGGGAGATTGCACGCTTTAGAATTCATGTTGAGCGTGCAATACAGCGGTTAAAAACATTTAGAATTCTCAAACATCAGATACCAGTGACTCTTAATGATGTTTCGAGTATGATCGTTCAAGTTATCGCAGGACTTTGTAATTTGAAAGGACCATTGTACTACAGTTCATCCGAAAATGTTTTAAAGAGTAAAGCTGTACGGAAGAAAAAACCTGTGAAGCGTTGACACAACTTTATTTTCTGTGATGTTTTGAATGATATTTGATCATGATGACATGCCATTGTACACTTTATGTGTATAAAGCCTCTTGTCTGCTTATTACAACACTTTACTATCCCCTCGCCGACAAAGTCGGAGGGGATATAGAAACGCTGCTGTCCGTCCTTCCTTCCTTCCTTCTGTGCTTCCGTGCTTCCGTTCGTAACAAATTTGGTTTCCGATTGATAACTTCAGTAATGTTTAACGGATTTTAATGAAATTTGATATGAAGGTACATGGTATCAAAACACAGCATAATTTAATAGATTTACCTCACTTTGTAAGTCATTAAATTTTCATTTGTATAATATACATTGTATCTAGGGTCAGAAGGATGTTAACTGATGAGGCATGCCATCATGCTATTCGCTTTCTTGTTTTAAGTCGTCTTGATAATGCCAATTCCTCTTGATTAATATTAATGTTTCAGATATTGATAGACTTCAACGAATCCAGAATCGTGCAGCCCGTATTGTCTCAAATGCAAGAAAATATGATCATGTGTCTCCTTTATTTAAACAACTACACTGGTTACCTGTTTGCAAGAGAATAATGTATAAAGTTTCACTATTTGTTTATAAATCCATGTATAACCTTATCCCATCCTATATTTCTAGTTTGTTTTGTCCCATCCAGCAATCAAGATATTCATTACGCTCAAGGTCAGATCCTCTTCTTCTGCAAATCCCCCGCATTAATTCGAAGAAGGGTCAACAAAATATAACTTTTTCTTGTCCCACTGTTTGGAATAGTCTCCCGTTAAATATTCATTCCTGCTCCTCAGTCGGATCATTTAAGAGACAACTCAAGACTTATTTGTTTTCTTTGTAATTGTTTTTCTTTTTGATGTATGCACTTGGAAAGTAAAGTAATTATTCTATTCTACATACTAATGTAAAGCGCTTTGAGCATGTTCATGTAAAGGCGCTATATAAATATCAATATGTACAGGTATGTACATGTATGTTTTTTTTGTAAATAACAATAAAATTAAGATAAAAAGTGGATGATAATACCTACCACCAGTGCCCTCGTAATGATAGGAACTGTGCAATACTCCTGATGGTATTACATGTATTTTGATTTTTTTTTCCAGCATGATCTATTTTGTAGGCTTCATGACATTAATTTGATGTGACAGTGATAGCATAATGCTGAGAATTCTAATTTAGATTTTGATCATTAATAAAGTTTATATCTATAGCCAAACAGAAACTGATGTCCAATGTGTCCTTATTTTATTAAAATAGTTCAGGTTATATGGTTAGCGAGAGTGAAGTAAAAGAGTGAATGAGGTTTTTAAAGAAAAGTAAAATTGTAGAGTGGATATACAGTGATAGGAGAGAGAGAGAGAAAGAAGCAGAAGATGTGTAGTGAACTGAATAATAGACAAAATATTTGTAAGCAAGTGGGGGCAAATTTGACATTTTCACAGGCTTGTTGAAAAAAAGGCATCAACAAATTTAGAAATTAGGCAATGCAACCCCGCCCTATTGTTACTTGTAAGAATTTTTTCTTAGGGCTTTTTAGCAACCTTGTAAGCGAATTTGATGCCCCTGTATCAACAATCCCATTTACCTTGTCCTCTCTATTCTTCGCAGCCTCACACTCAATTTGACTTCTGCCTCCATTCCTATTTCCTTCTCTTCTTTACCTCTTTGTGTCTACTCTCGGTCTCATTTTCAATTCGACTTCTCTCTTCTTCCCTTCTCTTCCTCTCTACTCTGACACTCTCATTTCCATGTTATTTTAGTTCTTTTTCTCTCTCTCCATCCCTTCTTTCTCCTGTACTTGGCTACAATCACATTTCTCTCAATCATCAGTTGATTTCATATTTTGTTATTTGAACTTTTAAATATGTTTCATAGATTTTTAAATATTTTATGAAGTTATTTCCTCAAACCTTTTAAGCTTCACCCTAAAAAAATGCTCCTGATCTCATTCCTGCAGTGATATCTTGTCAATCATTAGAGAGCTAACAAGAGAAAGTGAAATGTAGCTTCAAGAAATATGATCACCTGTTTAAATATTTACTGGCGATGCTACAACATGCCTGACATAGCAGCACCTATGTTCGTGTTGTATGTTATATTGTAAACAGGTGATCAACTCTTGTGAAGAAAAATACCACTGTCTCTTGTTAACTTACTAATGACTCAGACTGACATGTGTCACTGCACTGATCACAAAACTGAGAAAGTTCAATGCCCCTTCGAAATGCTGAAGCAAAATGTAAACATATTGATGATATCAGGGCCGTTGTGTATGTTTATGCGAATGATGTATATTTGTAACAAGTTTACCAATAATCTTCCAGTCACACATTTTAATTTCATACAAAAATTATTGCAGAAAAACACCAGTAAAAAAACAAAAAAACAAAAACAGTATTGATTGACTCATTTCATTTATCATTCACTTTTTATTCACTATTAAACTATCTTCATCCAGTCCCAAACATCAAGTCCTTTGACATGTAATGAGAATATGAACTAACTATCTTCATCCACTCCCAAACATCAAGTTCTTTGACATGTAATGAGAATATGAACTAACTATCTTCATCCAGTCCCAAACATCAAGTCCTTTTACCGGTACATGTAATGAGAATATGACATGTGACAGAAATATGGTATTTCAGTACCGGTATTCATTTTCATGTTACAAACAGGTATGAGCACATAGAATATCAATGCACGATTCAGTGCAAACAAAGCTCAATACAAATTGAAATTCAAAGTTGTAACTAGACAAGGGGAATGTTTTAAATATTGAAAAAATACATAACTGTTCTAGTTTAACTCATACTAGGCCTACTTTTTCCTGTAAGTAGAGCATTCGCAGGAAATTATGTTGAATAATAATTTGAGTTACGGTACTAGACATGTTTCATGAGAAAAATTGTTGATTGAATGTAATACATTTTTTAAATACCGTTTTGAGGTGGACTAACCATTAAATGCTAACAGAATTGGGTACTTATGGATTTCTTTAAAAAAAATGAAAGTAGATCTAAATAATTTAATGAAAAAATACACGAAAAAGATGCAACATCTAAATGTTAAATTATACACAAATTAATTTTGAGATGGTATTTTACTTTATGTAACATCACATTATCTACAAAACAGGCACAATCTCATCACAAAAAATCTTGGTCGCCTTTTGCTGGAGCAAGTCCCACAGTTTCTTGTCAAACGAGATGTTCAACACTAGGATTCCTGGTCTAGTGTAAATGACCAAGTCACACGAGGGGAGGTCCAAAACACCCATTTGGTACACTACCTGGCTGTACCACTTTGAAGTTTCTTTCAGTACAACTTTTCCATTTACAATCTTAAAATGGTACTGTGGGTCAACCAATGGTATGTCTTCAACCCTCATGTTCTGGTGCTTGAATGGGCACTTGATCTCCACCACTCTTCTTGAATGACACTTGCATGATGCCAAGCCGTCAGGGGAGGCTCCAATAAAGGGTGTATCCTTCATTACATGCAGCCCCGTAGTATCACATCTGAAGTCTTTGTGCATCAATTCCATGTCCAGTTCATACAGATGTCGAGCTACAGCCTCATATTTCTTTCCATGCTCCACAGCTGCTGATGAAAAATATGGCGACATTCCTAGCACACGCTGAACAATTGATGAACAAGATGATGTGTCCTTTAAAGTCCTGATATCACCAGCAAAGCTGGCGGTGACCCTCCCCTTCCTTGCTTTCATCCATGCAGCATCCTCCTGACACAGTTGCTGCAGAGATGTTCGATGTTGTTCTGAAGTACTGTCTTTCATATAATCTAATATGTTGTCTGCCCCTGACTGCTTGAACTCACGGACAAGTTCTGGGACTGTTGGTGGTGTTGGGTCATCAGACCCCAAATCAACCGTGGTAAGAAAAATCGCTCCTGGCACATTGTCCTTGCAAAAATTCACCAGTTTGTTGTGAATCTCTGCCACTGAGTCACTGTTTACTGCAGCCACTGGTTTAAATGAACTGGGTCCTTCCTTTGACGGTTCGCCTTTCTTCCTACGAAAATCCAAGCTGGTGTACTTCACAGGATTGGACACTTTACGAGAAAGTGTCCACTGGCAAGGCTCATCAGTCCCTACAGCAGTACCCCGATCTGCTCTCCTGGTGTTAAAATCTTCTGTAGAAAACAGCAGACAGACTACATGTTTGCACGATCCACCATCCCTGCATGAGAAAGAAGAAAAGAGGAGAGAATAATCAATTTTTACTTGACAAAAAACTTAGATGATTTATTACAAAATTCCCATTTCAATTTATGCCATTTCATGATCCAGAGGGGGTACTCACCTAAAAAGATATACGCAGGTGTGCCGCTCTAATTACTAATGGGTGACTTTACGCAAATTACCAAACATGGGATGGGGTGTGGTTTGGGGAAGAAAACAAATTATACCAGATATTTTTGTTGCTATACTGCACAAAAACGTCACTTAAAAAAAAAACTAAGGCCAAATAACACAAATGAAGTGTTTCGCCCCACCCGCCCCGGTGGGGTCACTCCCGCAGAGGGTGACACGTATGACCGTTACCACAAATGCAAATAACCCCTTTTGCGGTCAATTTCAAGGACATTTTGTGAAATTTAACCCCTTTTACGTCAAAACAAGGACAAAATCGTACTTTGGAATACCCCTATTTATAAGATTGTAAGGACACTTTCGCAAATTTACCCCTATTTTACCATATTTCAAGGACAAGACTCGGCTCCGAGAATTTTTCTTCCCGGTTTTCTCTTTTCCCTCCCGGTTTTCTCTTTTCCCTTTTCCTGACCCCTATTTATCAATTTCGAAGAAACCTGTGCACCCCTATTTTCTATATTTCGAGGAATTGCTTGAAATTGACCCCTTTTCCCGCGATTTTGGTAACGGTCATGCGGTCCGGAAGTCACATTGAGTGACCCCACCGGGCACCCGCCTCCTATTTGGCCGCTGCCTCCTATTTTTTGCTAATTACTATTCAGAATTTGAATAGCTTCTAAAGTGATACAAATCATTCGTTTTGTCATACATTGCATCAGTATACTCACATACATATAGCACAATATCTGTGAATAAATAGGCTTGGCCAGCTATAATTAGCATGGCAGCTAGACAGAAATAACCGTCTGGTATGGGTCATTCTTTAATAAAACTGACATTTGTTGACATTCCCCATACACAGACGGTAACCAATACGGCTCGCAACGGGGGGAGAGATTGAGCCGATTGTGCAGCACTTGTTACCCCGAAACTTTCTCCCACGATTTTCCTTATTTAGATCTAATTTTCTGATTTATAAATCAGATAGAAATCAAATTTGTATTTTTTTTCTCCTATGTACAGTTGTATAAGTTTTATTACCTATTTCTAAATGCGAAATTTACGGACTTACGTATATGAATTATCCAATTGTTTATCTCAGAACCATGAAACGGCATTCGAACTGGTAATCTATGACATGACCCGGCCGATATATTTCCGGGTCAACCGACCAAAACAAGCCCAATGGCCAATCAGAGCACGTGTTTGATATTGGACTTATGAATATTCAAACATCACCGGCTCAAGCCGGGCTGACTCATACGTAGCTATTGGACGTTCGAAAAGAAAAATGAATATTCATCAACTCAAACCAAGATGGCTGACAACAAATCATGTTGGCTACAAGACTTTCTCGGATTAATCATTAATTTAGGATCTAAATGAGCAAGCTATCGTAAGTCAAGTATATATTTCCGGGTTATTTATTATTTGTTATAATACTCAGTGTAATATTGCAGCCAAAATGAATATGTGAAGACGTAAAAAGTGAAAAACTCGTTGCATATCTCATTCATCGCGGTCCGGCCGAACCGAACCATTCGTTCCTTACACTACCCCATACGCCGTACTTCAGTCTATGTATAGAGGCGGTCAGAGGAGCCAGATGCAATCTCAGCGGAACAACCGTCGATATCAGAGACTGAAGCTTTCGGTCTACATGGCAGCCATCTTGGAAAATAAAAAGTAATGGACTAATGCCCTGCCTCCTCCTTTTTAAAAAGTCTGGACGAGAAACACGTTGGCCTTATAATGAGTACCCTTTATGGCCAAAATAACCCTCACCCCCGTCAAAACCAAATCTGATGATTATTACCCCCCAATTACTGCATTAGGTTGTCCCTATTTTTAAACTTCGCCTGAGTTGTCCCAAGTCCGAGTTAGCCCGGCAGTAGAGGTGCTGGTCTGTAATTGTAAACAAACTTAGTTTTAGTTTTACAAAGATTGTCCTAAAAAGTAAAATTAATAAAAAAACAATCTCCTTAAGTTCATGGTTTGTCAAAAGACAATAGATCTA
The DNA here is from genome assembly GCA_037976565.1 of Mesocentrotus franciscanus. Taxonomy (NCBI): domain Eukaryota; kingdom Metazoa; phylum Echinodermata; class Echinoidea; order Camarodonta; family Strongylocentrotidae; genus Mesocentrotus; species Mesocentrotus franciscanus. Next base: position 41,445,793 of record CP137667.1, on the reverse strand, counting down.
TCCATTTTTAATAATTTGTAGACCAGCACCATGTTCAATAATATAGAGGAGTCTAATCGTTTAAAAATTCAAATTAAAAAAAAAGTAAAGTAGAGTCTAGGACTAGACCTCTAGTCTAGGTACTTACGCTGCAACACAACCGCATCCCGCCGATTTTATCTCCCAGATTTTCCACATAGTATCCACGTAGGATATCGAGCAGCTGTCTGGCGTTGCTCTGGCTTGATCCGGCTTCTGATATAAACAAATTCACGCTCTCCTTCTATGTTTCCCAGTTCAACGAATTCCACATGACGGTCTACAAACATTCTATATCCATCGTCGCATTTGTGTTTCTTTATACGTTCATTCGTCCATCCACAATCGACTATCAGATAGGCATAGACATCACTGACACCCACAGGCGGTACCTCTTTCAAATCACGAGTCCACGCCACCGCTCTCCCGTTAAGATCGCGAAGTGAGCCGTCCAAGGTTGTCACACGCCGCCGCTTCCTTTCGGACTCTTCGTGGTCACAAGACGCCAGCACAGAATACACTTTCGCTGCTTTTACCGCTAAATTTTCAAGTTCCTGGCGACGTTTCCCGGAACACGGAACACCCCTCTCGGTCAAAAATGATTTCAGTTGCGGCACCGTCATCTTCCGAAAATTATCGTTGTCATCCATCACGGCATTTGTAGTAGACTAGACCGTAGACGTAACTTTTGTATGCATGCAGCGCATACGTACGTACGTACGCGTACGCGCATATATAAAGCTAGCTAGCTAGCTAGCTAGCTCGAAGTCGAACGAAATTAATTATACGCACGATATTTAGATCTATGCCGCTAGCGCTATGCGCTGCAGGCGATGCGCTATGCATATGCTATGCAGGTACTATTCGCGCGGGAAGTTAATATGACTACAAATAATTCACGGATGCAAGGGAGGCAATGCATTATGGGATATATTTTCGCTATATGCGGTATGGAGAATTAGCACAAGTTATAACAACTTTCAGAAATTCAGAACGTTCTGATTTTCCCGATTTTGTTCAAACTTTCAAGTCTACTTCTCTGATATTTCGACTTTCGCTTAAAGATAAAGACCAGTTCTGGTCATGTGATTGCATTGTGAAAGACACGTTGTGGAATCGATCAGGAAAGGTTGATCATCTAGCATATAAGTATTGGTGTGTACTGCAAGGTTCTGGAATCATCAAAATGATAAGAAATTTGGCCCAGTCTTGGTAAAGTAACAAGCACTGTACACAGAAAGATGTATATGGGACTACGCGACCACGTGCGCGATATCTATTTGGTCCCAATAGATATAATAATTTACCAAATATATCAATTAGTAGGCGGTTTCACGGCAAAATTTGTATCATCACGTATTAGTCAAAACATATTCTTTCACATGATTGGTGATGAGAGCTTCCATTTCATTTTTTGAGAGAGGGGCGTTTCCAAAACTGGTCTTTACCTTTAATATGCTATAAAGGTTGGACTTTCATTTACAGAGACAGTTAGGTTCTAGAAAAAAAAATGAGGGAAAAATACTTTTGAGCACTCTTATTGTATTCATCCCAAATTGAAGATTAATCCGGAAATGAAAGCTTTTCAAGCGCTCTCTAAAATCTTAAAACTGAAATCCTTCAAAAATTTGTAACAAATTGTGATACCGGAGGTTTGTGTGTTCCAACGTGTCCAATGTACCAATGGTGTGTACTATGCATTTTGATGTTTTGTGATTTTCAGTAAAATTTAACCAAAGTTCTATACATGTATTTGTTATGGTACTCTCTCTCCCTCTCTCTGTTACTGTCCATATAATATCCCCCCTCTCTCTCTTTTCCTCTGTGCTATTTTCTCCTTCCCTATATCTCTCTCTGTCCATTACTCTCCCCCTCCCTTTCCCCATTCCCTTCTTCCCAACCACTCTCCCTTTCGCCCTCCCTTCCCTCTCGCCCTCCCTCCCTCCCTCCCCTCCCTCCCTCTCCCTCCCCTCTCCCTCCTCCCTCCCCTCCCTCCTTCCCCTACCTCCTTGCCTCCATCCCTCCTTGCCTCCATCCCTCCCCGACCCCTGCTCAGATTCACGAAGGAGAACCGTGAGGGTCGCAACCCGTTCACCTGGTTGCCTTTCGGTGCGGGACCACGTGTCTGTATCGGTATGAGGTTCGCTCTCATGGAAGCCAAGATGGCGCTAATCCGATCTCTGCAAGTAGTCCGCTTCGAGATTTCGCCCTTAACCAAGGTACGTTATGTTTTTAATCATAGATAGATTAGCACTTTGGGAGGTTTGCATGGCCAGGGCACATCTGGTATATATATTCCTTTTTTCAATACTATGAATACCCTAAATACATAGCATTAATTAATACATATGTGCCCCTTTAATTTTTGTTTAGGAGTAAGGCACCTTAAAGGGCAAGTTCACTCCAAAAATAACTTACTATCAATAGAACCAGAAAAATCAGACAAACCAATCAAAAAAAGTTTGAGCAAAATCGGATAACTAATAAGAAAGTTATGAATTTTTAATGTCATGAAAAACTTTGAAAAAGTCACTACACAAATTGGCAACTCACTCATGAGTCTGTGACGTCATGTCCTCACTATCCACTAATTATTTTCTTTATATTGATAATATAAATTTCCTATTTTCCCCCTACGAATCTTATTTCTTCACACCAGCATCCAAGCTAGATTGATAGTAATATGTTTTTATGTGCATGGCTGCACTAATATAGAGTTTTTTTTTTCCAGTTAAATCATGAAAAATATGAATTTTGATAAACTATTTATATAAAAATCAATAATTATGAATATACAATATTCAGAAAATAGTATAAATTCTTCAAAGTTCATAACATTTTTTGTGAAATGTCATGCAAGCAATATGATACAAATCATATAACCTGGGCTAAGGAATGGGGAAAATCAAGTTTTGGGGGATAAAAAGGGAAATTAATGGGATTAAACTATATAAAGCAATTGACAAATAGTGAGGACATGACGTCACAAACTGATAACCAAATTGGCAATTTGTATAGTGATTTCCATTGTTTTTTAGTTTTACATACTTTTTCAAAAATTCATAACTTTCTTATTAATTATCCGATTTTGCTCAAACTTTTTTTGATTGGTTTGTCTGATTTTCTGCTTCTATTAAAGGCAAGTTTTTTTGGAGTGGACTTGTACTTTAATTGCCAGTAATTTGTTTGAGCTGCCAGTGACGACAGGGTTCATAAACCTTAACCCGGATGTTGTGAATGATGCTTGTCGCCCTCTTTAGGGCCTAATATTATATCGGCTTTTTCGATCCGCCCTCGCCCTGATGTAGTCTGTAAGCACAGATTATAATTTGATACTTTACTACAATTCCTAAAGCACTTAGCAGAGCCTGGATATATCCGTCTCTTGCTATGTGCAGCTAAAGTACAGAGCCTATTGTAGTCTCATAGATCAGACCAGGGCCATAGCCAGAGTTTGATGTTTGGGGGCACATACATGTAATTGATCGTCGTCCTAGGGAGGGGTCTATGAGGAGGGGTGTATGATCTTGGAAATTTTGGGGGCACGTGCCCCTGGCTACGGGCCTGGATCAGACACCGTTACGCACAATGACTATGTGCCTGCAAACTAGGCCTGATGTTTTTCCCCCTTGAAATACAATTTGTATGAATTTCTGATTTCAGATCCCACCAGATGTCGGGAACTCTTCGCTCCTGTCAAAGAAAAGCAGCTACACCCTCAAGATTGTACAACGTCATTGAGTACAAGCGGCAAGCCAGAGAAGCCACAAGACTTTAAACAAAAAGAGTAATGAAGTAAAATAATAATTTTAAAATACAGGTAGTGGGGAAAAAGGCGAGGGAAAGGGAATGTGAGAAAGTGATAATAGAACTTCTTCCCACCCCCAATACTGCTGTCCTTGTTAATTCGCATTTTTTTCACTCTTGAAAGAACCGCCCCCATATTGCCAATGCTCCTACAGGGGTGCCGCGAGAGAAATTTAGTTGCATCAAAATATTATCTTGGAATAACGTCGACTTCGTGAATTACAAAATATTAGGAACAGCTTGAATATGTTATTTGGTGAGGGAAAAGCATTATAAGATAAAAAGTGTATTTCTTCCTAGCTCGCTCCACTTGCTCGCATTATTTACAATCAGGGTGACTTCAGGCAGCGAAGCGTCTGAAAACATCCATATTTTAGCGACGAGGTGCTCGAATATTATTCTATTTGATAGCGACGTGCCCGAATACTATTTTATATCCTTTATATCGAAATTTCATTTTTTTGCCATGTTTGCTTCACTCGATCGCAACATTTAGAAACGGAATAATTCCGGGCAATGAGATGCCCGAATATCCTCAAATCCATGTATATTTGGTGGAGGGTGCCTGCATACATTATCTTTCGTATCTTATCTAGTTTTAATTACAAAAAGTTATTTTTAACATGATATTATTGTAAGTGTTTTTTTTGCTTGCTCGCTTCGCTCGCTCGCTTAAATTATGAAAATATGTGCTCCTAGGTGTGTACATGGTACTTGATAAGTTTCAGAGTGATGCACAATTAATATTCTGTGATGAACTTGGGATTGGGGTAATGCGAAACTTTTTATTTCTGAAAAGGGTGCCGTGACCGAAAAAAGGGTTGAAAAGTGATGCATTAGGTTGACAGTTTGCTGCTGTTTCTTCCTACGAAACCAAAATGGCCATTTTAATTATGCTCAGTACCATAGGAAGAAGATATGGTAGCCTATTAAAGAGAGAGAGAGAGTGTGTGTGTTGTTCTTGTGAAAATGAAAACAATTAGGAGGTCCTTCATTCTCTTTTTCTAACCGTAGAAGAATATTACAGCAATATCACAACGAAATGTTTTTTTTCTGCACTCTTTGAATTTGTTTTCTGTCATGAAAAATACAGTTAACAAATAAAATAGTCATATCCCTTGTAAATTGTTATGTTTAAATTTTTTTTTTAAACTGTTTTTCTTAATTCAAGAATGATAGGTAGACAGGTTGAAATAGGGCCTTTGTATACTACTTAACGATGTAAGCTTTAATATTTCACAGTCCCAAGAAACATAAGACGGGAGAAATCACTTATTCACATTACAAAACTAAGTAATAATTTAGATTTTAACTGTAATATGATCGCAAAGCCTTTCGAAAAATCAACTCAAGGCCGGTAAATTCCAATATCCTCATTTTTTTTTATCCCAAAGGAAACATGTTAGGATTCGTAATATTTGCAAAGTTCCAAAGGTGATGAATAATTGCTTTAGGTTGATTTATCGAAAGTCTTTGCAATCGTGTTAGATGGACATGTAGTTTAGATCAAATGTTCATACAGTATGTTTCATAGGCTACACTTTCAATAATAATGAAAACAATACACACTAACCATACGGGCTCATTATTAAAACAATCATCGGTGTCAACAGAAGTTTAATCATTGGCAGTTTTTTTTGTAAATTTCACCTAGCTTCTTTGGGAACTATTAGGGGATATTGTTTGTTCATAGTGTAATTTTTGAAGCATTTTCATCGAGTTTATGGACTGCCTCGCCCATTATATTTTCTCAATCTTGGTACGTTTTGTACGGTGTTTCAAATACCATTTTCGCTTTGAAAGAAGACATTCGAAAATATTATTTCATTGTCAATTTGTATATTTTTAATCCATGTATATGCCTCATTATTTCTATGTAATAGTACATGTTATAACCTTGAATCTTAATCGCTATATTGTAATCATTGTATGCTAACGTAAATGTAATTACCAATTAAATTTTGGAAGCGGTTGTTAATGGTACGATGTGATTTCAAATATGTAGGCACTAAATATTGAGAAATATTTGTGAGCATGCGTAGTTCAGCTTCTGTCTGCCAGGTATATCAAATAAAACTATCATTGAATCGTGTCACGATCCTGACTTCTACGTTCGCTGTTGATGATTATTTGGTTCATGTTGTTGTCTACAACATTATTGATAACAAACATTGAAATCTACATGGTAAATCATGAATATATATAGATATAGGGGATAGCCTATTTCATTGGCATGTACATGTATATAATGCCACATTAATACTGTTCTTTTATGGGGTCCTACAAATATGATAAATGAACATAATGTAAAGTAATTATGATAAAAAGACAATCAAGTAAAACGAATGAAAAAAGAAATGAAATACGGACAGAGATAGACAAAACCTGACAAACGCTAAACAAAGTAAATAACATGATTGTGTACAATTGCAACAAAAGTTTAGGATTTAAGAGTCAACAGGTGCTCAAAATAGCTCGAAGTATACATTGCCAAAAGAGGGTCACGTTTTTTTAAATTTCACTTATATCATCCAGAAATAAATGTGTCGATCAGTGCTTGACATATGCAAGAAATTAAATTAGATAAATTAATTCCAACGTCGCCAATCATAATGGATTTCTGATCGGAAACTGTTGCTTATTAGCTAGTTTTCAAACTGGAAACAGATGAAAACCACCTTGCTCCCAGCCATTCAGTTGAAAAGGAGAACGTGTTAAAACGTGTTTCCATGCAAATGGGAACAATCGACAGATAAAATGGTTTAAAATGTTTTGAATATTCATTTAAATTCTAAATAGTGACGGACACAGAAACTGGGTATAGTAGGGATTTATCCGAATCAATTGATTTAAATGGGAAGTATTAAGACCACAAGGATGAAACCTACAAGATCTTCATATATTTACTGGCGCACTCCCTCTTGAATTGGACGAAGCAGTCAGACCGCAGCGCCCGCGAATTCTCACGTATTTACACAAGTCGTATGCAAGGGTTTGATAATGTTTTTAATAACAAAGTCCTTCAAGTCATCAAATATTTATCACACCTTTGAAAAAGTTTGTACAGCATCGATCTAGCCCAGCTTGGACCTATTAACATTGAGCCACCCCGTAGCAGCCCCCGCGCGCAATACAAACACCTTGCATTGTGAAAAAAGATCAAATGTCACCTCTCTCGTCAGATTCTGCCAGAGTATTAGTACGGGAGCCAGGGGGGGTCAACCTAGCTGGAAGGGAAACCAATTTTCATGTCCACAGATGTAAAGATCGCATAGCTCCATATAACAAATCGACCGTCTGGCATGTTCTAAGTGGTGGGTGTGGCCAGGGGGAGCCCCTCCCAAAAAGCGGCCCTTTAACGACAAATTAGTATTTTGTAAATAATATTGTAAGGAAACCTTGAACCACCATGAGTTTGGTGTCATATGAAAGAAAATTAAATTATCTACATTTTGATACCTATTTCAACGAAATTAAGATTAATTTACATAGCAAATTTAAGTTAAAAACATGATTTTTGGTGATTTTTTCGAAATATTGAATTTTATCAAAAAGATTATTTTCCATATATCAAAATTGAGAGGTGCATTTTTCATAACTTTCCAGGAATTTGCTTATGTATAATGACAATATCCTGTGCGAGGAAGAGGCTTATATATTTTTCAATAAAAAGTTATAGCAATCCAAAGTCATTGATTTGATTTCCACAAAAACAACATTTTTGCCCACATGTGTATTAACTGTATGCATTACGTGCATTAGTGTATTAAGGACCTATTTGGTGTGTTTACATCGAGTTTTAAAGATAACTTTTAACTAAAACCTCTTATCACCATGTATTTGGTGTCAAAAGATGGATAATTAAAATACCTTCATCCTGATATCAATTTCAATGAGTGATGTAGTGTTTGAAATATAAATTTTGAGCCAAAAGGTGCTTTATTGTAGATATTCCTCTGATTTTGGCCAGTATCTCGGTATATTAACTGGACAAAAGTGATTAGACATTTAGTAGTGCAGAAAATTCAAAGGATTTGGAGCGCTGAGTGCAATTGATAAGTTCTTCTTCTGTACTCTGGGCTGTTTCAGGAAATGTGGACATTGGCAGTTGCCTCCCCAGGCGCGGATCCAGGGGCCAGGGGCCTTGCCCCCGCCAAAAAAGAGAGAGAGAGAGAGAGAGAAGGAAAAGAAGGGAAATGAAAAAGAAGAGAGAAAGGGAAAGAAAGAAGAGGAAGTGGGAAAGAAAAGGGAAATAGGAGATCGGGGGCGAAATGGCCTTGCCTCCCAGGTTGTTGCCTCCCCAGCAACAACAAAAAGAGAGAAGGAAGGAAAGGAAAGAAAAAAAGAAAAAGGAGATAAAGGGAATGAAATAAAGAGGACGAAGAAAAGAAGGGGATATCAGTTGCGATTCTCCCGCCAACAAGTTGTGGATCGGGGATGGGAACCTAAAGGCCCTTGGTTCCTCCTCCCCCTCCAAAAAGAAGGGGTGAAGGGAAAGGCAAAGAGGAGAGCTAAAAGGGAACAAAAACGAGGAAGAAGAAAAGAAAAGGATGAAAACAATTTTAATACCTACTCCTGAGCTTACGGGGGCTCTGCCCCCTGGAATCCACCTAGGGCCCTGAGGCAGGCCCTTGGATGCTAATCTGATCGTAATCAAATGCCTAAAATCCCTGAGCTTCCGGGGGCTCTGCACCCTGGACCCCACCTAGGGCCCTAAGGCGGGTCTCTGGATGCTCATCTGACCGCAATTTAATGCTTAAATCCCCTGAGCTTCCGGGGGCTCTGCCCCCTGGACCCCACGCCTATTAGTGACCTGCTAGACTGGAGTCAAAAATAATAATACGCTTAATACGCTTGAAATGATCAGTTGTAGCACATTTACTAGCTTGAACTTGCAAAGTATTACATGCAGATTTCCATTTCTTCTTTTTTTTTGCCCACATCCCAATTAAAATTCAATAAATAGAAGTAATCAAAGATTGTCTGTGACAGTGTCCCTGGTGGAACTGTAACTCGAACGCTGTTTCAAAGGAAACAATCTACGACAAGTTTGCATTTTATTTTATTCTAATTTAAAAAAATGTTATTCTATGTTCAAAAGACCATATGGTTTATGCAACGGGCATGATAGAACTCTAATGTAGACGGTGATGTGTTACCAAAATTATAAGCTGGTACCTAATGACATTTTCCAATCATCAAATCGTGAGATCCTTAGAAGTTCAAGGAGTTAGTAACGATTTAAAGTTATTCATGGCTAAGCAGAAAAGATTTCAAATTGATCTCAATTGTAATTGTGGAACTTCCTATTTGAAACACACAAAGACTAAAACTTAGATTCAATCGAATCAAGTAGTTTCATAATGTTCCTTCGATCTTTGTACCGAATTACTTGTAATCGAGAGAAAAAATAACTTTGCATACCTAGCCGAAACTATTTTATGAGAATATGAAAAATAAACCATTAAAGCAAACATGGCGATATTATATTATATTCATGTTGATCGATGCACAAACTTGTCTTGGTCATGGGCAAGATTATGACAAGCGGCTGGAAGGGGGGGGGTGGGGTAGGAGGGGGCAGGAGGCGCGGATCCAAGATTTCTTAGGGAGGGCCCAAATTTGAAATTGTGCGAGCCAAATATTGGTACGTAATGGTGACCACTGGAGCAGTGGCGTAATGAGCAAAATCGTTTGGGTGGGGCAGAAGAAAAAAATCCGCATCACCACCACTCTTACATGTAGGCCCCCCGCTGAACGTTTCTCAAAGTGGGTGGGGAGGCTAAAGTATTTACGATCATAAAGAGCGTAGCGTAAATGGGCGTTGGGTCTAAGCACCGGCGGGGTCAAGGGCGGAGCCCCAGGAAGCTCGGGGCGTATGGGCATTTAATTACGGTCAGATGGCATTTTTAATACTTTATTTGTGACACTGGCAGGACAATAATTGGCGTTTGGTCCAGGGGGCGGAGCCCCCGGAAGTTTAGGGGTTTGGGGCATTAAATTACCGTCAGGTGAGCATCCAGGGACCGCCTTAGGGCCCTAGGTTGGGTCCAGGGGGCAGAGCCCCCGTAAGCTCAGGGGTTTTAGGCATTTGATTACGGTCAGATGAGCATATTTTGATACCTTATTTGTGACTCTGGCAGGTCACTAATTGGCGTGGGGTCCAGGGCGGAGCCCCGAAACTCAGGGGTTTTATGCATTACGATCAGATAAGCATCAAAGGGCCTGCCTTAGGGCCCTAGGTGGATTCCAGGGGCAGAGCCCCGTTAGCTCAGGGTAGGTATTAAATAACGGTCAGATAAGGGGGGAGGCAAGGGCCAGCCGCCCCCGATCCACACCTTGTTGGCGGGAAAATCACTCATGATCTCCCTACCTTTCTTCTTCCTCTTTTTTCCTTTCCCTTCTTTCTCTTTTAAGTTTGCAGGGGAGAGGGGCAAGGGCCTTTCGGTCCCCGATCCATACATTGTTGGCCGAATTAATCGCAACTGATCTCCCCTTGTTTTCTTCTTCCTCTTTTTTGTTCCCTTTTAGCTCTCCTCTTTCCCTTTCCTTTCCCCCTTTTTATTTTTGGCGGGGGGGGGGGAGGGGAGAGGCAAGGGCCTTTAGGTCCCATCCCAGATCCACAACTTGTTGGCGGGAGAATTGCAATTTTTTTCTTCGTCCTCTTTATTTCATTCCCTTTATCTCCCTTTTTCCTTTTTTCTTTCCATTTCCTTCCTCCTCGCTCTTATTGTTTGCTGGGGAGAAGACAACAACCTGGGAGACAAGGCCCTTTGGCCCCCGATCTCCCGTTTTCCCCTTTTCTTTTCTGCTTCCTCTTCTTTCTCTCCTCTTTCCCTTTCCCTTCTTTTCCTTCTCTCTCACTCTCTTTTATTCTTTTTTGGCGGGGGCTAGGCCCCTGCCCCTGGATCTGCGCCTGGGGAGGCAACTGCCAATGTCCACATTTCCTGAAACATCCCAGAGTACAGAAGAAGAACTTATCAATTGCACTCAGCGCTCCAAATCCTTTGAACTTTCTGCACTACTAAATGTCTAATCACTTTTGTCCAGTTAATATACCGAGATACTGGCCAAAATCAGAGGAATATCTACAATAAAGCACCTTTTGGCTCAAAATTTATATTTCACACACTACATCACTCATTGAAATTGATATCAGGATGAAGGTATTTTAATTATCCATCTTTTGACACCAAATACATGGTGATTAGAGGTTTTAGTTAAAAGTTATCTTTAAAACTCGATGTAAACACGCCAAACAGGTCCTTAATACACTAATGCACGTATATGCATACAGTTAATACACATGTGGGCAAAAATGTTGTTTTCTGGAAATCAAATCAATAACTTTGGATTGCTATAACTTTTTATTGAAAAGAGATATAAACCTCTCCCTCGCACAGGATATTGTCTTTGTACATAAGCGAATTCCTGGAAAGTTATGAAAAAATGCACCTCTCCGATTTTGATATATGGAAAATAATCTTTTTGATAAAATTCAATATTTCGAAAAAATCACCCAAAATCATGTTTTTACTTAAATTTGCTATGTAAATTAATCTTAATTTCGTTGAAATAGGTATCAAAATGTAGATAATTTAATTTTCTTTCATATGACACCAAACTCATGGTGGTTCAAGGTTTCCTTACAATATTATTTACAAAATACTAATTTGTCGTCAAAAGGGCCGCTTTTGGGGGGAGGGGGCTCCCCCTGGCCACACCCACCACTTAGAACATGCCAGACGGTCGATTTGTTATATGGAGCTATGCGATCTTTACATCTGTGGACATGAAAATTGGTTTCCCTTCCAGCTAGGTTGACCCCCCCCTGGCTCCCGGACTATATACTCCAAGAGTCCAAGTTCACAATGACATCCGTGCATGCATATAAACTATTTGAACAAACAGAGCATGACCTATGAGGTGCACATGACACATAACGATTGCAATGTATTAGAGTCACTAGGAAAACGCGTACATATAATACGTGCGAGTGTTGAATTCATATCGTACAAGATATAGTCAGAGAGAGGTTCGATCGAAGTTCGCAAATCTAGTAGTGTTTAGTGAAGAAATCATACTCGAATACCTAACTAACGTCGGACGCAACATCATGGCCGTTTTTGGAATGATAAGCGGTCTTTTCTCGATGACCACCGTGTATCTCACTGTAGCCGTGGTCGTTATCTTCTTCATGTAAGTATATCAGATTATGGTATATTTATTTTTAGCTCACCTGAGCAAAATGCTCGAGTAATGAGCTATTATATTGCGATCGCTTTTTGTCCGTCGTACGTCGTCTGTATAAACTTTTTATCTTTTTCGACATAATTATATTCTTCTCAAAATCGACATGGCTCCGGATTTTAACCAAACTTAACTTGGTAGGAATCATCTTTAGGTAAGGGAGATCTAAATTTGTTCAAATGAGGTACGAACTCTAAGGGGAACCTGGGGGCAGCGCCCCCTAAGTTCTTCAGGGGCACTTTTTACGTTTTAGACTTCTTCTCAAAAACGCATGGCTGAATTTTAACCAAATTTGGTAGGAATCATCCTAAGACAAGGGAGATCTTGGGGAGGGGGGCATATAGCCTTACTATCTAGGGATAAGTTATTGTCAGTTTTAAAATAAATAGGACATTCGTGCGTAATGGATCGTTATTATTCGTGTAAGGAAAATAAGTTGGTTTTCTTACTTTACATGTACGTTAGTTAAAACAAAAAATCCCATAATAACCAAAAACCTTTATAACTGAATTCACACCGAGTTTGACAAGTTATGATAAACGAGGGAAACAAAGTTTTCCCGCATCATACTTCTTTATTTTGGTATCATGAGGGAATATGGAGTTGTTGTTCAGTAGCGCGTGGACTGAACTTTGGAGAACGGGGGGACTGGTCATGGGTACACGAACTTTGGAGAATGGCGGGGCGGGGTGTGGGGCACTGTCTTCTTGGGATACATACATAGGGAATGGATCATTCGAGTTATGGAGGGTCTCCTCTCATCCTTCATGGCAACAAAGTCACGATGGATGGAGCTAACCCTCTTATATGTCGTATAAGTACAGGTATTTGCTTTTCATATTTGTCTGGTTTAAGGATTAACATTTCCAGTGTGAATGATGAACTGGAATAATCGACCATTGCTAACTGTTGGGTCAGACAAAGATGTTTGATGAATATAGAAATATGAGCGGAAACGCAAACTTTTCCAGCAGAATAAATTGATCAATAATGTTCTGTGAGAAATATATTTCCTTTTTTTCTTCTTCAATATTAGGCATATAATATAATAGGCATATGTCCTTGAGCAACGTTTCCTGGCATCTATATACTAACACAATGGAGACCATAAAAAGCAGTGCATGATAACATTTTATGCTCCTCTCCACCAAGGTCTTCATTGGGTACCCAGTAGAACGTCATTGTGGTTGGATTAACGTGTGCGCGCCCTTAAAAAGGCGACTAGCTGGAATGCTCCCCAGGGAGTGAAGAATGTGCACTACAATGTGCAGAATAGCAACTGAATCAAATTGAATTTATTGAACTGAATTGAATTTATTTCCACATTTGCATTAAAAACACAGAAACAGAGCCATATACAAAAGTAAAGGTATAAAAAGTAAACAAAAATCAAATATATGCAAATTAAGAAGATAAAAGGACCGGAGTAATAAAAGACTGTAAGCGCTTCAGACAGTTAATGGTAAAGCGCGAAATAAGAAATCGTTATTATTATAATTATTGTTATTATCATTGTTATTATTATCATTATTATTATTATTATTATTATTATTATTGTTATTATGATAATTATGTCGAATAAGAAATTGAAGATAGAATAGGGCCTTCTTAATCAAAGTACATGTACATGTACATGATGATTCCTTATAGGCAGATAAGTTGACCACGATTGCAAATACTCTCAGGAAATCCGCTGTGGGGGCAACACAAATTTCCCGTACCGGGGGCGGGGGTATTATTTCGTAAATAAAATAGAGTTCTATTTCAATTTTGGAACTATTTAACATCAGAATGCTGAACCCTGTGTCATTTTTGGGATTACGAGCCTCTAGGGTAACAATCTTCCGAGCCTTATGAGGATAAATAAAACTTCAAACGAACCTTCAGAAAATTGACAAGTAGTCTTATAAAAGCCTTACAATCACCTTTTACATAATCCAAACATAATATCTGTTGCCAAAACAATTTAATTTTGATTGTCGGATTGTCCTGTTATTCTGTTTTCGATTGTGTTTATTGAATAGGTCGTTATCCTCACAAAGTTGAGTGCTCTCATTTATTGGTTGTACTGATCGGATGAAGTGAAGGTTTATAAACGATCGAGACGCAAACGAAAGGAGACAGGCCTCGTTCAGATATGACTCGGTAAAACCGTAGCGTTTTTTTTTTAATGCTGAGGTAAAGTGTAATACGCGTCACATTTATAACACAGAGTTCAGTAAATACTCGTTGGACCTTTGTTGCGCGCAGTTGCCAATCATTTTACACGTGAACAAACAACAACAAAAAACAAAAATCCGCGTCGGTTTATTGCGTCATATGTTAACGAGCCTGAAAACTATATCTTAAAGGGAGTGTAGCATGACGAGACTATGTGTCTTTCCCGTGGCCCTGCTCGGGGCCAATCGGGTGTAATACGACTACGGACGACGCGACCGCAGCATTCACGTGCGTACAACATACGCGAAACCGAAGCGTGAGGAGAACTTCGGTCTGTTTCGCGAACGCTAGCGCGCACTGACCATGTAGAGATTAAGTCGCTGACTACCGTTAATCAAGTCCATTCGTTTACGTGCAGTTGTCCAAAAGAAGACGTAGATGACGTTAACCAGTATTTGCCATGCTACACTCCCTTTAAACAACCTGCGAATTTTCTTTTCTCTATATTTTCTCTTTTTTTCTAGCTATGATTACTGGACTCATACCTATTTCAAGAGGCTTGGTATTCCGGGACCCCCTCCCAAACCCATCTTTGGCAATGCGTTGGACTTTGGCAAGGTGAGATAACCAGTTTTAGAATAAGAAGATTAAAATCATTTGCCAGTCTGCTGGTACTGACTTTAATTTTACGCTTTACCATAATTCCTAAAGCCTTGAGTAGAGCCTAGATATGTCAGTCTCAGGCTTTGTCATCTAAAGTACAGATCATAAATTATGTAGTTACGCCCAGCGACTGGCAAGTGTGTGCTAAGAACCAGAATGACTTTTAACCAATAATTATTAAACCCCAAAAAGTAAGAGTTAACGCCATTCTGGCTCTCAGCCGACTAAAGCTCCCATCATGATTATCTTACTTCTCATCGCAAAAGATCTAGACTACTTCGGAGATCACTTGTACAATTGACCCAAAAATATTCACAGATCTTTTAATCATGGAGAAGTCCCACTTTGTGCATAATCACTGCTAGTCTATACCCAACTCATGGATGTACTTCATGAATACCCTTTGTTTGCCCTCCTGAAGTCAAAACATGTGGAGGGGCCCTCCACATGTTTTGACTTCCACATGTGTATCGATCATAGAACGTACCACCGGTGCTTAAATAAATACATGGCATGTATTTGTCTCGGTGGGTTTTACAATCTTGTACCACCCCAAAAAAAAAAAAAAAAAAAAAAAAAATGATGACCTTTATCTTTGCCCATCCTGGTGTGGCTTATAGATCTTTTGTCATGTTTGTCTTACTTCTTATTGCAAACGTTCTTTCAGGCTACGTGGTGTTAATGCAGTAACAGTACAAATACAGCGCAATAAACACAATTAGAACACTATTTCTTATCAGGCGGGGGAAAGGGGGAAGCCGAAAGAGAGGCATAGAAAATGGTAAAATGTCCATGGCGGGATTAGGAACTATGTCATCGTCTTGGTTATATGAGACATGAATGACCCTTGACCCTGATGAAGATACGTTTCTCTAGATGATTTAGTAGGCATCATTCATTCGTAGAGGTATGTTTAAAAACATAGCTACACGTAATGTATCTGAGTTAGCTATAATTTGTACAATTTGCATATAGAACCATGTAAATCGAGTAGGGTTAGGGTTAGGGTTATAGTAATGATTTGTTGTAAGGCTAATTAGTGCCATCATATCATATCGTTTTCTTTAGTTTAAATAAAAACACATTTTATCCTAATTATCACCTTATTGCAGCCAATTTTCGACGTGCTCGACGGGTACGCAAATAAATACGGCCCAGTTGTCGGTATCTACATGTGGAGACGACCCCTGCTCCTAATCAGAGACCTCGATATGCTACGTGATATCATGGTCAAGGATCACCATAGATTCTACAATAAATTTGTAAGAAATGTTGATTTTTTTCTTATGAATAAAGCAACTGTGCTTGATTGAACTGATAATGCAATCATGAAAAAAGTGAATGAAATGATGATGATAATATTATATATAACTTCTACTGCTACTAATAATAATTATAACAATAGTAGTAATAATAATGACAATAATAATAATAATAACACAAAATAAGAGTTATAATAATAATAATACTAATAATAATGATAATAATAATAAATGATAATGTAAGTAATAATAATGAGGATGATGATTATGATGATGATGATGATGATGAGGATGATGATGATGGAGATGAGAATGATGATGATGGTGATAGTGATGATGATGATGATGGCGATTAAAATGAAAATGTTCTGTGATGATGATGATGGTGATGGTAATGATCATGGTAATGAAAGTGACAATGGTTGTGATGGTGCTGCTGCTGCTGATGATGGCGCTGATAATGATGGTGATTATAATGACAATGGTTATGATGAGGGTGATGATGACGATGATGGTGATGCAATACTATTCCAGTTTAGTTTATAATGGATCAATCGGCAGTTCGATTCTGTCCCTATAAAATATTGAATGAACTGAATTGAAATTAAATGATTTTAATGATTGTTCTGACACACTTATCTAATGTTGCTATTCCTGTCTTCATATTTAAAAAGAAATATATATTTAGCCCTCCACAGGCTATTTTATTGGATAAAGTCAAAATAAAGAAAAAAATATGAAGTTACATATGTTTGACTCACTTGGTTACAAGGTGATTCTCTCATTTTTATTCATAACAATAAGAATTGAAGTGACTGCCACTTAATAACAAATTTTCTATACATACCAGATAAATTATACATATATCTTTTATCCTCATAATATTGGACAACTTTATTTTCTTCATATCACCAAATACAGGAACCCTGTTGATCAGCTTTTCTTAGAAAAATGGTTGCTTTATCAATGTTACTATGCCATTGAGTGCATTGAGTGCATCATATAGAATGTTTTCATTCTTTTCCAGCCGGCGCCGATGAGCTCGGGAAATTTCGACAACGCCCTCTTCCTCTTGAGAGACGCACAGTGGAAGAGAGTTCGTGATATCATGACACCAACCTTCACAGGGAAGAAAATGAAAATGGTATTCAATCAAAGCAAACTTAAATGACTAAATCTTGAGTGTGAGCAAAGCATATCGAACAAAATATACAGGAGGGCTAGTCCAATCCAGGCAGTCCACTACCGGGACTGTTTCCGTGTCGCGCGCCCAATCAGCTGAGAAAATAACACCCTCAACGCTTAAACGGAGACAGTCCTTGCCTTTCATCCAGTTACACTCGCATAGTGTATTTCGGGGGTCGCGCGATCTGTGTGGGATGCATGTATGATGTAATGCCCGAGTCACACCTTTGCGTATTTGGCTTGCGTATTGCTGCGTATTACCCGAACGCAGACATAGGCAGTCATACCCAATAGAGCGCAATAAAACGTGCTCACTACGTACTCAATACGCAGACTAGCGCAAATGCCTGCGTTGGTCGCTCGCTAGTTTTAAAATTTTCTAAACTATCGCAATCAAACGCAAGGTCAAATCGCCTCCGTGCGGATACGAGTGGCAACCAGTGAATGCGAGCAACATCGAGCGACAGCGAGTGGCTTAGCGCAGGTATACGCAATCATACGCACCTCTTTTTTTGGAGTGCGTGTCACTGCCTATAACTGCGTTTCCTGCACGATTTACCTCGCGTTAGCTCGTTGTCGTTCGTATGGTTGCGCGTATTGTTGCGCTGTTGCTCGCACACCGTTCGCAACAGCAAGAACCGTTGCGATTGTCGCTCGCTACGCTGCGAGTCTAGCTCGTACGCCGCTCGCTTTAGCTCGCAGTCGCTGGTTGCCGCTCGCTTTAGCTCGTTGTCACTGCGATTAGTTGCCTAGCTGGTACCGACCACCGTCGCTGCGCTGATTTATTTTTCTTGTAGATGTAGACTCGTCAGAAGCTAAGATGCTTATGCACTGCAAAAACCAGGGTGTTAAATTTCTAACACCAGTATGGTATTAATTTTTTTGACACCATTGGTGTTATTTTTAACACCGGTCAGATTTAAGCATGCATTAATAATTACTGGGTGTTAAGTAACATGGTGTTGTTTTATGCTTGGTGTTGAAAGTATCATCACGTGATTTCGTTTAAGGCGGTTGATTGGTCGAATAAGTTTTCACAAAGTGTACGCGCGCTTAATGATTACTTTACACGTGTTCACAGAAAAATACATTTATCATGATTTGTTAAGCAAATTATGACAATGCACATCAATTTTGTGATTTGTATTTTCCTTTGGCAATTATTGACCAATAGATTATATGTCCGATCTTGTTACAATTATATTAACGTTTTAGCAATAGATATATTGATTATATGATTACTAACCAAGAAACAACATGCATGTTTATTATATATATGTGTGTACCAGCCTGTATCACATACATGTTAATCTTGAATTGACTTCAAATGATCTATGTGATGGAGTTAATGCAATGGAGATTAGAATATACCTATTGGTGGACAGTTGCCAACATCGATTATGAATTATCAGTTTACCACTGGTTCCTCTACCCTGGTCGATAATGGTCGATAATAGGGAATATGGAATGTGGGACCATAAGACATACATAGAAAAATCTCTAATGGATCAACAAGAATATAAACACCAAAAGTGGAATTGAATTTGTTATGATTCCAGATATTGGTGTTAATCTACACCAGTAGGAGTTGTCAAATATTAACACCAAAAGTGGAATTGAAATTATCTAATTCCAGAAAATGGTGTTAAGTAACACCAGAGGAGTTGCACGATATAGATACCAAGAAAGTGTTAAATTTAACACCCTTGGTGTTAAATTTAACACTCTGGTTTTTGCAGTGTGCCCAGTCCCGCAAAATGACTAGTATTTGTACACCGCCGCAGCCCGAGCGAGCTGAGTACGCTGTAGAGCTAGCTGGCACGCAGCAGTACGAACAACAGACGAGCTAACGCGAGCGAACACGCAGTGAGACGCAACGAGACCAACTGGTGCGAGCGGCTAGCGCCTAGCGAGTAGCAAACGAGCAAAGAACGAGCTACATACGCAACGTGGCGAGCAAAATACGTATTGAATCGTACTGCTATGAGCAACAGCGAGCTATAGCGTGGTCATGGGCAACCATAGGCAACCGTAGGCAGTCTTTGTACAAGCGGCATACGAGCTACCTACGAGCTAGATACGCAATAGTGTGACTGCTACCTTCAAATTGGCCGCGTATTGCTGGGCACGGCTGCGTATTGATATACCCCGCATAGCGCAGCAATACGCAGCAACACACGCAAAGGTGTGACTCAGGCATTATAGGGAGGAGGACGTAGACCCCGTTCTCACTCACTTTGAAAGTGGTCTTAGTTAGACCGCTCCAGAGGAACGGGTCTTGAGGAACGGTTTGCGAGGGTTCACACTCCGAGCAGTTTTTTATGGCTCAAACCGCTCCACGAGTCAAAGTGGTCTTGTTGCTATGGCAGCTCAGGTCAGCGGGTAAATTTTTCGCGCGCGGAATACTAAGCGTATGTACCGTACTACATGTTTCGCGTGCAACGTCACTAGACCACTTCCGTTCAAAGTACGCTTCCGTTCTCACTGCACGTTAGAGCGCTCCAAACCGCTCTTAATAAGACCCGTTCCTCAAGACCACCTCCTGAGGTGGTCTTCTGGAGCGGTCCAGAAGTCCACTTCCTGGACCACTTTGACCGTTCTCACTCACTTAAGAACCGCTCCTGAGGAACGGGTCTTAGTTAGACCGCTCCAACGAAGTGAATGAGAACGGGGTCGTAGATAATTGAAGAATAAAAAATATACATAAATACGGATAGAATTTGCACTAATTCTAGGGTGCTCTAGAATTCATAGTTGAGTAATTCCAAAAATTGAAAATCTTTTAAATTAAATTTAATCAGGGGTACCCATAAGGTGTGAAGGATTTGTATTACAAATTTCAATTCACTTTTAATAATACACTGATTAGGTTAAGATGTTTTCCCAAATGGACATTATGACGGCTCAGTCGCTAAGCTCCTATATCATCATAACATCTATAAGTTCGGCAGAAAGGTGCTAAATATGGAAGGAATTGTATATTTTGTTTCACTTTTAAAGCATGAAATTTGGCATCCATCATTAGAAACCCGTCGGCCTGAATACGATAGGTGCGCGCATCTTAAACTCAAGTGCAGGTAGATCGTGTAGTGAACGCATGCGCATTCATCCTTTGCATACTACATGATTGTATTGGCTAACGGCCGAGATTGATGTTTTAGATTTGTATCCGTTCTTTATGTTTACCAGATGTCAGGTATCCTCAATAAAAGTGCAGACACAATGGTTGAGAAGCTACTACAATCTTGTAAGGAGGATGGAAACATCGATTCACTTGAGTAAGTATCTGTCATGAAGATTGCAGGAGAGAGAGAGAGAGAAAGAAAATATTAAGAAAGAGAATAAAAGAGAAACGGATGGACTGAGAGAGAAAGAGAAAGAAACATTTCTCCCCTTTTTCATGTATAAATCCCTGAAGGTCGGTTTCATAGATAACGTGTTTTAAACGAAAACACTTTAATATGTTTATATGTATCAAACTATAGATGATGGGATGTACTAGACATATTTTTGCCAGGTGACAAAAACCCATTGCAAACCGTATGTCCAACCTCTTTTTTGTTGTGGTCGAACGGACTGATTATTTATCTTTCCCTTCCCTTTTACTTCTTTATCTTTTCCCTTTTTCGCTGTCTCTCCCTCCCCCTCTCTCTTTTTAATTCTCCCCTCCCCCTTCTCCCTCTCTCTCTCTCTTTTGCTCTCTCTCTCTCAATCTCCCTTTCTCTTTCTCTCTCTCCCTCTCCTTCGCCCCTCTCTCTATTTACCTTTTCTCTTCCCCATCTCTTCTTATCATTGTCACAATTTTCACCCGCTCTATACCCTGTCACTCTTCTCTACCCTTCTACCTCAGATTGTTTGGAAGCTTTGTTATGGACTCTGTGGCAAGCTGTGGGTTCGGTCTGAAGGTCAACTCGCAGAAGGACAAAGATGACCCCTTCATTAGATACGCCAAGAAATTCTTCGACTTTTCTTTCATCTCTCCGCTCTTTTTGGCTGTTTGTAAGTATTAAGAATCCCTGACGCCGTAACCCGGCTCAATTTTTTTTTTATCGTGTAAATGAAGGGCAAGTGCGCGCAACAAAGGATTTCCGCGTATTCACTGAGCTCTAAGAGTGGTAAAGTGTGACGTCATCAAAAAATTCTTTTTAGAGTTTCCAAATTTGAAAATTCATTTTCCGAAAGAGCATTAAAAATAATGTCCAATTGTCGAAAACCTATTGAATATGTTCAGTATTGGCTGAGATATTAACATCCGAATAAATAGGTTTCAATAGGAAATCACTGTTACCAGAGCAAAATACGGTGATTTCCAATCAAAAAATGAAGTTCAAATTGAGAAATTCTAAAAATAGATTTTTATGATGTCACAGATTCGGTGCTCTTATGAAGCGTATTACACTTTACATCATCCTAAAAACACCGCCGCGGTACGCGTCATGTCTGAATGAGGTTTCGCTTTGTATAAACTGTGTGACCGCATGATCTTTAAGCACATACGGAGAGGAGGGGGATGTTGTTTGAGAGGGCAAACGCGTTCGCAAACATTTGATTGGCTCGCATATTTTACGAAGGGTAATTTTTGTGAATTGGTACTCATGAAGCCCCAAATAGGAATGCTGCAAGTCAATTTTCACCTTTTATGTTTGCAATTAACGCAATAGCGGCCTTTGATTCGCGCAGCAAGTGAAAACTTTATCATTATGTACAATGAAGAAATAATTGTTAATTTATGTATATGATTATGTACTATTTTGAAAACACCGTATTACCCCCAAAACAAAACAAAAAACAAACAAACCTGAAGGGTCGAGCATGATTGAATTATTATAGATAAATTATTCCATAAATCGGAGCCATGATGTCTGATTGATTTGTGTGTAATCAATAATTTGAGGTTAGTTAAATGAAAATTCTCTTAAATACGAGTTGGATATAAGAATGAATTGTATTATTATGAACAACACAATTATCGAAGGGAGGTGCTTATTCATGTATTTAAACATAAAAATTGCAACTTGGAGAGTATGTAAGTCAGTGACTATTAATGTGCCAGGTACCAGGTAAAACTGTCAGAGGTTTTCCTCTGACATTTTTTCCTCCGACATTTTTACACCGAGCCAAGAAAAGAGATCCAGTACAAATACGCAGGGCCCTTTTTGTAACAAAAGAATCGCATTAAGTTTGGTTACACCACAATTTGCCCAAACAATATTACAGTATGTTAAATACGGAAGTACTAGTGTGTATACAATAACAATAACGTAGTATGGGGCAAAAGAAATTTTAACTTATTTATGATTCCAACACTTTTGGATAAACACATAAATACATAATGTAAGTGATCATTCCATCTTAAATTTTCATCGATAAATACAACCAAAAACTATGATTTTTTGTTGTTGTTCGATTTAATGCATTAAATGTTTTGTTCTTATGTTTAATGAGAGCTTATTACACTAAAACCAATTCGAAACTTTGCATAATTCACAATTTCAAACATTCACTAATGATTCTAACTTATGAGAGCAAACAAATATTTGTGTCATCTGCAAAAAGAATAAATGACAATAAAGAAGATGTGTTGGATAAATCATTAATGTATAAAAGAAATAAAAGTGGGCCTAGAATGGAGCCTTGGGTGACACCACAATTAACGGAAAGTAAATCCGAATTAAGACCATTAAAATTAACATATTGTTTTCTATTTGTTAAATAATCCTTAAGATATGACAGGACTTGACCCCGAAAACCATAAAAGGAGAGATTTTGGAGTAAAATATTATGATCGAGCGTATCAAACGCTTTACTAAGATCTAAAAAATACCAATCACGTGTTATTTATTTGCTATGGAATTAGTAATTTTATCACAAATTTGTACTAAGGCCAAGTCAATCGAGCGATTTTTCCTAAAACCATATTGATTTAGATTTAATATTTGGTGAGTATTTAAAAAATCGAGTAACCTATTACAAACATTTTTCTCTAAAACTTTAGATATACTAGAAAGTACAGAATTGGACAATAATGACTAATTACATGCGACTTGTCTTTTTTAAAGATCGGATTTACCTTTGCTATCTTAAGTAAATCTGGAAAAAACACCTTGCAATAAAGATTGATTAATAATATGGGTTAGTGGATTAGCAATATATTGTATTATTTGTTTTTAAAAAGATGTACTAATTCGACCACAACCTTGAGCTTTGGACATGCTTAATGCTATCTTTCTTTCTTTTTTGCCTTCTTCTGTTTTTCCAAATTTGTCCTTAAAAAAAAAAAACTCCTTCCCCAAATTCATAATATCGTTATTGTTGCATATTTGTTTACTTATTTAATTCATATGTATACTTTGTTTTCAAGACGTATTGTAAAACAGCCTCTGAGTAACCAATCCTTCAACAAGCTCTGCTTCTATTTAGTTCCTCTTTTCTCGTGCCATTACTATTATATTTGTCTTGTTTTATTGTATATTTGTTGTAATATAGTCATATTAAATTGCAAATATTTTTACAATTTCATTGTATTATGTTTTGCATGACAAATAAAATAATTTGAATCTTGAATCTTTCAAATAACGTACATTCAAAAATGACTTTATATTGACCTTCAAGCTTTCATGCCTTGCCTGAGTCATGTCTTCAAGCTCTTCAGTTTCACATTATTCCCGAAAGACGTCATTCATTTTTTCACTGACGTCACAGAGAAGGCAGTCGCTCTTAGAGAAAGTCATCCTTCCAATCAGGTCCGTCAGAATGTTTAATATTCCACAAAAATAAAAAGAGTTTTAAGAGAATCGGAAACATGACAGGACTTTAAAAAAAAATCTTATTAACACTATCACCTCTATTGTTTGAAAACAAAGAGAAATACAAAATTAATCCAGGGCTCCGTTGCATTTAATTTACCACTGATGGTAACTTTGCAATCAATATCAACTACCATGGCTACATCACTTAACAGCCAATCAAATCAAGGTTTCCATGGAAGCTGCTATTAATGGCAAAATTACCATCAATGGTAATTTTATTCAAGGAGGTTCTGGTCAGTAACTTCTTTTGGCAAACAAGTTACTGACATCACAAAATATACAATGAGAGATGAAATACATAACGTGTTACATTGAAACATGAAATTTATATTAAAAAAGTATAAGTGAACAGATTATAACGTAATGAGAGTACACTCGGTTGAAATCAACATTTCCACCTTGTTATGTTCGATTCAAGAATTTATTTTGCATAACTTCATTAAATGGTTCGATGTTTGAAACTTAGCTGATGAATAAATAGTTATAAGGAGATTACAGTATATAAGTGTAATTTTTATTTGACAGTATTATTTCTACTATTCTTATAAATCGAATTCCATTACATGTTCGCATAAGTTTCCTGTTAGTACTTTTCTTTATATAGTACCTGGCGCAAAATCAAGTTAAAATATGCCCCAAAATGCCGCGGAAATATTCGAAAGGATTTTAGAAGGATAGATATTCGTTTTTTTTTTTGCTTGCTTGATTTTGTATCTTATACGCTGTTTGGACGCTTTGTTCAATCGTGCATGTTGAATCAGTATATCCTCCAAACCTCGGGCCCTAGTTACAGACCAAACCTATAAAGAATGCATCAACATGTATTACTCATTTTTTAATAGTTAAACAAAAAATATTTATCCTTTATCTTGGTCACACAGAGAGTGGACTTTCTACAGCTCCTGATTGATGCCAAG
Organism: Mesocentrotus franciscanus; assembly: GCA_037976565.1. Taxonomy (NCBI): domain Eukaryota; kingdom Metazoa; phylum Echinodermata; class Echinoidea; order Camarodonta; family Strongylocentrotidae; genus Mesocentrotus; species Mesocentrotus franciscanus. Next base: position 41,420,722 of record CP137667.1, on the reverse strand, counting down.
AATGGTAAAAGCAAAATGGCGAGTGAAAACGACAAAGACGACATCCATAACAAATACTTCGATGACGCAGGAGCTGATGAGAAAATTTCGACCAAAACTCAGAAATACATGACAAGGGAGGAACTACTTGCTCAGGTACGAATATCTTCTTCTTCTTTGTCTATTTCTTCGTCTTCTTCTTTGTTTACTTTTTCGTCGTCTTCTTCTCCTTCTTCTTCTTTTTTCCAGCTTCATCATCGTCTTCTCTTCCTTTTCTGCTTCTTCTTCTGCTTCTTCTTCTTCTTCTTCTTCTTCAGTCTTCTCCTTCTTCACCTTTTTCTTTTTCAATCTTCTTCTCCTTCATCTACATAATCATTATCATCACCAAATTATTTTTTGATTATTATTGATATTATTATTATTTTTATCATTATCATGTTTATCATGATTATTATTATTATTGATATTAATATTATTATTATTATTATTATTATTATTATTATTATAATTATTATTATTATTATTATTATTATATGTGCTTTCAATAATCATTGAATTCGTTCAATTAAATGAAATCTACATGACTGCGAATTTAATAGAAAATATTAGTCGGTCTTATTCGTGATAATTTATTTTTAATGTGCCTATAAACTGAATCTCTTAGAAATCGTAAAATATTCATGATTGATTAATTGTTGGTAGGCTATGACATTCCTGTCGGCTGGCTACGAGACCACTGCAACCTTACTGACCTATGCATCCTACCTCCTCGCCTCTTACCCCGATTGCCAAGACAAACTCATTGCCGAGATCGACGACATCGCACCAAAACGTGATGACGTCGGCTATACGACGATCTCGAAGATGCCCTACTTGGACCAAGTCGTGTGTGAGGTGCTCAGGATATATCCACCGGCGGTTTTGTAAGTCATTAGATCAAGTGATTTTGAACACGATTGCAAAGACTTTGGAAAAATCAACTCAAGGGTAATTTCAACACCCTATCGTGTATCCTTTAGAAATCATGTGCGGATTACGTAATACTTCATAGTAATGTGCGCACATGGCTACAGGAGATGCGCAAGTTAGGGTGCGTTCAATCGACACTTTTTCACCATAGAATCACGGTTTCCAAAGACTTTTAGTTTAAAAAACGGTTGCGTTCAAGCGATTTTTCGTCGGTCGCAAAATTAAACGTGTTTAAAAACACAAAAATGAAACGCTGAAAAAGATGCGTTTTGTATCATGATTCTACAGAATCACGGTCGCTAAAATTCGATTGAACGAACGGAGATCTCAATCATGATTATATGACCTCATTATCGTGGCCTGTTCCGTCATGTTATTCCTTGTATTCCTTCTATCATTTTCTCTTTCTGTTTCTATTTTCTACTCTTTATCGTTTTCTCTTTCTGTCTTTCATTATGTTATTCTGTGTTTCTTCCTTCTATTCTTATGTTATTCTTTTCTTTTTTTATTTGTTTTTTTCCTTCTATCACCTTTTCTTATGTAATTCTTAGTTTTCATTGTTCTATCATTTTTCCCTACCATTCCTTATGTTATTCTTTGTTTTTTCATCTTTCATCTTCTCTTCTATCTTTCCATTATCTATTCTTTATCGATTTTCTTTGTGTCTTTCCTTATGTTATTCTTTGTTTCTTCCTCCTTTTACCTTCTTTTATGTTATTCTTTGCTTTAATAATTCTATCACTTTCTCTTATGTTATTCTTTGTTTAAATCATTCTATCACTTTCTCTTTCTGTCTTTCCTTATGTTATTCTTTGTTTCTTCTTTCTATCACCTTATCTTATGTTATTCTTTGTTTTAATCATTCTATCACTTTCTCTTTCTGTCCTTCCTTATGTTATTCTTTGTTTCTTCCTTCTATCAACTTCTCTTATGTTATTCTTTGTTTTAATCATTCTATCACTTTGTCTTATGTTATTCTTTGTTTAAATCATTCTATCACTTCCTCTTAATTAAGATTACGAACTCGGCGATCTTCAAATACCATAATTGTACTATTTGTAGAGAAAAAAGCTAGAATCAGCGTTGATGAAAGATCGCTTGAACGCTCTCCCGCAGTGACCGTGTTTTGTAACGGCGTTTTGATTTGTGATTCATGTTTGTGATTCTAGCTTCGAAAAATCGCTTGAACGCACCCTTAGTATAATTTCCTTATTTTAAAATGGGTATAGAATGACGAGACTACGTGTCCTTCCCGTGGCCTGACTCGGGGCCAATCGGGTATAACGACTACGGACGACGCGACCGCAGCATTCACGTGCGTGCAACATACGCGAAACCGAAGCGTGAGGAGAACTTCGCTAGCGCGCGCTGACCAGTGCTGATTACGGGGTATTTAAATGAGCTATGACCGTCTGCTTACTGGCTGCCGTCGCGATCTAATTTGCATTACAACGCTAATCTTAGCGGGGAGTCGCAGTCAGCGAAAATTTCCGCGTAGCGTCCAAACCTTCTTCTTCTTCCTGAAAAGTGAATTAGTGAGCACTTGTTTTTACTCAACACCCCCCCCCCCTCTTGAGCCAAACAAAGAGAAAAAGGTAAATTTGTGGTGACCATCTTTTTGTTGTTGACAGGGGTGGGGTCCGTCTTTTTTCTTATTTTTTGGGGGCGGGCCCGTCGCCCCCCGTGGATCCGCGCCTGATGGCGTCAGGCAGTATTTGTCAAGCTACACTCCCTTTAAGTTGATTTGTCAAAAGTCTGCCATCGTGTTAGCTAAAATATATAGAATAATAGAAAGATACCAATTTTAAAATAAACAATGGTGCTTGTTGGTTGATCCCCCCCTTCCCCCATCCCCCAAAGTAGTTTTTTTTCTTTTACACGTTAAAAGCTGTCCCTCCGACCCCTATATCTGTTTATTGAAATAGATGAATAAAGAGAATGATGTAGTTCTCAGTCAGTTTAAAGGTAGTGTATCCCTTTTGCAGGCAACATTTTAAACGTTAACAGTGTCGTAGTATTCAAATTATGCAAGGAAACCCGTTTAATTTCTAGACTTCACTGTCAGACACTATTTAGTGACTGACCGACTTCTTTTTTTCTTCGGTAATAACATACATAAAATGAACTGTAATGGGTAGATGAGCATTTGTCCACATCGATAACCCACTTCTGATAATGGCCAAAATTAAGCTGATTGAATCTTTGCGCAGCACAAAACGTACAACCATTCGGTACATGGGTCTGGAAATCAATTTTCCACTCAGAAAGTAAGCATTATCACAGTTTCTTTCTTTCTTCTGTTTTCTTTCTCTCTCTCTCTTTGTTTGCTGAATGTTGTTTGTTGTCTTTACACCGCAGAACTGATCGGGAATGCGGAGAGACGTGTACTTACAAGGGTTATAAGATTGAGAAGGGTATGCAGATCTGGGTACCAACCTACACCATTCAACATGATCCGACCAACTGGCCCGATCCCGTCAAGTTTGATCCTGACAGGTAGGTTGGGCGTAGAGGGCAGTCCAACATTTGTAATATATCATGTATATGAAAGCAGAAAAATAAGAGAAACTAAATAGCGAACGTTAAAAATTCATTGGTCCAAAAATAAAGTTAAAGATGTTTAAAACCATGCGAATCTCAAATTGGCAATTTGGTCAGTGGACCATGACGAATAGTCACGGACAACTCTCCCGTTCGTCGTTTGTCTGTCGTGTATGTAAAATAATAATTTCTATTTTTATTCTAAACGCCTTCTCCCATGGGGGCACTACTAAAATATATTGTGGACAGCACGGTATTTTAGTTTTTCTGTAAAGAAAAGAAACCACATTCATACATCCTGAAAAAACTGCATTTTAGTCATTTTTGTCGATTCAGCCAATTTGAAAATCCAATTAGCACAAGTTATAACAACTTTCAGAAGTTCAGAACGTTCTGATTTTTCGACATTCGCTTAAAGATAAAGACCAGTTCTGGTCACGTGATTGCATTGTGAAAGACACGTTGTGGAATCGATCAGAAAAGGTTGATCATCTAGCATATAAGTATTGGTGTGTACTGCAAGGTTCTGGAAGCATCAAAATGATAAGAAATTTGGCCCAGTCTTGGTAAAGTTACAAGCACTGTACACAGAAAGATGTATATGGGACTACGCGACCACGTGCGCGATATCTATTTGGTCCCAATAGATATAATAATTTACCAAATATATCAATTAGTAGGCGGTTTCACGGCAAAATTTGTATCATCACGTATTAGTCAAAACATATTCTTTCACATGATTGGTAATGAGAGCTTCCATTTCATTTTTTGAGAGAGGGGTGTTTCCAAAACTGGTCATTACCTGTAATTAATATGCTATAAAGGTTGGACTTTCATTTACAGAGACAGTTAGGTTCTAACAAAAAAATGAGGGAAAATACTTTTGAGCACTCTTATTGTATTCATCCCAAATTGAAGATTAATCCGGAAATGAAAAGCTTGCTTTTCAAGCGCTCGCTAAAATCTTAAAACTGAAATCCTTCAAAAATTTGTAACAAACTGTGATACCGGAGGTTTGTGTGTTCCAACGTGTCCAATGTACCAATGGTGTGTACTATGCATTTTGATGTTTTGTTATTTTCAGTAAAATTTAACCAAAGTTTTATACATGTATTTGTTATGGTACTCTCTCTCTCTCTCTCTGTTACTTTCCATATAATATCCCCCCTCTCTCTCTCTTTTCCTCTGTGCTATTTTCTCCTCCCCTATATCTCTCTCTCTCCATTACTCTCCCCCTCCCTTTCCCCATTCCCTTCTTCCCAACCACTCTCCCTCTCGCCCTCCCTTCCCTCTCGCCCTCCCTCCGTCCGCTCCCCCTCTCCATCTCCCTCCCCCTCCCTCCTCTCCCTTCCTTTCCTCCCTTCCCCTCCTTCCCTCCCTCCTCTCCCTCCTCTCCCTCCCTCCTCCTCCTCTCCTCTCCCTCCCTCCTCTCCCTCCCTCCTCTCCCTTCACCTCCTTCCCCTCCCTCCCCTCCCTCCCTCCCTCCTCCCTCCTCTCCCTCCCCCTCTCCCTCCCCTCTCTCCTCCCCTCTCCCTCCCATCTCCTCCGTGACCTCCTTGCCTCCATCCCTCCCCGACCCTGCTCAGATTCACGAAGGAGAACCGCGAGGGTCGCAACCCGTTCACCTGGTTGCCTTTCGGTGCGGGACCACGTGTCTGTATCGGTATGAGGTTCGCTCTCATGGAAGCCAAGATGGCGCTAATCCGATCTCTGCAAGTAGTCCGCTTCGAGATTTCGCCCTTAACCAAGGTACGTTATGTTTTTAATCATAGATAGATTAGCACTTTGGGAGGTTTGCATGGCCAGGGCACATCTGGTATATATATTCCCTCTTTCAATACTATGAATACCCTAAATACATAGCTTTAATAAATACATATTTGCCCCTTTAATTTTTTGTTTAGGAGTAAGGCACCTTAAAGGGCAAGTCCACTCCAAAAATAACTTACTTTCAATAGAACAAAAAAAATAAGACAAACCAATCAAAAAAAGTTTGAGCAAAATCGGATAACTAATAAGAAAGTTATGAATTTTTAATGACATGAAAAACTTTGAAAATCACTACACAAATTGGCAACTCACTCATGAGTCTGTGACGTCATGTCCTCACTATCCACTAATTATTTTCTTTATATTGATAATATAAATTTCCTATTTTTCCCCTAAGAATCTTATTTCTTCACACCAGCATCCAAGTTAGATTGATAGTAATATGTTTTTGTGTGGCTGCACTAATATAGAGTAATTTTTTTCCAGTTAAATCATGAAAAATATGAATTTTGATAAACTATTTATATAAAAATCAATAATTATGAATATACAATATTCAGAAAATAGTATCAATTCTTCAAAGTTCATAACATTTTTTGTGAAATGTCATGCGCGCAATATGATACAAATCATATAACCTGGGCAAAGGAATGGGAAATCAAGTTTTGGGGATAAAAGGAAATTAATGGGATTAAACTATATAAAGCAATTGACAAATAGTGAGGACATGACGTCACAAACTGATAACCAAATTGGCAATTTGTGTAGTGATTTCCATTGTTTTTTAGTTTTACATACTTTTTCAAAAATTCATAACTTTCTTATTAATTATCCGATTTTGCTCAAACTTTTTTGATTGGTTTGTCTGATTTTCTGCTTCTATTAAAGGCAAGTTTTTTTTGGAGTGGACTTGTACTTTAATTGCCAGTAATTTGTTTGAGCTGCCAGTGACGACTGGGTTCATAAACCTTAACCCGGATGTTGTGAATGATGCTTGTCGCCCTCTTTAGGGCCTAATATTATATCGGCTTTTTCGATCCGCCCTCGCCCTGATGTAGTCTGTAAGCACAGATTATAATTTGATACTTTACTACAATTCCTAAAGCACTTAGCAGAGCCTGGATATATCCGTCTCTTGCTATGTGCAGCTAAAGTACAGAGCCTATTGTAGTCTCATAGATCAGACCAGGGCCGTAGCCAGAGTTTGATGTTTGGGGGCACATACATGTAATTGATCGTCGTCCTAGGGAGGGGTCTATGAGGAGGGGTGTATGATCTTGGAAATTTTGGGGGCACGCCCCCTGGCTACGGGCCTGGATCAGACACCGTTACGCACAATGACTATGTGCCTGCAAACTAGGCCTGATGTTTTTCCCCTTGAAATACAATTTGTATGAATTTCTGATTTCAGATCCCACCAGATGTCGGGAACTCTTCGCTCCTGTCAAAGAAAAGCAGCTACACCCTCAAGATTGTACAACGTCATTGAGTACAAGCGGCAAGCCAGAGAAGCCACAAGACTTTAAACAAAAAGAGTAATGAAGTAAAATAATAATTTTAAAATACAGGTAGTGGGGAAAAAGGCGAGGGAAAGGGAATGTGAGAAAGTGATAATAGAACTTCTTCCCACCCCCAATACTGCTGTCCTTGTTAATTCGCATTTTTTCACTCTTGAAAGAACCGCCCCATATTGCCAATGCTCCTACAGGGTGCCGCGAGAGAAATTTAGTTGCATCAAAATATTATCTTGGAATAACGTCGACTTCGTGAATTACAAAATATTAGGAACAGCTTGAATATGTTATTTGGTGAGGGAAAAGCATTATAAGATAAAAAGTGTATTTCTTCCTAGCTCGCTCCACTTGCTCGCATTATTTACAATCAGGGTGACTTCAGGCAGCGAAGCGTCTGAAAACATCCATATTTTAGCGACGAGGTGCTCGAATATTATTCTATTTGATAGCGACGTGCCCGAATACTATTTTATATCCTTTATATCGAAATTTCATTTTTTTGCCATGTTTGCTTCACTCGATCGCAACATTTAGAAACGGAATAATTCCGGGCAATGAGATGCCCGAATATCCTCAAATCCATGTATATTTGGTGGAGGGGTGCCTGCATACATTATCTTTCGTATCTTATCTAGTTTTAATTACAAAAAGTTATTTTTAACATGATATTATTGTAAGTGTCTTTTTTTTTGCTTGCTCGCTTCGCTCGCTCGCTTAAATTATGAAAATATGTGCTCCTAGGTGTGTACATGGTACTTGATAAGTTTCAGAGTGATGCACAATTAATATTCTGTGATGAACTTGGGATTGGGGTAATGCGAAACTTTTTATTTCTGAAAAGGGTGCCGTGACCGAAAAAAGGGTTGAAAAGTGATGCATTAGGTTGACAGTTTGCTGCTGTTTCTTCCTACGAAACCAAAATGGCCATTTTAATTATGCTCAGTACCATAGGAAGAAGATATGGTAGCCTATTAAAGAGAGAGAGAGAGAGTGTGTGTTGTGGTTTCTTGTGAAAATGAAAACAATTAGGAGGTCCTTCATTCTCTTTTTCTAACCGTAGAAGAATATTACAGCAATATCACAACGAAATGTTTTTTTTCTGCACTCTTTGAATTTGTTTTCTGTCATGAAAAATACAGTTAACAAATAAAATAGTCATATCCCTTGTAAATTGTTATGTTTAAATTTTTTTTAAAACTGTTTTTCTTAATTCAAGAATGATAGGTAGACAGGTTGAAATAGGGCCTTTGTATACTACTTAACGATGTAAGCTTTAATATTTCACAGTCCCAAGAAACATAAGACGGGAGAAATCACTTATTCACATTACAAAACTAAGTAATAATTTAGATTTTAACTGTAATATGATCGCAAAGCCTTTCGAAAAATCAACTCAAGGCCGGTAAATTCCAATATCCTCATTTTTTTTTTATCCCAAAGGAAACATGTTAGGATTCGTAATATTTGCAAAGTTCCAAAGGTGATGAATAATTGCTTTAGGTTGATTTATCGAAAGTCTTTGCAATCGTGTTAGATGGACATGTAGTTTAGATCAAATGTTCATACAGTATGTTTCATAGGCTACACTTTCAATAATAATGAAAACAATACACACTAACCATACGGGCTCATTATTAAAACAATCATCGGTGTCAACAGAAGTTTAATCATTGGCAGTTTTTTTTGTAAATTTCACCTAGCTTCTTTGGGAACTATTAGGGGATATTGTTTGTTCATAGTGTAATTTTTGAAGCATTTTCATCGAGTTTATGGACTGCCTCGCCCATTATATTTTCTCAATCTTGGTACGTTTTGTACGGTGTTTCAAATACCATTTTCGCTTTGAAAGAAGACATTCGAAAATATTATTTCATTGTCAATTTGTATATTTTTAATCCATGTATATGCCTCATTATTTCTATGTAATAGTACATGTTATAACCTTGAATCTTAATCGCTATATTGTAATCATTGTATGCTAACGTAAATGTAATTACCAATTAAATTTTGGAAGCGGTTGTTAATGGTACGATGTGATTTCAAATATGTAGGCACTAAATATTGAGAAATATTTGTGAGCATGCGTAGTTCAGCTTCTGTCTGCCAGGTATATCAAATAAAACTATCATTGAATCGTGTCAAGATCCTGACTTCTACGTTCGCTGTTGATGATGATTTGGTTCATGTTGTTGTCTACAACATTATTGATAATAAACAATGAAATCTACATGGTAAATCATGAATATATATAGATATGGAGGATTGCCCATTTCATTGGCAAGTACATACTGGCACTGTTCTTCCATGGGGTCAAAGAAATATAATAAATGAACATAATGTAAAGTAATTATAACAAAAAGACAATCAAGTAAAAAGAATGAAAAAAGGGAATGAAATACGGACGTAGACAAAACCTGACAAACGCTAAACAAAGTAAATAACATGATTGTGTACAACATAAGTTTAGGATTTAAGAGTCAACAGGTGCTCAAAATAGCTCGAAGTATACATTGCCAAAAGAGAGTCAGATTTTTTAAAATTTCACTTATATCATCCGGAAATAAATGTGTCACTGCTTGACATATACAAGAAATTAAATTAGATAAATTAATTCCAACGTCGCCAATCATAATGGATTTCTGATCGGAAACTGTTGGTTATTAGCTAGTTTTCAAACTGGAAACAGATGAAAACCACCTTGCTCCCAGCCATTCAGTTGAAAAGGAAAACGTGTTAAACGTGTTTCCGAATGGGAACAATCGAAAGATAAAATGGTTTAAAATGTTTTGAATATTCATTTAAATTCTAAATAGTGACGGACACAGAAACTGGGTTTAGTATCTAAATGGGAAGTATTAATACCACACGGATGAAACCTACAAGATCTTCATATATTTACTGAGGCATTCCCTCTTGAATTGGACAAAGGGTTAGATAATGTTTTAATAAAGTCCTTTAAGTCACCAAATATTTATCACACCTTTAAAAAAGTTTGTACAGCATCGATCTAGCCCCCGGGCAATACAAACACCTTGCATTGTGAAGAAGAAAAAAAAAATCAAAGGTCAGGTCTCTCGTCAGACTCTGCCAGAGTTTTCACAATGAAATCCGTGCATTCATTAACATATTTGAACAAACAGAGCTTAATCTATGAGGTGCACATGATCACATAACGAATGCAACGTACGTATTAGAGTCACTAGGAAAACGCGAACATATAATACGTGCGAGTGTTGAATTCATATCGGTCAAGATATAGTCAGAGAGAGGTTCGATCGAAGTTCGCTAATCTAGTAGTGTTTAGTGAAGAAATCATACTCGAATACCTAACTAACGTCGGACGCAACATCATGACCGTTCTCGGAATAATAAGCGGTCTTTTCTCGATGACCACCGTGTATCTCACTGTAGCCGTGGTCGTTATCTTCTTCATGTAAGTATATCAGATTATGGTATATTTCTTTTTAGCTCACCTGAGCAAAATGCTCGAGTAATGAGCTATTATATTGCGATCGCTTTTTGTCCGTCGTACGTGTTCTGTATAAACTTTTAATCTCAGTTTTCGACATATATTCTTCTAAAAACGCACTGGTCATGGGTACACGTGTGGGCGGGGTGTGGAGGCACTGTCTCCTTGGGATACATATGGGAATGGATCATTCGAGTTTATTATGGAGGGCCTCTCTCTCATCCTTCATATGGCAACAAAGTACCCTCTTTATAATTATATCGTACAACTACATGTATTTGATTTTCATATTTGTCTGGTTTAAGGATTAACATTTCCAGGGTAAATGATGATCTGGAATAGTCGACCTTTGCTAACTGTTGGCTTATTAAAGGTGTTTGATAAATATAGAACTATGAGCGGAAACGCAAACCTTTCCAGCAGAAAAAAGTGATCAATAATGTTATGTGAGAAATGTATGTCCCATTTTTGTCAATATTAGGCATATGTCCTTGAGCAAATCATTTTATGCTCCTCTCCACCAAGGTCTTCATTGGGTACTCGGTAGAACATCATTGTGGTTGGATTAACATGTGCGCGCCCCTATATAAAGGTACTATGTCCCATTTGCAGGCCAAAACAAATGAAAAGTTTAAATTCCAATGGCATTTGAAAGATAATACTGATTTAGAACTTCTTTCAAAACGAAAGGGCTGGAAAATGTCTTTTGTGCATGGGAAAATAACGACGATTCGTTGTTGAATCGACATAAGTGATTGCAATCACTAATGTAAATAGTCTGATTTTCAGACCCTTGTACCGAATGGTCGTATATTTTGTGCTGCGCAAGGATTCAATCAGTTTAATTTTGGCCATTACAAGAAGAGGGTTATTGATTTAGACAAATGCTGCATGCAGTGGCGGAACCAGGGGCCGGGCCTCGGGCCCTCCCTAGCAAAAAAAACAGGTAAAAACATCCTTTTGAAGAAAAAGAAGATGGGCCCTCCCTGGCGCCCAAGGGGTGGCGGTGGAAAAAATCCTTCCCGTAGGGAATTTTTTCGCACGAAGTGGGCCCCTTTTTAGGCCCCCTCCCTTGCCGCCGGCTGGATCCACCCCTGGCTGCATGTACCTGTTACAGCTCATTTTATGTATTTATTACCAAAGAAGAAAAAAGCCAGTATTTTATTACCAAAGAAGAAAAAAGCCAGTCAGTCACTCAATAGTGTCTGACAGTGATGTCTAGAAATTAAACGGGTACGGTTTCTTTGCATAATTTGAATACATTGTACTAGGACATTTCACAGATATGACATACATGACATATTCATGATTCCTGCAATGTTCTACATAATTTGATGTTGGCTGCAAAAGGGACATAGTATCTTTAAAAGGCGACTAGCTGGAATGCCTCACAGGGAGCGAAGAATGTGCACTACAATGTGCAGAATAGCAACTGAGTCGAATTGAATTTATTGAATTGAATTGAATTGAATTGAATTAATTTCCACATTTGCATTAAAAACACAGAAACAGAGCCATATACAAAAGTAAAGGTATAAAAAGTAAACAAACATCAAATACATGCAAATTAAGAAGATAAAAGGACCGGAGTAATACAAGACTGTAAGCGCTTCCGTAAATCAAATAGTGTTCTCTTTCAATTTTGGAACTATTTACCATCAGTTTGCTGAACCCTATGCCATTTTGAGGATTACGAGCCTCCAGAGTAACAATATTCCGAACCTTATGAGGATTAATGAAACTTCAAAAGGAACCTTCAGAAAATTGACAAGTAGTCTATTAAAAGCCTTACAGTCACCTTTTACGTAATCCATACATATCATCTGTTGCCAAAACAATTTATTTTGATTGTCGGATTGTCCTGTTATTCTGTTTTCGATTGTGTTTATTGAATAGATCGTTATCCTCACAAAGTTGAATGCTCTCATTTATTGGTTGTACTGATCGGATGAAGTTAAGGTTTATAAACGATCGAGACGCAAATGCAAGGAGACAGGCCTCGTTCAGATGCTGAGGTAAAGTGTAATACGCGTCACATTTATAACACAGAGTTCAGTAAATACTCGTTGGACCTTTGTTGCGCGCAGTTGCCAATCATTTTACACGTGAACAAAAAGAAGAAGAAAAAAAAACCGCGTCGGCTTATTGCGTCATATGTTAACGAGCCTGAAAACGATATCTTAAAGGGAGTGTAGCATGACGAGCCTATGTGTCTTTCCCGTGGCCCTGCTCGGGGCCAATCGGGTGTAATACGACTACGGACGACGCGACCGCAGCATTCACGCGCGTGCAACATACGCGAAACCGAAGCGTGAGGAGAACTTCGGTCTGTTTCGCGAACGCTAGCGCGCACTGACCATGTAGAGATAAAGTCGCTGACTACCGTTAATCAAGTCCATTCGTTTACGTGCAGTTGTCCAAAAGAAGACGTAGATGACGTTAACCAGTATTTGCCATGCTACACTCCCTTTAAACAACCTGCGAATTTTCTTTTCTCTATATTTTCTCTTTTTTTCTAGCTATGATTACTGGACTCATACCTATTTCAAGAGGCTTGGTATTCCGGGACCCTCCCAAACCCATCTTTGGCAATGCGTTGGACTTTGGCAAGGTGAGATAACCAGTTTTAGAATAAGAAGATTAAAATCATTTGCTAGTCTGCTGGTACTGACTTTAACTTTACGTTTTACCATAATTCCTAAAGCCTTGAGTAGAGCCTAGATATGTCAGTCTCAGGCCATGTCAGCTAAAGTACAGAGCATAAATTATGTAGTTACGCCCAGCGACTGACAAGTGTGTGCTAAGAACCAGAATGACTTTTAACCAATAATTATTAAACCCCAAAAAGTAAGAGCTAACGCCATTCTGGCTCTCAGCGGACTAAAGCTCCCATCATGATTATCTTACTTCTCATCGCAAAAGATCTAGACTACTTCGGAGATCACTCGTACAAATGACCCAAAAATATTCACAGATCTTTTAATCATGGAGAAGTCCCACTTTGTGCATAATCACTGCCAGTCTACCAAACTCGTGGATGTGCTTCATGAATACACTTTGTTTGCCCTCTAGAGAAGAATACTTCCACATGTGTATCGATCATAGAACGTACCACCGGTGCTTAAATAAATACATGGAATGTATTTGTCTCGGTGGGTTTTACAATCTTGTACCACCCCCCAAAAAAAAAAAAACAACAACAAAAAAATATGGACCTTTATCTGCCCATCCTGGTGTGGCTTATAGATCTTTTGTCATGTTTGTCTTACTTCTTATTGCAAACGTTCTTTCAGGCTACGTGGTACGTGTTAATGCAGTAACAGTACAAATACAGCACAATAAACACAGGCGGGGAAAGGGGGAGGGGAGAGCCGAAAGAGAGGCATAGAAAATGTTAAAATGTCCATGGCGGGATTAGGAACGGTGTCATCGTCTTGGTTATATGAGACATGAATGACCCTTGACCCTGATGAAGATACGTCTAGATGATTTAGTAGGCATCATTCATTCGTAGAGGTATGTTTAAAAACATAGCTACAACGTAATGTATCTGAGCCTCTGAGGTAGCTATAATTTGTACAATTTTCATAGAGAACCATTGATATCGAATAGGGTTAGGGTTATGGTAATGATTTGTTGTAAGGCTAATTAGTACCATCATATCTCTTTTTTTTCTTTAGTTTAAATAAGAACACATTTTATCCTAATTATCACCTTATTGCAGCCCATTTTCGACGTGCTCGACGGGTACGCAAACAAATACGGCCCAGTTGTCGGTATCTACATGTGGAGACGACCCCTCCTCCTAATCAGAGACCTCGATATGCTACGTGATATCATGGTCAAGGATCACCATAGATTCTACAATATGTTTGTAAGAAATGTTGAGTTTTTTCTTATGAATAAAGCAACTGTGCTTGATTGAACTGATATTGCAATCTTGAAAAAGAGATGAAATAATGATGATAATATTAAATATTACTACTACTGCTACTAATAATAATCATAACAATAGTAATAATAACAATAATGATAATAATAATAATGATAATAACACAAAATAAAAAATATGATAACATTAATAATAATGATAATAATACATGATAATGTAATAATGAGGATGATGGTGATAATGATGATGGTGATGGTAATGGTAATGATCATGGTGATGATAGTGACAATGGTTGTGATGGTACTGCTGATGATGATGATGGTGCTGATAATGATGGTACTGGTTACAATGACAATGATTGTGATGAGGGTGACGATGACGACGATGGTGATGCAATACTATTCCAGTTTATAATGGATCAATCGGCAGTTCGATTCTGTCCCTGTAAAATATAGAATGGACTGAATTGAAATGAAATGATTTTAATGATTGTTCTGACACACTTATCTTATGTTGCTATTCCTGTCTTTATATTTAAAAAGAAAAATACATTTAGCCCTCCACATGCAATTTTATTGGATAAAATCAAAATAAAGAAAAAATCATGAAGTTACATATGTTTGATTCTCTTGGTTACAAGGTGGTTCATCCTCATACTATTAAACAACTTTTACACCAAATACAGGAACTCTGTTGATCAGCTTTTCTGAGAAAAATGGTTGCTTTATCAATGTTACAATGCAATTTAGTGCATCATATAGAATGTTTTCACTCTTTTCTAGCCGGCGCCGATGAGCTCGGGAAATTTCGACAACGCCCTCTTCCTCTTGAGAGACGCACATTGGAAGAGAGTTCGTGATATCATGTCACCAACCTTCACAGGAAAGAAAATGAAAATGGTATTCAATCAAAACAAAATTAAATGACTAAATGTTTAGTGTGAGCAAAACAGTTCAAACAAAATATACAGGAGGGCTAGTCCAATTCAGGCAGTCCACTGCCCGGACTGTTTCCGTGTCGCGCACCCAAACCAGCTGAGAAAATAACACCTTCAACGCACAGTCCTTGCCTTTCATCCAGTTACACTTGCATAGTCTATTTCGGGGGTCGCGCGATCTGTAAGGAATGCATGTATGATGTAAGAGAGGAGGACGTAGCTGGTTGAAGAATAAAAAATATACATAAAAACGGAGAGAATTTGCACTATTACAGGGTGCTCTAGAATTTATAGTTGAGTAATTCCAAAACTAAAAATCTTTTAAATTTAATCTAATCAGGGGTACCCCTAAGGTGTGAAGGATTTCGTATTACAAATTTCAATTCACTTTTAATAATACACTGATAAGGTTAAAGATACTATGTCCCTTTTGCAGCCAACATCAAATTATGTAGAACTTTGTAGGAATATGAATATGTCATGTATGTCCTATCTGTGAAATGTAAACGTTAGCAGTGTCCTAATATTCAAATTATGCAAGGAAACCCGTTTACTTGCTAGACTTAACTGTCAGACACTATTGAGTGACTGACTGGCTTTTTTCATCTTTGGTAATAACATAGATAAAATGAGCTGTAAAGGGTACATGAGCATTTGTCTACATCAATAGCCCACTTCTTGTAATGGCCAAAATTAAACTGATTGAATCTTTGCGCAGCTTAAAACGTACGACTATTCGGTACAATGGTCTGAAAATCAGACTATTACTTACTGGCTCTATAGCTCCTAAGTCGATTCGACAACTAATAGTCGTTATTTTCCCACTTGAAGACATTTTGAAGCCCCTTTTCTTAGGAAGGTTCTAAATTAGTATTGTCTTTCAAACGCCGTTGGAATTTAACCTTTTCATTTTTGGGCTGCAAATGGGACATAGTACCTTTAAGATCTTTTCCCAAATGGACATTATGATGGCTCAATCGCTTAGCTCCTATATCATCATAACATTTATAAGTTCGGCAGAAAGATGATGAATATGGAAGAAATTGTATATTTTTTTCTCACTTTTAAAGCATGAAATTTGGCATCCATCATTAAAACCCCGTCGGCCTGAATACGATAGGTGCGCGCATGTCAAACTTAACTGCAGGTAGATCTTGCTATGAACGCATGCGCATTTATCCTTTGCATACTACATGATTGTATTGGCTAACGGCCGAGATTGATGTTTTATATTTGTATCCGTTCTTTATCTTTACCAGATGTCAGGTATCCTCAATGAAAGTGCAGACACAATGGTTGAGAAGCTACTACAATCTTGTAAGGAGGATGGAAACATCGATTCACTTGAGTAAGTATCTGTCATGAAGATTGTAGAGAGAGAGAGAGAAAAAAAAATTTTAAGAAAGAGAATAAAAGAGAAAGGGACGGACTGAGAGAGGAAGAGAAACATACATTTCTTTCCTTTTTCATGTATAAATCCCTGAAGGACGGTTTCATAGATAACGTGTTGTAAACGAAAACACTTTAATATGTTTATCAATGTATCAAACTATAGATGATGGGATGTACTAGACATATTTTTGCAAGGTGACAAAACCCATTGCAAACCGTATGTCCAACCTCTTTTTGTTGTGGTCAAACGGACTGATTATTTATCTTTCCCTTCCCTTTTATTTCTTTATCTTTCCTTTTTTTTCGCTGTCTCTCCCTCCCTCTCTTTTAATTCTCCCTCCCCTCTCTCTCTCTCTCTCTCTTTTGCTCTCTCTCTCTCAATCTCCCTTTCTCTTTCTCTCTCTCCCTCTCCTTCGCTCCTCTCTCTATTTACCTTTTCTCTTCCCCATCTCTTCTAATCATTGTCACAATGTCCACCCCTCTATACCCTGTTACTTCTCTTTCCTCTTCTATCTCAGATTGTTTGGAAGCTTTGTAATGGACTCTGTGGCAAGCTGTGGGTTCGGTCTGAAGGTCAACTCGCAGAAGGACAAAGATGACCCCTTCATCAAATACACCAAGAAATTCTTCGACGTTTCTTTCAACTCTCCGCTTTTTTTGGCTGTTTGTAAGTATTAAG
Organism: Mesocentrotus franciscanus; assembly: GCA_037976565.1. Taxonomy (NCBI): domain Eukaryota; kingdom Metazoa; phylum Echinodermata; class Echinoidea; order Camarodonta; family Strongylocentrotidae; genus Mesocentrotus; species Mesocentrotus franciscanus. The sequence continues at coordinate 41,403,580 of CP137667.1, read as the reverse complement.
AATCCTTGACGCGGTAACCCGGCTCAATTTTTTTTAATCGTGTAAATGAAGGGCAAGTGCGCGCAACAACGGATTTCCGCGTATTCACTGAGCTCTAAGAGTGGTCAAGTGTGACGTCATCAAAAAATTCTGTTTAGAGTTTCCAAATTTGAAACTTCATTTTCCGAAAGAGCATAAAAAATAATGTCCAATTGTCGAAAACCAATTGAATATGTTAAGTATTGGCTGAGATATGAACATCCGAATAAATAGATTTCCATAGGAAATCACTGTTACCAGAGCCAAATAACAGTGATTTACAATAAAAAAATGAAGTTCAAATTGAGAAATTCTAAAAATAGATTTTTGTGATGTCACAGATTCGGTGCTCTTATGAAGCCGCGTATTACCACATCATCCTAAAAACATCGCAGCGGTACGCGCCATGTCTGAATGAGGTTTCGCTTTGTATAAACTGTGTGAACGCATGACCTGTAAGCACATACGGAGAGGAGGGGGTGCTGTTTGAGAGGGCAAACGTGTTCGCAAACATTTGATTGGCTCGCATATTTTGCGGAGGGTAATTTTTGTGAATTGGTACTCATGAAGCCCCAAATAGGAATGCTGCAAGTCAATTTTCACCTTTTATGTTTGCAATTAACGCAATAGCGGACTTTGATTCGCGCAGCAAGTGAAAACTTTATAATTATGTACAATGAAGAAATAATTGTTAATTTATGTATATGATTATGTACTATTTTGAAAACACAGTAATACCCCAAAACAAAACAAAAAACAAACAAACCTGAAGGGTCGAGCATGATTTAATTATTATAGATAAATTATTCCATTAATCGGAGCCATGATGTCTGATTGATTTGTGTGTAATCGATAATTTGATGTTAGTTAAATGAAAATTTCCTTAAATACGATTTGGATATAAGAATGAATTGTATCATTATGAACAAAACAATTATCGAAGGAAGGTGGCAGTTGTTTATATTCATGTATTTGAACATAAAATTGCAACTTGGAGAGTATGTAAGTCAGTGACTATTAATGTTTTTAACTTTAAACATAATGGGTCTGTATGGGCTAAGAAAAGAGATCCAGTACAAATACGCAGGGCCTTTTTTGTAATAAAAGAATCGAATTAAGTTTTGGTTACACCAAAATTTGCCCAAACAATACTATAGTACGTTAAATACGGAAATACTAGTGTGTATACAATAAATATAACGTAGTATGAAGCAAAAGAAATTTAAAGTTATTTATTATGCTTCCAACGCTTTTTGGATATACACATAGAACCATAATGTAAGTGATCATTATATGTTAAATTTTCATCAATAAATACTCCCAAAACTATGATGTATTTTTCTTTGTTTGATTGGCATATTATCCATTTTCATATTAACACGGATATTAGTTAAATGAGAATTATAGTGTTTAAAGTGCATAAAATTTGTTTTTCCTTATGTTTAATGAGAGCTTATTACACTTACACCAATTCAAAACTTTGCATAATTCACAATTTAAAACATTCACTAATGATTCTAATTTCAATGAGAGCAAACAAATATTTGTGTCATCTGCAAAAAGAATAAGTGACAATAAAAAAGATGTATTCGATAAATCATTAATGTATAAACGAAATAAAAGTGGGCTTAAAATGGAGCCGTGGGTTACACCACAATTAACGGGAAGTAAATCCGAATTAAGACCATTCAAATTAAGATATATTATAATTGTTTTCTATTTGTTAAATAATCCTTAAGACATGAGAGGACTTTACCCGAATAACATAAAAGGAGAGTTTTTGGAGTGAAATATTATGATCGAGCGTATCAAACGCTTTACTAAGATCTAAAAATACCAATCACGTGTTCTTTATTTGCTATGGC